>VDFB02379711.1:117163220-117510027 GCA_007258455.2 Sequoia sempervirens
ATATATATATATATATACATATACTAGTGTAGCTTTTGTTTTGGAGCTGCATATATATGTATTGCATGCATTGGATGCATATGTAGGAATGTGTTGCTTGGAAATATATAAACACAAAAAGTGTGTTTCTTTTGTTGCATTTCATTTCTCTTTTGTTGTGTGTAGATATGTATGTATGTGAAATTAGATGTATGTAGCATTGATATATACTGCTCACCATGTTTATTGTTTGGGGAATATGAATTTAAATGCACCTTTTCAATTATTATTTCTTTCAGCCTCACAAAAGGAGTTGTTAGAATGATAGGCTATATAGTAAGCATAATAAGGCACATTGATTTCACCACTGATCAGAGTGGTGGACGATGTATGTTCTTGCTCGGGGGTTTGGTGAGAGCTGATGAGGCTTCATGACCCAATATGGTAGGGTGGAGAGAAAGCCTCATTTTTTTGTGTTTCATTTTATATTTTCTATGTGCAGATCTATGTGTTTTTGACATTTGATGCTGACAACATTCATATGTTTGAAGTCCACCTATGGATATATATGTGTGTTGTCTACATATAACTTTGGATGCATATATATCTGTATAGATCTTCCTTTATAAGCATATATGTAGACTCTTTTATTACTTTCCACCCATTGCCACTACATGGAAATCATAAATGAAATAATATTTTTGTAGCTATTCAACAACAATCAACAATGTGTATATATGTACAGTTAACTTTGGAAACATATATATTGATATAGATTTTATTTTGCAACTCCAAATATATGTATTGCATGCATTGGATGTATAAGTAGGAATTTGTTGCTTGGAAATATATACACACAAAAAAGTATGTGTCTCTTTTGTAATGTTTCATTCGTCTTATCTCCTACGTAGATATGTGTGTATGTGAAATTATATGTAGAGAACATTCATATATACTTCTCTGTTTATTGTTTTCAAAAGATAATATGTAGAAAACATTCATATATACTCCTCGCCATGCTTATTGTTTTGCAAAGATAGTTGTTATTTTTTTCATCCTGAAAGAAGCATCCTTACAATAATAGGTTTTATATTAAGTGTAATAAGGAAGATTAGTTTCACTATCCATCACAGTGGTGGACAATGTTTGTTCTTGCTTGGGGGTTCAAGGCGAGAGTCTATGGGGCTCCATGACCTAATAAGGTAGAGTGGAGAGTAGGCCTTCTTTTGTTCTTTCTCATTTTACTTTCCCTATGTGTAGATATATATGTTTGTGAAATTAGAGACAGATGACATTCATCCCTACGTGCAGATATGTATCTATGTGAAATTAGATGCATAAAGCATTCATATATACTCCTTGCTATGCTTTTTTTTTCATAAGATAATTACGATTTTTATTTGATCTATGGTTTCTATCCACTAGGAATGGTTGGAAAGTGATAAAATAGTCCATGTTCTTCATGATAAGCCATTGTTGGGTGCTTTGTATGGCTTCAAGGATAGTTGTTATTTGTCTAGGCCTCAATAATGATTTGCTCAATGTTTCATCTGACACTTAATATACAACCTTGCATTGTAACAAACCCTTATTGATGTTTAGACAAGTAGCAACTATGCTTCAAGAAGAATATGGACTATTTTATTACTTTGCAAACATTTCCACCATAGAGGAACCATACAACAATTAATGTTGATTCCAACTAGTGTTTAATTTTTTCGGCCTTCTCTATCGACACACCAAATGCTTTCAATTTAAAATTCAAGAAACATCTACCACCTTTTTCCCAACTAGAATGTTGACGCCAAAAGGATAAAAAACTTGGAAGGCTGACAAAAATTCTAACCAAATTTCACACAATAGGGGGAAACCACACATCTAGAGGTTCCCATAATTTTATCTTTGATGTCTGTAGTTTTAATCTTCTTTTGTTGGCTGAGTGTAGAGTATATTGATCCTACATGTGAGTTCCTAAAGTTAGATCAATGGTGGCATCAATCTTCCATATGACACTTAAAATACAACTTATCATTCCAAGAATGTACCAATAGAATAAACATAAGGATCACTGTGTATGAATGTTATTTGCATCTACTATGACCTACATACATATTTGTACACATGGAAAATATATTGTCCATCACTACAATCAATGGTGGCATCAAACAAAAAATCACAGTAACAAACCTATGCAAAAATATAGTCTTTTCTCAATAGTACCTTGTCGAAAATGTAATAATATTGCCTTCTCAACACTCTCTTATCAAAAATGAAATAGTATACCCTAAGCTAGTAAAAAACAATCAACAATGAACAAAACCCATGCAAAACCATAGCCACAAAACACCAACCATAAATGAAAAAATATTGCTTTTAACAAACAATATAGGCTTTTCTCAACGACTTATCGAAAATTGAAACAATATAGCCTTTTCAACAACACTTTATCAAAAATGAGACAATATACCCCAAGCTAGACAACAAAAATCAATAAAAACTGCATAATGTTAATAGTTTTATTTCATTGCAAACATAGCCACAAAATGAAAGCTATAAAGAGAAACCAACAAAAATTTGCAGTAACAAAGCCATGCAAAAATATACTCTTTTCTCAACAGAACCTTATTGAAAATTCAAACAATATAGCCTTTGCAACATCACCTTTTAGAAAATGAAACAATATAGCCTAAGCTAGAGAACAATAATCATCAGTGCCTAATGGAATCAAACATAAATTGTATAACATTAACTATTTTACTCCATTGCAACCATAACCGAAAAACACAAAGATTCACAGTAACATACCCATGCAAAACCATAGCCACAAAATGCGAACCATAATTGAAACAATATTCATTTTCACAAACAATAGTCTTTTCTCAACAACACCTTATCAAAATTTGAAACAATCAACAACGCCTTATCAGAGATCAAACAATATAGCGTACCACAAACTGCAAACCACAAATGAAACAATATCACAAAGGGTTTTCTCAATATGCACCTCTTCCTGGTTCCTTCAAACACACCTCTTCCCACTAGCTTTCTCCATGCTGCCTTGTTTCTCAAAACCTGGAAAAAATTGCATAACATTAACAATTTTATTCCATTGCAAACATAGCCACAAAATGGAAGTAATACAGAGAAACCCACAAAAATTCACAGTAACAAACCCATGTAGAAATATACTCTTTTCTCAATAGAACCTTCTTGAAAATTGAAACAATATAGCCTTGTTTGCATTTGCTATGACATACATAGATATCTATACATATGGCACATACATTTTCCTTCACTCTGATTAATAGTGCCATTACCGAGACTTTTGTATTGCTTTTGGAGTCATTGCCCCATGCAAAAAAATAGAAAATATCCTCCAACCACCTTGATAGAAACTCCACAATGAACGGTCAAACTTGCACCTTCATATAAGCTCACCATCCTGGAATCAACATTAACTATTGTATGGTATCCATGTAGTGGTGATGGTTGTGTGAACACCCGCCATTTAAAACATCATAAGAGGTGGTGAAAGTATTTGCAATTTTCAATAAGGCATTGTTGGATGTTCGTCTGTCGCTTTACCTGCTATCAAAGTTGTGAGCTAGGATTGTGAGCTTCTTTGAAGGTTGAAGTTCGGTCTCCCTTTCCAACACATGTATCAGTACATATCTATATCTATAAGTCTCCATTCATCTATATATGTATATTGTCTACATCTAATGCCATGTGCATACATTTCTACATGTACTTTTTTAGTTTGTATATTTCCAAACAACAAATTCTTACACATGCATCCAATGCATGATGCTGGATTGTATTTGTTGGCATATTTGTTAAGGGTACCTTTTTAGTTATTATTTCTTTCAGCCTCAAAAAGGAGTTGATGCAATGATAGGTTGTGTATTAAGTGTGATAAGAAAGATTGGTTTCACCATTAATCAAAGTGGTGGACAATGTATGTTCTTGCTCGAGGGTTTGGTGAGAGCCCATGAGGCTCCATGACCCAATATGGTAGGGTGGAGAGCAGGCCTTGTTTTGTTGTGTTTCATTTCATATTTGCTATTTGTTGTTTACCTGCACTATGGGTCTTTATGTTGGTGTTTGCAAGCACCTTATTGTCTTCATCGTAATATGTGCATATGTATATGTATTTGTATATATGCATGTGCAATCAGAAAAGTGTATAACTAGTTAAACACGTAACAAAGCAATAGTAGCAGAAAGGAAAGGTCTTTTGATGTGACAAGCACTCCAAAGAAAGAAAAGGAAATAGATGTCCAGTCAACATAAATTATAACAAAGATCCAAAGTCACAATTAGGCATGGTTGTTTGGCATTCAAGGAAGTACAAAAATTATCTCTGGAGAGTCTTGCACGTCAAGGGAATTTAAGACAAATCTAATAGCAACAACTTGCACTCTGCTTCAAAGTTAATTCTTGCAACTCTGACTATTGTTGTTTTAAGCCTTGTTTCTAAATTATAGGTTTGAGTTTTAATAAGAATAGTAATAGTAAAAAAAAAAAATGAATATTGTCTACATCTAATGCCATGTACATACATTTATACATGTACTTTTTTAGTGTATATTTCCAAACAACAAATTCCTACATATGCATCCAATGCATGATGTTGGATTGTATTTGTTGGCATATTTGTTAATTGTACCTTTTTAGTTATTATTTCTTTCAGCCTAAAAAAATGAGTTGTTGGAATGATAGGTTGTATATTAAGTGTGATAAGAAAGATTGGTTTCACCATTGATCAAAGTGGTGGACAATGTATGTTCTTGCTTGGGGGTTTGGTGAGAGCCCATGGGGCTCCATGACCCAATATGGTAGGGTGGAGAGCAGGCCTTGTTTTTTTGTGTTTCATTTCATATTTGCTATTTTTTGTTTACCTGCACTGTGGGTCTTTACGTTTGTGTTTGCAAGCACTTTATTGTCTTCATTGCAATATATGCATATGCATATGTACATATGCATGTGCAATAAAAAAAGTGTAGGTTTTTTAGATGGAGGCTGCAATGAAGGAAAGCACAATGCATAACCATAAGCAACAACAACGTTACACTCTCCTTTAAAGAGTGCATCGTATCTTCCATTCCTTTTAGTCTCCATTGAAAATGCATTGCATATGCATAGATACATTTACATATACATATGCCTATATGTATGCTTTGGTTATTATCCATAAGGCACTATTGAAAAATGAATTGGTGCGTGTGTGGGTTTTTTATTTTTTATTTTTTTTGCACATGGTTTTATATTTCCAAGTAGCAAATCCCTACATATGCATGCAATGCATGATGTTGGTTATGACAACTTGGCTATTATTCCTTTCAGCTTCAGAAAATGATCTATTAGAATGATAGGTTCTATATTGACTGTGATAAGCAACATTGGTTTCACCATTGATCATAGTGGTGGACAATGTGTGTTCTTGCTCGGGGGTTTGGTGAGAGCCCATGGGGCTCCATGACCCAATATGGTAGGGTGGAGAGCACACCTTGTTTTTTTGTGTTTCATTTTATATTTTCTATTTGTTGTTTAGGGGCTGCAATCGTGAGTCTTGTTATGTTTGCAACCATTTTATTCTATCAGTATATATAAAAAGAGAAGAAATGGGTTCAGATTTGAGAATAACCATTGAAGGTAACCATACACTGAAATATATATAATATTAAAGATTATTAAATCAATGAATAATATATATATATAATATTGGTTTCACCATTGATCATATTGGTGGACAATGTATGTTCTAGCTTGGGGGTTTGGTGAGAGCCCATGGGGCTCCATGACCCAATATGGTAGGGTGGAAAGTAGGCGTTCCTTTGTTTTGTTCCATTTTATATTACCTATCTGCTCATTGGTTGCATTGTTCCTCTTTAAGTTGGAGTTTGCAAGCACTTTTTCATTTTCGTTGTGATGTATGCATATGCATATGTATATGTGTATAGGCATATACAATGAAGGAAGTGAAGTTATTTTAGATGGAGGGTGCAAGGAAGGAAGGAAAAATGCATAGGAATAAGCAACAGTGGCATTACATTCTCCTTCAAAAAATGCATCGTACCTTCCCTTCCTTACACTCCATCAAAAATACATTGCATATGGATAGATAAATTTACACATACATATGCATATATGTATACTTTGGTTGTTCTCCATAAGGAATTGTTGAAAATATAATTGTTGCATGTGTGGGTTTTCTTCTTTTTGTGCATGGCTTTGTTACTGTGGATTCTTTTGTTTTGTGAGTTTTCCAACTAGGGAACTGTTGAAACCAATATTGTTTTATTTATGGCTTCCATTTTGTGTCAATGGTTGGAACACAGTAAAATAGTTAATGTTATACAGTTTATATTGTTTTCCATAGGGCATTGTTGAGTGTTTCTATCTACCTTTGGCTATTTTGTTCCATATTCGATTAGCTTGACCTCTTTACTTATACCATTTCCCTTTAAGTTGGTGTCTGCAAGAATTTTATTATTTTCCTCATATTATGATTGTAGGGTCCTCATTCTTGTTCAAGTTCCAACCTTGCATCAAGTGTGGACCGTAAAAAAGCAGCAAAATGCCAAAGAAACCAACTTTATTATGTGCGCCATCGAGACCAAATTTTTGTAGGTCGTCAATCCAAATACTTGTAGCAAAGAGGCACTATAGATCGTCCTAACTTGGCCCCGCATGTCCAAAAAGGCACACCGCAATTGCAGCCAGGCTTGCTGGCAGAACTTGTTGACTACTGTAGCCCCGCACCCCCCATCCCTTGTCAGCTTCTGCACAACCATCACAGTGAAGGTGTCTCCACAATAGGTGGTTGTAGACCTCAACAAACTCTTGCCAAGCATGGCTTTCCATCCACATCATCGTCCACCCACTACTCAAGCATCATGTTTGGTGATTCTTTTCACACTGCAATGCAATCCTTCCATCGGCGCATTAATGCTTTGTCTAATTTGAAAATTTGTAGTGTTTCCAAGGAAAGCTATGCCGACATGAGAGTGTGAGCATCCAGTGAAGGCATCATATGTTTGCATTGTGCTTATGAAAATGGAATCCATAGATTTATCTTAGTGAACAAGATGGATCCAAGCCCACAACATCCTGTCCTTGCAAAGCTTACTCAAGTTGAAGAAATGATTATAGCTAGAGTTACTCCAATTTTGCAAGTGACCCATGCTAGAGGAGGCCAATACAAATATAGTGGCCATACTATAAGCTTCCCTCAAGACATCATGACCATTGAAATTTTTTTACCGCGTCGTCTACATGATATTGAAGTGGTGATTGTGTGAAGAATTGGCATTCAGGGGACAAACTATGATTGCTATGTTGATAAACATAATGTCACGGCTGCATTAATATACAAAATTGAGAATGCACCATACTATAGTGATGTTGCAATAGATTATGATGCTTTAAATTTTTTTCCTGCTATAAGTACTAACATCTCTGATCTTCTGCACACAAAGAAAGAACTAGCACATAACACAGCTGAACTAATGGCAACTCCAAAAAGTGTTGTTGATGAGGAAGCTGAGCTTGAGGACTCATCATCATTTATTCCATTGATTCCCAACCCTCCTCGAGAATTGTAGGAAATTAGAGATTCCTTGTAGATTAAAGACATTAGTCTAAATACTTTACCTTGGCCTGAGATAAATTCTAGCCCTATCAATGCATATAATACAGAAGGGTTATTAAGCATGGCTTTTCCAATCTTGTTCCCCACTAGAACAACAATGCCCCTACAATCGAGAAGCATACAGATTCACTTACATGAATATGCATTGCACTTGATGAGATACTATGATAATAGATTTGGGAGGCATGTTAGATTTAGATATTACCTTTATAATTTGATAATGAGACATTGAAGCCAATAGTCGGCTTCAGCTTTAATGAAAACAAACTTGGAGGAAAGGATCCCAAAGTTTTTTATTGCTTTGTGACAATTTCTTTGGGATGCACTAGACACCCAGATAGTGAACCGGCTTGTTTGATTTGGTGCATATTTGTGAGGAACACGATCGTATTGGGGCAAGTGTCATCAAGAGCTTGCGGCAATGATCCACCAGCTTGATACATCGACTCTCTTCTTCACTTTGAGATTTGCAAACAAAAAATAGCCTGATTTGCATAGGTCAATTGATCCTCATGCCCAAACGCATATGCCATACTCTCAAAGATGCTTCAGAGACAATGTTGTATAGAACCCACACATAACAACCTTGTACATGCACTTGCGGTTCACCATTTCCATGAAGAGGTTATTGAGAGGCTTTTCCACACAAAGGAGTACTGGTATAGGTATGAGTGGCAACACTATGGATCAGCACATGTCCATGGTTTCTTGTCGCTTCCAGGTGGCCCGAATATGGACATGCTTGATTGGTCCAACCCACATGAGCTTCGACAGGAAAAAAAACTTCTTTGATCGCTATGTTTCAACATGGAACCCTCATTCCCCGAATCAGCTACGATCAAGGGTTCACCACTCATCTTTGGAGGACTTGTGCTTTCTTAATAGTACACAAATATTTTGCATGGATCCAATGGTGGATTATGAACAACTGTTGAACACAGTGCATAGGAATACTAAGTGTACTCAATACACTTGCCTTAGGAAAAAAGGCCACCAATTACAATGTCGCAAAAAAGCTCTCTGGAATACACAACGATCATTGACATTAGTGATTGATAGTGAATTGAACAAATCCTATAATCCAACAAGAAATGATGAGTGTGTTAATATCCACAACCCTGAGATTTTTGCAATTTGGCAAGCAAACATTGATTGCTAGCTAGTCTTGTCTAGACAAATTGTGTTGAACTACATTTCCAAATATGCATCAAAGTTTGAAAAAAAAATCTGAAAGCTATATTGATATCTTGTAGAGGCTTGCAAATATAAATTCATCTAGGGATAAAGCATTGCTTTCCTATCAAAAAATCATGATGAACTTGGTTGTAGATCATGACATTGGTGCACAAGAAACATGCCATATGCTACAAAAGTTTCCCCTTGTCATCTCAAGCCAACATTTCCTATCTCTAAACGTTAGCAGGTAGATATTCCACCATTTGAAAATAGTTGATAGTGGTGACGAGCTTGCAAGTGGCTATGTTCATTGTTACATGCAAAGACCAATTGAAATGGAGACAATATCCCTTATTCAATCTGCACAACTGTATACATATTGAAAAAATTGCAAAGGTGCAGTCTAGCATCCTCGACCACAACCTGCTAACATCATTGTTTACCCACTATTCAAGGCCGCCCCCTAGGAGGAAAGTGATACCTTTGAAACATTTTGTTGGTCAAAATTGCTACTATACAAGCCTTTCTAAAATGTCGAGGCAGACATAGGCCTCACAAGAGAAAGCATAACATAGAACTGGAGGCTATTTTATGTTGCTGGCTATGACCCTTGGCATGTCAATAGAGTTATTACTCATGCTGATGAAGAGGAAGGTGACAGTGATACCGATAGTGCACAGTTTCTGCCTCCCACATATGAATACGAATGGGAGTTGCTTTCTTGGCTTGGTGCTACAAACAATGTTTTCTTTGACCAACTACAACTATTGGGTTGACGATAATTTGATCTACATCACAAGTGGGATGCACACCATGTTCCAGAGATCTGCATAGCATTGTTGAACAGTTCATTTCAACAAGTAAATTGCATACAACTGAAGACACTCTTTGCTTGTTGGTAGCGCCTACACTTTTCCATCAACTATCTCCTAAGAAAAAGCTTGCTCTGAATATCATTGAACAACACCATCTTGGCCCATCTTCATCGTCACTGTTGTGTATGATCATTCAAGGAACTACTAGCACAAGTAAATCATTCCTTATAGACAAGATCTGAAGAGCACTAAATACATCACCGAATCATAGAATGAATCCTTTGCTTGCTTTGACGCCAACGGGGGTGGTTACTTACAATATTCGTGCCTCCATAGTGCATACAACTCTCTGGATACCAATTAGAGATATGAATCCATTAAAAGGACAACCATTGACCATATTTCAAGAGGACTTCAAACATATTAAGTACATCTTAATTGATGAAATGAGCTTCCTGGGGCCCAAGTTGTTGCTTAAAATAGATAGTCGATTACAACAAGCATTCCCTGCTAGACATATGCAACCATTTGGTGGTGTCTCTATTATACTTGTGGGTGACCTGGCATAGCTGCCTCCTATTTTGGACAAACCTATCTACGCTTCTCGCTCCACAAAATTGGATCTTTGGCACACTTTTAATATTGTTGTCACGCTTGACACTTTCTTCCACTAGCATGGACAATCCAATACATAACAACAATTTCGTACACTCCTTTTGAATATTAGAAATTGTTAGGCATCCCAGTCTGACTAGAAAACTCTTATGAATCGAACAAATGCCATGCTTTTAGCTAAGAAAAACCAAGAGTTTGATGAAGCTATCCACTTATTCCCAACAAATAGGTTGGTTACCTTGCACAATAGAAAAATGTTTCAGCAGTTAAATGTTCCCATTGCAATTAGTGCTGCTGAAATTTCTCAACAAAACACACTTGATTATGGAGATGATGAAAAAATTCAAGCAAAGATCTTACTTGTAATTGGCCCGCAAGTAATGTTGACAATAAATCTTTGGGTGGCAGCTGGCTTGGTTAATGGATCATTGGGTTTAGTGAAGGCTATCATATATGCTAGGGGTGCTAAACTGTTAGGGTTAGAAAGGCAGATATCTAACAATTAAATGCAAATTTAATTAATAAACAGAGAAACTAAAACACACATTGAATAAATTATAACATAGAGAATTTAATGTGGTTCACCCAATCTGGGCTACATCCACCAAACCGCAGCCATCCAATTATTTTATTATCCAGTGCAAAAACCTATTACAATCTTGTGAATAATCACGTTTTTCGTCATACTGTAACCCCCATCCGAACCCCTTTTTAACAAGCTTAGAAGCTTCCAGATTAGGGTTCTACAAAGTCAATTTTTTTCCTTTTTCATTGATTTTTCCTTTTTCGGTGATGACACAAAAAAGTAGGAGGAAAATTTTTCTCGAGGGTTGCCGCCCCCAAACCCCCACCCAGGGCCCAGCCCAGCCCCAAACCCCGATAAGGATACATGCTAGGGTGTACAGTATAGCATGATCAGTCACCACATACCAACATAAACTACCTCAACTATCTGAATATGTTGTTGTCCACTTCCCAAGCTACATTGGCCCAACATGGGATTAGGAAAATCCGAGAGCCATCCCCATTCCCCCAATCACACAGGGCAGCCGAAGACAACTCCCCTTGATAATGGCTTGGGCGATAACAATACATAAATCTCAAGGGTTGACACTAGAGAGAGCTACAATAGATATTGGAACTAAATAAAGGCAAGGACTAATGTTCACAACTCTCTCTCATGTTAAATCAATAACATGAATACGCATAGATCGACCTTTCTCTTTTAACAAATACTCTAGGTTACATTCCAACAAATACAATGCACTTCAAATCAAAGAAGAGGATCGCCTCCAACAATTTCCTGCATTCCCATCATGATGAAATGTTTTTGTTCTTGACGGTAACTATACCACTTCTCCTTTTCCTTTTCATTTCAATGCATTTAGAATTCCCAAGATAGCCAAGGTTTTACTTCTACAGTGATTGCTAAGAGAAGTTGCTATTCAATTCTTTCCCTATGTTTCCCCTTGCCTCCAACGACAAATGTGGATTCCTTCATGTTCCTGGCTTTACCAAATATTGTTTATATGTAATTTTTCTCTCAATATATTCCTCTCCTTTGCTCAATGATGCCACTTATAGAGCTATCACCTTTGAACCATTTTTTTCTAACTATATCAGATTCTAACAAATTTAGATTGCAAACATTTTTAGCTGTAATTGCAGATCTTAACAATTCTTAATAGCTTCATGCTCATAATTTTTCCATGGTGTCTGAGTTACAACTACATTCCTTTATTCCATCTCTTCTTTCACAACTACATCTAAAATTCTCTGTCACAAATGCTACAACTATATATATTTTTAAAAATGGATAACACTGATTTCAGCTGGACAAAATTGCTAGGTGCAAGAAGAGAATTATATGGAAGTTATAATTGTACACATATTGTCTCCTGCTCTCTGCAGAAGGTATGCCTGCATCTTGTTTATATGATCTCTTCTATTGCAGATACATTATATATTATTTTTTATAAACTATAGAGTTGTTTATATTTCCTGATTTAGATATTGTCTACCAACGACACATGTTCGCTGCACTAAACTTCAAATTTTCCTTGTGTCTAACTATATGTGATTGAAACCATTTTATATTGCAAACATTCTAAACTATAGATACACATCTCCACAATACTAAGTAGCTTTGCCATCACATGTTTGGCATGGTGTACAAGTTGCAACTACATTCTATTTAGATAGAAGGTAAGGCTATATGTCCTTTATTCCTTCTTTTATTTCACAACTACATGTCAAATTGTTTGTCATAAACAATACAACTATATATATTTTTCAAAATGCAAAAGATTGATTGCAACAAAATAAAACTTCCAGGTTAATGCTATGATATTTCCACAATCCATAATGCTTGAGATTTGTTGTTATTGGATATTTGATTATGTTTTTGTTTGTGGATGGAAAAACTCACACACAATCAAATATCCAGAAACAACATATATTAAGCAAAAATTATCAAGTGTCGAAACATTGCTTTCACCATTGATCATAGTGGTGGGCAATGTATGTTCTTGCTTGGGGGTTTGGTGACAGCCCATGCAGCTAGATGACCCAATATGGTAGGGTGGAGAGCAGGCCTTCTTTTCTTCTATTCATGCTACATCCCATTGCACCCACAAGGAATGCCTATATCTTATTTATTTAATGCCTTTTATTGCACATGCATTGCATATTATTTGTTATAAATTATAGAACTCTTTATTTTCCCTACTTTACATATTGTCTACCAATGACACATATTCATTACACTAAACTTCACATCTCCTTTCATTTTTTGCATATCATACTCGAAACGAACAAATTTTGTTTCACATAAGATAGTAATGTCTTAGTGAATGATATTTTATCTCAACTTATATTCATCAGTACTGTGGATCTTTTCACAACATTAGATCTTCTATGAGGCTAGCCTTGCTGTAGGTTCAGTTTTCAAATTGCATTATGGGCATTTTGAGGAAGTAATGTTTTGTAAATGACCTTTGACAATGATTAGAAATAAAATAAAAAAATATAGTTTCAAATTTTTGTATCAATCTTCAATAGAATTGTGTGGATGCAATTATCTCTTTATTCTTAAGGTTCTACATGGCTTATGTAAATACACTTATTTGACATTTCAATTATACTCTAAGCTTTCACATAATTGTATTAGCTTTTTGAGATAATATATTGTTCATTCCTCCGATCAATGGTGGCATTAATGTTCCATATAACACTTAGAATATAGTTTTTGCATGGCTTTGTTGCTGTGAATTTTTGTCTTTTATGGGTTTTTCCATCTCACTCACTATTGAAACCAAAATTGTTTGATTTATGGATTCCATTTTGTGGTCGTGGTTGCAATGCAGTAAAATAGTTAATGTTATACAATTTATGTTAACATATTGTTGCATTTTCAATTTGGTGTTGTTGAACAGTCTGTATTTTTCTATAGGTTTGTTACTGTGAATTTTGTTATTTTGTGAATATTGTTACTAAAACCAATATTCTTTAATATTTATGGCTTATGTTTTATGGCTATGCTTGCAATGAAATAAAATAGTTAGTGTTATATAGTTTATGTCTCTTTCTATAAGGCATTGTTGATTGTCATTCTCTGCCTTAGGCTATATTATTTCATTTTTGAAAACTTGTTGTTGAAAGGGTTGTATTGTTTCAATCTTCTATAAGGTGTTGTGCACAAAATACTATATTGTTTGTTACAACCAATACTGCTACATTTATGGTTTGAGTTTTGGGGAATGTTCCATACAACAATTATGGAACACTATGTATCAATTGTGTTTGTAACTACTATGACATAAATGGGTATGTGCAGGATCATGATGGGCTAAAAAGTGGCAATATGATGGGTATGTGGCTGACGACTTTTTTTTACCCAAAATTGATGAAACGAAAAGGATTTTTAAAGGAGATTCTCAACTTTCCACCAATGTAAATTATGGTTTACTTTGAATTAAAAAAGTAATGATTATTCATTTTCTATTCAAATTATGACTAAAGTCCTGATTGATAGGCTGATTGAAAAACATCTATAGCTTTCAAATGGTATAACATTTTTTGAATCCAAAACATGCGTCACATTCTATGCTTCGCATAATATATGATTAAGAAAAGAAAAATTGAATTTCATGAAGTTTTGACCAAGTTAAGGTTGTCAAACATACGAGTTTTTATATTTTTAAAAGTTGTAATAAAATTTTTATAATTAATTATTTACTTGGGAAAAAATTACAAAAAAATATGCATCACATTGGGACATGAGTTCTCTACTTATATCTAAAATCTTATAAAAAAATATTATCATTTTATTGTGGTTAGGGTGGTCAGACAGACACCTACTTCTTAGTTTTTCCCTGAAATTTAAGTACTATTGCATTGAAATTTCAAATTTTCACCAAATAGATTTAAAAAAAAAAAAAAACCCAGTAGTTTAGAAACTAAATTCAATTTGCTATAGATTCTATTCTTACATATTTTTGAAATAATATAGATAACTTATTCAAAATTTTATGTCAAGTTGCCTAACTCTGATTTTTCTAAATTTTTCGCCACTTAAGGGCTTGTTTTTTCCATGATGATCCTGCACATACCCACATACATAACTACACATAGGGGAAATACATTGTCCACCACTATGTACAATGTGTCAATATGTAAATATGTTGTCTGCATCTACTATGACATATATCCAACTCTGCACGTGCCTTTGTTAGTTACTGCTCCCAATGGTGGCATTGATGTTTTATTCTTGATTCATCCTCAGTGTGTACACATTGCTTCCATTTGGTGTTCCCCTCCACCTATCAGCTCATTGTTGCATGTCACTACATGCAACTGCTAGTATATCTTAATCTAGGTTTTAAGAAAACTATATTTTCTACTCTTAAGGCCTCCATATAGAGTTTATTTTAGGAACTTTCCATTTTAAAAATATATTCAAATTACTAAATATAATTCCCATCACTTGCATAAGGTATGATAAGTTATATTTTATATTGCCATAGGGTTTAAGAGGACTATGTGAAATATCATTGGGTGTGTACAATTTATTGATGTCTACATGTATTAAAACATTCTCCTAGAAAAGAGACAATACTTTTTTCTCCATTCCTGTATTGCATTGTATCCATATGGTCTTCAATAGGATTGTGTTTGGTATATATATGTCTTGTAAGAATGACCTTCATAATGCATTGAAAATTTAATAATAACATACCCAATGTGATAAATGGATAAGGAACATATAAATACTTGGGGATGTGTATGTATGTGAATAGGTAAAGAGTAAAATATTGATCCCACCTTCACATAAGATTATGTAATATATTGATATGTACATCATGGATACATTATCCTAACACAGGAACAAGACTTTGTAGATATATTTTATGAAGGTGGATAAAATAACCTCGAAACTTCTACTATGTTTATTTTCACATGGAGATTCAAGATAGGAGAGGATAAAACCAAACTCATTATACCAACTAGAAAAGCCAAGGCAGTAGGGATCAACTCAATCAATTAAATTAAAAATCTTTTATATGCTTCAAGAATATACAATTCTTTGCTAACAACGCCAACCACAAGAAGGTGGAAGCTTGTTTGGCACCATTAACCTAAATTTTAATAAGTAAAAAATGCTCAAATGAAAGTCATAGATTAATAAGTATATAACATACTTAAATCAAATAAATTAAGAAGTGCACAACATAGTCAAAACAAGGACCTAGACTAACAAGTACATAGAATATTGAAATAAAATATACTTACAAACTATGTAGAAATATTGTGTCATTCCACCAATTCATTATAATTAACCATGTGGATCAACTACTCTTGATGGTTATACTTGTAAAATTTTCACAAGTTATTATTCAATGGTCCACCCCCATATTTTATCAATTGCACATTTTCTGCCACAACAAGATTAGAATAATGAATTTTTTTCCTATGCATGTTAAAGTCCTTGAACAACCACACATAATAATTCTTCATTGGGTACCTTCTAGGCTCTATTCTAGTAACAACCACGTATCCTAAAGGATACTTAATGTCTTCTCCATTCATGATAGGGGATTCCAATTTATTTTCTACCTCAACACAATCACACAAATAATAATCCATTCCTTCTTCATTGTCCTAATCTAATTAACTACATAAACATGCCTTACATTGAATTGAACATTTAATAATTGATTATTTCAATAATGATATAAAAATATTATAAAATAATATAAAATATTGATTTTAATTTAATAATACATCTATTATATTTAGTTGAACTAGATTTGAAATATGGTGAAAATCAACAAATGATTTCATGTCTATGAGTTGTAGTGCCCCTAGAAGTTGTTACATTTCAAGTGGGCTTAAAATTTTAGTACACCATTCATCAACCTAGTTTTTTGAATCAAACTCATTCAAATTAAAATATGTACATGAAGAACAAAATAATGCCATCTTCCGAGTTGGGGCCCTAGCTCGGTTGGCTAAATCTTTCCTGTTGCAGGAGGTTGGTCATGAGGTCTAGTCTCCCCCACCCCCATGGTACCGAAGGGTGTGTCGTGCCAACGCTTCCGGTCACGTTAAAAAGTTTACCAGGTGCACTGCAGTTTATAGGGGGTCGTGTTGCCCGATTCCTGCAGTCTAAAAATAAAATAATGCCATCTTCCTCATATGCATAGTCCAACATGGTGAAAAGTCAAGCCAAGTCCAAGATCACACTGAAGGTGTGATAAAACAACTTCCAAAATGGCACATGTTTCTCCAAAACAATCAGATTCCTCACTCACACACTCTCCTCATGTCTGCAATTCAATCATTCTGTCTCCTAGCTTTGACTCATGCAATAAGTGTGTTTTGAAAACACAAGAGTCCAAAAAAGGAATTAAAGATAATAACTTGATTAGGCGATTCATAATACATCACTTAATCAAGTTATTTTACATTTCAAAGCAAAATAAAAGGGGGCCCACCATCAATATGAATTACCTTACATTTGCAAATGAAAAATACCAAAGTGATTAGCAAATCACTTAAATGATATTTTTATGTTTTGAAACAAATGCAAAAAAAACAATAATGAAATGCCAAAATGCTTTAAAAAGCATTAAACAAGGTCACAATTTCTCCAAGGCACTTGATAATTTACCTTTTCTCATTCTACACTGTAAGGCCACATGTGGTCAATATTTTGATCTGCAAAGGAAAAATAAAAGCTCAAGCTTGGCCCATATGGCTGACCTCCACACTTCTTGGAAGACATATTTCAAGTCTTCAAGGCATATGACATTCATGATCAAAAGTCAAAGGAATGTCTAACTTGGAATACACCATAAATTAGCAAGGCATAACAAATGCTTGAAGGACATAGCAATGTTCACAAGGCATAACAAATGCCTAAGTCAACAAATGGTTAAAGGAACACAAATTCCTAAGTCAATAACTTAGGAATCGGCCCCCACAATGCATTAATATGGACTTCCTTTTTTAAAACATGGGATAAAAAATCCCATCGGCATCGAAATAGGGTCAAACCCTAATCATCAAAAGACAGAAGAAAGTGAAAAAACACTATCATTTTGTCATCAACCATTCTGGAAAACATGATGCAGCCGTTGTGGGGTTTGAGTCAACACTGGAAATGGTGAAAATTCACTGGATTTCTAGCCGATTCCTTGAGGAAAAATGCATGGAAACACAACGTGATTGTTATTTGCTCAGAAATCTGCATTTTTTTCACTTCTTTGGAGCTCCCCCATTCATTTTAGGCCACGACCTATAGCATTCTCCTGATCATTTTTGTTGCTTTTCCTGTGGGTTATTGTAATTGCTTCTTTCAAAGCCGCCATTGGGCTATTTCCAAGCTTGAATGAAGGCCACTTCATTAACAGAATGCTTGCATATTGCAAGAAAAAGATGAGAAAATTCTTCAAATAAGCTCCACCGAACCATTCCATTCCAATTTTTTTAAGCAATAAGAGCTCATTTTGAGCCTCCACACAGTATAATGAAGCAAGTAAATCAATCATGTATGCTTTACTGAGCTCCATTCCCTACCTCTGATTGAGGAATAACAATTGTATCCTAATCACATCATATGAGGGTTCTAGTGTTGTCATTGACTTCTCTACTAGAGATGCCACATGAGCTCTCCAACAAACTTACAAGTGGCATGCATGCAACTGGTGAGAAAACCACCACCATGATTCTAATGTCTACACTTACTTAATGAACCTCCATTGAATTATCTTCATTTTTGTTTACATGATGAATCATTGTCGAGTTGGATTTATTGATTTAATCGCTGTTTATGATGCACATTTGTGGCTTAATATCATGCATCTGTAGCTTTATTCATGGCTACCTCCTTAAGCCAGTATCCTGGTATTGTATTCACCACTCAAGTTACTTCATTCTTGTGTTGTTTAAAGCCTTTGAAAGGCTTCAAAAGTCTATTGAAATGATGTTCTCATAAACTCCAAGGTTACTTTTTCTTATGCTTACACATTTCATGCCACTTGTCTCAGATACATGTTGAATGTATGTTGCCTTTATTTCCTTCATTCATTGTTGAAAGTAATTGTCCCTACCATGTCATCATGCTTATAGAAGGTTCTCATACATGCTTGAATATTAATTTTCTCACTGAAAGGTTGCTATCATGGAATTCAAAGTAGTGTTGATACTTTTCATTTCTATGAAATAACTATTGTATATGCTCAGGTAAGTATCTGCCACTATACCATTTTATTGGTTTGTCACACAATACTGCCATGTCTTGATCAACTTCTCAATTGAATCTTTACATCATCTTGCAATGAATTTCAATCTTGAAGTGTTTGAACTGAGATTGCTTAACCATGCATTTGAGTTGTGCCTGGTATCTCAATATCACTGTTCTTTTGCCTTATTTTTGTATCCATGTTTACAAGGAACTATCTTCATCTCTATAGACCTATAGGATTTTCTTCAATTGAGTAATGTGTTTTAATATGATGCTTCCATATGCGCTCATTTGATGAATGTGGTAAGCTTGAAGTACTACTTTTTTATACATGATGACTACTCCTTTTCATTGCTTTTGATTGCATCGATTTTAAGCTTAGTGGTTGTTCCTTACATAAGATCATTGTTGCTTCCTTCTTATTCACCCAAGACTTCCCCTTGCAACTTTGAATGGTCATTGCCAGAAAAGAATCATGTATTTCATATCCACCATATCCTTATTATTTGATTCCTTTTGCTTTAATCCTATTGGGCAGCCATATGTCACTTATGGTGGTGACCTGAAAGCTCACCATCCTAAGTGATGTGTTCCTACCCAATAAGGTTGAAGTGAGATGAATTGGAAAGTGTATCTCATGCAACAATGCATGATTATCTTTGTTCCTTCTTGCTGCCCTACATGCCTCATGATGGTTTCATACATGATTTGATTTCTCCTTCATTATTTAAGAGACACATAATTGAACTTGATGCATCTTTTGAATCTGATAATGAAAGTTGATCAACTGGTGTGATTCCATATTGATTTAATGCATTAATAACAGGTATATCTTTGATCAGGTTGCTCAATTTCCTATTTCTCTCAAAGCATGCTAAGCTCTACCCTCATGGGAGCCACAATTACCCCAAATGATGTATTTAACTGAATCAAAATAGTAACAAGACCTATCCTAAATCTGTGCATGAAGCAAACAAGTTAGAAAATAAATGCATATTTATGATGTGTTCAATGAATTCACTATTTTCCAGGACATCCAAGGTTTTCATGCTTATTTAATGTACTTATGGATCAGTTTATACATGCATAGGTAGGTGTGTATGTAAGGTTTGAGATCTTTCATTGCTTAGAGCATTGCTCTAATATCATTATTTTTTCAAATGTAGGAGCTAGGAGCACTACGAAGCTGGGAAGGACACAAGCAGCTTGGGGGAAGCAATAGGGTAAGAGGACAACTTCAAAACTAGTCATTCTCAGGAAATGATTGGTCTTACTCTTATATGCACATTCTATTTGTTTACTTATTCATGTATAGATTGTTTCTTTTTTTTCACTGAATAAGTAAAGTTAGTCCCTTGGCTTGTGAGGGACATGTACACTTCATGATTATCAATAAAAGATTACATTTGTACACATATGATTCTCTTTTCTCATTTGTTGTAATTGCAACATTGGAATGAAAATGTAATCAGTTTCATTTGACAACCCTTTTTCATGCATATTGAACTTAGCAAACTTGTGATTTATCTTTTAAATGTTTAAACGAACAACATAAAAAGAATAAAGACTAAACTTGATTTCAGAGGAAAGCTAAAAATCAGGTAACATTTTTGGTAACATCTTTTCTTGCTAAACATGAGACCAGTTTCCTAAGCCTATCCATTGGGCATAGGGTTACTCAGAAAGCTAACACCACTTGAAAATAGCATTGTAAATTGTTGCAACTCACTGAAATAGCAAGAGACACTTTGAAAACCAAGAAAATCCAACAATGCAGAATGAAAACTACCACCTAAATATGCAAAAAAACACTTAGGGAAAACTGAAAAGCATTTAACTAATGTGCATTAGCACTTAGAGGAAACAAAACCTACTCTAATTTGTACAAAGAAATTTTTAGATCATACCTCAAAACAGAGTTTGAGGTGTATCCCATTGACTGGGATAGGCAAAGCTTATCTATCTATTGGTGACAGTTGAAAGGAATTGTTCTCTTTGCACTCAATAATGACAAACAATGCTTTCTAGACCTACTCTTCAATTCATCCCATTTGAGAACAACATATCCCTCTTTGAACACCCTAGGTGTTACTCTTTTATCAAACACCTTATTTGTTTGGAGTTGATGCAACTCCATTATTTTCATGGCTCTATCTCTAGTTTCATCCAACTCCATGAGTTGCGCATATCGGACGACCACTGGATCTTCCTCTTCAAACATTTCAAGTTGGTTCATTATGTCAAGAGCTGGAAGCTCAACTGATAAAGGCAGCCTTGCCTCTTTACCATATACCAACATATAAGGGGAATTCCCAATGGACTTTTTTGGAGTTATTCTATCTACCCCTAAGGAATATTTCAACTTGTTATGCCAAATTCTTTGGTTATCCTCCAAGATCCTTTTGATGATTCTGATCAGGTTCTTATTGGTTGATTCAACCAAACCATTACCTTGAGGGTAATAATTTGATGAGGTATTCAGATGAATACCATTATTTACAGCCCAATCACTTACTCTTAACCCAACAAACACCAATGCATTATCAGAAATGATTGATTCAGGTACCCCAAATCTGGTTACTAAATCATCATAAAAGTTTAAAACAACACTTTTGTTGGCTTCTTTCAAAGCCACTGCTTCAATCCATCGTGTGAAGTAATCGGTGGAAGTAAGCACCCACTTGTGTCTTGCACTTGAAGGTGGGTTAATGGCACCTATAAAATCAACGCCCCATCTCATGAAGGGTTGTTCTACTTGAATGGGTTGTAATGGTAAAGTTGGCAGCCTCTCTTTGCCTACAAAAATGGCACATTTTACACACTTTATGCCCCAAGCATGGGCATCTTTAAAAATCTTGGCCAATAATAGCTAGCTCTCATTATTTTCCATGTAGTTGTTCTTGGGGAAAAATGACCCCCAGCAGTTCCATCATGGAACTCATGAAGTACTTTATCAACTTGATGTTGATCAATGCATCTTAAGAGGACACCATTAAGGTCCTTTCTGAAAATAATTTTACCAATCAACACATAAGGAATAGACTGAAATCTAAAATACCTTTGTTTGGCTCTATCTAAACTTGGTGGAAACTCACTAGTTTGCAAAAAGTGAGTCATATCTTGCACCCAACCCGCCTTTGTTGTTGATGCATCAACTGCAAGCTCATTATCAGCAACCAAAACTGCCTTTGTTTCTGCATTTTCTTCACCTTCAGCCTTTGTTGCTAGCTGTTCACACAACCCTTTACCCCTGACAAGATTTGTTACTTTGATATAAACATCATATATTCCATAACTTTTGTAATCCAGCAGCCCTGTTTTCGTTCAGATCCCTGCTTAGCAAGAATTCCTTCACACTAGGGTGAGCAACCATCAAATGCACTTTGCTGTTAGAAATCAGAGTTTTAAATTTCTTCAAGCTTCTAATGGCAGCAAGCACACATTTCTCTATAAAAGTATACCTTTGTTCATACTCTTCTAAACGTTGACTAAAAAAAGCAATTGGTTGTTCTAGGCCAACATCATTATGTTGTACCAGCATTGCAGAAATTATATCAATGCTACCAAAAGCATACAAAATGAAATCCTTTGAGAAGTTTGGGTTTACCAAAGTAGGAGTTGTTGACAAGGCCTCCTTTATGACTTCAAAATTGTGCTTGGCCCCTTTGGTCCAGCTAAAACTGGCATTCTTTTTCAACATGGTAGTTAGTGGTTTCAAAATATTTGCAATATCAGGAATAAACCTTCTAACGAAATTAATTTTGCCAAGAAAACTTTGCAGCCCCTTTTTATGGCTGGGTAAAGGCAGATCCAAAATGGCACTTACTCTTTCTGGATGGTGATCCCCTATTTTGACACAATATGTCCTAAAATCTTTCCTTCATGGACATCAAAGATACAATTTTTTGGATTGAGGGATATACCATATTCCCTACACCTCTCAACTAATTGTTTCAGATGTGCAAGGTGTTCATTATCCTTCTTTGAAAATACTGTTACATCATCAAGGTAAATAAGTACAAGTTTGTGAATCAAACCTTTAAATGCCATGTCCATTTCCCTCTGAAACATGGCACCAACATTGGACAAGCCAAATGGCATCCTCTTATAAGCCAGGGTGCCCCATTTTGTGGTGAAGGGAGTCTTGTATTGATCTTCCTCTTTGACTAAGACTTGGTTATAACCTGAATAACCATCAAGCAATGAGAATCTTTCTAAACCTGCTACAATTTGCAGAATATGCTCCATTGAGGGCAACAGATAATGGTCCTTTAATGAGGCTCTATTGAGGTCTCTAAAGTCAACACACAACCTAATTTCACCATTTTTATTTCTAATCGGGACAAGGTTAGAGGCCCATGAGGTATGTTTAATTGGAAAAATGATGTCTCCCTCAATCAACTTGGTCAACTCTTTGACCATGAGAGGCTCTAGTTTGGGGTTTAAAGGCCTTTGTTTCTGCCTAATAGATTTTGAGCTTGGCTCAAGCTCTATGGTATGTTCAGCAATTTGGGGATCAAAACCCTTTAAATTAGTGTATTCCCATGCAAACACATCTTGAAACTCTTGAAAAAGAGCAATGAAAGCTTGTTTATCTGCATGTGAATAGATTTTACCAACTTTAAGGAGCTTACCTTTGAAAATTTCAAGCTCCTCATAATGTTCTTCTTTGACTTGCATGCTGGTCTTACTCTTTTTCAGTTGTTCATCCATGCTGAAAAATGGATTCCAAGGTGACTAGACCCTTGGGAAATTTATTAGACTTCAACTGGATGATCTAATCATCATATTGTTGCTTGATCTTCTCCTGGTTGACTACTGCAAATTCATCTTCTTGCAGTAAGAAGCTCAAGACCTGTTCATCACTCTCAAAGACTTGCCAATGAACATTATTATCTGGAATAGAAGGTCTGATAACTATTTTAACATATGGATGCAACTTTTCTTTCCTAATTTCACTTGGAATATCAACTTGAACACCTATTGTAGCCAATCTATCAACATGCTTATTCTGATCCCTAGGAATAGAAACCAGATTGAAAGTGTCAAACTCTTCTATCATATCCCACACCCTGTGTTTGTAGGATTTTAAGATATCATTCTTAGTAACATGCAGACCTCTCACTTGATTGACGATTAATTCACTGTCACCATGCACTTGCAAGCATCCAATCTCTCTTTTCCATGGCCATTCCAAGCCTTGAATTAGACCTTCGTATTCAGTAGTATTGTTAGTACAAGAGAAAGAAAATATGAAAGTAGAGTAGTATTTGTCACCTTGTGGGGACACGAGCATTGCACCCCCACCAACACCATTCTTTCTTCGAGAACCATCAAAGAACATCTTCCACACTTCACCTTGTTGGTCTAACTACTATCCCACCTCCTTTTCAAGGTTTGGAATCATTGAATCAGGATCGTGCAACACATAGACACCCAAACCAGTCTCTTCAATGTTATCATTTGGGCTTTCAATGATATTTTCTGCTGCCCACTGACTTAAGAGTGTATCTGGTATGATTTTTGCTTGTAGTTCTTAAGCAACAACAAGCTCATTATCATCATAAACAACATAATTAGTGTTAATAGCACTTGGGACATATGGTTCAATGTGGGGTGGGGGGAATAGTTGGGCAGCAGGGTGGGTTTCATGCAATAGTTTCCCCACACACATAATTATAGTTCAGTTTAGCAAGTTGCTTAGATTTGATGACTACTTTAGTCCCATATCTTGTTTTGAATACCATATGGGACCAATTTGATGAAAAATAACCTCCTATCTTGGTAGTGAAATCTCTTGACAAACATAAAGAAAAATGTGGTGGTAAGTCAATGATTGAAATGTCTTAGGGAATGGAGAAATTGGGGCAGGCATGTAGGGTAAGGCTTAAACCTTTGATAACACCTATGGTGTTAATGGTTGTCCCATCAAGTCGGACAACTCCTTTCTCAAGAGGCTGATATTTCAGTCCTAACTTATCAGCAACTTGTTTGGGCATGACAAAACTACTTGCCCCAAAATCCACCATGCAATTGTGAACTAGTTTATCTCCTATTATCAAGGACACATAAAATGGGGGTGGTTTGGCATCCTTACTTGGTTGTTTACTGCTATCTTGAGGTGCATTTGTCAAGATAGCCTTGACTTGACCTACTGGCACATTATTTCAAACATTTAAATCAGCTAAGGCAGATTGCAACAAGTCCTTTTGACTAGGGATAGATAAGGAATCCCACATTGACATATATATATATATGTATTCACATTCATCTTTTTCATGGATTCAATAATGTTGAAGGGTGTGGCAACATTTACCTTTTGATGGGTCCTAGCAGCAACAAGGTCTGTCTGCAAGTGGGTTGGTTGGGGTTGATTCCCAAGTTGTCCACCACTGATGCCTTGTGAATTTCTTTGCAAAATGTGTGTTACATGAGGATTGGAAGGTCCAACAACTTGTTTGTCCTTATTTGTTTCTTTTCCAATCTCGAAAGGTCTCTTTTTTGCTGGGTGTTGGCTGCTATTGGAGAGCTATCACTTTTACTCCACAAAACTCCTCTCCTTTCCAATTCAAGAGAGTTGTGTCACTTGCAGGGAGCTCCTGCTATTGGGATGATTCACCATTAGACATGTCTTGCACACCCGAAACATTTTGAACCATCAATGCTTGATTAATGACACCATTTAGACAGGTAGTTTGATTATGGGCATGGTTGCAAGGATAGCAACACTCATATTTTGCTGCAAGGTTGTTTTGAACAGGTACCATATCTTTGGCTGCACTGATTGGAACTAGATTATATGGTTGAAAAGGCCTTGGATTCAGATTTTGTCGCGCACCTTGAAAGTTTCCTTGATATGGTTGTTTGTTAGCTTGGAATTGTTGACCTTGACCTTGATTTTGAGACTTCCAAGGCTTGAAACCTTGAAATTGCTATTTTTTAATGTTTACCAACTCATTTCCAAAAGTATGAAGCAAATTTTCAATCTTGTGTTGGTTGCTTTTAATTTCCTGCAACTCTTGAGATGGTCCTTGGGAAGCAATTTCTGTGTTAACAATAGCTGGTAAAGGGGCTATTTGAGGTGTTGGTAAAGTTGTAGGAGGCTGAATATTAAGGAAGAAAGGCATAGGAGGCCTAAGGGAAATCCTTCCAGCTTGTATTAGGCTGTTTTCTGCTCTCATAGCTATGTCATAAGCTATTGGCAAGGTATTTCCACCCATAGATTATATTAAAACAACAATTTCACTATTTAAGGCTCTCAAAAAATAAAGGAATGCATACTCAGCTGGAGGCCTTGTAGGATCCATAATCCTATCCCACGTTCTTTGAAAATGGAAATTAAAGTCCGTCATTCGTTCATGAGGAGCCTATTTAATGTGGGTCAGATGCTCCACCAATGACAAGTTGTCATACTTGTCTTTGAACTTCTTGCATAGTACCTCTCCTAATTCATCCCACATTCTGATGGAATTAACTGCTAAACTCCTGAACCATTGGAGTGCTTTACCTCTGAATGATGTTGCTAGCAGCCTCAAAGCAACATTTTCTTGAGTTATGTGATGTACCGAACACAAATTTGAAATATCTTTAATGTGTTCAACTAGTGTGGTATGATCTTCACCTAAAAAATATGGCACACTTTTAAGAGCATCCATTGGAATGTCATCATGTTGAGCCAATTGAAGTGGGTTGCCACCATTAAATGTGACAAAAACTTGGTTTCTTGGACTAGCCATAGTTGGCACCAAGTTTTACTGCCTTATGGGGCTAGAAACTCTCAGTGAAGGTGGAGTTGAAACTATTTTTCTTGACAAAACAACAACTTCTTTGTTGGCCTGCCTCTCCTACAGGGTGGTGAAAGTTGTAAATAATCTAACGGGACAGAGTTTCCCCTTGTCTAAATTCTTTTCATATGCTGCTACAACACTGGTCTGTTATCGATTTCCACATTTAGAGCTGCCAGATATGCTTGTGTGACCTTCAAAAGGATAAAATTTTTTTGGCTGCATATCAAAACCAACAAACTGATGTGTTTTTCTAATTTGAAATGACTAGAAGGGTCCCACCGGGTGTACCAAAATTGTTAGGTATCCAAATCTACACCCTAATTCCAAGCTTTGAATGAACTTAGCAGATTTGGATATAACATGTGACTGCTTTCAGGTTGTGGGTATCCAATTTGAAAGAAAACCTCCAGTGATAAGGGGTTGGCTTCCCCTTTTGATGCCACCTAACTACTAATTTCTAAGATAAAGGGTAAGAATTACATGAAAAATGAACCTAATACTGAAAAAAAACTAAGGTGATAGACCAAAACAACTTGGACCTGATGACAACCTATCACATTCAAATTAATATCATAAAACTTGGTTTACACAACTCATTTTCCAATGCAATTTACATAAGTAATTTATAAGGAGGTCTATAAACATGGCTTTTAGAAGGAAAACAAAGGTTTCACAACTAACAACACTACTAAACAACACAACTTATAACCTGTTAACACACATTTTCTGCTAAATAGATGCATAAAAATGAGACAATTTTGCAAGGAAAGATGAATTTTCACAAGAAAAACTAATCAATCATTAACTCCATACATGAAACATGAAATGAGATGGTAAAAATGCTCTACTTTATTAATTCAAAGTGCTTATTGTATCACAATTCCATATGAGTTGCAATACTGTTCCATCAAAAATAGCTCCAAAAAACAAGCTATCTCGCTGGTGGAAAGAAATAACTAACTCCAAAATGCCCAAAAAGAACATAGTTAAGAAAAAAGATCACACAATTCTCATGCCTTCCCATCTAGAAGGTTCTAGTCGGATGAGGCACAAAAGCCAAAAACGAACCTTCTAAAAGCACTCCAAAAGGCCTCCAAAATGGTGAAAAGTCAAGCCAAGTCCAAGATCACATGGAAGGTGTGATAAAACAACCTCCAAAATGACACATGTTTCTCCAAAATAGTGAGATTCCTCACTCACACACTCTCCTCATGTCTACAATTCAATCATTCTATCGCCCAACTTTGACTCATGCAATAAGTGCATTTTGAGAACACAAGAGTCCAAAAAAGGCATTAAAGATAATAACTTGATTAGGCAATTCATAATACATCACTTAATCAAGTTATTTTACATTTCAAAGAAAAATAAAAGGGGGCCCACCATCAATATGAATTACCTTACATTTACAAATGAAAAATACCAAAGTGATTAGCAAATCACTTAAATGATATTTTTATGTTTTGAAACAAATGCAAAAAAAAACAATAATGAAATTCCAAAATGCTTTAAAAACATTAAACAAGGTCACAATTTCTCCAAGGCACTTGATCATTTTCCTTTTCTCATTCTGCACTGTAAGGCCACATGTGGCCAATATTTTGATCCGCAAACGCAAAATAAAAGCTCAAGCTTGGCTCATATGGCCGACCTCCACACTTCTTGGAAGACATATTTCAAGTCTTCAAGGCATATGACATTCTGATCAAAAGTCAAAGGCATATCTAAGTTGGCATACACCATAACCTAGCAAGGCATAACAAATGCTTGAAGGACATAGCAATGTTCACAAGGAATAACAAATGCCTAAGTCAATAACTTAGGAATCGGCCCCCACAATGCATTAATATGGACTTCATTTTTTAAAACATGGGATAAAAAATCCCATCAACATTGAAATAGGGTCAAACCCTAATCATCAAAAGATAGAAGAAAGTGAAAAAAAACTATCATTCTGTCGTTGACCATTCTGGAAAGCATGTTGCAGCCACCGTGGGGTTTGAGTCAACTTTGGAAATGGTGAAAAGTTGCTAGTTTTTTGGCTGATTCCTTGAGGAAAAATGCATGGAAACACAAGGTGATTGTTATTTGCTCAGAAATCTGCATTTTTTTCACTTCTTTGGAGCTCCTCCATTCATTTTAGGCCGCAGCCTGTAGCATTCTCCTGATCATTTTTGTTACTTTTCCTGTGGGTTATTGTAATTGCTTCTTTCACAGCTACCATTGGGCTATTTCCAAGCTTGAATGAAGGCCACTTCATTAACAGAAGGCTTGCATATTGCAAGAAAAATATGAGCACATTCTTCAAGTAAGCTCCACCGAACCATTCCATTATAATTTTTTTAAGCAATAAGAGCTCATTTCGAGCCTCCACACAGTATAATGAAGCAAGAAAGAGCTTATTTTCTTCTATATTGAAATTAAATTCAAGAAACCCCATGTGGGTTCATTGTTTTGTGAAGAAAATATGAACATCCAGGTCGCGACCATTGAGAATAGACCAGGGTTTTGCATATTGTTACTTGCTTCAAAATTTTCATGATAGCTTTGAAGTTACCTCTGTATTTGCAAAAAAAAATTCCACAAACCCCAAGTGGGTTTTTTGGCTTTCTGAGAAAATAATGATTTGTTGGTCATGGCCATGCAAGAAGGTATCGGGGTTTTTCATGCTTTTCTGTAGAGATTTTTCTCCACTAAATATGTTCAATACCTCAGTATTTTTGTAGTTTCCACACGAAACCCCAAGTGGGCTCTTTGATTTTAGAATAAAAGTCAGATCTTTAGCCACGGTTGTGAGGAGGTAGCTGAGTTTTGAACATTCTTTGTTGCTCCTTTCTAAAAAAGAAACTCAATATTACTCTCCTTCAATATCTTTGTAGTGGCACCTTTGCTCAAACCCAGATGGGTTCTTGTTAATCTAAACAAAATGGCTCTTATCAGGTCGTGACCATGCAAGCACCTGGGTCTTTTCATTTTGCATTTTCTATTTCTAATGAAGCCTCTCATTGTGTCTTGACTGTCCTACAATCCTCTCTTAAATGAAAAAAGAGTAAAGCATGGACTTTCTTCTTAATTTGAAATCACACTCTGGGGAGTATTCCTTGTAGTAGCCAAGATGTTTGGGGCTACTTCATTGAGTACACCATATTGTCCTTTTAATGATAACTCCTCATGTTGCTAAGTACTCATGGTAACCCCTTAGTATGCCTCAAATTCTTTGACAAAGCCCTACCATATGAAACTTTGGCACCATGATTAGCATCATAGACTACCTTTTGAAGCTTATCTGCTCATAAAAGTTTCAAAGAATGACATTTTTTCATAATTGTCAAGGTTCATTATAGACTTGTCATGAAGTCTCATCCTTGCATTGTGATTCACAACTATCACTACTCTCTCATGACTGTCATGCCATCTTTAAATATGCATTGCTTTCTAGAATTCATGTCAATGTTGATATTCTATAGCTAGAAACAAGCAGCTCTTATCTAGTTATCATAGTTCTTCACAGTATCAATAGCAAGTAAATCAATCATGTCTGCTTTAATGAGCTCCATTCCCTACCTCTAATCGGGGCATAGCAATTGTATCTTGATCACATCATATGAGGGTTCCAGTTTTGTCATTGATTTCTCTAATAGAGATGCCACATGAGCTCTCCAACAAACTTACAAGTGACATGCATGCAACTGGTGAGAAAACCACCACCATGATTCTGATGTCTACACTTACTTAATGAACCTCCATTGAATTATCTTCATTTTTGTTTACATGATGAATCATTGTGAGGTTGGATTTATTGGTTCAATCACTATTTATGATGCACATTTGTGGCTTAATAGCATGCATCTGTAGCTTTATTCATGGCTGCCTCCTTAAGCCAGTATCCTGGTATTGTATTCACCACTCAGGTTACTTCATTCTTGTGTTGTTTAAATACTTTGAAAGGATTCAAAAGTCCACTGAAATGATGCTCTCATAAACTCCAAGGTTACTTTTTCTTATGCTTACACATTTCATGTCACTTGTCTTAGATACATGTTGACTGTATGTTGCCTTTATTTCCTTCATTCATTGTTGTAAGTAATTGTCCCTGCCATGTCATCATGCTTGTAGAAGGTTCTCATACATGCTTGAATATTAATTTTCTCACTGAAAGGTTGCTATCATGGAATTGAAAGTAGTGTTGAGACTTTTCATTTCTATGAAATAACTATTGTATATGCTTGGGTAAGTATCTTCCACTGTACCATTTTATTGCTTTGTGGCACAATACTACCATGTCTTGATCAAATTTTCAGCTGAATCTTTACATCATCTTGCAATGAACATGTCAATCTTGAAGTGTTTGAACCGAGATTACTTAACCATGCATTTGAGTTGTGCATGTTATCTCAATATCATTGTTCTTTTGCCTATCTTTGTATCGATGTTTACAAGGAATTGTCTTCATCTCTATAGACCTATAGGATTTTCTTCAATTGAGTATTGTGTTTGAATATGATGCTTCCATATGTGCGCATTTGATGAAGGCAGTAAGCTTGAAGTACTAATTTTTGATACATGATGAGTGCTCCTTTTCATTGCTTTTGATTGCATTGATTTGAAGCTTAGTGGTTGTTCCTTGCATAAGATCATTTTTGTTGACTTCTTATTCACCCAAGACTTCCCCTTGCAACTTTGAATGGTCATTTCCAGCAAAGAATCATGTATTTCATATCCACCATATCATTATTATTTGATTCCTTTTTCTTTAATCCTATTGGGCAGCCATATGTCACTTATGGTGGTGATATGAAAGCTCACCATCCTAAGTGATGTGTTCCTGCCCAATAAGGTTGAAGTGAGATGAATTGGACAGTGTATCTCATGCAACAATGCATGATTATCTTTGTTCCTTCTTATTTCCCAACATGCGTCATGCTGGTTTCAAGCATGATTTGATTTCTCCTTCATTATTTAAGAGATGCATAATTGAACTTGATGCATCTTTTGAATCTGATAATGAAATTTGATCAACTGGTGTGATTCCATATTGATTTAATGCATTAATAACAGGTATATCTTTGATAAAGTTGATCAATTTCCTATTTCTCTCAAAGCATGCTGAGGTCTACCCTCGTGGGAGCCACAATTACCCCACATGTTGTATTTAACTGAATCATAATAGTAACAAGACCTTCCTTATATCTGCACATGAAGCAAACAAGTTAGAAAATAAATGCATATTTTGGATGTGTTTGATGACTTCACTATTTTCCAGGACATCCAAGGTTTGCATGCTTATTTAATGCACTTATGGATCAATTTATACATGCATAGGTAGGTGTGTATGTAAGGTTTGAAATTTTTCATTGCTTAGAGCATTGCTCTAATATCATTTTTTTTAGATGCAGGAGCTAGGAGCACTATGGAGGTAGGAAGGACACAAGTAGCTTATGGGCAGCAGCAGGGAAAGAGGACAACTTCAAAACTAGTCATTCTCAGGCAATGACTGGTCTAACTCTCATATGCACATTCTATTTGTTTACTTATTCGTGTATAGATTGTTTCTTTATTTTCATTGAATAAGTAAAGTTAGTCCCTTGGCTTGTGAGGGACATGTACACTTCATGATTATCAATAAAAGATTACATTTGTACACATATGATTCTCTTTTCTCATTTGTTGTAATTGCAACATTGGAATGAAAATGTAATCTATTTCATTTGACAACCCTTTTTTATGCATATTAAACTTAGCAGACTTATGGTTTATCTTTTAAATGTTTAAACGAGCAACACAAAAAGAATAAACACTAAACCTGATTTCCGCTGAAAGCTAAAAATCAGGTAACACTAACCATATGATATGTTGGCCAAATATAATGTTCCTAGTTCTCAAATTAGCATAGAATAACTTCCAACCTTGTACAAACTCTATAGAATATGTGAAATCATCACTAATATAAAATGATACTCCCTCAAGATACTTATATCTTCCTCTATACTATCATGTACATGAATGCTTGCTATATGTATAAATATATTAACATGAGTGAAGTTGTAGTACCATGATTGAACCTCATTATGTGTTTGTAGTGTATAATTATCTACAAAGTCAACAATTGAAAATTAGTATGTAGAGGAAATGTGTCCTTGTATAACTTGAATTGAAAGTCCAACCATTGAGTCGTATGGGTACATCTCACATACTCATACACTATATTTTTCAAACATAGACATAAATTGATATACTTGTTTTTTTTCACTGACTAGTTCACACTTTTTTTCCTCTTTACCATATTTTAGAGTGTATGTGACCAACTTATATTTTCTAAAGCTTACTAGTTATTTTCCAATTACATTTGTATCCTCCATGTGTACACATTTTCTCAAATGTTGCAAACCACCATAGCTATCACAAGTTCCATCAAAATATTGTTTCTTGTGAAATATTTGGCCATCCACTCTTTCACATAAAGTTCTTGAAATAAAATATCTTGCCAATCTAGGTGGGATTTGTATCATACACTATTGTAAAATATTATTAGTATGCAAAGCTACACATATATGTCCAAAACCATCATAATGAGTAGAAAATTCAACGTGGAATCTACAAGTTACACATGTGTGATTTATTTTGATATAAAAATGTTTTTCCATTTCAAAATACCTTTGACTATTTTTATTTGAGGATACATCTTTTCAAATTTGGAAAAAAATTGTGTTGGGTTCATATCCAAAAATTCTTTAGATATGGCTCATGGTTTTAACAATCAATTCTCCTTTCTACAACATATATTTGATTAGGTGAAACTCCTATATTATTTTCCTAAAAAAAATAATTAGAGATTTTAAAACTTCAACTATGATTTTATTTTTTGTGGAAGCCTACTAGAGAATCCCCATAGTTCATTGCTATTTGGGTTCTCAACTCTTTCATGCTTCCCAATGAATTTCATCTATTTTTGTATTTATTTTTAGTGCTTGAATTGTTTTCCTTATTAAATGATGTTTCCTTTTTTTGATTACTTACATAGTTTATGTGAGCACACACCATGTAACATTACTATCTTTGGTGCTTGAAGTTAAACCCACTCTTTCATATGCATTGATTAAATCTTTTATAATATATTTTTCATTATTAGTATTTGATATTCTTAGGCCAAGAATATTCATTATGGGTCCAAAATTAATAGTGTTCATCATTTCAACAAACAATTAACATATTTCTATTTTATTTAAGTTTTAAAAATATTTTTTATATTTTATCCTTTCCTTGCTTTTTAATCAAAAGCATTCATTTTACAAGTATATTCATGAATCTTATCAACCATTGATTTAAAAAAATTCTCATCAATTTCAATTAAGTATTTAAATTTTTTATATAAAATTTTAAAAGGCTTTCTCAATGGTAAACTTGCTTCATTACATAAAAAAATTTCATAAGAAAGTTTTTGTTTATTTTCAAATTTTGGTATATTTATTGTGTTTTGAATAGTTTGATCAATAGGTGAAGAATCCTCATTATTTTTTTATTGTGTATTAATTCAATACGTGTTTGAGGACTTTGTTCAATATCATATTGAGATGGAAAAGAGGACATACCTTCAACTTTGGGATTGAATTTATTTATTGCATAAAGTTTTTGCATTTCTTTTCTTTAATTCTCTAAATTCTTCTCTTTCATACCTTGAATGGATCCTTCACGATCTAATTGAATTGGTAAAGATAAAGTATCTTCATCTATGGAGTTCAATTTCTTACTTTCACAAATTTGTCTTATTTATTATCTTTTTTTCACATTCTTGAATTTATGTTCCTCTAATGTTTGAGTCTTTGGTTGTTTCTTTGGCATGATGTTAAATTCTATACATCAAAAAGTTTTGTATAATTAGAATGTTGAATAAGAAATCAATATTAGTCCAATAATGCTATGATAAAGCATGAAACCAAAAAAAAAACTAATCCACAATGAAAACCACAAGAAAAAAATCCAATCCATGATGAAAATTACCAACAAAAAAATATAAAATATCAAGGACTATGATCCTTGAGATATCATTGACAGGAAAATTAGAGAGAAATGAAGAAATAAAAAAGAGGACATAACTAGCCATTCCCTAATTACATGATATCCATAAGTACACCTTTTCAATCTCAAAATAAGTAGAGCCATAAAAATAAATACAAAAATCCATTTGGATAATGGTTCCTCTTAAAGTTGAAGATGAGATGAATGTTGTATGCTCATCAAAATTTTGATCAAAAACTAGGTCCATAACACTCTAGGAAAGGTTCCCAGTATAATAAATAATTATTAGAACTACTTTATGCTCTATTGGTGAATATGGTAAACTACACATAGGATAATTATAGATAAGGAACAGTTAGGTATGGGGTAATATGATGAACTATGTTAAGGTGATGAGATATGGGTGCAAAGAGACAACATGAGAAACAAAGAGAATTATAATCACACGATGAAATTGGATGAGGAGGGTAAAATATATCCTAAGGTTAGCTAGGAGGAGATAATGGTTTAGAGGGTGAATGAAGAGATGGTAATAGGACATGATTAGAAGGATACATAGGAATAGGGTGAATGAGTAAGGTATAATGGGACAATACTAGAAGAGAGAATAATGGGAAAATACCAAGAGGGGATAAAGGGATGGGATTATAAGGGAATAATGAAACATAGGGTGAATTAGGAGGTTTCTAGGTTTTGACTATATAGGTTGTGATGAGGGCTCTTGAGATATGTAGTAGTTCTGGAGAAGAGAGTTGATGAATAATGCATGGAAGGAAAGGTATCTTGTAAGGGTATGCATATAGGATGGAATATGGAGGGAGGTGGTATAAAATATAATGGATAAATGGACAAAGACAAATAGGGGATAATTGAACAAAGGGTGAAATAAGAAGGGTATAATGGGATGAGAGTAGAAAGGAATAATGTAACACAAGATGAACTAGTAGATATTAGTGAGATGGGATAGGAGGGGATAAAATAAAATATGGTGAAATATTATATGCTAATGGGGTGGGATTAGGATGGAATAAAGGAACATAGGGTGAATTAGGAGAAGATAATGAGAGAAGACTAAGAGGAGATAGTGGAACATAGAATGGACTAGTAGAGATTAATGAAATGAGATAAGATGACGAGGGAGCAAACCCGAGACACAAAAAATGATGCCAACAACCAGAGAACTTTTATTATTATTTAGAATGGAACTTCTTACATGCAGAGGATCACAAATCCCCAAGATTTGCAATACATGCAAATTACAGAAATTATAGAAATTACAAGACCCCCTTTCGCAGCATGCAAACTCTTTTCCCCCAAAAAGCTACCAAAAATCAGAAATCTCGCCCATAAATAGAGCTCCTTTCCAATTTGGAGCCAAAACAACATTCAAATTTGAGTTTTGGTGGTTTGGCACCCAAATTACAATTTGAAATTCACATTTGAAAATTAGCACATTTCTAAAAATGCACCAACTTCTGGAAGCCATAACTTTTAATCCGACCGTCGAATTTTCAATGATAATACCTTTTTGGAAAGCTCTCAAAAAGATGATGTGGCGCAAAGTAGGGCCTATATGGCCAACTACTTTGGGTTTTCGCAAATTTTTGGGCCCATCTGGAGCCTCTAAGGGCCTCAAATTTGGCTTCAAATATTTTAATAGCTAAAGGGGTATCCAAAAATGCAAAAACATCTAAGAAACAACCAACAAAAAATTAAAATCTTTCTTTTTTTGGGTGATGTAGGATTGCCCTCACACCACTGGATGCTCCTATATCATAAGATAAGATAATATAACATAGGGTAAACTATTAGAGGATATTTGGATGGGATTAGGAGAGAATAATGGAACATATAGGGTGAATTAGGAGGTGTCTAGATTTTGAATATAGGAAATGAAGTGGGATCTTGAGGTTTGTAGTAGTAATATTGAAGAGAGTCAATAATGAGTGGAAGGAAAGTTTTCTTGTAAGGTATGTGTATATGATGAAATATGGAGGGAGATGGTATAACATAGGAGGGATAAATAGACAATAACAAGAGGGGATAATGGAACATAGAATGAACTTGTAGAGTTTAATGGGATAGACTAATATAAGATTACAAAAATTGAGGTGAACTATTAGCTTAGTTAATGGGATGGGTTTAGTAGGGAATAATGGAACATAGGATTAGTTAAGTGATGTCTAGGGTTTGACTATATGACATGAAGTGGGCACTTGACTTGTGTAGTAGTAATGGAAAAGGAGTTGGCCAATAATGAGTGGAAGGAAAGGTTTATTGGAAGGGTTGTATATGAGATAAAATGTAGAGAGGTGGTCTAAAATAGAAGGGATAAAGGGACAAGAAAAAGATGGGATAATGAAACATAAGGTGAAATATGAGAGGGTACACTAGGATATGAATAGAAGAGGATACTAGAACATATCTAATGAATTAGTAGAGATTAGTGGGATGGGCTAGGAGGGGATGCCAGTGTTAGAAAAATCATACATGTTGATAAAATCATGTCTTACATAACCCCGTGAGAGAAAAAAATGCATGTAAGTTTACAAAATTTAATTATATGCAAAGATAAAAAGGCATATCACAAGATAACAAAAACTATATAGGTGAAATAAGAGAGGGTACACTAGGATATGAATAGAAGAACATACTAGAACATATCTAATGAATTAGTAGAGATTAGTGGGATGGGCTAGGAGGGGATGCCAGTGTTAGAAAAATCATACATGTTGATAAAATCATGTCTTACATAACCCTGTGAGAGAAAAAAATGCATGTAAGTTTACAAAATTTAATTATATGCAAAGATAAAAAGGCATATCACAAGATAACAAAAGCTATACGGGCTAGGAAAACCCTCATAGAAGAAAAAACCTATCCTCAAAAAGCATCCAAATTCAATGTACTATTTAGCAATGAAATATTACAATATGCTTATAGAGCCACCATTAATACTCATAAAACATCAAGCCTCTTTAGTGCATCCTCCACGTTTCCAAGAATGTATCCACACATCCCACACCATGCTTCACATATGAACTCCTCAAAAGAGGACTCAATACAATGAAAACCAAGATAAAACCCCAACTAACCAACCTCAAACACTAACCATGTGTTTTTGTTTATAGAATCAAGATCACACAAATAAAACCAAGTGGTAAAGTAAAACCTTGTGACTCAAAACTATGAGTTCACAAAACCACTTACCCCACATTTACTTTTTAATACTAAGTTTCCCAAATATTACATATTTCCTCATGTGTAATTCACACACAATATGTAACCAAATGTTACATACAACTTTACAAGTGGGCCCAAATAAATATTTAATGAGGCTAAACACATCACCTAGGATGCACCACAAATAAATATTTATTTTATATTAATTAAATTAATCCAATATTATGTAAGGTGTACAACACCTTTCCTAACATTCTACCTCTTGTTGTATACATTGCATAAGGGTAAATAAATGAAATACATCATCATGCAAGCCATACATGAAACCACATGAATCTCCAACATGCTCTCATGCTCCATCAAGATACCTACAAAAACATCCAAGATGTCCACTATATAAAGAAAGAAATCTTATCATCCTCCAACATGCCACAAGTATGGAAGAAGAGGAACAAGCCAAGGTGAAAATGCAACAATCTAAAAAAACAAACATCAAATCCAAGTGATAACAAAGGCTCCAAGATGTTGTCATAAAAGAAACCAACACTACTAGAAATAACAACTAAAATAAATGCTAATTCATCCAAACTAAATATATTATTCAATAATGAAACATAATACACTTACAAAGTCTACATGAATAATCCTAAAACATCAAGCCTCTCTAATGCATCCTCCATGTGTCCAAGCATGTATGGAAAAATATCCTATACCATGCTTCACATATGCATTCCTTAGAAGAAAACTCAATACAATGGCAACCAAGCCAAAACCCCAACTAGTCAACCTCAACCTCCTAACATGCGTTTGATTTTATAGACTCAACATCACATAAATACAACCAAGTGGTAAAGTAAAACCATGTGTCTCAAAACCATGAGTTCACAAAACCATTGACCCCACATTTACTTTTTGATACTAAGTTTCCCAAAAATTATATATTTCCCATGCGCAACCCACACATAAAATATTTTAACTAATAATGAGTAGAAGGAAAGGTTTTATGTAAGGGTATGTGTATAGGATGAAATATGAATGCAGGTGGTATAGTATAAAATGAGGTTTGAAAGTTTGGGATATGTGATATGAGATAGGTAAAATGTGTGTGATGGTAGGAATGAAAGAATGAGATGGACATTGAATGGAAAATATATTTAGGATCTCACAAAACCAACTAAATGTGACATCCTCTATTGGATATGGAAAATAAGACACTATGGTAGGCTCTTCTGAATATAAGTCATTCACATCACATGTCATATACTCTTCATGTTTGGTTAACATGTGTATTGAGGATGATACAAGTGATAGATTGTGGGATGGTGGAGGTAAGTGTTAACTTGGTTGAAGGGATGATGCATCTTGAAAACAAGTATGAAAGAAACTATGTGTGAGATGATTTCCTACTATTATCTACCATCATAAAAATTGAATTGTGTCCTTAAAAAGTGGTGCAAAGCATGTGGATAGAAGAAAGCTAGTGGTCGTAGGGAAAACAAGGGATATGAAAATGGATTATTGGAATCATGAACACATAGAAATAGTGAAGACTAAGAAAGATGATAACACTAGCCATTTGAGAATAAAGCATGTGCTTTGAATTATTTACCCACTAGCTCTAAGTAGCAAATAATTAGTTATAACCTAAAGTGGGAATGGTTTTTATGAGGCTATAATATGAGAATTGGAACCAAATGGAATATCCATAGGCATAGAGAACATATTTAAAAAAATAATTCTTGATTAGTTTTCAAAAAAAATAGGGGGGAGCACATTCAATTTTCTATTTTCAAGTTGCGTCCATTTTAAAAATTAATAAAAATCATATATTAATTAATAAATTAGCAAAAAAAATAGGCATCAACTACATGATATTAGCTCATTTTCCACCAAAGCAATGTTTGAAATGCTTAAAAAAATTCCACATTTTATGGGGAGCACATTGGACATAATGTTATATTTTTTTGGACAAAAACATGAGCAATTTGTGTGTTCCCCCTATTTGAATCTCTTAATATCCACTATTTTAAAAAATAGTAGTTTAGAAAGTAAATTCTAAGCACCATGACTCTTGTTCTTGTTGCATCTTCAAATTTTGAGTGTGGCTATCTTCATTTTCTCATCCAAGATCATATTTTACTAATTTCAACAAAAAATGTGGCCACTTTTGATCCCCTTTTGGCCCCCCATTCCCATGCACATATCCGTATGGAGGGTTGATAAAAGGCCATTGTCCCCATGCCAGGATGAATACCAAGCCAACAACCACATCACCTAAATTTTCCTTTTCTTTCATTTCAACCACAACCTAATTAGGGACTTGACAACAATCGTAATGTCCTCCTTAGATTTACTCGCATCCAAAAGCATAATGAACATCAAGGAGATGTCTATATTTATATGATATTAATGTGTTGAGGATAGAAAAATCTCCCCAACACCAATTTAATTTCTTGAAGCATAATGATTTTTGTATTGAATATATTCTTCTACCTAAAATATAAATTTGTATCTATTTTCCTATGAATATCTTACAATTGAAAATTTGAGTGTAGGATGGTTTTAATATTCTTTCATTGTAGCCACTATGCAACCTCTATCATGACACTTTAATTTCTCATGTTGAGACATTTTAATACATTCCTCACTAGAGGCACGATGAGACAAACAAATTCCTAAAGTAATTAAATGTCATTCATATGACTAATAACTTAGTTGAAGTGAGAAGGATGACAACTATAGAACAATCAGTCACCATGTATTAGGAGAGTTGTGATATAAACATCATACAAAATTTAAAATATCTCAATATACTTTTTCTTTGGTGTGAACTCCATCATTTTTTGATGTGTCGATACTTGTCCAATGTTGAAACAAGAAACATTCAAAATACTACCTTTCAAATGATGTGCACATCATTGATTAGAAGACAAATAATGGTTCGACAACTTTATGTCTTCAACTTGTACCATTTTTCCTTTATCAAAATTAGGACCCACTTCCTCTAATATGGTCATATTTTGATCAATGGTGCTATTAGAAAAAAGTGTCAATTTAGACATATCTCAAAGGATTGTTTCTACAACATGTATCTAAAAACTTATAATTATCTTTAATATTTTCCGTAGTCTATAAACTTAAAATAAAATATCCCTAGGCCCACCAACTAAGTTGAATCAATTAGGTCGATTCACTAATTTTTACTTAATAGCGTACTAACTTCAAGTTGTTAGAATGATGATCTTGAGATCTTGCACCAATCATTAGATATTGCCTTTAAATAAACAAAAGCTCTGCTTTATTGAACACTTTTTTTATAATAGTGTCATAATGGGACTTGACAATATTGATTTTTTGTTTCTCAACCAATGGTGTAACAAAAAAGATATGCTTGAGAATAAACAACAAAAAAATGTCAACTTTGAACCTAAAGGGAGTCATTAATTGCACATCACGAAAACAAGATTGGCTACAAATTTTTAGATATTATATATTATTTATATAATATAATATTTTATTTAAATTACCATTGATTTCCATTTTGATCTAATAATTGTCTCCCTCTCTAGGTAACATATTACCAAATTTAAAGTTTGAAAGATGGAACTAAGCTATGTCATACAATGCAGTCCATAAATTGAGCGATACTATGCAACCTCCTATAAGTAGTCAGTGCATTGGTTCTTTACATGTGTAACCTTCTTCCACTATAATAACCAATGTATTAACTACAATATACCAACTAGGGGAGAGGGCCCAATAGTCGTGCGGGGTCCAATAGTCGTGCACCCAATCGTGAATATAATACCCAATAGTCGTTTATATAATGTCCAATAGTTGTGATTTGACTACCCATAATTAAACAAAATGTATGCTTTTGATCTAAAAAGCAACCAATCATGTGATACCACATCAACGCTCAACTACTCATGATGTAATGCACGAGAATTGGTCTCACTATTTTTTGGGGCTTTTTTGGACACCTTGACAAAAACGCATGTTGATGTGGCATCATATTTGATGATGTGGCCCTGAAACCTTAGTTATAAGTAGAGAACTTGCCAAGTAAGCTGCTGTAAAAAACTGGGAGTGATTTGAAATTTCGACGTAGGATAATTAGAAGTGCGAAGTCAGGGTGCACAACTATTGGGCCCTCTCCCCTACATAAGTTCTTTCCATACCATACAACTTAATCCCAAATAAAAAGTATTAAAAATAACAATTATTCTCAACAAATAAATGCAATAACAACTAATTTAAAAAATTGATCCCTAGGGTTTAACTCTTTGAGTGATGACTCCATCAAGTTCCTTGTTTGGGTTATACTATCGAGGATGTCATTGCAGTTTTAGGATGAAGAGGTTTTCATACTTATTGCCAATACTTATGCTTTGATGTTAATAAGGTCACTAAATTTAAGAAGCATTTATTGTTTGCTACATTTTGGGTGCTTGTGGAAAAAAACAAGGTGCTCCCTACTCAAATCACTTTATCTTCCAAATTTGGAGTTTGGGTGCAACAAATTGAATTCAAAGACTCTTCAATTATTTGTCAATGTTGTTGTAAAGTGGGCCATGCCACCACTAGTTGCTCAAGCATCAAGAAACACCATCTTGTTTGGAGGAAAAAGGAACTTAAGTTTGCTACTGCTAAGTAGTGTACTATTTCCTTTGAGGATACATAGAATGATGAAAATAGTGGGAAAGCTCCTATAGACTATACAACGATGAATTTTTCTTTAAAGGTTCTATTGGTGATCTTACAAATCTCTCTTGTTCCAAAAAAAGAAGTTTAGGTAGTCGAATCCTTGTATTAGAATTGACCAAAAATCATTGGAACAATTTACCTTCAAACCACCCCGACTTTGGGTTGGTAGGTTGTTAGGTTATATAGTGTCCTGATTTTTGTACACCGTTGTTTCTCTTAGAATCCTTACTGTCCTTTAGTGATTAATGTCTATCTTTTCTAACTTTTCGTACAAAGATCTAAATCCTTTCAAAATCCCTACTTACTTTAATAAAAAACAACTAATGAATATGTTTAAAAATAAATGCCAATTAATATGATAAATTAATCAAAATTAATGACTATATCCATCTACTGAAGGCAAATGAAAAACACACGGGTCTAAAAGCTCAGGGTATACTCTTTTATCTCCTACAATTACAAAGCAAAGTCTTAATTTTTAGAAAGACAAAAATGGTGGAGGGGATGGCGTTGCCTTATCAACTGTTCATTATTTTAAAATGATTATTTTATTATATGAATACAATTTGATACAAAAGTCATGTGCCATTAAGTTACAAAAACACAATTTCAATTGCAGGAAAACAGCTTAACATTAGACAGCTAAAACCGTTTTGCTTATTCATTATTAGAACTACCTCTTGGAGATCACCAAGGTAAACTGAGTTGGTGAGCTTCCACTATACAAAATTTGCACTTGACAATTTTTTTAAAATGATGACCAATTGAAGAAAAATTGCACACAGGAACCAAAATGTTATATAAGTTTTATATTCACATGTGTTCTTGGCTCACACAGTATTTACATCGTGTGGCATGGAAAACTGAGGCCTGCACTACTAAAGAAATCAACAGGGAAAAAAAAGTCAGCAGATCTTTTTGTGGTTGAAGTTTGAACCGACTCTCTTTTGTTGGGGCGAGGAAGATTCTCAGTACTTCATCCCACCATGATGTTATCAATAGTTGAAGTCCAAGATATTTTGTGAGAGTTGCATTAATGGCAGACTATCATTTTCTCCAGTTCTTATCTTTCCAATGCACTACCAGTCTCTATTTTCTTCCTTGGAGTTTACAACTTCGATTGATTGAAATAGAAAAATATAATGGAAATGAGAATGGTAAAATAAAACCAGAAGAAAAGTCTTATGATGCAGATGGTAAAATATAATGGAAATGAGAATGGTAAAATAAAACCAGAAGAAAAGTCTTATGATGCAGATGGTCAATTGCTATTTACTTTTCATAGAAATTGGTGAGTCAAATTGACTTTGGCATACTATTAATGCCCAATGCACATTTTCTTCACAGCATTTATTTTGGATTGAATCGACACATTTTCAAAGAAAAGTACACAATATAAGATTTTCCAACTTAAGAATTGAGAAATTGAAGAACCAATAAGAAAACTTGTTTTCTTTAAGAGATTCAAGAGGTTTGTTTTAAAAGGGATTATATGGGAGGAAAGGAGAATTGTATCATCACAAACAAACTGCATTCAAGCATTGTAATCAATATTTTTGTAAATGTCAGTCCAAATAAAGATTAGTTTACAGATTGTTTAAATATACAGTCGCAGTTTTTTAGGGAGGGATTGTGAGGTAAGCAAGTGGTGCACTGGGGAGTGAAGACTAGTTCAAAGACTAGAATGCAGAGGTACAAATCAATGTGAGCCTGGTTTGGTGCATTAATTGGTTTTATTGTCAACTCCTCGACCTCCTCAAGAGTTTTGTCAGGAAGGAAGGGATTGTCAGGTTGAAATTTATAAATTCATTTTGTATTATGTTATATCATTGTGTTGTTTCATTATCTTATCATCAATTTTATTTTATTTTTTGATTTCACGAATGTTAAAAGTATTCTATTCTATTCTAATTTATTTATTTAGACAACATTTGTTTATGTTCTAGACAAACAGTGTAAGGATATAAATTCAAACAAAAGAAAGATTTTCATAAATGAAATGTAAATTTCAAATTAATTCACATATTCACTTCCATAGAGTATAAGGCAAATCGTACAAACATAATGCAATATCTCTTGACAAATGGATGTGCTTTGCAAGTAATATAATATTTGTTATTTAGTTTGACAATATATACTTGCTTCATATCCAGATGAAAATGATAGATTTGATATCAACTTGTAGATTTTTTAATGAAATGAATGAGCGACTAGGATTTGATTTTGGATCATAAGTTAATCTCAGTTAAAAGTGAAGTGGATGTGAAGAGGTAGCATCAATTTTTAACTCGTTAGTTCATTTATTTATTCAATGAAATTATTTAGTTATTTTGATCAATGAGTTAACTTATTTGATTTGATTTGTTATCAATTTCATTTGTATATGATTTGATTGACGTGTTAATTGAATTGATTGATTTATTATGTTTTTATTATTTGTGGATAAGAAATTTCTTTTAATATTTAATAATTATAAAAAGATATTTATTTAAACTAATTATATAATAAATATTATTTAATCAATTTTATTTTAACAAAATGGATTAATTAAGATAAGATAAATTATTTTAATGAGAAAAAAGCTATTAGGTGTCATGGTGGCAAAAGTGGTATGGAGATGACCACATGTGAGATTTCAATATATAAATATTTTTCTTCTTTCAAATGACGTTGTGACTACAAAACTCAATGTCATTTCAAAAAAAATAGATATAGGCACTCAGTGATAGATGATGTGTCAAATATTAAAGATTAAGGATTGATTGATTAACATATCGTTGATGCAAGAATGATATATCCCAAGAACAATGTGTGGATTGATTGAGGGCATTCTTGACGTGGAAATCATATATCCCAAAAATAAAGCAAAGATTAATTAATGTTGGATTGGAAGGATACTTTGACACTTAGATAGACTTTACATTTTAAATTGAATGGATTTGGAATTGAATTGGATGATGCAATGGCCCCTCAAGAGGATGATTGGATTTGAAGAGCATTAATGTGCTCTCAAAATGGATGAAATTAAAAGTATTAAAGGGGTGAATAGCTACAAATTTTAAAAGAAATGGATGAGGATGGAAAGGACAAGATGAAGATGAGGAGAAGGATTAAGATAGGTGGGGTAATTGATATAAATGATTAAGTGGAGATGATGGACATATTAGATTATCATAAATATGTGGGGGTATTTTATCATGGCTTATGATGATAGAAATGTAAATGAAGTAAAATAATATCTTCCTCTAGAGTGTTTAAGCATAGGTGCATATTGGGAATCTATGAAGAGATTCTAATGTATTTGAATAATAATTTTGATTTTGTGTAGACATTATGCATCATGATATAATAGATCATGATGAGAATATTCCATTTGCATAAAGGAATTACTCAAAATAATACATAAAAATATAAAAGAAAATAAATGCACCATTATTGCACAAAAAATAATAATAAAGATATAAGCCAAGATAAGACCCATCAATTATAACCTCAAGATGCAAATTACTATAAAGAACTATGGCATCCTTAGGGAACTATGCCATGGGAACTACATCAAGCATGATAAAAGTAACATAGCCAAGGTGCCTCTCATCCCCTAAATTTGTAATATCATGATAACAATTGCTCTAGATGGATCAACCAAACCATGGTGATATAAGTTGACTAAAGTTTAAAAATAGCGATTTTGTGAGCCTTGAGGATCTAAGCTTCCCAATATGACATTATGCTATTTTTTCAAGATTGTGATATGAGGATTATAAGTAGCTAGGGGTCATGCCACAAAAGGTACAAATATATCATTAGGATTAAAGGACCAATGGATACTAAGGAAAAAATATTAATATCATAATGTCATAGTAATGGTAGGGAATGTACCAGAGGTTTTTTTTAAGCATTGTTTAGAGTGTCATCCCTTATTCTACACATGGTTTAAAAGATAGGCGTGGGTAGGTGAATGGACGGGTAACCTCAATGCCCCCAAGTGTGCAAGATGCTTATAAATAAGAGGGATCTTGACTATTATACATGATGCATACAAATAAGTTTTTATTATGAATACTAAGCCATGGTGCCATAAACACAGGTTTCACTAGAGAGAAATTTCTCTCTACTACCTATTTTTGGTTTTTTAAAATTTTAATCCTTTTGATTGTAAGACATGATGCATATAATTTTAAATTTGTCTTTTTTGAATTTATTCTTTTTTTTTTAGTTTATTTTAGGATAGAAATGGATTTTCAAACATTGAAGTGCTTAAGATGAATGAAATTAATGGATTCATAAAGTTCCTTTCTATGTGGTATAACTAGATGTGCTCCTAAGCCATACTTTGCTATAATAGGGCCTAGCCAATAGGGTTTAAACTTTTCTTTTCTTTCCTTATGTTGATTTGTATTTCTCTAATTTTCAAGGTCATTATATTTTAATTATCTACTTCTAAGGTGATTCTTGTAACTATTGGGACTCAAATCTATAGTGCTCTTTTTGTTTGAGTTATAATTTTAGCCTTTTTTAGTGTAGATTTATAATCGATCCAAGATCATTTGTGTGGGCCTATGTGTTTAAGTGTCAACTTTCCTCCTATGTTGTCTTTGACCTTTTTCTTCAATCAATATTCCAAGTTTGAAAATCCAAAATCAGCTAAGTGCTATGTCTTTTTTAGCCCTTTGTTGAGGTTCTAAGACCTATGTCAAAAGTTGACAAGGTTTTGATAACCTTGTCAATGCGTGATGTTTATTTTTACAACCTTGTTAGTGCCTGAAATTACTTTTATAACCTCTTCAAAAATGTATAATTCTTTTGTTGTCAACATTTTGTAGAGGCTCTAAAACCTCTATTGAGAGTTGACAAGGTTTTCATAATCTTGTTGGAGTTCAATGTAGGTTTTCTAACATCTTCAATTTCTTTTAGTTAAGTCTTTGATGGCACTCTATGTCTAGGTTTTGAAACCTGTTTTGGGAGCCAAAAATGTTTTCACAACCTTGTCAGAGTTGGACATAATTGGTTTCCTAACCTTTTTATTTCAATTGTAAAATATGTTAAGTATTTTGTGTGTTGGCAATGTAAATGGGTTTAAAACCTTGTGTCAAGAGCTGACAAGGTTTTGTGTCAAGGGTTTGAGGTAGTTTTAGAACCACATGTGGTTGTCAATAGGCTTGTGACATCATGTATTTTTACAGAGATGTAATACAAGGGTGCTCATTTTTTTTCAAAGGATTTTTAAAATAATTTTTTGGTGTCAAATGGATGTGGCATTGTGGTTTAACTCACCCACCTACCAAAATTCAATGTTGCTACTATTGTTTGGTCTGGGATTCTCATTTTAGGTAGGATTCATCCTTGGTAATTGATCTCTCAGGTGCTATAGTGAAACAATTAGAGTTTGACACCTAGCAAGTATTAAATGAGGATTTATTTATTTTTTGAGAGGAGGTTGGTTCCTTTGGTGGTGACTAGGTACTAGGTATGTGCAAGGTTTGTCTAGGGATTCAATCAAATGATTTCCAATTTTAGATAGGTAATGAAATAGTGAAGTAAATGTAGAATAAAATGTTAAAGTATTATACAAATAACATCTCTAAACTATTTGTAGCTCTCTAGGGAAATATTCACTATTGTAAGGGTTTTATTTTTTCACATTTTCTAACATGATTATATTAGGCATTTGAAAATGTGACAACATTTTAAAATATTACAAGTATTGTAATAATCATTTGTTCATTTCATATGGATTAATGGAGTTCAGTCCTTGATCACTAAGTATGCTTTGTGTATGATATTGGTAATTTGATGACACATGTCTAGATCATTTGTTCTCATTATTTTCCTTTATTCTATCTACAACTTTGTAGCTGGATTGGATAGGCACTACTCTTTGGTTGATTTGACCAATCTCAAATAATTCAAACAAATCAAATGATAAATCCATAGTTTAGTAATAAGTGAGTCCTTCTTGTGCACCCACATCAAGACTATCGATATAACCAACAAATTATTCATAACTAAAAAAAAAGAAAGATATGTTTTATGTGGGTCATGCTTGCATGGTTACATTTAAGCTATATAGGGGTTTTGAGATAGCTAGTTGTACTTGAATTAGTGACAATATTTGGGGCCAAGTCAACAAGTTGGGTTTGGTTGTCATTAGTTTGTGATTGTAAACATGATTTTAACACCTGTTAAATTATACCCGTAGGAACACCCTTTTGAGTCTAAGTTGAGCTCAAATACTAGGAGATGAAACCCGCTCTTGTAGAGTTTTCCTTTAACACTCCATGATCTATTGATGAGCTGATTTTACTTGCATGACTATAACCCTAGCTGTGTGAGTGATATTTCATTGATAGAAAGTTGAGAAATAGTTTTGGGACCTAATAGTAGCTACATTGGAGATGATTCTAATATAATTTTATATGATCTAGAGCCACAATGTGGTCTTCATCCAAAAAATCTAATTCATGTAGACATGTAGTTCTATATTCCTCATCAATGAGATGTAGTTAGTTACACAAGGAGGAAAGCTTGACCTCAATCAATAAGACAAGTTCATTACCAAAGACTAGGGAATATGGAGTGGCTATGATGGGTGTGTGGATGTTGGTATTATATGCCCAAATGGTGGGATGGATTTGTAGGCGTCAATCATGACCATTGTCATTGATAGTCTTCTTAATAAATTTTTAATTGTTTTATTGGGAACCTCAAACTAGTCATTTCCTTGTGGGTAGTAGGGAGTAGACTATTTATGTTTAATATAGAATTTTTATAGAGGGCCTATACTTTATGATTCTTAGAATACTTTTCATTTTCAAAAGAATTGGAACTAGGAATGCCATATTGTAAAATTAAGTGATTAAGGGTAAATTTTTGGATTTTTATTTTTTAGTCACATAAGTGAGAGGAATGGATTTGACCCACTTAGTGAAGTATTTGATGGTAGTGATAACATTTTTTTGTCTATCTTAGGAATATGGATTAATCTTATCAATGAGGTTGAGTCCACATGTAGAGAATGGTGAAGGAGAAATGATATGCTATAGGGTGATCCCACAATACTAGTTTACAATTTTTGGCTAAACTGGACACTGAAATAATCTTTTCTAACTAAATCTTCACTTTCAGGCACCTATAGCGGCTAAACCATGAAGAATTTGAAGATGATGCAAACTAGTGATTTGTCACATTTTGTCTGTAGATTGTAAAATTTTTTTTTTTCAAAAATTTTGGAATCAGATTGCACTTCTTTTTCCATCTCCTTTGAAAACTATTTTTTTCAGTAAACAACATTTTTCATCGATTTATGTCAATATCTGGTGCACTCATATTTTTCAATTTTGTTTTGATAATTTGCTATTTTTCCACATGTACAGAATAGCGAGATTTATTTTTGATGAAAAACCTATGTTTAATAAAACCAAAAGAACAAATACATAATAAAACCAAAAAATATTAAAATTATATTCATTGGATAGATCATTCTGAAGACTACCATCATCCAGTTGGGTCTGTGAAGTCTCTTCCATTTTGATCCTCAACCCGAGCTTCGAAGCGCAAAATTTTGGACTTTTTTTGTGCTAGAGGGTGAGAAGGTGGGAAAAGGGGGGTTTGGGTGAACTAGGGTTCATTTGAACCCCCTTTCAAAAATTGTTTTCTTTGTGTTTTTGGCAGGAATGGTGGGACCTTTCATTTAATTGGTTCACTTGAACCAGGGTTCATTCAAACCCTTTTTTGGTTCGCTCGAACCAAAGGGTTCATTCAAACCCTTTTTTGGTTTGCTCGAACCAAAGGGTTCATTCAAACCCAAAAACCAAGTTTTTTTTGCATGGGATCATTTTTTGCAACATTTCCTTCCTCACTCAAATTGTAAACCACTTTTGTGGGTTTACCCTATAAATATTATGAGGGATCATGAACTAGATCACCATGCTTTTGATAGGTGATACACTTCTTGACATATTGGTAAGCATCTTGGTGCATTGTTGGCTAGTAGTACCCAATTCTAAGCCATTTCTTGGGTAAGGAAATGATATTAATATGTGCTCTATAAATACCATTGTAAAATTTTATGAGTGATATTTTTTATTCGTCCAAGTTAAGGCATCACAACAATGTACCACCATAACCCCTACAAAAGATAGTACCTTCAAGGAGGATAAAATGAGTAACATGTCAACTGGATGAATGTTCATTTCTATTTATGGGATATGTTTAGTGGGATATTTTGGTTGCTTATGTAGGCATGAATGTTGTGATAACCAATAATATATCACATACTAGGCAAGTTCTTAAGCAATAATTTTCCTTTCGAAGCATTTTTGGGTGTGTCAAGAAGAGATACTATGGTGGTCATTGCATTTGAAACTTTATTATTTCTCCATGGGACATGCATACAATGAATCTCTATAAAATACTTTTAAAAACTATCCACCATATTCTTTTAGGGGGTCTATTTTTGTTCCTTTATGAGGTATTCATCATTAACTTATTTAAGAACTAGTTAAGAATCCCCAAAGACTAAATGCATTTAAATATTCCATATGATAGCTAATCTCAAACTGGTAATTAGATCTTCATACTTGATGATGTTATTTGTGTATAAGAAACCAATTCAAAAATATCTAGGTATGAAATCTTATTGAGGAGTGAGGAACATTATTCCTATCCCCACACCATGATTGGTGAAAGATCCATCAAAGTATAACTTCCATTCTTGTGTTTGATCCATGTGGAGAAATAATTCATCTTTAAATTTTTTAGAGTTAATGGTTATGTGTCCTTGAGGGGTGTTGTTATTTTATTGGTAATAAGTTTCCCTTTAATCACCTTTCGATCCAGTTTTTCAATATAAAGTTCACTAGTAATGATGACCCATTTTTCCATGCAACTTGTAAATGTTGGTTTAAATAGGAGATACTTCAAGGGTTAGATTTTTTTCTATGAGATTGATCTTGAAATAAAGCATATATTGTATTAGTTTCTATTTGTTTCATGAGTGTATAGCCTTTCATGACTAATCAAAGTTCTTTTGAGACAATATACAACTCTTTCCTTTCCTTGATCATCATACTATGTGAAGAACACTACCAAGGCATGCTTAGTGAAAAAATGCATAGGAATAAAAATGGACTATGCACATGTGGATTTGTGAGAAATTGCTTAATAAAATCAAAGGCTTATTCACATGGTTCATCTCAAAGAAAATATTTATTTCTTAAGAAGGAGAATAAATGGTTGGCATTTGTTAGCAAGTTGAGAAATGAAGCACATAATGGACTTAAAGTTTCCTTGTAAGCTACAGACTTGTATTAGGCAAAGGCATGTTCATTATAGCTCTGACTTTGTTAAGATTGACTTCAATGCCTCAATATGAAATTATCACTAAAGACATATTTTATTGGATTCTACCGAACCTTATATTCCCGCATCCTTTCCAAAATACGGTGCAATCTATAAGATGCCTTGCTCAAGTTTTTTCCTTTCCCAATATGTGCACTTCAGGTAAACTGAGTTGGTGAGCTTCCATTATACAAAATGTGCACTTGACAATTTTTTAAAATGTTACAAGTTTTATATTCCATGTGTTCTTCGCTCACACAGTATTTACATCGTGTGGCATAGAAAACTGAGGCCTGCACTACTAAAGAAATCAACAGGGAAAAAAAGGTCGGCAGATCTTTTGTGGTTGAAGTTTGAACCGACTCTCTTTTGTTGGGGCGAGGGAGACTATCATTTTCTGCAGTATTTTGTGATAGTTGCATTAATGGCAGACTATCATTTTCTCCAGTCCTCATCTTTCCAATGCACTACCAGTCTCTATTTTCTTCCTTGGAGTTTACAACTTCGATTGATTGAAATAGAAAAAAAATGGAAATGGGAATGGTAAAATAAAACCAGAACAAAGTCTTATGATGCAGATGGTCAATTGCAATTTATTTCTCATAGAAATTGGTGAGTCAATTTGACTTTGGCATACTATTAATGTCCCATGCATATTTTCTTCACAGCATTTATTTCGGATTGAATTGACACATTTTCAAAGAAAGGTACACAATATAAGATTTTCCAACTTCTCTCTGCTTATACCAAGAGAATTGAGAAATTGAACAATCAACAAGAATACTTGTTTTTCTTAAGAGATTCAAGAGGTTTGTTTTAAAAAGGATTATCTGGGAGGTCAAGGAGAATTGTATCATCACACACAAACTGCATTCAAGCATCGTAATCAATATTTATGTAAATGTCGGTCCAAATAAAGATTAGTTTACAGATTGTTTAAATATATAGTCGCAGTTTTTGAGGAAGGGATTGTGAGGTGACCAAGTGGTGCACTGGGGAGTGAAGACTGGTTCAAAGACTAGTCCCAAGCAACTGGTGAGGATATAATGCAGAGGTTCACAGAAATATCAGCCTGGTTTGGTGCATCAATTGGTTTTATTGTCAACTCCTCGACTTCCTCATCCTATTAAATAACAGAGTTCCAGTTTCGCAGGAAGGGATTGTCAGGTTGCCATTCATAAATTTATCTTGTATTATGCTATATCACTTTGTTTCTTCATTATCTTACTATCAATTGATTTATTGGTTTAATGTTTGCTATTGTCAACTTCTCGACCTCCTCATACTATTAAATGGCTCTAGGAAAATTCACCGTCAGCAATTCACCAACAGAAAATTCACTGTCAGCAATTCACCGTGGCGGAAAATTCACCAAAGGAAAATTTGTTGGAAAGTAATTTCTCCCACAGTCTCTGCAGTTTGTATTAGAATCTACCAAACTGAACTGATATGTTTATTTAGTTGTTTCCTCCTTAGTTTGCAGTTACGAATAGTAGTTTCCTTTCACTGTCATTGTTGACAGTTTCTATGTATCTATTTAAGCAATGGTGCTGTAGTCTTTTTTGTATTGATCAAAATAATGAATTGAGTTTGTTTTGATGAAGCAATAAAAATATAATTTGTGTGCAGCAGCACGTTGGGAGAATTGTTGTGTTTGTGTTTATCTAAATTGATGCATTGGGAAAATTATTGAGTTTCTATGTATTTGTGTTAATTTCTTTGATGTGTTTGTTTTTTGTTTATCTTCATTCAATCTAACATATTGTATTAGAGCTAGTTGAAGATCTTGGTTATTAGAGCACAGGTCAGAATGAAAAGTGTCTCCTAGTTATTGCTAAATTATTGTATGCAAAAGAGTGCAGATCGTTGAGAATTGTTGGGCTCATTACAGCCACCGTCTAAGGAGTAAAGGATAGCAGTCTTCATTCAATGTAAGGCATTTGCAAAGATCATAGCTAGCCGCAGCTGGAAAGTGTTGTAAATTATATATTATAAAAAAAGGGAGATTGTGTTTTGTTTTATTGCAGATTATACCTGAGCACCAAAAGTTTTCAAAGGAGATCGTTTGCTGTTAATTGCAGCTATAGAGAAAGTTGTTGATGTGAAGCTGCTTGAAGGAGAAAAGTGTTGTCCAAAAGAGAAAAAAAAAGTTCGCAGGAGATCAAAACCACCCAATGAAGGTTCACTGCCATAAGAAATGTTGGTAGATCATTGTTTAATGTATGGAAGAGTTAAGGAGATTATGTGAAGAGCTTATAGCCGTTGAAAGAAAGGCATAGAAGCCACCACCCAAGGAGAGATACAATTTAAAGTCACTGAAAGGCTAAGACAAAAAGTAAGTTGCAGTGTTTTATTTTGTTGTTGTTAAGGGGGAGATCTAGTTGTTTAAATTGAAAATCATAGTTTGAGCGAAGGAAAAAGAAATTGTTTGAAGTTGGTTGAAAGGTAAATTGGTAGTAGAATCAAAGTCAAGCGTAAAGGTAAGGTGTAGTTAATCATTTGTTTTAATGGGTAAAGATGGTAAACGGGTTAAGAAAGAAAATGAAGTTTTGGAGAAAGAATTGATGAAAGTTAAAAATGATAATTCTGAATTTGTAAGAAAAATAAAGGAGTTGATAAAAGAGAAATATGAGTCTTTATGTAAAATTGAGAATCTTGAAAAGGAATTGGGTAATGATAAAATAAAGAATGAAGAATTAGAAGAAAAATTAAAATTGTTTGATGAGGTTAAGAAAATGAAAGAAGATTTTGAAGAAAAGTTGAAATTGTTAGAAGAAGAAAATTGTTTGTAGAAGGAAGAAATATGTAAATTGAAAGAAGAAAATGAATGTTAAAGGAAAAACCATTGGTGTGTGATGTTTCTTGTGATACAAAAGATTTGGTTTGTTTTGTTGATAAATCAAATGATTTATGTGATAAAGTTCAAATTCTTATAAATGAGGAATGTAAACATATTTAGATGATAATGCAAATGGTAATGAGAGAAATGTTGGTTTTAAAATTATGCAAAAAATAGGTTATAAAGGTAAAGGTTTGGGAAAACATGGGAAAGGAATGAGAGATCCCATTCAACCAATCGTGAGGCCAAAAAATGAAGGCCTAAGATATGGTGAGAGAGATGAAATGATGTAAGTGTTAGAGGTTCATGTAAATCAGCTAAAAGCATGGAGTTTATGAAATGTTCTCATTGTCACAAGAGAGGACATAGAAAAGATAAATATTGGGATCTCCATCCTTGTAAAATTTGTGGGTTGAAGAATCACTCTAAAAATCATGTTGGAATAGAGAATGGAATGGACAATCTATGAAAGATTGTATGCAGATAAATTATGGGTGGATCGATGGATCCAGTTGGAAAAAAGTTACAGCTATGTTTAAAAGGATGTATAAGTCAAAATGTTGGAATGTTAAAATAAATGATTGTCAAACTTTGCAGGACAATTAAAGAATTTTCAAAGATAAAATTTGAAGAATTAAAATGTTGCAGCATGTGGTCGAAATTAAGGGGTCCAATGTTGGAAAGTAATTTCTCCAATAGTCTTTGCAGTTTCTATTAGAATCTTCCAAACTGAATTGATATGTTTATTTAGTTGTTTCCTCCTTAGTTTGCAGTTACAAATAGTAGTTTCCTTTCACTTTCATTGTTGACAGTTTCTATGTATCTATTTAAGCAATGGTGTTGTAATCCTTTTTGTATCGATCAGAATAATGAATTGAGTTTGTTTTGATGAAGCAATAAAAATATAGTTTGTGTGCACCAACACGTTGGGAGAATTGTTATGTTTGTGTTTATCTGAATTGATGTGTTGGGAAAATTATTGAGTTTCTATGTATTTGTGTTAATTTCTTTGATGTGTTTGTTTTTTGTTTATCTCCAATCAAACTAACAAAATTAACCACATTAATATTTTTTAATATATATTTTGAAAACTTTGATTTTATTAAAAATATTAATGTAGTTAATTTTCCACTGTGGTGAATTGCTAGCAGTTAATTTTACTTGGCGATGAATTTTCTTTCGATGAATTTTTTTGCCACAGTGAATTTTCCGTCAATGAATTGTTGGCGGTGAATTTACCGTATGCCCTATTAAATAGAGATTTTTCTCAGGAAGGGATTGTTAGGTTGCAATTCATAAATTCATCTTGTATTATGCTACATCACATTGTTGTTTCATTATGTTACAATCAATTTATTGATTTTGGATAAGCTTACATTTGTAATTATGTTCGATAGACAATGTAAGCACGAAAATTCAAACAAAAGAAATATTTTCATAAAATTTTAAATTGATTCACAAATCAACTTCCGATAGAGCAAAAGGTGAATCACCTAAGCATAATGCAATATCTCTTGACAAATGGATGTGCTTCGTAGATAATAAAATATTTGTTATTTAGTTTGCAATATATACTTGCTTCAAATGGAAATGATGAAACGATGGATTTGATATCAACTTGTAGATTTTTTATGAAATGAATGAGTGGTTAGGATTTGATTTTGGATTATAAGTTTATGTCAATTAAAAGTGGAGTGGATGTGAAGAGGTAGCATCAATTTTTAAATTCATGGTATATTATGTTACATTACTTTGTTGTTTCATTACCTCACCATCAATTTATTTATTTTGGACAAGATTACATTTGTACTTATGTTTTATAGATGGTATAACCATGGAAATTCAAACAAAAGAAAAAATTTCATAAATGAAATTGTAAATTTTGAATTAATTCACATGTTCACCTTCGACAAAGTAGAAGGCGAATCCCATAAACATAATGCAATATCTCTTGACAAATAGTTGTGCTCTCTAAATAATAAAATATTTGTTATTTACTTTGACGATATATACTTGCTTCAAATCGGGATGATGAAATAAGGGATTTGATATCAATTTGTAGATTTTGGATGAAATGAATGATTGGCTAGGATTTGATTTTGGATCGTAAGTTTATCTCAATTAAAGGTGGAGTGGATGTGAAGAGGTAGCATCAATTTTTAATTCACTAATTTATTTAGTTATTTTGATCAATGAGTTAACTTATTTGATTTGATTTGTTATCTAATTTGATTTGTTATATGATTTGTTAATTGAATTGATTGATTTATGATGTTTTTTTAAATTATTTGTGGATAATAAATTTCATTTAATATTTAATAATTGAAAAAAACATATTTAAACTAATTAAATAATAGATATTATTTAATCAATTTAATTTTAATAAAATGGATTAATTAAGATCAGATAAATTATTTTAATGAACAAAAGCTATTAGGTTTCATGGTGGTAGAAGTGGTATGGAGATGACCACATGTGAAATTTCAATGTCTAAACTTTTCACTTCTTTAAAATGATGTTGTGATTGCAAAAATCAATGTCATTTCAAAGAAAATAGATATAGGCCCTTGGTGATATGATATTGGTTATAGATGATGTGTCAAACATTAAAGATTAAGGATTGATTGATTAACATATTATTGATGTGAGAATGATATCCCAAGAACAATGTGAGGATTGATTGAGGACATTCTTGACATGGAAATGATATATCCCCAAAATAAAGTAAAGATTAATTAATATTGGATTGGAAGGATACTTCAACACTTAGATGACTTTAGCTTTTAAATTGGATGGATTTGGAATTGAATTGGATGATGCAATGGCCCCTCAATAGGATGATTGGATTTGAAGAACATTAATTTTCTCTCAAAATTGATGAAATTGAAAGTAGTATAGGGGTGAAGCTACAAATTTAAGAAATGGATGAGGATGGAAATGATGAGATGGAGATGAGGAGAAGGATTATGATAGGTGGGGTAATTGATATAAATGAATTAGGTGGAGATGATGGACATATTAGATTATCACAAATATGTGGGGGTATTTTATCTTGGCTTGTGATGATAGAAATGGAAATGAAATAGAATAATATCTTCCTAGAGTGTTTAAGAATAGGTACATATTCGGAATATATGAAGAGATTCTAAAGTATTTGTACAAAAAAAATGAGTTTGCATATACATTATGCATCATGATATAATAGATCATGATGATAATATTACATTTGCATAAAGGAGTTGCTTTCAAAATAATACATAAAAATATAAAAGAAAATAAATACACCATAAATGTATGAAAAATAATAATAAAGATAAAAGCCAAGATAAAGCCCCGTCAATTTTAACCTCAAGATGCAAATTACTATAAAGAACTATGACATCCTTGGGGAAGCATGCCACAAAAACTACACCAAACATGATAAAGTAACATAGCTAAGGTTCCTTTCATCCCCTAAGTTTGTAATATCATGATAACAATTGCTCTAGATGGGTCATACGAACCATGGTGATATAAGTTGACTAATGATCTAAGCTTCTCACTATGACATTATGTTATTTTTTCTTGTGATATGAGGATTGTAAGTAGCTAGGGGTCATGCCACAAAAGGTATAGATATATCATTAGGATTAAATGACCAATGGATACTAAGGCCAAAATATTCATATCATAATTTCATATTAATGATAGGGAATGTACTAGAGTTTTTTTTAAGCATTGTTTAAAGTGGCATCCCTTATTCTACACATAGTTCAAAAGATAGTAGTGTGTAGGTGAATGAACAGGTAAGCTCAATGCCCCCAAGTGTGTAAGGTGATTTTAAATAAGAGGGATCTTGACTATCATACATGATGAATACAAATAGGTTTTCATAATGAATACTTACCCATGGTGCCATAAACATAGTTTTCACTAGAGAGAAATTTCTCTTTACTATGGGTGTGTGCAAGAAGTTGAGTCCACTTTTTGGCCAAAAAGTGGAAGTGTTTTCCCTAATTTTCAAAAATTGACACATTTGACCTTAAAATATGAAGCACTTAGAGATGGAATCTTGAAAAAAGTCACTGATCATAAAATGTAGTACTCAGAGTCTAGTTTCCAAATATGTAATTTATTTCAATACCCAAATGATAAAAATCAATTTTCAATAGGTGTTTCTAAAAACCACTGTTTAAAAGTCACTTTTTTTTACCATAATATGCACGTGTATGTCATCCATATTTTGACCTAAATAATCATATTTGTCTAGATCCTTTTGGGAAAATATTTGTAACTCACTGAAGCACACTTTCCATATTTTTTGTAATTTTTTATTGGCCATATTTGGTGTTTTGAAAAATCATGATGTACGTCACACATAAGATGACCTAAACTTATCATTTTTTATTTTTTTTAAATTGAAAAGAATTGTCTAAATTACACTTTTGTACAATTTGTTTTTCAAAAAATTATGATAATAAAAAGTTATTAAAATACTAAAAAACCTTGATAATTCAAGTTTATGGACCTATTTCATTAGAAATTAATTGAAAAATAGGAAAAATAATCCAATTGTAAAAAAAATTACATATTTGAAATCTACATTGTCTCATCTATAATGGGTTTTAATTTCATCAAAAACTTATGCAAAAAATGTCTTCAGACATATGCCCAAAGTCACTATTTTCTTGTGACATTGCTAGGACCTTGAACTTGCAGGTCAAACCAGGTCTGGAGCCTAGGTTTGAGTCCTCAAACCTTTTCTCGAACCTGTTAACAAAGAAAAACCCTGGCCTACAATTTAAATTTCACAAAATAGGATCTTGTTTACTAAACATGATCCCATTTCCCATTCATCCATTGAAAAGGGATCAGGATCCCATTTAATAAATGGGATCTCATTTACTATGAGACCTCGTTTACTAAATAAGATCCCGATTTATAGAGTAGGATCTCGTTTATTAAATGAGATCTCGGGTTATTTTTGAACTTTTTTAATTTTACTATCAAACAAGTACATGGTCTACAACATGCTATATACGGCCGACAGTGACATATTCCCTATTTTCTATCAACTTTTGTCTTGTAGAGGCTCTTTAACTTGGGATTTTTTTTCAATTTTGAAAGGAGGCATCATTGTGACACTGTTAGAGAGGAATTTTGTTCAAATGCTACTTGTTTGAAGGAGGAAGAGTAATTTTGTTCAATTGCTACTTGTTTGAAGGAGGAACAAAGAAGGAAGACTTTCAAGTTTTTGATATTCATTTGTACGTACTTCAAAAAAATTTATTCATGGGATCACAATGTCTAAATAAGAGGAAAGATAGGAAGGTATTAACCCCTAGAGAAATTCAAGTAAAGGGAGAGAAGGGGGAAAAAAGAAAAATAGATAGAAGAATAAGGATTCGATCAATGAACGATGTTGAAACATCCAATTCCACAACTATTGAAGATAAAAATATTGAGGAGACCATAGATGTAGACAATGCAAATTTGCAAGAGGTGAATGTGGAAACTAATACGATTATACAAACTACTCCTAGTATGTCTTCAAATCTCCCTTTCAATGCTATGGAGAATGTTTCAATAGATACAAATCCAGGTACGTCTTCAAATCCACCTTTGAATGAAATAGAAATGGGAAATTTAAAAGAAGTTGGATATAACAATGTTGACATTGATAATAGTCATAGAGATCAAGATTTGAGTCAAATTGTTGTTGAAAATGAAAATAAAAATTGTTTTGTTGTTGAAATTGAAGATAAAAATAGTTCTGTTGTTGAAAATGAAAATGAAAATGAAAATCATTTTGTTGTTGAAAATGAAAGTGAATGTCCTTTTATTGAAAATGAAAATGAGAATATTTTTATTGAAAATGAAAATGAAAATCCTTTATTGAAAATGAAAACGAAAACCGTTTTGTTGATGAAAATGAATATTGTTTTGAAGTTGAAAATGAAAATGAAAATCTAGGATGTGATGTTGAAAATAAAAATATATTTTTTTAAATTGAAAGTGATGTTTTGGATAATCTTCTTGGTAAGATTTCTTGGAGACAAATAAGAACACATGCTAATAGATTATACAAAGAATTATTTTATCGTAAAAAACTTTCATTTCAATGTCAATTAATGGTACAATTGATGAGAATGTGGAAAATGAGAAAAGTAATGAAAAATTTAGGCATTTTTTTTAAACTAAGAAGAAAAGATCAATCAATAAAACATGCTATGTCTACTGTTGCTCGTGACATTGAGTCTACTAGAAAAAATAGTCAATCTTAAGATAAGAATACAACAAAGAGAGCTATAACAACGGTTATAGTTAATAAAGAAATTTTGAATAAAAGAATGATAAACAATATTAGTGAAAACTCTAAAAATACATCCTAAAACATTGAGCTAAGAGTGGAAAAGAGAAGAGAAAGTATAGAAAATGATCCAATCAACCAATGTTGGAGTTTTAGTGGTCAACTCTCGAGGTCTGACATGAAATTGAATGTTGAAATCAAATCTTTGATTGATAAATATTGGCATGATAATACTAGGGTATCATCTAATGCTAGAGATGTTTTAAAATTAAGAGTGGGGTCCAAAGTTTGCGATCCTCATCCAAAACACCCATTAAATACAACACAAATTGAATTTTATAAAAAAATTGTGGTGATTTAGTGTTACCTAGTAATATTAAAATAAGTCAAAGGTCTTTTGAAAAATGTAAACCTTGGTATGTAAAAATTAATAAGCAACAAATATCTTGTTGTTGTAAAATGCATGTTCAATTTCGTTGTTTTATGATGTTTTTAGATATATACATTGTACTTTGCACACTAACATTATTATGCAAGAATGTGGTATTAATATGCCGCCTGAAACAATAAGGGAGTTTATATCAAGTTTGTTTTATGAAAGATCTAATGGGAAATTATTTTATTTAAGTTCTTGTATTTTTGGACAATGCACTAGTTGTGGCAATCTTTCATTCCTAAGAGTTTGTATGCATGAAAGTGTTGATAATGATTTTGGATAGAAATTAGTGGATGTTAAAAGATTTAAGAATATTGACTATTCTTTAAAAGATGGGAAAATTGGAAAGTGTTGTGATTTAGTTACTAAAAAAGTTAGTGTACATGCATTCATATCAGAATTTAAGAATAAGATTGTACCAAAATATGTCACACACTCTCAATATGTAATAGAGGATTGGAGGAATCTTATTGCAGCTGATTATGCGACTGGATAAGTGGGCTTCTGAGTTCATTGATGGTATAGTTTCATATGACAGGTACACCCTTTGAATGACCTCATCATTTACAAAAGGGAGGATTTTCCTTACATCTGGATCCTCTATGAAAAAGAGGATTTTGAGAGCTCTTCATGACGCCCCTATGGTAGGCCACCCGGGTTACTTTAAAACCTACATGGAATTTATGGAGTTGTCCACTTGGAAGGGGCTCCAATCAGAAGTTCTCAAGAATGTTAGAGAGTGTCCCACTTGTCAGCAGAATAAGTAGGAGCACACTTTTCCAATAGGACTACTACAACCTCTACCTATTCCTAGTTGAAAGTGGGAATGCATATCCATGGATATCATCATGGGTTTACCCAAAACCTGGGGCAGGAATTGCATTTACGTTGTGGTTGATAGGCTCATGAATTTTGCACATTTTTTCCTGATTTCAGCTACTTTCATAGCATTGTAGATTGCTGATTTTTTTTCAAAGAGATATTCTAATTGCACGGGTTGCCTCAGAATATAGTGAGTGACTGGGACAATAGATTTATGAATCATTTTTAGCAGGAGCTCTTTGAGCTTAGTGGCACGGAACTCACTCTGAGCATGAGCTACCATCCATAGATTGATGGACAAACCAAGATAGTTAATAAATGGGTGGAGGGCTATTTGAGAAACTATATTGTAGGGAAATAGAAGGAATGGGTCAGGTGGTTGCATTTATGCGAGTATTGTTATAATACTACACATTATATGTCTATACATATGTCACCATTCATGGAACTTTATGGGTATGATGCTCCCAAGTTTTTGGATCTACTATTCAGAGATAATAGCATCTCGAGTGCGAAGGGTTTGTTACAAGACAGGGAGGATATCACGAGTTCTCTGAAGGAGAACATTCAGAAGGAACAAAATCCATAGAAGCAATATGCAGATCAACACATAGTGGAGTGTTCCTTTGAGGAGGGGGATATGATGTGTCTTATGCTACAACCATATAGGCAATCCACTTTGAGGAAGAGCAGTTCAAAGATGCTCAAGCCACATTACTATGGCCCATTCCAAGTTTCCAAATGGATTGGTGAAGTGTCTTATGAGCTATAATTACTGGTAGAGAGTAGGGTTCACAATGTGTTCATGTATCTCGCCTCAAAAAGGCATTGGGACATAATGTGACACCTTCTATAGCATTACCACCCCTAGATGAGGAGGGGAAATTGACTTTGATTCTTGAGGCTATCATTGATACTAGGGAGCATCATTTGAGGTGTAGAGTAATCAGGGAATTTTTGGTTAAGTGGAAGGGCCTACCAGATGAGGATGCAACTTGGGAGAATAAGGATATATTATAGCATCCTATGATGAGATTTCTTAAGGACAAGCAATTTCAAGGAGGGCGGACTATAATGTCCCCTTCCTAGTCAATGGCTCGAGGAACATGGTTAGCCTATTACTACAGTTCCCGTAGGCTAATGGGATGATTATGGAATCTTTCTTAAGGGTTTTAGGACTTGTCCTTGCTACTTACTATTTTTAGTAAGTGACATTTTGGGTCAATGATGACACACTTGTAGTTGATCTTGGTCAAGGGACACTCTCAGGGGGTCATTTAGATATCCAAGCCAGGAGTTATGGAATTATTAAGTCACGTCATTTAATAATATTCTATTATTAAGTGATTTTTTGATTTAATGTTATAAAGTGAAAATGACTTTATTGAAAGAATATCTTAAGTCACTTTATGAAATATTTAAGTGAAAAGTCACTTTATGAGGTATTTAAGTGAAAAGTCACTTTGGAAAATGTTTTAATATTAAATTATAAAGAACTTTGAAAAATGGCGTTGATTTTCATGAGAAGATATTTATGTTTGACTTTTCAAAAGCTGAAACCCTAAAAGTGGAATCCTTTTTCCTTAAGGCAAGGGTTTGGCTCATTGTTCACATCATTGAGAATATTATATTTTTTGGAGTTGTTGCTGCAAGTTGTCTTTCATGATTGACTGAGGATGGATACCCTCTTTTAAAATAGGTTCTATAGGCATGCAAGACCGTCCAAGGATCCTACTTGATTGATCTCACACAAGGATCAATATTTGAGCATATAATTGAGTATTGCTTTGAAGAATAAATCAGGTATTTGTGATTTTCACAAAAGATCTAGAACAAGGGTTTGTTAATTTATTTCGTTGTAGATTATCAGTCAATAACCAAGACATTGGAGATAAATATTTCAGTATTCCAAGGCCTATGGGTCTTCCACCTCAAGTCGTACTCTCTCCTTTGCTCTTTGTGGCCTAGGTGTCACCTTTTGCAAGTCTTTTCAGGCTTTTAGATCAGATTGGAGCTCTCCAACTCAGTAAGTGTGAGATGCAGGTACAGTCGTACCATCTTGGAGGATGCGCCTTCACAAATAAATAAATGATGGTCATTTTAAAATCTACTTCAGTCTTATCTTGGGCATCCATGGTAAAGAAGCATTTTGAGAAGATACCCACATCAACATGCCATCTCCTTCAAGCTAGGTGTGTATTTCATTAGTTCTCTAGGTGGTTGGTCCATAAATTAGAACTTTATGACAGTCAAAACCAACAGATGGGTAGTGATGTAATTTCATTTGAAATCAATAAAAATCATCCAGGTTTCTTTCAGTTTATGTTTTTCCTTCCATTTTGGTATTCTTTATTTATTTTCTTTTCCGACATCAAAACTCTCAAAAACAAATAAACAAAAAACACACAGAAATTCAGAGGGTCAGATTCAAACACCATAGGGGTTGTTTCAACTCTTGAGGGCTTAGTTCCATTGGAGAAATGATCTTCACAGCCGTTGTCGGTGGAAGAATAGACTCTTGAGGAGGAACATGAAGAGAAGGCATAGTTTGATAGATACAGGGATCTTAATCATGGGCCCCTTTCCCTTATCTACTTTAGAAGCAAGTGGAGGAATAGGAGGAGGCCTTGGAGGCCAAGAAGTAGGAACAAACCCATGTGAATTCTTCCACTTACCATATAGGGTGGTTCGAGGAACCATGGGAAAGACAAGAGCCTAGAAAACTAGAGGTTTAGACTTCCACAACATGGGTGCCTTTCTTTTTCCTATGTCAAGCACAATAGAAGGAACTAAGGACACCAATGGTTGTGAAGTAATAGACGAAGAAGGTGAAGGAGAAGGCTAAGGGTGAGATTCAAACAACATTAGAGATTGAAACTTTAGTTTGTACCTAAATTAGGCCTTGTAGAGCAAGTCCCCTTAAGGCGACAAGGGTCTAACTAGAGCAAGCTATAAATGATCCAATGAAAATCCCCCATGAGACACAAGTGGTTTGTATCCAGTGTTTTGGATAGTATGCACCATGCCATCATGGGGAAACTTTAAACACTTATGGACAACTAAGGTGACCACATTCATGGAGACTATCCATGGAATGCCTAGTCTAACCTTGAATAGGTTAGATTCAAGTATCACAACAAATGGGACTTCTAGAGATTTTGGTCCAAAAAGGACCAGAAAAGAGATAGAACCAATAGGCAGGATAAAAATACCATCATGAGTATGGAGCATGGTTTATGACTCCTCACAGTCCTCCTTGTGTAAATTATTTATAAAGAGGGTCTTCTTCATGATGACATTTCCTTGACTAGTAGGGTCAACCATAATTTCAATCATGATGCTATCGTTGATTCAAGCTGGTATGTATAATGGAGAAGGTTCCTTATTAATGGGCAATTCATGTGGTGTGAATGTCATGTCGAGTGTCTTATCCACATGAATTGAAGGAGGAGTATGAGTGAATGAAACCATGTTCACATACTTAGACATGATAGGACCAGTAGATGAAGAAGCAAGCATTATCAAATTAGTAGAATAGGAAGGGAAAGGATCTGTGTATACTTATAGCTAGCTATTGGTCTTGGCTAAAAATTTATTAGAATTCTTTTCTTACCATTGAGTCAGATGGTACCATTGTCAATGTGGTCCTAGATGGCATGCCTAATACACACACATTTTTTGGTATCATGACTAAAGACATAGTGACATTGATTTTTTTTTTGTATCATACTAGTTGGGATAGGGCTCAGATAGCGATCTTATTTCTAGAGGGGAGATCAAACCATATTTTAATAATTTTTTAAGAACATTTGTGTAGGACTTTGATAGTTTCATAAAGATTCTATTCATTCTACACAGCTCTTTTAAGTAGGAATAGATACCACATTCGCTACTGCTTTGTTCTTTTTTGACTCCCCAAAAATAGACATGACTAATCGATTATCTGAGTGGGAGGATGAGAAGGAATCCTTGTATTGCATCATTTCCTATTGATATTCTCACAGTGAAACACACAAATGGGCAAAGGAAGGATACTTCATTAGAATGAACTTATCTCTCAATGCTAGCAATAGGTTTCTGACGAATACACATTGAATGTCAGCATCTGGTAGTACGGAAGAAATCTAGGAGAGCACTATTGAAAACACAGTTGCCTTTGCACCAAAATATCGACATGTTAATGCCCAATACAACCACTAGATTTATACAAGATACAAGATCCATAGGAGGTGGTTAATCCATGTCATGAACCCAAGCGTCACGTTGCACAACACAAGGAGACCAAGGGAAAATATCTTGCAATAATCCCCCCAACATAAGCAAGGGGTTAAAACCTGTGACCTTAGCTTTGATACCAATTGTTGCACAGGTGGCTACCGTTGCACCAAAAGATCGACCTATTAATTCCCAATACAACCACCAAATTTATACAAGATCCAAGATCTACAAGAGGCAGTTAAGCCATGTCATGAACCCAAGCACTGCGCTACACAACACAGGGAGACCAAGGGAAAAACTCTTGCAAAAAACACACATTGGTATCGAGCACTAAAACTAGTTACATTTTTATGAGTTCCCTGGTTGCAATGGAAGAGATATTAAAGGTGATCTTTGGCCTAATGTTTTCCTAAAATTGTTCCAATAATTTATTTACCAATTGGTTGAAAGGAAAAATGAAGCTATCAGGGAGAGAGAAAAACCATTCCAAAGCAATGTCCTCGAGGGATCACAAAATAGCTTGCTAACAAGGTGTCTTGATAAAGGAAATCAGTACACATGGTAGTAAATGATGAGACATGCATCTAAGGGTCACCTCTACCATTACACTTTTCAAACTTAGCAATTTCCAACCCTTGAGAGATGTGATCATTCAAAATAGCAAGGGCTAGAGGACTACGTTGGTAATATGGTTGTAATGTGGATTGAGAAGCAGAACTAACTAGGTTGTCCAACTACAATTGCACTTTCCCCATGTTTTGTAACAAAGCATTAAGGATGGGGTCAATTGACAAAGCCTAACTAGTTGAGGTGGTGTTGGTGGTTGTTTGGGTTTTGGATGTAGAGGCTCCAAATCCCAAAGGGACACAATTCACTCTGATCCAAAAAACATGTAGGGGTACGAAATTAGTATTATCAGTAGTGGTAATAGAAGGACTAGTGTCTACCATATGTACAGATACTCTTGGCATCAGAACATACAACTAGTGGCCAGTGATTTCTGATTGAATGTCTTGAGTGTTTCCCAAGATAGAAGTGTACGAGGGGACATGGGTTTCCACTATGTTAGCAATCCCTCAAAGTAACTCAAGGCCTCTACAATCTAAAATAAGCAAATCTCTCAGACCATTAATAAGAGGAGCAACTTGACTGTATGTAGTGTCTTTGGCTAAGAAATCTTCAAACTCTCCAAGTCTCTCTTCCAAAGAATGGATCTACTTAGTAGGAACCATGAGAGTAGATTCATTAGCTATGGGAGAGGAAAAGTTAGGATTACTTGGTGGGTTATGCGATTATACTTTAGTGGCTAGAAGGGCATACTCAAAAGGAGGCTTAAAACTAGGTGATAATCTAGTATTGAACTCCTTGAAGTTAGGACCCTAGTGGGGAGGATTGAACTATATTCTAGAACCCATATATAAATATCAATAACTTCTTCTTACTACATGCCCAAAGGTAGTGGACTAGGTTGTTAAACTCATAAAAGGGTATCACAACACTATTCAACATGCATCTGACAAGAGAGAACAAAATTTTCAACAAAAAGACAAAGGTAAGAATAAGTTCATGTTGGGTTCACCAAAATGTAGAGGAGGAGATTTTCTACCCTTGAATCTTGGGACAAGAAGAGTCTACAAGGAGAAAATTGTAATAACCCATTCCAAATTATTACTTAATTAACATTATTGTAAATGACACGTGAATATACTCCAAATTAAAAATACATAACTAGTGGCTAAAGTCAATCATAGCTACACATGTCCATTTAAGATGAGTCAAAGTTTCTTATATTCACTTCAAAAGTAAAATTACAATATCAAGTTTTGCTTGGCTCCTAAGGAAACAATGTCATTACATAGTACATTTTCTTTTAAGTGCATAAATCAAGTTACATCATAAACTATAATAGTCTGGTGAACAACTAAGGTTCCTCTTCAATGCTCGCCTCCAAGAGAACATGGTTGAAGTGATTTACCACCCAACCAGGAAGCTTATGCTTCCTCAATATTCTTCTAACTTGAAGAATGCTCGACCCTGCATGGAAAGTTTAGCAAGAGAACAACCTGCAAGGTGGAATCTGGTGCATGCCTGAACATCAACATGCAATTTCTATTTGTATGCTAGAAAAGAAAGTGCATGATTAATGCTAGGAATGGCAGAGAGTGAAATCAAAGAGTTCATTCATCCATACATAATGAACAACATTGCTTGGGCAAGCATAATAAGTATGTTGCAACTATATACACCTAAAATTGGTCATCACATTTAATTAGTTAAATACTAGCTATTTAATTAATATTTCAACTACGTATAAATAAATTCTCAATTTATTTATATTGTTCACCCTTCTCTAATTCTCCAAATCTAAAATCATATTCTTCTAAATTAATTAAATAAACAAGGTTCCATAAACTTGTTTTATTTAATTAATCTTCACTAATCTCAATTAGGAATTAAAGCACATGTCTACAACTTTTTGTGCCACCTCACCAAGGTCACATGAAAATAAATATTTCTAATTTTTAATTAGAATTATCCTTGAAACCAATTTTTAAAAAAGCACAAGGCTTATTCCTCACACACTTCCACCAATCTTGGAGCACATGGTATTTTCTTCCCACACTTGAGTCTTCCATCCAAATGGCATGTTGCCCATTGGTCAAGAGATTCTTCCATCCAAATGGCATGTTGTCTTTGGTCAAGGGGACAACATCTTTATTCTCTCCATATCCACCATCTATTCTTCTTGTTCAAATCTGGACCGTTGATCATTTCCACCTCACCAGATGCTTGGAAAAGGCTATAAATACACCCCTTGGGCATTGTATTTTATATACACATTTTGAATAGATTTATTATGCAAGTTTATTGTTGGAGCTTTGGATCATTTTGGAGTCTTATAGTTACATCTAGCTTCACGTTTTTCTTTGCATTTACATCTTAGCTTTAATCTTGCTTCATAGTTGCATTTTATGTCTCATCTTTCATAGTTGCATTTTAGATTAGTTCATTTTTAGTTTGCATTTGAGCATATGGAGTATCATATATAGCATCATATAGATTACTACCATAGTATCCACCACCGTTTTTCCATTCATCATAAACACCATTATCTATTCATCATGGCATCCATTATCCTGTCTATCGTATAGTTTCATGTAGGAACTTAGTTGGCTTGCATGTTGAATACTAATCTCGTTTCTTAAGTGTCATTCTAATAGCCTTTGTGCACATAGAAATCTGAGGGCCAAAGGGTTAAAGGAATCATTTAAGAATAGAGGACAATGAGATGTTCTTGAAAGATTCGTTAAATTGCAATTGAGAGTTGCTTCTTTGCTTTGAATCTTTAAATATAATTCATTTCATTAAGGTTTGTGTTGATACTAACTTTACACACTTCACACACACACAAAATGGTGCCCACCATGGGGCCCTGCCCCATTTATTTTTAACATGCTGGAAAATTTATGTTCACAGGTTCAGACGTGAGACTTTTGGCACTTCTTGCACCCATTTTGGAGCCTCTTTCACCCATTTTGGTGCCTTCTGCACTTGTTTTGGCACCTTCTGCACCTGTTTTGGCGCCTTTTGTCTCTGTTTTGGTGCCTTTTGCACTTTCTATGGTGCTTTTTGTCTCTATTTTGGTGCATTTTGTCTAATCTTAAAATGGTTGTATCTTGGTCATACGGAGGTTTTAAGAGGAACATGGAGCATTGAAGTGAAAGAAAAAGCATTTGATAACCATTGTACTAAAAACACTTGTCAAAGACATTCTTATCAAACTACTGGCATATTGCAGAGACTGGAAGCGATTTAATTGTTTCCTTTTGGTTAAGTTAGGAATGTAGCTTAATTAAAAGGTTAATGAACACCATTTCTTTCGTGCTTGATGGATGGTAGGAATATGCTCTCCCCTTAACTGGGTAACCAAAAAGCCAGACCCATTCACTTTTTGTGTGCGAGTGTGAGTGGAGTATATGGCATGTGTTCTCTTTTTATTCTTTCAGAATAAAGATTGATCGAACTACGGGTATACTTGTTTTCTTTTGTTTATCTTAGAGGGTTTTCCTTGTGGGAAAAAGTAATCACCCAAGGGAATGACCCAACCGGTAACACGCTAAAGCCAAGCGACTTCCAACCAGGATATAAATGTGGGCACTTGAACAAAGGAAAGTATCACAAAGATAGTTTTGATGAGAAGGGCAGCAATGGTCTCTCACCTCATGGATTATCCCCCACAAATGAAATTCCCGTACTAAATCCCTTGTTATAGTTTGGCCAAAAACCTTTATCTATTCTTTGGTGCAACAATGGTCATTGTGAAGGCATCCACATTCTCACAATTTTTAGTAGAGATGAGAAATATGCCATGGGAGATTCATGGGTATTGGTGCTTGACTACCCTAAGAAGTGAGTGTCGTGGAGGGGAGCCAGTGGGGTCAAAAATCTAGTCATCCGCTAAGAATAAGTGTGGTTGGGGTAAAACCCATGTGGAATCCAAAAGAATACAATCTTTCACAACCTTAGGAGTGTACATTGCTTGATGTGTCTTTATCAAAGTGTTTTCAAAATGAATTTTAAACAAAACATCACATGTCAAAAGTGAAAACCCTGATTCAGAATTACATTCATTGAAACAACCAAGTCTCCAAATGGAAAAAAAAAAACAAACAAACTTTCAAGAAACGATGTTATTCTCTCAGTGTGTAGACCTCCTAGTGCATATTGTCTACCTTCTGGCACTTTTTGCACTTGTTCTTTGTGGCACCTTTTTCCCATTTTGTGGCACCTCTTGTCTCTGTTTTGGCACCTTTTGTAGAACACAAACAAGTGACCTAGAATCATCTCCTGTCTGACAGTCAATCTAATTCTGAAAATCCTCAACAGTGTTCAACCATTCCTTAGGTAAAATAGAGTCTGAACATGTGTTTCATCAAATGATTTCACAAAAGATTAAAATCCGGAAACCCAAGTCCAAAGTTCTTAGTCCAAGAGAACATCAAAAATTTCTCACAACACTCTACGAATTTAGAGAGAGGTTGGTCTTCAATTTTTACAAAAGAGCTTCAAATAACAATCCCAAATTGTACTCATTTTACTATTGTCAAAATCCAATACTTTTCCAAAGATTTGAGTACCTCGTTTAGGAAGAAAATTTTCCTCCGGTTTCACAGTTCGAACCAAAATTTCAAAACTTTCTCAAAGTCCAAAATCATTCCTTAGATACCTTAGAGTCTAAACTTATTAAAATTGACCTCTACAAGTGGAATTTTCCAACCTAAACCAAGATCTAACATCTCAAAGTACCAAAATCATCAAATTTATCACACCCTTGATTATTAAGCCTAGTTTCATCATCAGGATTTATCATCCTTTCATCATGAAATGAAGCTATATAGTCAAAATCCAACCTAGTCTCACTAGAATTTTTCATTCTATTTGACTTAGTTGTAATCCTTGGTACTCTTTCAAACTTAGATCAAAGTTTAGCCTAAACTATAACACTTGTATGCCTATTCAAACAAGGTTACAAAAATGAAAACTTACGGAAAAAGGACTCGAAAATCAAAACATTGAACAGTCGAATATTGAAACTCCAACCATTGGAACTCCAATCATTGAGACTCAAAACATTGAAACTCAAACCACCATGGCTGAAATAGATGAAGATCAATTGAATGCTTTAGCTCATCAAATGAAAAACCTTCAACAACAAATCTGGGATATGCAAAGGGAAACAACCATAGAGAAATACTTGTTGCTAGACATTTGTTCTTATTCCTCTGACATAAATCTAGACATGACACCTTCTCCACCAACAACTACATCATCCAAGTTCAATTTCTTTGAATTTTTTCAAAAATTCAATAAGCCCAAATCTAAGTCCTCAAATACAAATGATATTAAACAATCTTACCATGTCATGCATCTATCTTCATCTCCCATAAGTCAAAATAAATCTCAGGATTGTTTAACCCAAGTTGATGATTCCATCCAACCACCTTCTTCCATCATAGCTTCTACATCTAATGATTCATGCCAATCTCTTAGCCCAAACCATGCTATCATAGACTCCTTTACACATCAAGATCAAAGCATTCTTTCCACTTCATCTGACGATATCAAAATTCCATAAGTTTTTCCAATCTTTGACCAAGACCGAATCTCTCAAGAATTCTATGATGATCCCCTCCTTTCACTTTTCATCCATGATGACTCCTTTCCATCTCAAGAGAAAAGTATCCTTCTGAGTTCTTCTTCCACCCCATCTAATGAATCCATACAATTTCATGATTCCATTACATCCTAGGAGCATGATAGTTCTTCCATCCTATCTAATGATGTCCTATCACCTGATGATCAAGATATGCTTTCTACAAAATCTCATGATTCCCTTCCTCATCAAGATCAAGATATGCTTCCATCTGAGGCTATCCCTTCATTCCATGAGGTTTTTCATCCTTCTCAAGATCAAGATATTCCTTTCATACCACTACATGATGATTCAGTACCTAATGAAGAGCAAGCTACTCCATCTTCTACACCTTGTGATCCTCTTCCAAGTCAAGATCAAAGTACCTCATCATCCCCATGTCAAGATCCTATCACACATATTCAAGTTATTCATGAACCACACACCTACAAATTGGGATCCTCCACCTTTATTCACTCCAATTAACTTCCAACACCTATCCTTCAATCCATATCATAGCCTCTCCAAAATGGAATTGCATCTTGTTTCACAAACAATACATATCCCATTGGTAAACAAATGTGTCAAAGTATGAACTACAAAGTAAAAGGATTAGGCCTTCATGAACAAGGTATTCTAGAACCCCTTTTTTCTCAAGAAAACCCATATTATCACGACCTTGGTTATACACCTAAGTATCCTAGCCCTTCAAACCTTCCATCTATCTTAGGTCCTCATCCTAATCCACCAAACCTTCCATCTATCTTAGGTCCTCATCCTAATCCACCAAACCTTCCATCTATCTTAGGCCTTCATCCTAGTTCATCAAACCTTCCATCTATCCTAGGTCCATATCCTATTCCTCAAGAACAAAAAAGGCACACATCCTTGATGCCCTTTCAAAATTCTACCTACACTCACTCATCCATAATACCTCCATACCATTCATCTCAATCCACCCCTCCCATTGCTCTTGGAAGCAATTTGGGTGCCAAATGTCAAAAGCTTCCATATCAAAATCCACATGTGTCAAAGGATCAACATGTCTACTCGAAGAGGCATGCAAAAATAAAAGAAAATTTGATCCAAAATCAAAGGAAAAATAAAGAAGGCCAAAAAGGCCCATCAAAGGAAAAAGGAAATTTTCAAAGATCACAAAGGTCCATAAATCAAAAGAAATTTTCAAAAGGCCACAGGCCTATCAAAGCAAAAATAAAAATTTCCAAGGCCACAAAGGCCCATAAATCAAAAAGAAAAATCTCAAAGGCCACAAAGGCCCACAAAGAAAAAATCAAAGTCAAAAGTCATGTGGATTCCAAAAAGTCTCATAGAAGTAATGAAATCTAAATTGGAATCCAAATTTTCTAATCCAAAAGCTTCCTCCAATTTGTCATCTAAAAACTTATCACCTTCCAAATACATTTTTCCTCCATCACTCCACCATCCTTCATGGTGTGTTCCAATGTTGACCTTGAAATCCTTTCCATCTATCCATCAAGTCTTCCACCTCCTATCCATTACCCAACATTCATCCCCCATTATTCTCCTTTAATCCAAACCTTTGGATAAGTACTTAGTTCTTCCATTATACCTTTAATAGGTCAACATTTATGAGTCTAATCACCATTTCCATGGTTTATTAGAGGGATATTTGGTTGTGAAACTTGATGCTTAAACTGTCCTTCTTCCATCTTCCTATCATGCACATATTATCTTCCACATTTCAACCTTTGATCTTGAAAAATTTAAGGATCTCCTTGAACATCATATATCTTATCCTATTCGCTTTGTCCATATCTTTCATACCATATCTTTAATTTTATCCATATTCCATCATTCTTTCTAGATACATCCTTTATTCCCTTCCTTGGTCTTGATGAGGAATAGGGGAAAAATACTGGGGCCTTGTGTCTGTATCTTATCTAGTTGATCTTGATCATCCCATTCATTATCTTTATCCTCACTTTCTTCCATTCCATATCTCCTAGCTTATCAAAATCCATGTCATCATGTCCCTTTGAAACCTTGAATCTTATCATGCCAATCATATTTGAGCCTAGTTGTAAAACATTATCCAATCCTCATATCTTTTGTCAGTCAATCATCAAGAAATCAATAATCTTATCGTACTTGAGGAAATAAGTGATCCTAAGTGCGTATCATCATCATGCCTTATGTAATCAATCATTCCTGGCATCTTAATCAATAACCATTATCATTTTTCGACAAGAGATATGTTGCTTGTGTGACATGTTTTGCAATGAATCTTTCATTTTGATCTATCATTTATCCATGGTTGTGTTACCTCTTTTGTGGGGAATCTTGTTCCTTCAACCGGTCATATCATATCATTTCATCAGAAAAAGGTCCTGAAAAATACCAAAAACATTAGAAAATGTCCTGAAAAAAATGGTTGCCTTGATGAAAACCTGGCAAACAGGCGTCTTGGCAACAACAAAAAAGCAAAAAAGATCAAAAATAAAAAATAAAAAAAAAGATCGACCAAATGCAAAAATCCAAAAAAATCAGAAAAAGGATTGAAAACAATAAAAAAAAATCGTCCTCTAGTGAAAACCACTTTGGTGGTGCTTTGGGCAAGTACCTTAGTGACAACCTGGAAAATAGGCACCTTGTGTAAAATAAGCGCTCTCCATCCATCTTGGGCTACGTGACTTGCTCTGCACCATTCCTCCATCACGCTTCCATATCTATGTTTGTCATGCATCCATGTCTGCATCATAGCTTGATCCAGTGTTTGTATCATGATCTCCCCTAGTACTACTCAACCCATTCTAAAAATCAGTTTGTCCTATTGCATCACACTGGGGGCATGTCCTGCATTGGTCGGATTAGTGTACATTCTTGAGGTCATAAAATTGAAAATCCAAGAACATTCAAAAAATTGAAAATCCAAAAACATTCAGAAAATCAAAAATCCAAAAACATTCAAAACATATCAAAAACCAAAAACAGGTCAAAAAGTCAAAAAGACAAAAACATAGTCATCTTGTCGAACTACATCATCTTTTAGCTTTGAACGTAGGTAAAGTTGATCTTTGATCATCCCCCGAGACATTTAGGTCAGTATTCTAGGAGTCTATCATAATAAACTGGCATTTTCACATTCGTGTCTTCATCTTGTAAAAATTGGTCGGGTCCTCAGTCGAACTATGTGGTCTTTGCGTATACAATGTACAAGCAAGGCTAATTTGTTGATCAGCCCCTGAGGCCCCTAGGATAGGTCTTTAGGTTAGGTTTTGGTCATCACGGTTGTGTCTCACCCTGGATTGGGGGAAAAATCCTAAACTCACTGGAGGAAAATAAACTTTGGGCTTAAACCAATAGACAAACACCAGTAGTACAACATAACCAAAAACAATGATCATAGTGCAACTCAACATTGAACATCAATCACACAAACAAAAACGCATCGAACACCTAAATCAAATCAACTAAATCAAATCAAAAGCGAACTTCAAATGGATGATGTTCTTTCTAAATCATGGGTTTATCATGTTAAACACAAATGTTCAATTGTTGTATTTATATTTTTGTTATCGTATCTCTAGAGCCCCTCGATGATGTATCGAACTAGAGGAGCCAGGAAGGAGTGTGATTTTTCTTTGTCGGTTTTCTGCGAGTTGATCATTATTACAGTGCAATTTGTCGCGAGACATGCACTACAAAGTATCATTGATGACATTCCAAATTTGCATAGGAAAATGGTTAACTCTTGTCTATTTGTGTAAGCAATATTTAGGTCATCTCGATTTAGTTATACTTAGATGCTTGTGTTAACTTGCACTATCAAACATCATGGAAGTAGTACTCAGGTCATCATGGTCTAAATATACCATTGATGCTTGTATTCACTTTAAACATTTTAAAGGCCCAATGATGATAAAAAGCATGACAAATCGGCTATTATGAATGACAACTATTGCATACAAGATCTACATGGTTAGAGTAGATTGCATCCATGTTAGTTTGCATTTGTATTTATGGGATTTCCAAAGCTGCAACAATGATGTTATCTCTTACATTAAGGGATTGAGTACAGTTGACATTGCCAAAAACACATCATTTTCATTTAGTTACACATCACTTGCATTATCATCAATTAGAATACATTCTCATTTAGTTGCATATCACTTGCATCAGAAAACATTACAAAATTGAATTCATCCATTCATGCATCACATCATAACATTTGCATCGAAAAACACACAACGATGTCCATCACATCTCATTTACATAATCAAAATCATTTCATATAGTGGCATTAGGGAAGTGGTTCACTAAGCTTAAATGAGTGAGTCTCTTCAGATTTCCAAAAGAATTGGGAAATATGTCAAGTTTTGTGAAGCTTAATTTAACAAAGAATCAATTGATGACAACCTTCCCAAAACTCTTGGAAGGTGGATAGATTCACTCATTTAAGCTTAAGACTCTAGAACATAATCATTTGCATCACATAATCATATCATCCTTACAAAACATCATCCACATCATTTTACATAATCATTACACCCCATTATTATTACATCCATACATAATCAATATAAACATCACATATCATTACACGTCATTTGCATAATCAAATCCCTCTCACATTGCATAGAATATCATTTGCATAACTCCATAAAGCATATAGAATCATCCATCAAACATTATCATATGATATCATCATTGCATACATCCCATAATCATCATTGAACTAGGTATCATCATACAATCATTTCATATAAACATTCATTTACCCATTACATCATTTATTTGCATTAGAAAAGTACAAAAATATCAAATACATCACATACCATAATAAGATTCATCATATGCATCATATAAACATCATTCATAAAGAATCATAGAATCATAACACATCAGTTGCATCATCATTTTCATCCATCATAATCATCATCATCATCATCATCATATTATAAACATCATATAAAAACATAGATCATAATCATCGCCGCATATCGTATACCTCAAAATGATGTCAAAGTGTACAAGGATATCCAAAGGTATAAATAGATACATCAATATCAAAAATGGTAGTGTATCATAATGTCTCAAATCAAGAGGTACATCATCAATGTCTCAACTAAATTAGTGTATACATCAAGTATCAGTACATCATCAAGTCTCAGTACATTAATCAATCCTATATTGGGGCATATCAATCAATCAAAGAAGTCAAACCACATCAGCCAATCAAATATGAATCTTCCTGCACCAAATGCGGAAATCCTCCTATGATCATAACATATCGCAAATCAACAATCTTATCAATCAATCAATCTATCAACCTAATCAGCTCTAATGCAATTTCGATCAAATCTCGTGAGCATCAATCAATTCAACCTTGCCTATCATGAGGTTCATCAATCAATCCAACCTCACCTATCATGAGGTTCATCAATCAATGCACCTCACATATCATGAGGTTCATGAATCAATGCACCTCGCCTATCATGAAGTTCATCAATCAATCAAACTATCATTGATCCTTTCCTATCATGAGGTCAATCATCAATCTATCATTGATCCTCGCCTATCATGAGGTCCATCATCAATCTATCATTGATCCTCACCTATCATGAGGTCCATCATCAATCTATCATTGATCCTCGCCTATCATGAGGTCAATCAGTCAATGTATCATTGATCCTCACCTATCATGAGGTCAATCATCAATCTATCATTGATCCTCGCCTATCATGAGGTCAATCATCAATCTATCATTGATCCTCACCTATCATGAGGTCAATCATCATCATCCTATCATTGATCCTCACTTATCATGAGGTCAATCATCAACTATCACATCAACATCATCAAACATCAAACACAAGGAGGCAACATAAGGCATCAATTAATCAATCTGGCAGGCTCAATCTTCTTTTTTGGGAGATAAATCGTTTATGGATCATAAAATTTTGAAATCATTGAAAAATCCTCAAATTCAAAAATTCACCGATTTATCTCTCGAGGGGGCATATATCCGTCAGTACCTGAAAATCAATGTCTAGGGCATTGTCTATGGCATCGAAAACTTTTATGAGCATCAATATCAAATTTTTCTTTGAAGCAATGTGTAAACATGCAAAGAGGGGAAAAATGTATACACCTAAAATCGTTCATCACATTTAATTAGTTAAATACTCTAACCTATTTAATTAATATTTCAACTATGTATAAATAAATTCTCAATTTATTTATATTTTTCACCCTTCTCTAATTCTCCAAATCTAAAATCATATTCTTCTAAATTAATTAAATAAACAAGGTTCCATAAACTTGTTTTATTTAATTAATCTTCACTAATCCTGATTAGGAATTAAAGCACATGTCTACAACTTTTTGTGCCACCTCACCAAGGTCACATGAAAATAAAATTCTAATTTTTAATTAGAATTATCGTCAACCAATTTTAAATAAAGTACATGGCTTATTCCTCACACACTTCCACCAATTTTGGAGCACATGGTCTTTTCTTCCCACACTTGAGTCTTCCATCCAAATGGCATGTTGCCCATTGGTCAAGAGATTCTTCCATCCAAATGGCATGTTGTATTTGGTCAAGGGGACAACGTCTTGATTCTCTCCATCTCCACCATCCATTCTTCTTGTTTGAATTTGGACCGTTGATCATTGTCACCTCACCAGATGCTTGGAAAAGGCTATAAATACACCCCTTGGGCATTGTATTTTATATACACATTTTGAATAGAGTTATTACACAGGTTTATTGTTGGAGCTTTGGAGCATTTTGGAGTCTTATAGTTACATCTAGCTTCATGTTTTGCTTTGATTTTACATCTTAGCTTTAAATCTTGCTTCATAGTTGCATTTTATGTCTCATCTTGCATCATAGTTGCATTTTAGATTAGTTCATTTTTAGTTTGCATTTGAGCATATGGAGTATCATATATAGCATCATATAGATCACTACCATAGTATCCACCACTGTTTGTCCATTCATCATAAACACCATCATCTATTCATCATGGCATCCATTATTCTTTCCATCGTATAGTTGCATGTAGGAACTTAGTTGGCTTGCATGTTGAATACTAATCTCGTTTCTTAAGTGTCATTCTAATAGCCTTTGTGCACATAGAAATCTAAGGGCCAAAGGGTTAAAGGAATCATTTAAGAATAGAGGACAATGAGACGTTCTTGAAAGATTCGTTAAATTGCAATTTAGAGTAGCTTCTTTGCTTTGAATCTTTAAATATAATTCATTTCATTAATGTTTGTGTTGATACTAACTTAACACACTCCACACACACACAACAACAACAACAACAAAAAATAGGTTCTAGTAAAGTAAACCCATACTCTCTAACTCCATTTTGGCACCCGTCCCAAAAGGTAACTTTCTACTTATAACAACTTTCTACCCTCTAGCAACAACTACCCATAGGTGCTCTATTCAACTAAGGTATCATTGTTCTATTTAGGTATCAAACAATCCATTCATAATGTCCTCAAAAGAGAAAAAATACAGATTTATTCTCAAAACAGAAATTAGAATTGATGATTTACAGAGTGTTTCAATAATTAGTCATATCATTCTTATGACTAGTTTCTACTTACAACTTAAGCATTTTTCTTTAAATTATACAAAAGAAAAGAAAAGAAGGTATGTCACAAGTATGTGTATGTACATAGACGAAGTCTATGTGCATACACATATATGTGCCTACTAATGTTTAAGTTTGTGCATACATTCTGAAATAATCATTAATTCAGATTGAAATCATGGATAATGTTTCAATTGATGTTACATTTTCAAGTCTTATGCTAACAGTTTCACACATACTACTTAAGCATTTTCACTACTATGTCTTCTATATAATTTGTTGTTTACTTAAATAACATTCATTGTTTAAGCAAATCAAGTGTTTTTTCCTACTAAACAATTATAAAAATAGTTGTTTGTATATGTTCATTCATTGTTTGAATAGAAAGAATGTTATTTCCTACTAAATAGTCGCAAAACTAGTTGTTTGCATATGTACATTCATTGTTTGAATATAAAGGACATTGTTTCCTACTAAGAAGTTATAAGCAAGTTTCTCACATATGTACATTCATCATTTAAAAAATTATAAATCATGTTATTTCTGCTATAAATATAACTTTTAAACCCAACAGAGCTATATGCAAAAGAACATTCACATCTCTTTTAACAAATCAGTTATATGTACAAATTAAATATTGGCATTGCTCTATTATAGATCTCTAGCTATTCACATGAAAAAATGATCACTTTACAAACAATTGTTCACTGTTAAACAAAATAAACAAATGGTTCTTTCATATTATACAAAAAATAAACAAGTCAAAATTTCCCCGTTTCATACATAAGGACTATAAGACTAATGTTCAAAAAGATACATGCTCTACAAGCTGCAATAATAACTATGGTTGCTTTGAGTCAATGAATCCCCAATAGTCAAGATCCTCTTTTCCAAAACTTCATTAATATGTATTTGATATGTACCCATGTAGCTAATGTTTTAATACCATGCATGCAGAGATGTCCTACATACTAACCATATATGTATTCAATCATGGATTTCATTCCACCATTCCCATAGAACAAGGTCGGCTCTTACCAAAGACAATCTTTATACATTGCAAGGCTTAAAAACATTTGACACAGCCCCCTTTGCAGTTATCGTCCCATTCAATAACATGGTTTAGATAAAATACAAGAAAATGCAGTATTTAGAGGGGTCTCCTGGATTGTAATCGATCCTACACAAAGAAATAATGACAACATTCACATGGTTACTGAATTTAGATCCGATAGCCATACTAGCTATACATTATAAAAGCTAAACAAGTTAGAGACTAGGCTCTTGAGGCTTGTCAAGCCTCAGCCAGCCACTACAGAAGAAACAAACTTTAAGGAAATAAAATACAGGGGTTATAATACCCTCCTTCATGGGATCGCAACACAATCCACAACAATGTATCATCCTTCTAATATATAGAGCATCTAAATTAGAAATTATGATGGCCTTTACATAGCTTGCACATGGGTGTGATTTACAGAAAACAACTTAAACTTTCTGTTTTAAGGCTCGGCTTAGCTCAGAGAGTTAGTTGCATGGTTTCTAAAGAGAAAAACTCATACTTTACAATGCAGGCCGAGTGACCCACAGTGGTCATCACCATGCCATATGGCCCAAGACCATGGAATTTATCTAAATGCACTTATTACAGAACAATAACAAATCACATACAAAATGATAGGTAATCATTTGATACTAAGGAAAGAAAGATAGAAATTCAAGCTTGTATTCTTTGCAAAGTCTAGATTACCTCAAATATTGCAATCGATTAGGTTGTCTCTAGATTTGTTCCCACGAGCTTCTCTGTTTTTTTCCTTTCTTTGCTTATATACTTTTTTCTGTGCTTTTTTTCCTACACCACTTGTGTTCAAAATGGAAACAACAATTCCCTCTTTTTGCATGCCCATGACGAAGGCGTTATGGCCTTGCTGCCAGCCACTACACATTTGAATATTACTTATTAATTTCATGGCAATCCATACTGCGATACTCTTATTTGATTTAATTAATAGTTTGATATTAGAATTATGTTGATTTTTGAATTGAATCCGACACATACAAATTTAAATACGCACTTGAATATATATATGTGTGTGTGTGTGTGTGTGTGTGTGTGTATCTATATGTATAAATATATACATAGTATATATTTATATATACATATTTATTTATATTTTCAATGCTTATTTAAATGGTTCCATTCTTATCTACCATTGCATATACTCTCATATATATATATATATATATGAATCTTGCTTACATACATGTGTATAATTGTTTGTTATGGCTTACAAATTCCCTACATTATTACTTACAATAGGGAACTTAAATTCAAATTTGAGCATCTATATATATATATTTATATATATACACACACATATATATATATAAAAGGAAGATTCTTTCATTTCTTCAAACACAATGTTTTAAATAGACAAATTTGTATCCACAAGCCATGTATTTTCAAACACTGAAATAGTTTAAATCGGGAGATTTCGTTCTCTAATATATGATATTTGATTCAAATGCAAGTCATCATTCCTTTTCTGGTGTGTGCACCCAGATTCCAACTGGCTTACCGTTCGATCCGACTAAACAATCCTACTTCAACTGTGTTCTTGTCCTTCAACCTGTCACCCTGCAACTACACACACTTGCACTTGCAAATTGACCAATAATGTTCAATTCTTGATGACATAAAAATAATTTTTAGTAATTCACAAAATCAATTATCAGTCAACTCCTTATATTATTCAAATTTTTTTAATATTCCAAAATCTCCATTTAATATTTAATTGAATCTCATCAATAATTCAATTTTTCATATTTAAATAAATATGAAATAAAATTGGGTTATAACACAAATGGTCCTCAACTACCTCAAAGGCAAAGCTCAAGTGATAGAGAGAAATCATTTAAATTTTTTGTTTTATGATGTTTTAAAAAAAATGGATTTTAGAGACTAAAATATCAAACTTCAGAGGTCTAGAGCAAGCTAACTAGCTCTCGGCTAAGGATGACAACACAAACATCCTTGTGGTGCACTGTAGTCTTGTAGTCCGAGGACAAAACTTGCTGATAGAAACACAACAAGTCCACTAGCTACTCAGAGGCTAAAATCTGGAAGTTTTACTAAACTAACAGAATAATGAAAATTACATAAATAAAAAGAAAAGAACCAACATGAATAGATTTAAATGAAACAGAATGAAATGACAAAGTGGAAAAGAAAGGAGGGAAAACTCACAACAAGTCCAATGCTATGAAACCTCCCACAACATTCCAAATCAATGACCCGCACACATGGAAATGGGGAAATTTTTTGGGGATGTTTTAGGGATTGCCTTGGCCAAACCCCCATTTTGGTGTTTCCACCTCCATAGACAACTACATAGATAAATAGAGAGAGTGATAGACACAAAAATAAATAGAAAAGACAACAAATATGTTAAAAGACAATATGCTTACTAAAATAAATGTGATAATGCAACAAAAGAGAGTGTAGCTACCCTCCCTTTAGCAAGCTAGTGATGTCGAAGGAGAGTATGCAACACCCATCATGTGCCAAAGAGCCAAAGAAGTGATGTAGAAGCCAAGACATGCAATAAAATGGTGTAGGAGAAGAATGAGAGTGAGAATGAGAGCTTGAGAGCTTGAAAAGAGAATAGAATTGAAGAATGAGTGAAAGAATGAAGAAAAGGAATGCAAAGGTGTTTTCAGTGCGTCTGCAACCCACAAAGGTGTTACACTTCATGGGCAGGAAAAAGTATAACATCCCAACAACCAAAAAATTAGGAATCTTTTTGAGATGTTTGTGTGATGCGTAATGTCTACATGTTGTGCTAGTGTCCCTAGAAAAAATTCACTTAAAGACCAAAAAATAAAGAGGTCAAGGATGAAATTAATGTTAAACAAAGGGGGAATTGCATTATCAACTTTAATTAGGCTAAAGGAGAGGTTATGGAATGTGAAATTGCACCAGGTGCAATTTTTTTGACATTACAGGTTATTACTACAATCTTTGTTTGATGTGATTAAGGTATGGGTTAGTATGAACCTTACATGATTTGTAGTTGTATCCCATGTTATTGTTATCTCACAAATATGAATTGAACCTATCCATTATATTAACGAGTAGGAATTTATATGCTCTCATGTACTTATAGGTATATCTAATGAGGGTATTATCACTATAAAAATATATAATATTTTTCTATAGGTGTTTAATTGCCGTTTGTAGGTGTAAATACTAATGTAACTCAATGTTCCACCTATACATTCACCCAAGAGATTATTTATAAATCTTAACGATATATATACATAAACTTACTTGATGTATTTTAGGTTGGTTTGTGAGCCAATTTCTTATTAGCATGGTCTAAAATATATTGAAGCATGTTGCAACATTGTAAGAGATGGATTTTGCATGTATGGGTTGTAGGAAGGTGTAGTCTTTCAAGGTGATTAAATGATCTATTGTTTCCATGGTTGGAAGGATTTATCCTAAGGGGCTTAGGATTTAAGATCTTTCATAACACACTAGCTATTATGTATGTATTAAGAGTTGGTTTATTTAGGAAGAATGTAAAACTATCTTGAATCCTTTATGATAATCTTTCACTTAATATATACTGGTCTCTCTTGACTAGAGGTGGATTATTAAGTACATGTCTAATAATGCAATGCTTTCTTGACATCATGATATGTGAAAATGCATGTTTCTAGTTCTATTGTAATCCCATCTATCTACACCCTTCTTGTATCTTATAGCTTTGTTATCCAATGAAGTAGCCACCAATCTAGTTGGTTATGGATTCAATCTTCTTAGTAAATAATCCTTTTATTTCTATTGAAGCTTAGTATTCTCTACCTATTGGCATGACACAATTATAACTTTGGTTACATCTTAAGGGAGTCCATGCATGAATCAAATGCTTAGACAACTATACATATAGGGGTCTTGCTTACCTTTATAGCCTACTGCTTTAGCAGTATATATTATTAGTAATCTTGTGTTAGAAAAGTATCCAAAGGTCTTTAATGGTGATTTCACAAGATGCATGTGTGTAAGAAATGTTTAAGGGGATTCATCTTTGGTGAGTGATTTTTTTTATATTTGTTGGTGCACTTGCATGATTTTTTGTATTTTCTTATAGTGAGGTCTAGTGAACATGTTCCCAACTACTATTAGGGCATGGTAGTCATATCTTAGCTATTAAATTTATATTTCTCTTTACTTATCCTATTTATAAGACCTCAAGGAGCACCATCCTAAGTTTTGTAGAGATTGAAGGAGAAAAATAAGAAGAGAGGCCCTACTCCTATGAATTGGCCCAATTTTTTCCTCTCCTCGTTGATGTTTCCTTCTCTCTCTAATTGAGATACAGGTCTTTTTCCTATAGATTCATCTTGAGCAATAATTCTAGAGGAAAAGGCCTACATTTTTTAGAGTCGATACCTTTAAATAAAGGAACAAATTGCTCCACATGTTGTATCAAATCATGTGTTAATAGTTTCACATGTTTACTTACAAATTCGAGCTTAAGTCAAGAAGGTTTCTCTTGAATTCCAACATTAACAAGATTCACTTAACCATTAGGGAAGTATGCCTTACTCTACAAGCTAGGTCTCTTTTGATGGTAATATTTATATCACCCTTCCTCCTACCTTGTGTATGTGAAGCCTCTCCTACATTCAAAGCCACTTTTTTCCACCTCATTTGCATGGATTTAAGGATGATATGTATCTCCATATGAAAAATATGTTAGGCATTTGTAGAGTGGATCTTGTTAGGATAATGTGATATTTAATTGCAACTCAATGTATAATGTTGCATCTCCAACTTTCTAGGAATGGGTACTCGGATGTCTATGTATTGAGAGATATTATTGTTTTATTAAATATTCTCTCAATTGACTTGGAATATTAGTTGTAGTGGCATTGAGAAGGGAAGTGGAGCATGACAATGGTAGTTACAAATTGATTTGAGGTTATTTATGTTACTTATCATTTCTAAGTACTAGTAGGGAGAGTGGAGTATCTTTGCATTTATCAAGTACATCCCATGTGAGATAATGGAGGTAAACTTGGATAACATTCTTGGGAAGTATCCCCACAAAATGATAGTGATCAAAGACATTATTATTGGCTCTATTTATGGTACACTGATTGATTTCATCATGGAGGCATTGGGTTTCTTCCCATACCATAGATTGTGGTGGTTTTAGTTATATGAATCCACTTGTGGTTTCCTCTCAACTCTTCTCTAGAAATTGTATGGATTGGATGAAGGTATGATGGATTAATTTACATGTACACAATTGTTGCCAATTTTTTTGTTAAACTAAGGAGAAAATTATTGTATTGATGTAAGACATCATTTGAATTAATACATTATTAACGCATTCTTTTTCTAACATTTGAACCAATTTCCATCTAGAATGTTAATAATTTGATGCAAAATAATACAAGATAATATAATAAACAGAATATAATTATTAATAAAAATTTAAGTCCTATAATTAGCCTTGGTACGTTCCATATCTCTCAGTCAGCCCATCTCACATTCAAACAGTATTAATATCTCATTACCACTGTTACAAACTGCAAGTACTGTATCATTTATATATATTTAGAAAAGGTTACAAGTTACAAATTTCAAATGAAACGAATATACATAGACCAAGATCAAATCACAGGCAGAAAATTTCAAAACACCTAAAAACTCTTGGAGCACCTAAAACAGGATCTGTTACATGAATAACAAGAGAATGCCCCGACTTATTTTTCCTGGATGAATTGCAACTAATCAGGTTATTGATGGGTGGACTGGTTTGATGGCAGGAGAGGACTTTGTATGGAGATCTGCCCAAAGCAGTTAACGGTGTATCCAATATATCCAGCATATTGCTGTGTATGTTTGCTGTATATAATTGTATAACGTATGTATGTTCGTGTGTATGCTTAAACTTACCAGACAGTTACAATATCGCAGAGGTGGGAATGTCCCATTGATTAGTGCTCACACCCTTCAATACATCATACAGATTGGACTGAAATGGCAAGGAGTTACAGAGGTTAATATTCACTGGCATGGGGATGCTGCTGAATAGATTGCTCTTCTTAAGAAAAGCCTCTGCTTCTTGTTGTTGTTGATGGTCAGTACAGACACCAGGTGAGAGATTCTGTGTCTTTGGAGCATCGTCTGCAGGAGGTGGCATTTGCAACATGTAACTCACAAAATTAAGCGTACTTTTCTCTGCTGAAGGCTCGTTGTAATGAGACTGATCGCTGGTGTTTGAGTATTCCAGGTTTGGCAGAGATAGTGATCTTGAAGGAAGAAAGCATGGAATTGATTTGACTTGGCCGAATTTGCAGGAGCCAAAGGCCATGTTTGTGTGCTGTTGTTGGTTCAGGAACTGGAACTCCTCAGTGCCTGCCATTATTGAAGAGGGAATGGTATTTGTAGAAGCAGGGTGTGTCTGCACATCTCCAGTGTTTGCCTTGGGTTGTGGGATGTCCATGATGTTGGTATAGCTGTAGTTATTGTTGCAGCTTGATTCAAATGATCTGTCCAGCATTGGTGGTGTCCACATATGATGAGGAACCCTCTGTGCTACTGTGCTTTTCTTGAATATACGACATATAGCCCAAGAATCCTGAATATGCAGCATACACACAAGGTTCAAGTCAATAACACAAACATGTACTGAAATGGTTTTAACAATTTGGGTTTTAATTTTTTTTTAAATTCACTAGTATTCCCCAAAAGGAAAGCCTAAGTGTGCCTCATCCAAATGAGTTTGAATCCAACGGGTTCATTGTTGTCCACATATAACAGTCGTGCAAATTGCTGTAAAATTAGCTTTATTGGCTTTTAAGAAAACAATAAAATTCTAAACTCTCCTGCTCTTAAGAAAATGTCTCACTAAAACAGTTTGAAAACACAGAGAAAAGCAATGAAGTGGAGAAATTGAGATTATAGTAATGCTCCCAAATGATCAGTATGCAAATGGCACTGGTGTGAATGAAAAATAGAGACCATGTAACATATACTAACGTCGTTGGAGACTGAAACAACTGTCAGACACTTTCAGCATTCTCCAAAGCTGTTGGAGAATGTAGGCTTGAAAGAATTGCCCCCCTGAATAAACTATTCGACTAATGACATTAGGTGAGGCTACTGGGTGGCTGCAAACTTTTACCTGGGTGAAGGATGCCAGTGATCAAAGGACACCCACAACATGAAAAATTTATATGGTGACCCAATCTTTTAACCAAGCTGGTGACCACTTAATAAATTTGGCATGGAAGGGTTGGTCATAGCAATCCATCCACTCTGGAATTAGGGGGCATCTAGGTGGCTACAAACTTTTTTCTAAGTGCATTGATACTATATGAGCTCCTAAGAAGTTTCCAACTTTAGATTTTAATGGCTTGTACATGAAGAAATTCTGTAAACTTACATTGGGGGGCAGATCCTTGTCGAGAGGTCTTTTACAAGGAGAGGAGACGGGCAGCTGGGTGGGAAGACGGAACTCATGCATCATCCAGTCTGTCTTAATCCCTTTGGCGGCCCGCCCTTTGTAGAAGACAAGAGACTTCTTGAGGCCAATGCAGTTGGTCCCATCGGAAGAATAAATAGGCCTATCAGTCCCTGTAGCCTTCCAGAACCCTGCAGTGGTGACCCTGTTGGGTCTGTTGCTGTTGCGGTATTTCCTGTCCCTTGGACAGTAAAAATACCATTCCTTCTCTCCTATGCTCGCCATCTCTTCTTGCACAATTCCAAACAACCCAATTCATCAAAACCGTCAGATTCTTGGAAAACCAACTAACAAGAAAATCACTGGGCTTAAAAAAACGAAAGAAACTATCAACATACTTGGAAGATCCCATGGATCAAATTTGTAGATATCAAGCTGTTTGATGAGCTCAATGGACAGAGGCCTCTTTTGCACTTTTCTACGCAGATAAAATGCAACAAGTTCTTCATCAGTAGGATGGAATCTGAACCCTGGCAGCATTATCTCGTCTCCCTGATCTAACTCATTTTTCTGCTCCATGACTGAATTCAACCTAATACTCTAAAGTCTACTCTGATCAACCAAGTGCACTGCAAGGCAATCAAGTAAGTAATGCTTCTCTTACCGAATGGTTGTGCCCTCATTTATGGAGAGGAGGAGGGGTTACAGGCGAGGCTTAGGGCGCCCTTCAGGGACTGTAAATTGGTAGAAAAAGGTTGAGCGTGTCTGCATGCGAATGTAAGGGAAGTTCCATCTCTATTCAAAAATCGAATGACACGAACGTGGGGGACATATCCACCGCATATAATCCTTCCAAATTCCAAATATACCCTCTGAAACTTCTCTCTGCCATACCTCTGTCCACTTCCACCATTTCGCCATTCCCAAAACTTCTTCTGGAATATATATATCAATACTTTATCTGTATCATTCTACACTGTGATCGAGGAAGAAGCCAGGCATGTGGGGTTGAATTAAAAATAGGATAGACCCCGCAAAATTGGTATTTTTACATGCCCACACAACCCCTTCACGTAATCATAACTGGATTGCATGAGCATAAGCCTGTGTATCCGCCTCGATCCAACACAACTTCTACGACCCGTTTGACCCTCGCCACCCTGCTTTTTGACTGAACCAAGCTAGCTGTACACGATTGGCAGCCATAAGATTTCTCATACAATTTATACTCTGTTTTGATGCCAAGTTTTCAGTACTGAGACCCTCTTTTTACTGCTCACAAACAATTTATACTCAATTTTAATGTAAAGTGTTCAATATGGAGACCCTGTTTTACTGCTCACGAACATATGTCGACTGTTTCTCACCTTTTTATGTCTGACCAAAAAGGTTAACAGAGTAACTGCTCTCAAAAGCCAAATCTCTGTACCTCAAAACCAGGGGACATTTGGATTAAAAGAATTGCCAAAAAGTTGTCATTAAATCTAGTGTATGGCTGCTCTCTGTGAATACGGGTCCTTACACACATGTAGGAATGGATAAATTATAAAATAGAGAAACTGGTTAATATAGCATATGTAAAATGAATTAAAAGCTTAGTAATTATATTTACAAAAAAATTTGATTTTTCTTTTACTATTGTTCAATTCTATTCCATGAAACTGCACTCTATAGAACTCTCAGGTTTTCACCATCATTATAGGTCAATTTAAGTTGCAAATTAGATATTTTGAATAATAAATATATTTTTAAAACATTGCATGTTTGGTTTCTTTTAAATACTCAAAAAATCTATTATTTTTTGTATTTGAACAATAATAAAATTAGTATTTTTGTGAAGACAGGTTTTTAAGAGATTTAAAATGTTAGAATTGTAAAAGATTATAATTTTATTGGATTTTAAATCATTAATCTTCAACTTTGGAATGCCTTGTCCATTCATTAGGATATAGGTGTGAATAAATTCAACTAAAAGGTCTGTTTTTAGTTAAATGGAAATTTGAATTAAGGTATTTTTCTATCTATTTTTCAATTTCTTTTGTTTTCTAATTCTATTGATTGATTTCTATAAAGTATCATCAAATTTGAAAATAATTTATTTCCTTAACTCGATATATTTCTGAATTTGATTATGTAAATATTTTTCTTCATCAACATTTCAAGTCATATTTCATAATCCATCATCAATATGAGATGACAAGAAAAGAGAAATTATAAAGATCTCTCTATACATTTTGAAATGTTATTATGAAGTTTCTTGATTAATTTTTTTTTGTAAGTTTGAAAACATTTTATCTCTTTAGCTTGATATATTTCTAAATTTCATTATGTATATTTTGTTTGCATCAAGATTTTGGATCAGCCAAGAAAAGAAAAAGTATAAAGATCTGTTTATACATTTTGAAATGCTATTTTGAAGTTTCTTGATTAATTTTTATGCAAGTTTGAAAATATTTTATTTCTTTAGTTTAATATATTTTAAAATTTTATTATATATATTTTGTTTGCATCAACATTTCGGATCATTTCGAATGGTATTCTATAATCTATCATAACGATGAAATATATATATATAGAAATGCTCTTATGTAATTTCTTAATTAACTTTTATTTTCACTTGTGAAATGATCATGTTACAAAACCGCTTCTTAGAATTTCGAAACCATCCAAACCACCGAATATCAAGATCTAATACGCAGAAACAAAACTGCCAGGTAATTGCCATCCCATTAAGTCGGCAGACACAATGAAAACTTTAAAAAGTTGTTTTATCTGTCTTCGGCAAGTGTGTTGGAATATAAAATGAGCAGACGGTCAATTTGACTCATCAATCCAGATATATGGAAACCAAGCATTTGTGAACACAGAAATATTGGGTGATTGTTGAATTTTGTTGCATTGTCATGAGGTTCCCATTTCAATTAATAGTGTTTAGTGATATGGAAATGCGAAATCTTTGAAAAAGAATAGTACAAAAGGAGCAGCTATTGCATTGAGAGAAGCATTTGGCATGGGAATTCGAGCATTGGAGTGGAAGCAGTATGGAGAAAAGACTGGTTAGCTATTAATGCAGCTCACGTGCATGGCTCAAACTTATCTTGAATCGTCCATTGCATTAAAAACTAGAAGAGATATTGAAGTCATGAGATGGTGATGGAGTGCTTACAGGGATAGAGAAGAATCTCCCTTGGCCCAAGCAACACAATGGGTTCAAGCCTCGTTAACAGAGGAGTTATGCTGACTTTTCAGGTTCCTACTGCATTCTTAACTAATTTTGGCCTCGGTTTTTGTAGGCCAGGTGATGTAAATATTGTGTAAGCAAAACGTACGTTCAAAGGTAGAGAGCACACACCAGTTGCTTCAAACGCACTCCATGGCTGTTGTCTTGATTGAAATAGAAGAAATACAGTTACAAGTTGCAGGGAGAGGAATTCCTCGATACAAGTATATAGGCCCTGCCAACCTCATTTATATAGATTCTTATCTGTGTGGGTTCTACTTGAAAATACATTTTTAAAGTAAAAACAATTGGATTATCTAGAATATTTTTTTAAATGGATTACAATATAATAAGTAAGCATATATTTAATTTAGAAGTCATTCTTCATTGAAGTTGTTACGAGTAGGGTGAGTCAACCCATACCCATCAAAGTTTTTAGAGGTTGGACTTAGTCCAATCATGCCTCTAGAGGATTTGAATCTTATTGGATCATGTAATAAATGCATATCCATCATCCTCAATATTTGAGCTCAATCAATTAAGAATAGGTAAGAAAAAATTATCTTTGACTATTGAACCATTTAATATTTAAGAATTACCGTACATGTGCCCCTATAAATTAATAAGCTAGAATTGTGATCAAGTTGATAGCCCTTTTCCTCTCAAAATAAGTAGCTAAGTTTTGTGTTAAAGGTACCACTAGATACGCTTGTCATGCACAATAAACTACTAAGGTATCTTATCCATAAATGATGGAAATTCCATATTATAATTTATCAACAACAAATTTAAATGAAGCATATGAATGGCCAAACTTTCATAATGATTTTTTAATCTCAAAAGTCATAAGGAAATGAGACTATGCAATCATATAATTGAAGACAACAAAAAATTTCCTTCGAGAACATGAATTCTAGGGTAAAGCTCCAACAAAACTAAGTTAAAACACTCACTCAATCACTATCTTCAATGTCAATACAAATCTTAGGCCCCTTCGACATGCAACTAGCCTAATTCTAACTTATTTAGGCCCTAAGATCTCTTGCAAACTCCCTAAACATCTCCTAGTCCTAAAATTTTCTAAAATTTAAAGTCTATTGAAACTACAAAATCATTAGAATTTGCTTCTAATCCCAATTGCATGACCTTTTCCATGCCTTCTAGGCATATGCAACAGCATATTTTTCTTTTATAATAAATTACATAAGATTAAAGGTTGAATGAAGTTATAAGATTGTAGAAATTGGAATGTTAAAAGGCATTTTATCTCACATATAATAAAACTAGTGTTTGTTGGCAAGAGGCAATTATAAACCACAACTTTTCTAGACTAGACTCCTCATCAATTATGAAACTATTGCTAACAAAATTTGCTATTTTTCTCAAGTTTGAAACTATCACTCTTTTGGATGAAACTACCTCAATGACTACAAAATTGCTTTGCATACCTAAATCCTACATTTTTTTTAGAAAATATAGAAACACTACTTTTTCTCAAGTTTCACATGTGCTAAAGATTTCTTTGAGATGTCTCATACCATGATGAAAATTTTCAACTTCAAAATACCTAATTCATTATCCTAAAACCTCTTATTCCTCCACTAAAGGTGTTTATTAAGTTATACACCTTGGTATCATGGAGTCCATTAAATACTTGCATTTATCATACCTCCCCAAAATGGAGGATTCTCGTCCCAAAAATATATGAAGAATTAAATAATAAGAGGGACACTCCTCTCAAAGAATGGCCATCTTACCATGTACCATTCTAACCAATCTATCTAAGTTATTGTCTCCAACTATTTAAATGGTTTGTTCATCTCAAAGAGCTTAAACTCAAAGGGCTTGATCAACATTCTTTATCTCCATCTAAAATGGATCATGATCCTAGTGCTTCCACTCAACATCCTCCCCATTTGAAGATTTGAGATCCTAGGTTGATCCTTCTTGCCTTTATAAGAATTCAACATGAAGCATTGTCCACACTTGAATAAATAGTACATGTTGGCATTTTGGCAATACACAACTCAACTCTCATACATTTGGGTATGTGTAGGATCATGATGGGCCAAAAAGTGGCAATATGTAACGATATGATGGCCCATGTGGCTGATGACTTTTTTCTACCCAAAATTGATGAAACAAAAAGGGTTTTTAAAGGAGATTCTCAGCTTTCCACCAATATAAATTATGCTTTACTTTGAATTTAAAAAATAATTATTATTCATTTTTTATTTGAATTATGACTAAAGTCCTAATTGATAGGTTGATTGAAAAACATCTATAGCTTACAAACGGTATCACATTTTTTGAATCTGAAACATGTGTCACATTCTATGCTTTGTATACTATAGGATTAAAAAAAGAAAAATTGAATTTCATGAAGTTTTGACCAAGTTAAGGTGGTCAGACATACAAGTTTTTTATATTTTTTAAAAGTTGTAATAAAAAATTCATAATTAATTATTTACATGGAAAAAAATTACAAAAAAATATGTGTCACATCTAGACATGAATCCTCTAATTATATCTAATATATTATAAAAAATATATTATCATTTTATTGTAGTTAGGGTGGTCAGACAGATACCTACTTCTTATTTTTTCTCTGAAATTTAAATACTACTGCATTGAAATTTCAAATTTTCACCAAATAGATTTCTTTTTAAAAAAAATAAACTTAGTAGTTTAGAAACTATATTTAATTTTCCACATATTCTATTCTTACATATTTTTTAAATAATATAGATAACTTATTCAAATTTTTACATCAAGTTGCCTAACTCTGATTTTTATAAATTTGTTGCCACTTAAGGGCTTGTTTTTTCCATGATGATCCTGCACATACCCATTTAGGGCCTAACAAAACACACATGCATATGCACATGTTCAACTAATACCATTTCATTAGCAAACATGGGATTAATAACAAGCTTAAATATACATCAAATCTACCTACAAGTAAATAAATGCCCTCTTTGATCCAACACAAAATATAAGGATTGGGGTCTTGATAATTTTTTATAAAAACTTCTAACTAAATATTGCAATACAAGGTTAGTTTGGAAACAAGAATCAAAAAGTGCATGAATTTTAACATTCTTGAATCAAATGTTGCTTTCGAACAATTTTGATTGATCTCTTCCTTTATGTTCCAATAAAATAAAATTAACCTTCTTTGTAGTGTATGTTAATCTAGAATCCACCTATCTCAAAAGTTCAATAGGCTACATATGGTGAAGTATAATGTGTGCTACCAAACTTGAGCTATGAATTCTTGATTTGTGTTTTGCATGTATAATTTGATCTAAGCTTATGTGCCCTCGTTGGTGATGACCAAAAATATTATGGGATGCTTATCTTGTCATCACAACTAACACATTTGAACTAGAAAAGGGAAGGATTTATGGTACATATAGTATATGATGCACTGACCTTCTACTTTCAAGTTGGTCACATTTATTATAAAAAAAGATTGGCTTTTAATATAGAATAATGTCCCACTTTTTAGCATAATTGAACACCAAAATTAATATTTTTTGGCAATGTTGAAACAAATGGTTAAGAATTTAAGGATGATGTAAATGAATGAGTTTTGACAAATTTCCTTTGTAGATTCAATTTGTAATTCTTTTGAATTTTAAAATATTATTTATCATTTTTTCAATCTTTTTATTTTTCTGTTATTCTTATTGAGTGATCTATTTTACCATCTCACATAACTTTCATTAAAAATACAATATTTCCATAATTTATTGGAGTTAGATCATTTAATCCAATGCTTAACACAAAAATATTGTTTGGTATTTTTATTAAATGTTTTATTTATTATTAATTTTTGAATTGGTCCTAACAAAAATTTTGGATCTATATTTTATTTTCTCACATTGATCTTTGTGTATTAATATATATTTTTATTAAAACAAGGATATTCATGCAAAGTGTAGTGTAATTTTTAAACTTTTTATAACATTTTTTATTTTTCCTAGTGTATTGACTAGAGGCCATTACTTTTTATAATGAGCCTATATTTAATATAAAAATATATTAAAAAAAATAGAAAGCTAACATTGAGAGATGAACACTAGTATAATGGTAATTTTAAATAACTTCATTTTCTCCCAATTTAGGTGAAGTGAAATTTCTTTTTTGTAAATATAGAGACAATACTAGGGGTTGATTAAGCCTAGGGGACTTCTATCCAAGGGAGCCTATTCTAAGGCAGTATGATTTAATCCTCTTCAATTGATCCTCCTTAGATTGAAATTTGCAATGGTCATGGTAAGTCTATGATATGCATCTAATTATTCATCCTCATGTCAACAAGGACTTGGCCTTAATAATCATTTTTCTATAGTTCTACATGGATTATGTTAGATGATGGGTAGGTGATGTGTACTTACATGGTTGGGATAATCTTATACCAATCCACTAAAAGCTAGAAACCTACTACAAAAATATTGAGGTTAACTTCTTCAAACTCAATGATAGAACTAAGAGTATTGTATCAATTATAGCCTTGATTATACTTGTGATATATCTATATATTCATAGATCATTAGATTTCTTCATTGATAGATCATGAAATTATTCTAAAATATGATTTTTACTTTAAATGTAATTCAGGATGTGAGGCCTTATTTTTTTAGACATCTGTTTATGTAGTCCTTATTCGTTGATGCAAATTTACATATTAGCCATCCAATTTGGTATTTGTATTAATCCATAATTATGATCTTTCACTAATAAATTGTATAAGCTCTACATTATTTGTATTGAAAATATTTGTAAGAAATCATCAATTATCTTAATGACCTATTGATATGAAAAGAGATTATATGCTTTGTATTGGATGAATGATTATGATAAATCCTTGTATTTTTCTAACATGTCTATGGATCTTTCTAGCTGAATTTGTATTAATGAATGAAGTTAAGTATAAAATTTTAGTTAAGTGTAATAGTTATAGTGAAAAAAATAGTAGTAACCTAGGTAGGGTTATTTTAAATTAGTGTTTGGCGATGGATTAGGTATTAAGTAATTTCTATTAAAATGCATGTGTTTATTTGGTTGTTGGTTCACCCATGATTCCAAGAAATCCCTCTTTTATGATGCATTTGAGTGATTCTTTTTTGTGTGCCATGTTCATTTCATGTAAAAAGTGCAAGGGCTTAGGGAGTTAATGGATTGTGATTGGTGTTAAGATACATCCATGATACCCATTTTCCCCATATAGTTAGAGAAAAATCTATTTAAGCTAACTTCCTCTTCATCTGTACATGGTGAATATGCACTTGATAAAATATAATTGTATAAATGTAAAGAAAAAAATATTCTTGGATATTCAAGTTGTATTCCAATGATTTGTAATGAAGAAACTTTTACAAATTTATAATATTTACCAGTTAGAAATTATATATATGTTCATGGACGAAATTTTATTGATACATATGTCATACTATATAGAACTTTGTATACTCATTGTAAGTAATACATATTTGAAAATTTATGATCTTATTTTTAATACAACTAGTTCATAATTTTGATAAATAAATGCAAACATTTATGTGCTTTATGATTGTAAAGATCTTTGATATAATCATGTGTTTAATGTAGTGTTTTATTGCTCTATTATGTGAAAAGATGTGTTAAATTTTTTCGTTATTTGATGTCTAAGTTAAAAATTAAAGCTTAATTCAATTCTAGTTAGTTTCTATCATGTTATTGGAAGAAAACAAAATTAAAAAAACATATTATTAGTGTTTTGGGTTTATTTTAATATGAATGATACTAGAGGGTGTTACATTTGGTATCATAGCATGATTTAAACATTGCAACCTAGGCTCACAAAGCTAAAATAAATAAAATAACCATTGTATAATCTATAATATAGTGGTTTGGTGGTGAAGAAACTTCAAAAATTGCTAAGCTTGGGAATAATGGTACTCCTAATAATCAAGAAAGAGGAATTGAACAAGGGAACCCCATGGTTGATAATATGGAAACCATATTAAACCTTCTCAATGAAAAAGGTGCAAGATTATTGGCCTTAGAACAAGGTATAAAAGAAATTAGATGTATACCTATGGAAAAGAGAGGAAGAGCCCATGAGGATCAACCTCGCCAAAATGAAAAAAATCAAGAGAAAAACAATTAACCACAATTGTAGATGAGAAACAAGGTGCATATATAAATAAAGGAACTGTATAGGGACTAAAGAAAGGTATCACTTAAAAAACTTAATGGCACACAACTTGGGTATGGGGTATAAATTGGCTTTTTGAGATAGAAGAATACTTTAGGGGGTATTTAGATTTAGCTAAGGAACATTGAGGTACTTATCAATTCATTGGTGATGCAATTTCTTGGTTGGAGAATTAGCATGCTAAAATTTAACTCACCAAGGAAAACACCATGACATGGTAAATTTTTGTTTCTCTAAGGAACTATGTAGGGACTTAAGGAAGGTATCAATTTAAAAATTTCATGGCACACAACTTGGGAATGGGGTATAAACTAGCTTATTGAGATAGAAGAATACTTTGAGTTAACAGAGTATTTAGATTTAGCTAAGGAACATTGGGGTACTTACCAATTCATTGGTGATTCAATTGCTTGGTGGGAGAATTAGCATGTTAAAATTTAATTCACCAAGGAAAACACCATGACATGGGAATGGTTTGTTTCTTTGTATTAAAAAGAGGTGGATTCCTCCACTCTTTTACATGATGAGAAAGATACAAGTCCCAAAACCTCAAATAAGTATTCTTATAGTTGCACAATACTAGGAGTATAGTAAAACCCTTAAACATGTTTCTCTATACTAGATGGATGAGAAATTCAAAATGAGGAAGCTTATATTGGGGCTCAAGCCATATATTATGACAAACATGGATTTACTAGGACCAAATTTGGTATAGGAGCTCATCCTTATGTTGGAAAAATATTATATCACCCAAAAAATATTGCATTTCCTATTTCCTTGTGCATAATATTAACTTGCATGTGCTTGTGTTTTTTTTGTTTTCTTATAGTGGGAAATTTTAGTGAACCAATTATGCAACTCTTGTTCAAGGTGTTAAATTGTTTTCCTTGCATAATCCATGTTAGGCCTTGCACAAGATCTCTTTGATTGCATTTATTCCTCCATAGCCACATGAAACTAATATGTATAGATATTTTTTAGCTTCTATAAAACCACACATGTCCACTTTGGTACTCAACTCTTGCTAGCCACATAAGCCCTCTTTTTTCACATTATTCATACTAATCTTATACAACCATAAAAGCAACCTACTCAAACCTTATGTATGGTTTACCCATGCCATGCAAACTAATGATGTGCAACATCTCAAATGATCAACATACATATACAAATTTTAAATTATGTTGCCAAATTCATAAGGAAAATTCTAATAAAGGAAAACTTATCAAATTGCTTATAAGAACTATGATTGAATTGTTAGCTTTAGAATTCAATATAATGTCAAATTTGAAATTTGGTGATGAATGGATTGAAGGCTTGAATTAATGGTAGCATATTCATAATACCTTGGATAAGGTTTCATTTTGGGTGCACATTAATGGCAACATTGTGTGTAGAATTATTTGGATCTAAATCAAAATGAAATTTCTTTTATTTCTCAACATTTGTATATTTATATCAAATTGATAGTCATTAAAGTGTGTTTGAATTTGGTTCATAATTTGGTAATTAGGTTTTGGGTAGAACTCTGAGAGTGCATAATCAAGTTGGAATTGGGTAGATTTTAATTGTAGAGTCTTTAAATAGGTGGAAAATTCATCATTAGCTTTGGTAGCATAAAGTGATCGGTCTAATGTTTGAAGTGACTCATATTGCATTTCTTCTAAAATATAAATTAATACGACAAAAGTGTTTTGTCTCCTCCTTTTTCTTTTATTTTGATTCTATTTGTGTTCCTTATACTTCAATTAATTGGTTGTTCACAAATTAGTATTCAATTATGACACCAAGAATGAATGGATTAGATCTTGGAAAAGGACTTGAAACAAGAAATGAAAATGCATGTATTGACAAAAAAGGGCACTATTGAAAAATTTAAACAATAATAGCCATTTGTTTCTTCTACAAAAATAATTAGGAAGTTTGTGTTATCCAAAAATAGAAATGGGGTTGATATTCCAAGTAGAAATAGTAATAAAACTAGAAAACAACATGACATGCCTAAAATAGGGTACCGATTGGGGATATTGATAAAAATAGAAATAACAATAAATCACAAATCCATTAGGCTATCTAATGCATAAAATAAAAATATTTTGCCTCTAGAATAGAAAATATGATGCCCAATTACCATTTACACATTCCCGTAGCTACCAAAACATAATATCTTGATTAGATAATTTATAGGGAATTCAAATTCTCTACATGCATGTGATGGCCTACCAAAGATCTAATCATCATTATACATAGATACTCTCAAATATATATCTTGTTTCCATGTTTCTATAATAGGATTTGTGTTTTCTATATAACCTTATTCTTATTCATACCATAATCTAATGTTTGGTAAATTGTGTCCCTAGATTGAACATAAAATAAAATCATGTAAGGATGAATTTCTATGGTGAGTTAAAATAAAATAATAGTATGGTATGGTTGATGGGAATTATTTATCTGATATCACAAGTTGATAGTTCACCAACAATAGTATAAAATTCATTTTTTTCCAATTTCATACATGCGAAGTCTAAAAGTATACAATTTGGATACTATGTAAAGGCTGAAAGGAAAAAGAATTGTTACGCTAAAGAAGGCCAAAAAGATTTTTTTCATTAATGGGGAAGTAGATAGCATTGAAATTGATAAAACCTATTATTTCTAGTATGACAAGAATAATTTAAATGCATGATTGGGAATTGCAATTGGAGGATGGTTTGGGGGTATTATACAATGACCCATCACACAAAGTAAGGCTTTGTGGGTAGAACATGGAGTATAATCTTCTAATAAATACACACAAAATAAATACACACAAAATAAATCATACAAGTTGAACAATGCCAATGAAGGTTTCATAAACTATTCTATGTTGAATGGAAGAAAATCAAAAGAAAAACACTTTCACAGTTGCCAACCCTTAATCCTTGCACTCAAAACCTCAACCTTTCCAAACCTCGCAAACAATAAAAAAATAACTACAATAGTGAAAACTTCAACTCCAAATCCATTTATTCCTCTCATATTTATAATAAATTATTATAATAAACATATCTCATTACCTATGAGGTCAAGTATGGTGGTTTGACCAAGTTTCCACTAACCCATTACTATATGGCATGATGGCCCAATTTCCACTAGTACCTTATCATACCCCATAACAAAGATATCTACCCAAATTTTAGGTCTCAACAAAATAAATTTTATTTGGAAAGTTTACATCAATAGATAGTTTTATTGTCCAGAGTTTATAATGAGCATACCGAACAAGATTTTCATATGCATGGCATAATTTGAAATCAAATCACTAGAAATACCCATTTCTCTATTTTCAACTTGAGATAGTCAATAATAGATAATAAATAATAAATATTGATTTTTCTTCTTGTTTGATGTATTACAACTTAACTAGTATAATTTGCTTACCCAATTTGTTTAAAGTGCCACATTAAGGAATATTAATATATTTTCCACAACATTGTTGGTACAAATAACACACTCATACAATCAAGAACCACACTAAACAATAGATGATGACCAACAATGTTAAGTTGAGATGCACATTGGAATTTTCAAACTAACATTTGACTATAATACTTATCAATAGGGTATTGACTAAATAGCTATTGCAAACTTAGAGAGATGTTCCTAATATTACCCTTGGTTTTGATACGAGGAAACTAAGAAAAACACTGAATTACTTACATACATTTCCTTGACACTGTTAAACTATGACAACACCCTCTCACATGATACTCTCCCTCTGATTAGAGACAACACCTTACAAAACCTAAAGAAGTTAAACAAGTTAGTCATCATCATTAATCATAATCAACTATAAGAAAAATCATAACATTTATATGTATACATAATCAATCTCAACATATCTTAAAAATTAACGTGTATAGAATCAAAAGACATATCAAACTAAACTAACACATCATGGAATACTAGTTAAATAAGCAATTACAAACCAAATCATAACATCTAGATGTTGTGTATAAAAGTTCAGTCTCAACATACTTAAAATTAACATGAACAGGATTAGAAGATGTATTAAAAGTAAATTGGCACATGGTGGAATGTAAATTATGAAAGTGTGTTATCTAAATTGATTACATAATCATTTATTTAATAATAATTTGATAATTTTATGGGGTATTATATATCTTAGATCTAAAAAATAGATAAACAAATTAAACAAATATTACAGATCCAAAAATGAAAATATAAAGAAAAAACATAAGGCAAAGCACTAGGTGGTGTAAGATAGGTAGGATTCACCAAAATGTAGTGAAAACAAGAGCTTTCTATTGTTAACCCTACTAATGTGATCTAGGTCTACTATAATAATTAAGTAATATGTGAATTTAGATCTAAATCAATTGAGGCAAGTATGAATAATAGAAGATGAGGTAAATATACCTAGCAATTTCAATTTGATGGGTTAATGTTCATTGTTATACTACAATCAATGATTAGAAACTAGGATATGATATTAGACCTAGAATTTGTGACTTGTACCAAATCTTTGTATGCTTTTAAACTAAAATAGGATGGAGCTACACCATGTGGCCTAGTCAAGGGATCAATGAACCTTCTACAAAGTTGTCCTTCTACTAACATTATGTCTTTTGTTGATGCATCATTTTGCATTGTGCTTTTGCTTTCTATATGCATTACTAAACAAAAGGTTTTGATGAAAAGTGCAATGGGACTTATTGCTTGGTTAGAAGGAAGACTATGGACTTCCTTGATAGTAGTGAAATCCCTTAGAAGTGTTGTACAAGATCCATAGACATAATGAGTATTCAATGTATTGTCTAAGCATATAATATTGATGTAATCCTTTAGACACATTTTTTTTGTAGATTTCTAAAAAATATTTCAATTAAATTCCCAAATGTAAATTCATGACCTAGGAATGTCTATAAATATGTGGTCTATTCCCTAACTCAAGATATTTTACATATAGACCAATGGAATAACAAACAAATTTTGAGATAATCAATATAAAGAACAAAAAATTAACATTTTAAATCTAGTGAACTAGATTACATAACATATTCCAGTTTTCATAAATAATCAAATAATATATGACCTAATCTACCCTAATAAAATAGAAAATAAAATAATTTTACATTATAATTTCAAAATTAAAATCAATTTATAAAAAAACAAATGAAAATATAGAAGTGCATAGCATAGACTTTTATGCCTTACAAATAACTTTCCAAAACCCTAAACCTATACCTCCGCGCAATCTTTTGCTAAGTATCATTAACCCGAATATGAGTACTATTGTGAAAACCAGCATTCGAGACGGCGATACCAAATCTCTTCTTATATGATAAAAGCACATATGATATTATGAAAATGTTGGTTATCAGGGAAAAGTGCTCTTACAAACAATACTTCGCTTATGCTTGGACTGCTCCAGTTATCTACTGGAATTCTTGTTGGCTGTACAAGTCTAGAATGTCAATACAAGTCATTTTTAGCAATCTAAGCTGCTTAAGCTGCTTCAAGTTATAAAATGGCAGTTTGTGTGTGTCAGTTTCCTGTGAGAACTCATACTTCTGCTTCAGTGAATTCAATACATGAATTTAGAAAAATTCTGATAGCAAACTAGGTAGTACCTAAACTTATAAGTTTTGAACAAAATCTTTCAACAATGGATTCAAAGTAACTTCAACTGAAAAAGCAGCCCACACGACGTTGTGCCGGTTTAAAAAATTAAACAGCAACTGAAGTCTTAACCTTTGAATTGCAAGTTATAACCATTTTGGTTAAGGAAATCTAGATATTTTTTTTCATTACGATTTTATATCATATACGAGTTCGAGTTCATTTTACTATCTGATATAGAAACACAAAACTATACGGATACCTCTTTTTGACTCTATCACAACTCAACCGGGCTGTTTAACCTCTTCCACTTGGAATACTTGCTTGTCCATCAATAATTCATCCTGTGCACGTTCTAAGAATTTCTTGATCTCCAAAATCTGCATCTTTGTATTACGAGGGTAATCTGGAAATGAAAGAAATCCTGAAAAAGGAAGGGTGATATCTCTGTGAAGAGGCCTTTCAATTGCTTCTTGAATCCTCTGTGAATAACTCTGTGCTTTGGAGGCTTCTGAAATGGCTGGAGCTATTCAAAGCAATCACCAGACAATTAGATTGAGGCCGAAAGAGGAATGTCCCAAGGACAAGGGCTCTTACTCTTCACTGCATCATACAAATTGGACTGAAATGACAGGAAACTTGTAACATTTATATTCTCTGGTGGGGAAGTGCTACCGAGTATATTGTTGTTGAAGAAATCCTCTGATTGCAGTTGTTGATAATACGTGTAGGCATCTGTATCATGATTGCTATTGCTATCATCTGGCTGGCAAAATGTCTGGAGAGCATCAATGGCGGGCATCTGCAGCATCGTGTGACTCATGAGATTGAGACTAGGCTTTACAGCTGAAGGATCACCGAAATGAAATTGATCACTGGTGTTCGATGATACCAGATTGGGGAGAGATATTGAGCCTGTGGGCTGAGGGCAGGTAATTGATTTGCATAAGTCCTGGGAACAGTGATGATCTACTGCTGGTGTTATGTGATAGGGAGTAGAATTTGTGGGAGTAGTTCCTTCGTCGGGCTGAGAAACGTCCATGATGTTGATGCAGCTGTAGTTATTGTTGCAGCTTGATTCAAATGTTCTGTCCAGCATTGATGGTGTCCACATATGATGAAGACCTCTGTGTGCTACTGTGCTTCTCTTGAATATACGACATAGAGCCCAAGAATCCTGAATATGAGTACAGAAAAAGTTCAAGTCAATAAGACAGACATGGGCTGGAATAATATGTGGATGACACACAAGTACATTGGCAGATAATGTTTAAACTTCTCCAAGGATATGGAATATGACGTAGAACAGTAGATCTATATGTGCAATAAGGTTATGGTTTTATAGAGGGGTTAACTAAAAAAATTTAGGCAATATCCTTCAATGGTTTTATGGATCTCTGAGAGTAATGGATCACTGAGAGTGATTCAAAACCCTGAGAGCGATTCAAAACCCTGAGAATGATTCAAAACATCATTTTTATTGATTCAAAAATCTAGAAATAATCTTTATAATTTTTTAAATATAAGTTTTTATAATTAAATGGTCTCATAAATTTTATTTTAATAGATGAAGTGACAAAATTTAGCACAAAATTTGTAAAGAGTTGGTGGTTCTATCAAATTTATTTTGAACAGTTAATAGTAAAAAATTTCCCAGATTCAAGTAATTTATCCTTTATCCTGTAGAAATTTAAGTGGAGATGCCAATTAAATTTGTTGGCAAGACTGGAAGAAAGAAATTCAATTAAAATTCACACTACTGTATTTTTTGTGGGGTGGGGAATCAATTTGCACTAATATTTACTGACAACAAAGCTGCACAAAAGAGATGCTAAAGTCTTGAAAGCTTCATCAACGATGAAAATAGGGTTAGTGGGTAGATTTGAATTGGAACAATTTCTGTAGAAATTGGAGTTTAAACTTACATTAGGTGTGTTGCAGCAGGATGGGAGAGAGATATGAGAAGGAAGACGGAATTCATGCATCATCCACTCTGTTTTAATCCCTTTGGAAGCCCTCCCTTTGTAAAATACGAGAGATTTCTTAAGCCCAATACAGTTGGTCCCATCAGAAGAATAAATAGGCCTATCAGTCCCTGTAGCCTTCCAGAACCCTGCAGTGGTGACCCTGTTGGGTCTGTTGCTGTTGCGGTATTTCCTGTCCCTTGGACAGTAAAAATACCATTCCTTCTCTCCTGTGCTCGCCATCTCTTCTTGCACAATTCCAAACAATGCCATGTCAAAATGTCAGATTCTTTGCAAACAAGTTAAACCCAGGGAAAAAAATACACACAGAGAGAAAAAATAATTATAACATACTTGGAAGGTCCCATGGATTGAATTTGTAGATATCCAGCTGCTTGATGAGCTCAATAGACAGAGGCGTCTGCTGCACTTTTTTGCGCAGATAATATGCAACGAGTTCCTCATCAGTCGGATGGAACCTGAATCCTGGAAGCATTACCTCCTCTCCACCATCTAACTCATTTTTCTGCTCCATAACTGTAACCAACTCAGAAAATACTATTAAAGAACTTGATTTTTGCCCTATGCTCTGTACTCTCGTTAGCAAACTGCAGCCATGGGTGTCGAGTCTGTTGATGAGGTTGTGCCTATATTTATGGGAAACAAGAGAAATTAGAGGCGATGATTTGGGCGGGGCCTCAGGAAGTGTTAACGGATAGAAAGGCAGGAACTTGGAAAGTCCTTCCTAATTCCAAATATACCCTCTGAAACTTCTTCTGTCGTTCCTCTGCCCATTTCACGATTCCCAAAACTTCTTCCGGCTTAGATAGATCTATACTTGAAGTTTATTATGATTCTACACTGTGATCGAGTGGAAGAGAAGATTTGGAGTTCTATTCAAAATGGGTAATCGTAACTTGTGTCGGCCGTGGCCCTCGGGCTATTTTTTAATCAAAACGGGGCGCCATTGAATACACCTTTCTGTCCGCCTCGATCAAACAAAGGCTCTGCACAACCCGTTTGACCCGCACGCTTTGGCCTTAGTATATATGGTAGTACATGCATGGGCATTGGAAGGTGTAGAATGGCAGAAAAAAAATTGCGCAATTTTACGCTCAGTGTTAATTCGATTTCAAAGACACTGTTAGCTCTACTAGATTATTTGTTTCTCATCTTTTTAAATGCAGTTATGAAGTCGGTGCCCATTGATGCTGTCTCTCAAAATCAGGGAGCATTTGATAAAAGGTGATAGATCTAAAAGCACCCATAAATCTAGGGTGATGCTGAAAAGATTCAATTTTGAATACCAGTCGTAATCGCCCTAGATTCTGGATCTGTTCAGTAGCACCCTAGATTTATGGGTGCTTTTAAGAGAGATGTCAACTTTCATTTTATTAATATATATACATTATATAGAGAGACTCATGAGTCCAGGAATTTGATGGTCTATTTGACCGTTTTTTCAATTTTAGACCGTATAGTACAGCTATAAAATTTATTAGACCGTATAGTTTGACTTGCTATATTTTTATTAAACCGTAAAAAATTATTATAAGTAAAATATAATATAGTATTTTAATTTATAATATATTATAAAATGGTAAATTAGTTTAGAATAGAATATAACTTTTTTAAATACTTTCTAATATGAATTTAGAAACTTTGACATTTTTATAATGCTTATCATTTTTTTTATATTAATATATGTGATTTATAATATTATTATAAAAATATATATTAATTTAGAATCTTTTCAAAATAGAATATAATTATTTTTAACTTTTAATATATTTAACAAGATTTGTTTTTAATATAAACTTAGAAACTTTTGTTAATTGTTAATTATAACAACGGATTTTTATATTTATTACTAATAATTATCATTATTTTATGATTTTTCAAGATATTGCATATATAAAAGATTTTATATAAAAATTCATAAATTAAACAATTTTTTACAGCCATTTAAATGACCAAACCGTCATAAAATTTTCATATGACAGGTAGGGGTGACCGTCAAATTCCAGGCCTGCAAGCCCATGACATATTATTTTTTATTTGAGGATGAAAAATATAGTAAATGAGAATTTTAAATAGGGAAAAAAGTCTTCTTTTCCATAATAAAGTATATGTATTATATTATAATAATAGAGCAAAACAAAATGGGAGTGAGAAGCACAAGGCGAGATCATGAAGGACAAATGTCGCAAGGAAATACACATTGATGTATCTTGTATTGTAGGCAAGCATTCAAAGGAACTTGAGAGGAAAGCAATCATAGGGAAGTTCATCGAGATCAAACTTTCTAGCGTAGAATTGCATGGATGGATCAACAAACATTGACAAACATGTATAGTCATCAACTTTCTCCCAAAAACATATTGTGGCAATGTTTGAAACAAAGAAGGAATGGGAGGACATTATACAGGAAAATACATGGGAACATGAAGGATCTCAACTCTACTTGCAAAGGTGGGTATCAAACTTTAACCCCCTGGAAACCAATCCAACAAAAGGTCCAATGTGGATCCGACTTTATAATCTACCATTTGAATATTGGTTCAGGGAATTCCTTACCAAGATCGAGGGTAGCATCAAAAGAACAATGGAGGTAGATTTACAAAATGGGGAAACCCTAATCTATGCCAGAATCAAATTAATTGCAATCAAGGATATTTCGGAAACAATCAAATTGGTAACTTCTATCAAGGTTTGGACTCAAGAAGTTTCAATTGAAAACCTTGAATTTTACTATTTGAGATACAAGAGTTGAAATCATAATGAATCATCATGTTGTCGCCCTCCACCGATCCTAGAAAAAAATGGATTTTGAAAAGAAATACAACGAAAGACAAAGGTAAGTAATGTTAGGAATTTGCAGGTAGGTACAGAGGATTGGAACTACCAATTAAATGTAAATTAATTCCACAACGAAATAAATAAATAGAGGAATCAAGAATACACAAAAATAATAGTGAGACAAAAAGAGATTTTAACGTGGTTCACCCTATTCACGGGCTACACCCACCAATAGTATTCCTTTTATTAATAATTCTTAGCAAGTACAATGTAAATTAAACCAGGTGCAACAATAGTTGTAACTTGCAGCAATCATTTCAAACGATATACACTGCTTTGTTCACTCGCACACAGTGTTACATGCACCTATCGCTAAAGCTTGCAATCAAAGCTCTATCACAACCCTCAACTTGTAGCTTCACCCACACATTTCACATGCCCTACACTGACAAAACTAAACTTCACATGGTTGTTGGAATTCCCAAACGCGCCTTCGTTGCAAGCATTCCAATCGTGACCATTGGAATTCAAATGTGCAACAAAATTGTTCATAGATCGGGCAATTACAACTGTTTTTAACAAAAATACAAACTCAAATAGGCAACAAATTTCCTATAGTAAAATTAATCAATTTTTTCTTTGGGGGTGTTATCCCTAAGCCCCCAACTAGGGGCATTGCCCCCAAACCCCCACCATGGGCTCCACCCTCAGGCCCCCATGGGGGGATAGTCCCCTCAAACCCCGCAAGAGGAGCTCTACCCCCCTTGCATTCCCTCGTTAATTAATTTGGGGGGAAAACATGTTGAACAAAGTGGGGAAAAAATTAAACATCAAGTCTAATCGGGCTCCACATAACAATAAGTAAAGGATTGAAGATAAAGCAGACAAAAAATTGGAAGAATTGGAACAATCGACCACAACATCACTAACAAAGACCCCATATCTTCAACAAAACTAAGGACAAGCACATATGACACAAATCAAATCTCTAAATGGGCATTAGTTCCTTACAAACAAAAGGGTGAGACAAGTCAAACACCAAATTTGGATGGGTTGGAATTGAAAGATGAAGAGATAATGGATGAAATAGATATGATAGATCCAAGACACATCAACCAATTCGCATCCAAAATTTTCAATGATGGAAATAAAAGGAAAGGGCATAAGAAAGGAAGAAAAACCAATAAAGAGAAAAGATAAGAGGAAGCATTATGTGAGAAATAGAAATCCATTAAGACATACTTGTTGAGGTCCAAGGGAGGAATCACCTCCCTTGGGAATCAATGAAGATCCTCACGTGGAATGTTGGGCCCACATTAATACCCCTAACAAACAGTGCATTATCAAGCACCAGTTAAATCACCAATTGATTGAATTTGTAACATGCTCCAAGAAAAAAAACTAAACAAAAGTGAAGTTGTTTATATTCCTTAAACATTGCAAAGGATGGTCCGGCCACTTCACAGAAGGAAATGGTGTTGTCAGAGAACTTGGTATAATGTGGAAAATTGGGAAAGTGTCAATCAACATTATTTGCACAAGTAATTGGCAACTCGTAAAGGTACACAACATCAACTCTAATTTAGAATTTTATCTTTTCAATATTTATGGACTATTCAAGTTCCAATAGATAAAATATTGTTATGGAATGACATAGAGAATGAGTTAAACAAGTTATACTAGAGGAACATTGTGCTAGGGGGGACTTTAATGCAATACTGGATACCTCAAAGAAAATGGGGGTGATTGGGATGGTACCCAATCTCAAACAGATTTCACAGACTTCATTAATCACAATGGGCTAACATATTTAGTTTCGAGAAATGAAACTTATTGATTTGATTTAGGATCTAGACTAATTGCATAATTGAATGCTTAACTTAAACAATTTAATGGAAACTCAAAAACAAGTGTACATTATTGAAATTATGCATTAAAAATCAAGGTGATAACCAAAATGTGAGAGAGAAGAAGAGAGAAAGTGCAAACAATTTGATAACAAAGTTCGCCACAATCGTGACTACGTCTCCGGGTCCCTCTTTAAAGAGTGACCGATCCTATTATGCTCCAGAAAATGACTACAAGGTCTTCCACCTATTACAAGATTCTCGTCTCCTTGGATGATAATGAATTACAAAGAAAATCCTTCAACAAATGCAACAAGCTTAACTAAGCTTCAAATGCATAAGGATTAAAAATTCACTATTCAAAAATCCTCACTTGGAAATCTCTCAAAAAATTTCATCTCTCCAAAATCATCACCAAAATCCACTTTCAGATCACTTAGCTAAAAATCCTTCCTTCTACCCCTTTTTATACATCAAATTTACTATATGGGGTGAAAACCACCGTAATTAATGAAATAACTCCCTCCTTAACCAAATAACCCCCTACATATCGTACATGATTTATTTTAGCCTTTGGTTCTAGGTTCTATTACATTGGAGGAGGAAATAATAACCATAAGAGGTTATTATTTAACAAATCGGGCTAACAATATACCTTTTGCAAAAAAACTCATTCCTAAATAATAACTCTTATTTTTTATGAGCTTTACAAAAATAATCTTCCAAATCCCTTTTTAATAATCTTTAAGATTATTTTAAGCCCTTTTAAAATATTTACAAAGAACGGATTATATTCCTTAAACCATTAAATCCCTTAAAATCCTCTCAAAATCTTTTAATATCCTTAAAAATCTCTAAGACCCCTTAAAAATCTCGTAGTATGGGATTTTAAAACTTAAAAGATTTAATAATTTAAATTTAAGAGAATTTGGCTTTTAAATTATATTTTAAATAGTCATGTCCTCATTTTTCCATGTCATCATTCTTGCCATGTCATCATTCCTGCCACATCATCATGGTCAACCCTCAACTTTGACCGACCATATCTTCGTCGTACGAGCTCCGTTTTCGTTGAAACGAATGGCGTCGGAATGTGGTGACAAGCTCTTCGACATGATGCTGCTTTTGACCATTTTTGAGATGATGAATTTTTTGTCTTTATGACTGGCCCTTGTACCCGGCTTGACCCCAACTTTGACTGAGCGTAACTCAGACATACGAGCTCCTTTCGACCTCGTTCAAATTGTGTCAGATTCAGTTTTTTGGGCTCTTCAAGATGGTGCTAAAATTTAGAGCATGTGGAACACTTCTATTTTTGACGACAAGTATCCACGTGGATCACTTATACATGGAACAACAAATGGAAAGGATTCGTGAACATAGCTGGAAGGCTAGATCTATTCCTGATATCACCCGATTGGATACAATCGCCCACATTGACTACTTCAAACATATGTCCAATATTTATGTCAGATCATGAAGGTCAGTGGTATTGGATCTCTAAGAGGTCACATACCTCTGAAAATCTAATTTTTATTTGAGAAAATGTGGCTCCATGTAATGAAGAGATAATGATTTTTTTAGAAAAAAGGTGGACAGAGCCAATAGATTGTGAAGGCTCCAAGATGTTTGTCTTCACCAAAAGGTTGCAACATATCAAAGAAAAAATCAAAATATGGAATAAGACAACTTTAAAAATTATTTTTCAAGAAAAAGATAGAATAGAAAAGGAAATGGAGGATTTGACCCAAAAAATAATAGCTTATGGAATGTTCCAAGAAGACTATGTTAAAGAAAAACCCCTACTCGCTGTCAAATATAATGAAATATTAGCAAGAGAGGAATGTTAATTGTGAACCAAGTCCAAAGAAACATGGCTAGCAAAAGGAGATATGAATACAAATTTTTTTCATAATTCTACAAAAACTAGGAGAGGGAAGAGTAGAGTATTTCAAATAAAGGATAATAATGGGATAATATTAACAAAAAATAGAGACATACAAAATGAAGTTAATTTTTTTAGCAGACTACTATTAGGACAAGATGAGGCAGAACCTTTACAACACATTTTTTGGAGTTTATTCCCTCCATCATTCAGGACATTGACAATGATGCGCTGATAGCGCCAGTTCATGAAGATGAGGTGAAGGTGGCCCTATTCCAATTGCAGCCAGATAAAGCACCTAGATCGAATGGCTTCCTGAAAATTTTATTTTAGTCATGTTGGAGTTTTATGAGAAAGGATGTATGTGATCTAGAATTGAAGAATAAATAAAATAAGGAAGAATCCTAAAAGACATTAATGACACCAATATAGCACTAATCCTAAAGAAAGAATAATGCTCTTCCTTTTCTAATTACAAACCAATATTTTTATGCAACACAATTTATAAAGTTATAATTAAATTCGTAGCGAAAAGATTGAAAAAAATCCTCTCAACAATCATAACGCATGAGTAGAGTGGCTTTGTTTCAGGTAGGAATATTGAACAAATAAAATAATCACTACTCATGAAGTAATTCACACTATTAGAAGGGACAACTTAAAAGTAATGATCATGAAGCTCGACATAAAAAAATACTATCATAGAGATAGGTGGAGGTTCCTCATGAAGATAATGGAAAAGTTTGGTTTCAATAGCAAATGGCTAAAATGGGTATACACATGTATATCAACTCCAAGATATTCAATACTCATTAATGGATCTTCATGTGACTTATTCGAAGGAGCAAAAGGAATTAGACTAGGAGACCCCCTATCCTTGTTTCTATTTGTAATAATGGTTGATGCACTCAGTAGAGGAATCTATCAAAGGAAAAAAACATGCCAATGGAATAGCGTGAAAATAGCAAAGAACATCATACCACTAACACATCAAAATTTCACTGATGGCATGCTTCTATACGACCAATCAACACATAGGGAAATGGAGACAATCAAAACAACCCTCGAGGAGTATACAAAATGCTTCAGACAAGAAATAAATAAAGACAAGTCGAGAATATACTTTTTTAACACCCAAAAATCTACAAAAAAGTATATTGGAAAACATGATGAGGTTATCCATTAGAACACTACCAAGCTTATATCTAGGAATCTCTTTTTACAAAGGAGCAAGGCAAACCACCCATTTGACATATATAATCTCTAAATTCAAAAAAAAGGAATCATGGAAAGGAAGGTGGTTAACACTTGTGGGTAGAATCACAATGATCAAATCCGTCATTGCTGCAATACCAATTTACATGTTATCTTGTGTGGGTTTAACAGCTAAGGTATAAATAAAAATCAGTAATATACAAAGACATTTTTTATGGGAATGATCAAATGGTCTAAAGAGGATTCTCCTAATCACTTGGGAAATAGTCAAAAAAGACAAACAAGGAGAGGGGGCAACAATCATAGATATCAATAAACAAAATATTGAACTGGGGGTGAAGTTATCATGGAGGATGTTTGAAAACCCTGATGCACAATGGTGCCATAACATAAAAGGAAAATACCTGGATAATGTTGGTGTAGGTTTTTATTTTCCTAGTGGGTTAATTTATTTTCCCTTAGTCCTAGGTTTTTCCTACACTTTTATTAAGCTTGCTTAAGATAATAAAGTGATTTTATCATTTAATAACTAGGAGATAAGTGATGTGGTGTCCCCTTCTTTAAAGTGTGGAACACTTTCCACTTTTGGTGGTTAATTCCTATTGGTTGGATTTGCCACCTTCATCATCTCCTTAGTTTTATATAAACTCATTACCTAGCTTGTATTTATATATATACTCTTGTATTCTCTTGCATTGTTGCATACTTTGCCATACATGTACTTTGATGCATGCAGTCATTATTCTGTAGATTTTCTTTGAGCTCCTAATGCAATCTTGTCATCTTGACATTTTCACATGATCTCTTGGAATCTTGAGTATGTAATTGTGTTATTTCATTTATAGTTTTATAGCTTTTCTCTCTCATAGAAGATCTTGGTTATTCAATCTATATCAAATTTATAACATGGTATCAAAGCTTAGATTTTGATAGTTTTGAGTACTTAGATTCTTGATTAAGAGATTGGAATTTTTGTATTATCTTGTAAATTCTCATATGCTCTTCTCTTGCATTTCAATACGATATGGAGAATCAAAAAGGAATTATGAAGATCTATTAATCCTATATTTGCATGTGTGTTTTTTGTGAGATCTGGTGATTGTAGCTATTTTGGCTGTAGTGACAACATTTTTTACTATCCATTGCATCTGGGAGGCTCGAGAAAGTCAAATTTGGCTTTTGTTTCACTCAATTTGGTCACCATATGACACAGTAGCAAACAAGGGTTTGAAGCTTAGATCTGGTGAACAACTTTTTGCAAGAGCATTTTCAGCCCAAATGGACCTTTTCATTATGCTCGGATGTCCAAAAACCCTTATTCTCATATAAAATTTGTCTATTTTAGACGAATTTGATTTTTGGCAAATTTTTATTTTGCTAGGGGGGTCGTCACTATAGGCTAAATTTGGCCATTTTTAAAAAAATCATAACTTTTCGTCATGGTGTCCGTTTTTGGCAAACGAGATATCATTGAAAAGATAGAGATGAGCACTTTCCAACCATAGAGGTATTGAAAAGAAATTTTTCCATTTTCTACTAGATATTATAGGTTGAAATTGTTGTTGTATTTTTTTTTGATGGGCCATAACTTTCACTCCAAAGCTCCATTTTTCGAAAACAAATAGGCATTAGAAAGGTATTGAAGAGCACTACACAGCTACAAGGATAATTTTTCCAAATTTTTTGTCAAGTTCATTTTGTATTATAATTTGTAATTTTGATCATTGTGGGCCTATTGAGCATTGTATCTTGAAAAAGGCTTTGTAAATGCACTAATCATAAAGTGCCAACATTGTAATATCTTGGGGGCTGATTTTTGAGACTAGTGGAAAAGTGGGGGGGGTGTCTTTTGGTGTTTCTTTTGCAATTTGCATTCTCTTTTTATGCACTCACAAACAATCTTATTTTTTTTCCTAAAATGGATCAATCAACAATTCCTATATTAACACCCTACAACTATTTTGATTGGAAAAGTAAAATGTTACTCCACTTGAAAAAGTATGGATTGCATAGGGTAACAAAGGGACTATAAACTGAACCAAAAATTGATGTAGAAAATCCAAAATGGTTTAATAAGTGTGATGAAGCATTTGGAACCTTATGTTTGTCTGTATCTCCAAATTTTCTCTTTCATATTGAATCTTTGTCTACACCAAATGAAGTTTGGACAACATTGGAAAAACTCTTTGGTGCACAAGATGAATTAAGAGGTCATCAATTTGAGAATGAGCTAATAGGTTTAAGTCCTTCAATTTTTGATACAATACAATACTTCTTCACCAAACTAAAGGCCATAAGATTGCAATTGAAATAGTGTGGAATTGAGAAAGATGATAAACAATTGATCTTAAGTATTCTCTCTAAACTTGGTCTAGATTATTCAGTCTTTGTTTCTACATTCTATGCCACTAAAAGTGCCTTAGGAGCTTTCTATAAAATTCCTTCTCTTGATGTTTTTGCTAATGAACTCACAAGAGAACAAGATAAGTTGGCTCAAATGGGAACTATCAAATCTTCTAAGTCCCATGCTTTGGTTCCAAGTCAAGGAACTAAATATCAAAAAGATAATGGAAAACAAAGTAAGAAACAAAAGAATCAAGGAGAGAATGCTTCAGATGTATCTCTGTATGCTTCTAATGTAGACAACAAACCTTCTTCAAATCAAGGAAAATCTAAGAAGGAGAAAGTAAAATGTGCTTATTGTAAGAAACTTGGTCATGATGAACACAAATTTATGAAGAAACAAATTGATTACATCACACATCTTTTTGAGAAGAGCAATAAAGGGGTCATTGAATCTTCATCTTCATCAAACCAAGAATCTACTAAGAAAAAGGAAAAAGGCTATGCAGATAAAGGAAAAGCTCTTTTTTCTTCTACAAGTATTGGATTAGGGAGATGGCTTCAACATTCAAGAGCTTCTCATCATATGGATTCTTCACAGTCAATTTTCTCTTCTTTTGGGCCTTGTGTTATGCCACCTATTTTGATGGGTAACAATACATATATGAATGTAATTGGGAAGGGATCTATTGATATAAGGAATGGAACTTTCAATTATGTATTGTGTGTACCTCATTTGTCTAATAATCTTCTTTCCATCTATCAAGTTACTCATAGTGGAGCAAGAAAGATTGTGGAATTTACTCTTGATTCAATTCTTATAAGAGATTTGGAGAGCAAAGATGTCACGTCTCAAAAAAATTCTTTCATTTAATAAATGTTAAGTTATTTAAATAATTATGAAACATGAAATTTATCAGTTGACTTGTGATAAATTTAAGATTTCAATGGCATTTGAAATATTTATATTCATATGATTGAATACAAAAGATGAATGTTATGGTATGAATGGAATCTTTTCGTTTTGAGCATTGGTTAATGGTTACTGATGAAACTCTGCAAAGTGAAAGTGTGTGAATGTAGGAACAGGTTGAATACTGAGAACATGGTTGAGGTAGGAGTATTTAGCCAAATGACGAACGGTAAGCTTGATGCAATTTGGAACGTGCACACACCACTGAAAAACATAACATTTGCATTGAACTTGTAATTTGATAGATATCATTTTTGCTTGTGTCAAATGTGTAAACAATTAATTAGGTGAGCTTATGGAAACAAATTTATCAAAAAATTCACTTTACCTTGTTCATTCAATGCAAAATTCATAATAATGATGCTATTGGAAAATATGTTTGCTATGTACATATTAATTGTTCTTGAATAGAACGATTGAATTGAAAATGGAAATAAATACCCTTGTGTGAAAAGATGAATATATCTGTATGTATATTATTGTGGTAATTTAACTGTTTGCCTCCATTTGAAATTTAAAATTCTATATACGAAGTTTGACACATGGGAAGCAATTTAATTGAACACTTTGGGAAAACATTGGTAACACTTCTTAACACTTTGAACATAACCGCCAAGTTTATCATGGAAAAAAAATTATGCTAAATAAGCATGGAGGAGTGAGCGTCCAAGAAGGAGGGGGATGTGGGAGAGTTAAGACCACCACCTCCAATTTTAGAAAATGAGGAATCCTTGGTTAGAAGGTGAATTTGAAGAAAAGGAGTGGAGATCTTGGAAAGAAAAAAGTAGAGAAGATTTTGGGGGAAGAGATCACGAGGCAACATCGATCCCAAGGAAACGGAGATTTTTCCACCTTCGATAGGGTAAAAATCATCAACATACACAAAAGGAAGGAGGTAATTCAAGCCTCATATTTTTTTATATGTTGTTTCCTTCTATGAAAACAAATGGTTTTACATGATTTTGAGTTGAACCTATACTATAGAGATTAAATGTCTTGAATATTCATTTTTAACAATGTATGTGCATTCGTTATTCTCTTATCTCTAGAAAATAGGGTTTTTAAACCTGTTATTTTGTATAAGTCGAACCCAAATTCCTTCATTTTTCATTGTGTAAGGTGGGAAAAACCACCATTCATTGTCATGTTTCATTGAAGCCATGTAGAGTTTGATCTAGCTGAACTTATCCCTGCCACTGTAATTGGCCTTGGTTTGCATGTTTTAACCCCTGTGAAGGCCATTACTGTTACTTCTTCCTCTATTATTGATTCATACCATCGTAATAAAACCGCATGTTTGATAAACCTTGTGTGGGGTGATGCCCCTAAACGACATCGATAGTATTGCATGTTGGATTAATGAACCAACATAGTGTTGGTTCTTTGTTGCTTGCAACAAAGTATAGGAATCTTGAGAGATCACCATAATTGGTGATCATTTTTATTTTTTGTGATATCACCCAATCGAACGAAATTCTTTGTTTTTTCAAGATGTATGATGTGAATAAATTTAATTCAGTTTAGTTAAAATATGAGATGCAGAACGATTCCATCATTCTAAGTTATTGCATGTCTCAAATGATTATTACATTGCTTTGATTTTTTTACATAACTGAACGATACCATCATTTTGTCATACCCAACAACCGAACGATACCATCGTTCCCACATTTTACTTTTTGTTGAATGACTAATGTTGGTCCTAATTAGAAATTCATCATTGAATGATTAATAACATTATGGTTTTTATTTGGTTTAAGATGAATGAACTTGTATGGTTTAACAGTGTCGTGGCCTATGCTTAAGGTTGAGGGATGTTAATAAACCCATCAACACATGTCAATTTTTTTGAACTTTTCAATATGATGTGTATGTATTATATATATATGTAAGTATGTATGTATGTATGTATGTATGTATGTATGTATGTATTTATGTATGTATGTATGTACGTACGTGTGTATATACATATAGTCAAATGTATATATATATATTTACATATGTAGTCGTTTGATGGTATTATTCAGTGTTGAATGTTGAACTTACTCTTATTACTTCCCAAATTAAATAATGCATGTGTTATATGATTGAAAAAACCATCCATCATATAGTTAATGGATATGTAATAATGGCACTCATTAGTATTCATCATGTCATTTGACCATGAACAAAAGAATAGATGATTTAAATCTAAACGTTATGTGATTTTCCTGGGATAACCTTCGATAAAAACAAAATAATACTCTTTTTAGTGGATTGAGAGGGATGATTCCAGATTTGAACCAAACTTAATATTCCTTGACTAAATGTTTCCTGACTTGGTTTTTAACGAAATGGAGCATTCAAAATAAATTGGATTGAATCATGAATAACTTGTTTTTTCAGAGTAGTAAGCTAGAATGAGATGTTTTGATTTTGATTGAACACAGATAAATTATGACAATTGGTTACAATTTGTTTCTATGAAAATGTCCTTGCGACATCCTAGTTGAATTTCAAATGATCGATTGACCTTTGAATATCAATTGAATCTCATTATGCATTTGATGAAAGTTGACATCTTGAAATATGTAAATATGTATGTAAAATGGAACTTTCTTTTTCAAAGAACATATACACATAATCATTTTTGGTGGGGCCTCTAACCTTTACGGGTTGCCTTTCCAATGGTACAAAATATCCTATCAAACCTCATGGATTTCGTGTAAAGTGATGTACTTCGCTAGCTTATTTAATAATTCCAATTTAAGGCATCTCTTGATTCGCCTTAGATTTTATCTGATGTACTTGAAAATTTCAAATCTTCACCCCACATTCATATGGCTTTGGGGATTGTGTAACCTCTTTAAGTTGATTATCACTATGGATTTAAATCTAGATTCCATTATTATTCCTTATTGTTTTAATTTTGGGTTCCCTTGTGATGATTATGGGCCAACGATGTTGTCATCGGGTATGAACGTCAAAGCATGTAAACGTCACACTGCCTTTATTACGCCTTTTCATCCTAGCTGGCGGTGTAAAGATTATTTAAGTAATGGTAATCTCTCTGGAAATCTATCTATTTTCAGGCATTGTTATTTCAGCTACTGTGTGTTGTGGGTTGTGATGGCAGGAGATAGAGTTAGGACTAAGCCAGATAATTGCGAGGAGTTTTTCCAGGACCCCCTGGCTTGGCATATCTTTTTGGAAGGTGGTCTTACACCGCTTTTGGAAAATCTTGTAGGCCATGACGAGATGTTATCTTCCTGGTTTGCTAGTTCTTGGAAGGATAGACGGGTCACTGATGCATGAGCATCCATGGCTCAGTGCAATTCTGTGTCAACTTGAAGGTTTTATTTTTGAATTTTTGCAATTTTGGTGTGTTGAATTTCATGTTTGAATATTGAAATTCATATTTTGGTGTGGGAATAATTATCTTGTGATGTGGGAAAGTTGAATTTAAATTTTGTTTTCAATTTGGGGGAAATTTGGTGAAGGAGAATCATGGAAATTGTGATTTAAAACTGAAGAAGAAGGAAAAGCCAAAAAAAAGTAGAAAAAGCACGAAAAAGCAGAACATGGTGTGGGTTTTTAGGAGTCATTAAATTCATTTGTAACTTCAATATTAAATGCTCACAGCTCCTAAAAAATAGGAACCCAGAGGTGGACGCCCAAGGATGGAAAAAGCAATTTTTTACTTTCATTGGTGAAATTAATGTTGGAATAAAAGGCATATTCTTGGCCCAGCTGATAATAGGAGTTTTAATTAATGATTTTTGGTATTTTTTGGTGTAAATTTGTTGTAATTGGGCAGCCATGAAGGTGGGGCATTGGATTTTTGAATTGGAATGAAATTCAATGCAAATTGAAGGAAATGAAAGACATTGCATTCTAGGTGCATTTTAGGGGAAAACAAACAAAAGGAAAACTGAGATTTTCATTTGGGGGTCTTCAGAGAAAAAAAAACTAGAGAGAAAAGGGTTTTACCTAGGTGTGAGACATCTTGTAGAGGTTTTTCAATGATAGAAGCTGAAGACTGTGAAGATTGATAGATTCTTGAGGTTGTGTGTTTGGATTGTAGGGTTGAGGAATGTGCAACAAATAATGTTGTTGCAGAAATTATGTGTGTTTCTTCTTGAGTTTCAAATGTGTGTGAAGGGCATGTAACAGCCCACAATCCTTCTATGGATTGTTTGTAATTATTTTTGCTTGCAAATGAGTTAAATATTTTATGCATTGCAAATTGAAATACCATTTTCCAGATTGTTAGTGAAGCAAAAATTTTATGTGTGTGGAATTATTTGTGGGGGAAATACATTTTGTGAGGGCTGGAATTAAGTTTTCCATTGCCTTCATACATCAGTGGTATCAAAGCTAGAAGGTCTTGAGTGTGTAACAGACTGTCAAAGAGAGGCAATAACACCAGGATTGAGCTTGTGGGTATTGGAGAAAATGTTTTCCAGAGGAGCCCCATGAGGTAGGGGAAGGGGTAGAGGAGGAGCAAATCATTTTGTTAGAAATGATGAATTTAGAGCCTTGAGAAGGCAGGTTGAAACTTTGCAAAATGAGATAAGGAGAGGATTTGCAAGAAATAGAGACCCGAGAAGTGAAGATGAAGATGAAGATGAAAGTATAGAGAATGTTATTTTAGATACTGAGCAAAGAGAAGAAATTGCAGCAGTTGCAAATGACCCACTGTGGAAAGCTTTAACAAAAATGGATGTGCCTACATTCAATGGGAGTTTAAACCCAGAAAAATCAATAGATTGGCTAAATGAGATGGAGGAGTATTTTGAATTTGAAGAGATAGAGGATCCAGACAAAGTAAGATATGCAAAAAAAAGGTTGAAAGGATATGCCTCCATATGGTGGAGAGAGATTCAATTAGAAAGGGGAAGAAGAGGAAAAGAAAAGATTAACAGATGGGATAAAATGGTGGAGAAACTTAAAAGACAATTTATTCCTATGGATTATGAATTGGACCTGCTCAAGAAAATGCAAGGTTTGAGACAGGGCAGCAAGAGTGTGAAAGAATATATGAAAGAATTCCATATAATTCTTATTAGAACTAGACATTCTAAGGTGACCAAAGAGAAGGTTGCAAGATATATAAATGGGTTGAGACTGAGCATTCAGGAAGAAATGACACTTGTTAGAATTGTGACAATGGAGGATGCTTATCAAATAGCATTTAAAATAGAAGAAAGAATGAATAGGAGGTTTAAAAATAAGCAAGGAGGAAAGGGTAAAATTAATGTGCAAAAGTATGAGGATAAAAATCAGATTGGAGACACTATGGGCAGCAAGGAAGAAAGAGGTGAGAGTTCAAATCAGACCCGTGACCAAAGTTTCAGAGGAAGAGGAAGATCGGGCAGAGGATTTGGAAGAGAAAATTATAAATTAACTTGTTTCAAGTATGGAGAATATGGGCACAAATCATATGAGTGTCCTCATGAAGAGGAAAGACCAAGAAGAAGGATTGAAAATTAGAATAGGACAGCAAATGTGAATAGAGAAGATGCATGATCATCACATTTCGAAGAAGCAGAAGATGGTGAAGCTTTAATGGCTAGGAGAGCAATGTTAAATGAAGATGATAAATTCATTCAAATGAGAAGTTTGTTTAGGACAAGATGCAAGTGTGAATGAAAGACATGTAGTGTCATTATTTATAGTGGAAGCACACAAAATCTTGTGTCTGGTGAAATGGTAAGAAAATTGCAGCTAGAACGGAAGAAGCACTTGAATCCATATCGGATAGCATGAGTACAAGATGACAAGAAGTTTTTGATCAGTGAACAATGTGAGGTAAAATTTAAGATAGGAGGCTATTATGATGAAGTTTTATGTGATATTATCCCAATGGATGTTTTTCATAGTCTTCTTGGAAGACCTTGGCAGTTTGACAGGAAGGCGATGCATGATGGTTATGCCAACATATACACGTTAACGAAGGATGGAGTGAAACACAAATTGAATCCATTGAAAGAAGAAATGGGTAAGGTTTGTAGAAATGTAAGGTCTTGTTTGGTTGATGAAATCAAAATTTTAGATGGTATGAATCATGAATATATTGGCTTTGAAAATACTAACTGTGAAGAAGATGAGAAAGGTGAATTGTTGACTCATATTGAGGAAAATATCTCAAGTGGAATGAAGGTAACAACAAAAGGTAAGGTAAAATATGATTTATTTGTTTCCTTTTATGAGAAAGAGAGTGAAGGAAAAGATAATTTTTCTACAGGAAAAATAAATTTTAATAAAGTTGGATTGCAAGAGTGGAGTGAAAAGTTTAATGAAGAGTTTTCTGAGAAATCTTTGCTTGAGAATGGTGGAGGTGAAAATGTTTTGATTAGTAATCATGATTCCTTGTCAAGTAATATGGAAATTAAGTCTTTTGATGATAGTACTAATGCTATTTTGAGTGAAGGAAAACAAGTTGCAGCAATACCATGCCTTTCAAAAGGCATTGAAATAGTGGAATTTCATGAAGGAAACATAGTTGGAGGTGGAAAAGGTGGGACAGTGAATGAGGAAAACAAATACATTCTTTTTGACGAAGGAGAAGGTATAATTTTAATTTCTAGTTCTGATTTTGATGAAGTATATTGGTGGGACAATAGATTTGATGCTTTGAATTACATGATGAGTAGTAGAAAAAGGATGAAGCATGGTAATGTTGTAAGTTTACAGAAAGTGGTGCATAGAAATATTTCAGTGGACAAGGAAATGAGGTGGATCCAAGATAAACATAAGGTCTCAAAATGTTTTTAAATGAAAATCATGAAACATTTCTTCCTACCGTGGGTGTCTGATGCAGGAGCATCCATGGCTCAGTGCAATTTTGTGTCAACTTGAAGGTGATATTTTTGAATTTTTACAATTTTGGTGTGTTGAATTTCATGTTTGAATATTGAAATTCATATTTTAGTGTGGGAATAATTATCTTGTGATGTGGGAAAGTTGAGTTTAAATTTGGTTTTTCAATTTGGGGGCAATTTGTTGAAGGAGAATCATGGAAATTATGATTTAAAACTGAAAAAGTAGGAAAAGCAAAAAAAAAAATAGAAAAAGCACAAAAAAGAAAAAAAAAAGAACATGGTGTGGGTTTTTAGGAGCCATTAAATTAATTTGTAACTCCAATATTAATGCTCACATCTCCTAAAAAATAGGAACCCAAAGGTGGACGCCCAAGGATGGAAAAAGCAGCTTTTTGCTTTCATTGATGAAATTAATGTTGGAATAAAAGGCATATTCTTGGCCCAGCTAATAATAACAGTTTTAATTAATGATTTTTGGTCTTTTTTGGTGTAAATTTGTTGTGATTAGGCAGCCATGAAGGTGGGGTGTTGGATTTTTGAATTGGAATGAAATTCAATGCAAATTCAAGGAAATGAAAGACATTACATTCTAGGTGCATTTTGGAGAAAACAAACAAAAGGAAAACTGAGATTTTCATTTGGGGGTCTTCAAAGAGAGAGAGAGAGAGAGAGAGAGAGAGAGAGAGAGAGAAGGGTTTTACCTGGGTGTGAGACCTCTTGTAGAGGTTTTCCAGCAAGAAGTTGCTAGATGGAGAGTTGCAGAGAGATTCAACGGAATGAATAGAATCACCAATAGAAGCTAAAGACTGTGAAGATTGATAGATTCTTGAGGTTGTATGTTTGGATTGTAGGGTTGAGGAATGTGCAGAAAATAATGTTATTGCAGCAATTATGTGTGTTTCTTTTTGAGTTTCAAATGTGTGTGAAGGGCATGTAACAACCCACAATCCTTCTATGGATTATTTGTAATTATTTTTGCTTGTAGATGAGTTAAATATTTAATGCATTGCAAATTGAAATAGCATTTTCCAAATTGTTAGTGAGGCAAACATTTTATGTGTGAGTGGAATTATTTGTGGGGAAAATATATTTTGTGAGGGTTGGAATTAATTTTTCCATTGCCTTCATACATCAGTCACCATGGGTTTTATAGCCTTCAATGTGCATGAAGAGATGATTGGTAAGGCTACTAGCCTTTCCTATGAGAGTATGAAGTATAAAAAACACACCAAAACGCAGGACTTGGTGAGTCTGAACGCTTTCTTCAAGGGCAATGAGAAGCTGGTGAAAAAGTAGTCGGGTTTCAACCACAAGGTGTTGCCTAAACCCTGGGATAAGGTTTGCCTTGCCATCATGAAATATGTTACCCTTGAGGGTATATTAAAGGTATTTTATTTTTACCACTTACCATTGTTAAATCACTTAAGGCACAAGATGTTGCTTAGCTTCCATTTCTTTTTTCTTTCTTCTCTAGAAAGTTTCATCAAAGAGTCCCAAGAGATTGTTGCTCTTAACCTTGATTCTTTGCCTCCCTTACCATTGCATCAGGGCCTTATCTATAGGCTCTACCAATTCCATTTGTCTTTGGTCGCTCCCAAACCATCTCGGTTGTGCATGTGGAAGAGTTGGAACCCCCAGAAATTAACCCTAAAAACCCATCCCCTACTGTTTCAGAGGGCTCAAAGAGAAAATCCCCCATCCCTGAAAATAATCCTAGTATTGAGACTTTAGCCACTTCTCCCTCGAAGAAGAAGAAAAATGTGGTGGGGTTGGCCCAGTTGAGTTTTGCGGTTGGGCTATGTGAGTTGAAACACAAGAAGGCCAGCAAACTGGGTACTAAGAAGAAAGGGAAAAATGTGCCTCTACTCCTGAGGGTTCTTCCGGTCACTGAGGACGGTAAAAGTGTTGAGGAAAAATATTCTAAGGGAAATAATGTGGTGGGTGCTAGCTTTGAGATGGGGATAGAACAAATGAGTGTGAGGAGATCACACAAGTTGGAGAAACACAAGAAAGGGGCCCCTGTGGATGATATCTCCAGTGACTCGGTGCAAACTAGTGGCAGAATTGAAGGCATTAAAGTTACTAAGAAGGTGAAGGATAAAGGACCCATAGAAGACCCTAGTAATTTCTTTGATTTGAACAAGATGCTTAGGGAAGACTCTACCAATTCCTCGGATACTAGGGCTGGTGCTGATGCGAAGATCCAAAGCAAGGAAGGAAAGGTGGATGAGCTCAGTGTGCTGCAGGAGTGGGTTGCTAAGTTGGATCGTAAATTCAACTACTTGGATCGGTTCACTATCAAAATAATTCACAAGTTGGCTTGCACTCTCTTGGATGTTGTCAAAGAGGAAATGGACAAGAACACCATGGATGAAGGCCCCAATTGGATTGGCGATGATGTGTTAAACCTCCTGGTCCAGAAATGGGAGAGTGTGGACAATTATTGGTTGGGTATGTGTTGTGTTGTGCCTCTGTTGTTACTTGGTTGTGTATGTGTCTCTTGTATGTTTGTTACTGTAAAAATTTTATTTTATTTTTTGGTTTGGCTCCTTTTTGGCCCTTTGGGATCAACATGTAAAGGGTACAACACCCTTTAAATAGTGCTTATATAATAAAAAATATATACGCATACACATTTTTTTTACAGAAGGCCATATATGTGTACATGCATAAATATTCCATTTATGCATTACACATACATGCGATATACCTTCTTTAAAATTGCTTTATTTTTCTTATCTTAAAAATGTAGATTTCATTTCAAGAAGGAAGGAATGAAGGAAATTTTGGAAATTTGAATGCTATGCATGAATTTTTATATTCTTGTTGATGAAATGGATCATGCATTATGACTAAATGTCTAATTTCACTTTTATAAAAACTATTTTAGTTCCTTGCATATATTGTTAAACTGAATTAGCCAAGATGATACAAACGCAAACTATGTTGTAGACTTTCGATTCCTTATTATAAAAGGATTGGCTAGAAAAACTACTAGAAAACAAGTTGTTGTTTTTTGCATAATGTGTGACTTGGATAAGATGTATGCTATCTTATGTATGTGGGAGGTTACCTTTCGGGATGGATCCCAAAAATGGTTTTACAGATAGTATAGGTTTTTCTTTTCCAAAATATATTATTTTAGTTTTATACAACATATGCTTGGCCAAGTGTTTGTAGTCTATTATGTTGAATGGTCTAATTTGTATAAAGTAACTCTCTACCATTTCCTAGCATAGATCTTACATCTTCTAAATGTATATAGAAATGCATGTAGATGCTAGGCACATACTAGATTCCACCTTACATACTGTATCTCTTAGTAAGTATTCCATGAAGGGTCGGTTATTCTTTGAGTAGGAAGAATTCTGAGGAAGCGTAGCTTCATGGTTGGGTGGAAAATCACCTGAACCATGTTCTCGTCCACCAAATGCAATGAGCGTTGAAGAGGAATCACAAGGAATTCCATATTCTTGATTATTGTACTTTGTACTTCATGAAATAATTAGAGTTTACTAAGAGGCGATGTTGGCCTAAGTCAAACAATGAAACTTGTAAATTTGGTATTTGGAAATGAATATAAATTATTATTTTTTGACATATGGTGCTATGATGGAAAATAGCTAATTGACTATCTTTATTTTTTATTATTCATTATGTCATATTTTATTTTTGAGTGTTATTTATGTATGACACATTACATTTGGTATCAGAGCTTAGGGTTTAGCTCTAGGGCTATGAGCCCATAGTGGTCAAATTAGGGTTAGTCAACCCTTAATTCAATTTTGAGTTTAATGAACCTGAATTGAATACAGGTATGGGAAGGTCAAAGTTAAGGAAAAAGAAGGGAAAGATTGTTAGGACTACTAAAAAGAAAGATGTTGAAGAGAACCCAACACTTGAAGCCCACCCTAAGATTCCTGATGATGAGACTTTGGCACACACGTCACTCGAATCAAGTTAGAGAGGGGCAAGAAAATTGAAGAGCCTAAGCATACTGTAAAAACTAGGAAACCTTTTGTAATTCGAGATTGGCCCTTGGGGTGCGGACCCAATGCACCCATTCTTACTAAAGAGGAAAAGGAGTGCATGTGTGCACATCCTACCTCTTCTAAGAAGGTTGTAATAGACTCTGACGAGGACCCAGAGGAGTTTCCTCTATCTAATAATGAATAGCCCACCTAGAATGGGGGAAATTTTATAAATCAGGATCTTTGTAATGCATTATTATTATAAATAAATAAAGTATTTCTTGTGTTCAAAGTTGTGAGCTTGAATGACTTATTCTTGTTATAAATGAACATGAACATCTTTTTAAGATTGCATGTCATAATAATTAGTATTATGTGTTGAAATAATTAAATATACAAAAATTGTGCCAGTTATGCTAAACGCGGGTTGTGATGTAGGTCATTCGTGAACCATCATGGTGAACACTAAGAATGGAGGTTCAAGTAGTGGTCAAAATGAAGGTTAGAATGAAAGGCTAGATTGAATCCTCAACCTCCTAAATCAAAAACAAAATAGAATGGACCATTTGGAAGGGGAATTTCGAGGTACGTGAGATGGTCAGAATCAGAGGAATGAGGAGCAACCACAAGGAAATAGAGATCTAGATGTCAATAACTAAAATAGAATCAAAGGAGAGCTGGGTAAGGACCTGAAAAGGGTGGCTCTGCCAAAGTTTGACAGAAAAACCATCAGAGACAGAGCGGAAGCATGGATCATTGAAATGGAGAAGTACTTTGGGCTTCAAAATTTATCAAATGAAACTAAGGCTGTATGGGTAGCTTATCAGCTCTCTGGTGAGGCAGCTACATGGTGGGATAATGAAATGGAAGAACAAAAACTACAACCTAGAGAGACCACCTAGCAACAATTTCTCTAGTATGTTTGAAAAAGGTGGATTCCTCAACACTTTTTCGATAAGAAGATGATAGAGTTCCAGAACTTAGCTCAAGGGAGCATTTCAATAACTCAGTATTGGGAAAATTTCACTCATTGCTAAAGTATGTGTTGAGTACCAAACCGATGAACACTTTTGAATCTAGAAGTTTATACTTGGGTTAAGACCTCAAATTGGAGCATAGGTAGACATACATAACCCACTTACCATGGATGAGGTCTTCGAGAAGGTCACCAAGAAAGAACAAAAGTTTCAACAGCTATCAAATTTCCAAAAGAATTTGGATTCGAAGTCTCGGTTCAAAAAAAAGTAGTTTCAGAAAGGAGATAAACCCCACCAAATCAGGAATCTGAAGAGGGTAAGTGACTCACAAGAGAAAGAAAAGGGAAACAATGGAAAAAAGAACAAGAAAGCCAATAGTAACAAAGGTAATTTTGATAATAAGCGAAAGATCTCCAAGGAAGATAGGTTGAGAGGTCAGAAAGGGTCTCGTTATGGTTGCTACACCTGTGGAGGTGATCATTATGCCTCCAGTTTCCCACAAAGTTCAAAGGCATGAAAGGAAGGAAATCAACATCAAATCCATGCGACGGTGGATTATAAGCAAGTTGAATATCAAGCCTCACCAATCCAACTGCCAAATAAGGAATATGGAAAACCTGTTTCTATTTTGATTTATACTGGAGCCATTGAATGTTTTTTTGACCCAAGAATAATTTCTAAGCTATCCATTAGACCTGGACACATGGAAAATTCTTGGATGGTCTAGTATGGAAATCGAGCATAGTGGAGGGTGGATTCATGTCTCTATTACAACAAGTTAGAACTTCCCAGTTTCTAGACTCGAGTCAACCTTTATGTGGCACCCTTAGGTTCCTATGATGTTGAAAAGGTGGAAAATGGTTGCAATTTGTGGTTTAGGACATAGAACAACACATTTCACTCCATTTCATTGAAGGGAAACCCTAGAGATCTCAATCTAAGATATGTTGAGGAGAAATAGATCTTGTAATAGTGCTGCCCTAGGGCTAGATTATAAACTAAAGGAGGGTTCACCACAAAGATAAGGCTCAGAAAGATTAATGAAATGCAAGACCTAATCATTAAAGCTAATATAATGCAATACTTCACTAAATGACCTAGAAAAGCATGTAAAATAGAATAAAAAACTGAGAGATGAAAGGTGCGCACCTAGAAGCCTGGAGAAGATTAGGCTGAGCTCTGAAATATTGAAAATTCTAAAATTTGGGAACACTAGGACTCATATGCCAGTTTGGGTATATTAGTCCAAGACTAGGGTTTCTGGTCTAGAATAGGTTTTTGACAGTGTAGATTTAGGATATGCAAAAATCTGAAAAATTGTTTGTAGTGGGACTCATATGCCACTTCTTCCGTATCAATCTCGTTCAACATTTTCGGGAATTCAAAGTTTAAATATGTGCTCCAACCTCTACTTCTCCATTCAAAACTTATTTTCAAATCCGAACCTATAAAAAAACCTAGAAAACAAAATATGGACTTGATTTGCTTATGGGGGATTTGCCTCGATCAAACCCCTAGTTTGGTAATTAAACCGTGATAAAAACAATAAATCTTGAATATAAATGTGAACATAAACCATAACCTTAAGTGTGTCTAAGATTAGGAAATCATAAATGCAATGCAACCCTATTCTATTGTGTTAGAATGAGATGCATGGAAGATTCACTTAGAGAGATCCCTAATCACCCCAAATGAGCCCTAATGATGTATGTACCTTCCTTAGGCTGAACGTAGAGTGATAATGGAGGATGGCATAACTTAGGAAACAAGTCATTAGGCTTGGCTTGATGGCTAGTTGCATCTCCCCAACCTAGAATCCATCATGATTCACCATAGACAACAATAATCAACCCTTGACAATGCTAGATCTTGGATGAAAGTGAGCTTGAAGAACTACAAAAACACAATAATATTGCTCCAAAGCTTCAACTTTGCTAATTAATTTCTCTTGAATGCTCTTGTGAATAATGCTTGAATGCTCTTGAATGCTTGGATCTTGAAATTTCTCTTCTAAAAATGCTTGCTTAGATGAAAAAATGACTTTAGAAGCTTGTTTATATAGGCAATACACCTAATTTACCGTTACTTAGATCTCAAAAGCCAACATCAGCCAAAAATTTAAATTGAAAACTTGAATTTCCCGCTCAAACCCTAAAAAGGGCCCAAGTGGGACTCATAAGCCCAAGGTGACATATGAGTCCCACCCTAGATTTTTGGGGTGGGTTGTTAGAATTTTTTAAGCTTTTGTGGATTTTGTTGGGTTTTAAGTTGAAATAAGCCTCAAGATCCAAAATAATGGGTCTTAGGGGCCTATTAATGATGAATTAAAGGGTCATTAATGCAAGGGTACTAAAATAGGTCTAGATTAAATGACAAATTGCACTATATCCAAGAAGGGAGTACAATTTCCGTCATTACAGATGTAATTTTGGGGATTAACTAGTTGGTCGAGCACAAGTCCATTGTAAACTATGAGGATAAGATGGTTAGTTGTCTTGGTGATTGTGGAAACCCAGTTGAGATTTTTGGAATCCAAAGACCACTAAATCTTAGGTAGATCTCAGCTATGCATCTCAAGAGGGCTGAAAGGAAGGGGTGTACCATCTATGTGGTACACATGAGCAAACCTAAAACTATGAAGCCTTATTTGGATGATTACCCCATTCTCAAGGAGTTTCAAGATGTATTCCCTGAAGAACTCACGAAACTGCCTCCCAAGTGAGAATTTGATTTCTCTATTGATCTAGTACCAGGAGTCGAACCTTAGTCTAAAGCTCCATATAAGATGAATACCATCGAGTTATTCGGATTGAAGGCCCGGTTGCAGGAATTGTTGAGCAAGGGGCTTATTCGACCTAGTGTGTCTCCTTGGGGTGTTCCAATTATCTTTGTTAAGAAGAAGGATGGAACCTTGCATCTGTGTATTGACTAGCGAATGTTGAACAAGGCAACCATCAAGAATAGATATCCTCTTCCAAGGATTGATGAGCTATTTGATCAGATGAAGGGAGCAACAGTGTACTCTTAAATATAACTTAGATCCCGTTATCACTAGTTGAGAATAAAAGAAGAGGACATCCCTAAGGCTACTTTTTAGACTCGGTATGGACACTACGAGTTCACAATGGTACCTTTTGGTCTGACCAATGCACCAACAGCTTTCATGAATCTCATGAATAGTGTATTCAGAGATTGTCTAGATGACTTTTTCTTGATCTTTATTGATGACATCCTTATTTATTCCAAGTCCATTGAGGAGCATGATAAGCATTTGAGGATAGTCTTACAACGTCTCAGAGAGAAGAAGCTTTTTTGAAATCTATCCAAGTGCTTATTTTATCAAGATAGGGTGCATTACCTTGGTCACATCATATCAACGATAGGAGTCTCTGTAGATCCTGAAAAGATAAAGGTAATGATAGAATGGCCAGCACCTCAAAGTGTGACAAAAGCGTGGAGCTTTATGGGACTAGCGGGATTTTATAGGAAGTATGTATAGGGATTTTCTCAGATTGTATCCCCAATCACCTCTCCTCAAAGGAAAGGGAAAAAGTTTGAATGGACAGAAAAGTGTGAGCAAGCATTTCAACTCTTGAAGGAGAAGCTCACGACAGCCCCAATGTTGACTATACCTTATCCCAATGGTCAATTTACAGTGATCATGGATGCTTTGGGAGATGGTGTAGGAATTGTATTAATGCAAGATGGGAAAGTGGTGGTGTATGACTCAAGGAAGCTTAAGCAACATGAAAAAAACTATGCACCACATGATTTGGAATTGGCTACAATAGTGCATACCTTATAGATGTGGAGGAATTACCTATTGGGGAATCCATTTGATCTCAAAACAGATCATTTGGGACTAAGATATATCTTCACCCAACCAAATATCAATGCACATCAAAGAATATGGTTGGAGTTCCTTAGTGAGTATGACTTTGTAATTGAGTACATTAAATGAAAAGAGAATAGAGTAGTAGATGCTCTTAGTAGAAGAAGATATCTGGCAAACTATGACCTCGACAAGGTCAAATCTAAGGCAATAGGTGATGCAACACTTACCAGGGGATGAGCACTATGAAAGGGTAAAGAAAGCTCTGTAGGAGAACCCCTTAGACCATCAATTTGATGGGTATGAATTTGAATCGGATGGAATCCTAAGATACTAGAGGAGAATTTATATTCCAAATTCTGGAGATCTCAAAAAGTTGTTCTTGGAGGAAATCCATAATGCACCGTATTTAGGACACCCTAGAGTTGTCAAGATGATCACAGAGTTGAAATATTTATATTTTTGGCCTAAACTCAGGAAGGATGTAGTGGAATATGTAGCTAGATGCTTGGAATTTCAGCGAGTCAAGGTTGAACATGTGCATCCAGCGAGGCTTCTCTATCCTCATGACATACCTAAGTATAAGTGGTAGGTGATCATCATGGACTTTATTCAATGGTTATCGTTGATCAAAAGCAAGCATGATATCATCCTAGTAGTAGTTGATAGCTGACTAAGGTGGTACATTTCATTCCAAGAATCCTTAAGGATGGATCATTGACCTTGGCCAAGAAATTTGTCCAAGAGATCTTCCATTTGCATGGAGTGCCAGAGACTATCATATCTGATAGAGATACACAAATGATGTCCAGATTTTGGACAACTTTCAATGGAACTTTGGGAACTAAGTTGAATTTTAGTTCAACATATCATCCTCAAATCGATGGTCAAACTGAGAGAGTCAACTAGGTAGTAGAGGATATCCTCCAAATATATTGCATGGACCAAAAATATAAGTGGGAAGAGTGTCTACCCTTAGTAAAATTTGCATATAATAAATCTTTCCATGCATCTTTAGGTATGACACCTTTTCAGGCTCTTTACAGGAAAAAGTGTCATACACCCATCAGTTGGGATAGGTTGGAAGATAGGATCATAGTGGGTCCTGAAATGCTCAAAGAGATGGAAGAGTGGATGAAACTTATCAAGGATAGACTGAAGGAAGTGGTAGATAGATAGAAAAGCTATGCCGACAAGAATAGAACCTTCAAATAGTTCTCAGAGGGAGATAAAGTATTTTTGAGAGTCAAGCCACATAATAGATCCATTACTTTTGGAAAATCTTCCAAGTTGGCCCCTAGATATGTGGGTCCCTTTGATGTATTGGAAATGATTAACTCATTTGCATACCAACTTGCTCTACCACCTACTCTAGCTTGACTCCATAATGTGTTTCATGTTTTCTTGCTTAAGCCATATCATCCAAATGCATCTCATATACTTGATTGGTATTCTTTGTAGGTGCATAATCTAGGAGTGGTGCTAGTGGAGCCCATTAGAATTCTAGATAGACACAACATCAAGTTTCCAAATAGATGCATTGTCCAATATAAGGTTCAATAGGACCAATATTATGAGGAAAATGCTACTTGGGAGGATACGAAGGAAATAGAACGTTCCTTTCCTCATTTGATTTCTAGATAGACTCTTAATGATACTATTGCTCTAGAATTTTTGGATTTGCATGTTATGATATTTTGGCTTGAATAAAAATATGTATTAATGTTGAAATGGACATATATAATTAAGTTTCATCTGATAAGACATCGAGACGATGTCTCATCCAAGTGGGGAAGGATGTCATGACTCAAAATTTTGCTTGCATTTAATAAATGTTAAGTTATTTAAATAATTATGGAAAATGAAATTTATCAGTTGACTTGTGATAAATTTAAGATTTCAATGGAATTTGAAATATATTTATATTCATATGATTGAATACGAAAGATGAGTGTTATGGTATGATGGATCTTTTCATTTCGAGCATTGGTTAATGGTTACTGATGAAAATCTACAAAGTGTAAGTGTGTGAATGCAGGAACAGGTTGAAGATTGAGAACATGGTTGAGGTAGTATTATTTAGTCGGATGATGAATGGTAAGCTTGATGGAATCTAGAACGTGCACACACCACCGAAAAACATAGCATTTGCATTGAACTTTCAATTTGATAGATATCATTTTTGCTTGTGTGAAATGTGTAAATGATTAATTAGGTGAGCTTATGGAAAAAAAATTATCAAAACATTTGCTTTACCTTGTTCATTCGATACAAGATTCATAATAGTGATGTTGTTGGAAAATATGTTTGTTATGTACATATTAACTGTTCTTGAAGAGAACTATTGAATTGAAAATGGAAATGAATACCCTTGTGTGAAACGATGAATATATCTGTATGTGTATTATTGTGGTAAAATTGTTTTCCTCCATTTGAAATTTAAAATTATATAAGAGAATTTCGACACATGGGAAGCAATTTAATCAAACACTTCAAGGGAAAATATTTATAGCACTTCTTAACATCATGAACATAACTGCCACCCATCATGGAAAAATATTTTATGCTAAATAAGCATGGAAGAGTGGGCAGCCAAGAAGGAGGGGAACATGGAGAGTTAAAGCCACCACCTCCAATTTTATAAAATGAAAAATCCCTAGTCATAAGGAGAATTTGAAAAAAAGGAGTGAAGATCTTGGAAAGAAAAAAGTAGAGAAGATTTTGGGGAAAGAGATCACTCCTAGGGAAAAGGAGCTTTTTACACCTTCGATAGGGTAAAAAACATTGACATACACAATAGGAAGGAGGTAATTTGAGCGTCATATTTTGTTTATATGTTATTTTCTTCTATGAAAATGGATGGTTTTACATTCTTTTGATTCAAACCTATACTATAGAGATCGAATGTCTTGAATTCATTTTCAACAATGTATATGCATTCATTATTTTCTTATCTATGGAAAACAGGGTTTTTGAACCTGTTATTTTGTATAATTCAAACACAAATGCCTTCATTTATCATTGTGTAAGGTGGGAAAAAATACCATTCATTGTCATGTTTCATTGAAGCCATACAGAGTTCAATCTAGCCGAACTTATCCCTGCCAGTAATTGGCCTTGGTCTACATGTTTTAACCCTTGTGAAGGCCATTACCATTACTTCTTCCTCTGTTATCAATTCATACCATCATAATAAAACTGGATATGTTTGATAAACCCCGTGTGGGGTGACACTCCTAAAGGGCGTCAATAGTATTGCATGTTGGATTAATGAACCAGTATAGAAATCTTGAGAGCTCACCATATTTGGTGATCATTTTTCTTTGTTGCAGTATCAACCAGTCGAACGAACTTCTTCATTCTGTCAAGATGTAAGATGTAAATAGATTTAATTCAATTTAGTTAAAATATGAGATGCAGAACGATTCCATCATTCTGAGTTATTGCATTTCTTGAACAATTATTACATCATTTTGATTTTTTTTACATAGTCAAATGATACCATCATTCCCACATTTTACTCGTTGTTGAATGACTAATGTTGGTCCTAATTAGAAATTTATCATATAATGATTCATAAAGTTCTTATTTTTATTTGGTTTAAGATGAATGAACGTGTATGTTTTAATAGTTTCGGGCCTATGCTTAAGGCCGAGGGATGTTAATAATCCCATCAACGCATGTCAAGTTTTTCTCACTTTGCAATACGATGTGTATGTATTATAGATAGATAGATATATACATATATATATGTATGTATATATGTATGTATGTATATATATATGTATGTATATATATATATGTATATATATATGTGTGTGTGTGTGTGTGTGTGTGTATATATGTATATATATATACATATAGTCGAATGTATATATATATAGATATATATATTTACATACACAGTCAGTCGATGGTATTCTTCAATGTCAAATGTTGAACTTACTCTTATTACTTCCCAAATTAAATAATGCCTCTGTTATATGATTGATAGAACCATCCATCATATAGTTAATGGATATGTAATAATGACACTCATCAGTATTCATCATGTCATTTGACCATGAACAAAAGAGTAGATGATTTAAATATGAACATTATGTGATTTTCCTTGGATAACTCTGATCAAAACATAATAATACTCTTTTCAATGAATTGAGAGGGATGATTCTAGATTTGAACCAAACTTAATATTCCTTGACTGAATGTTTCCTAGCTTGGTTTTAAATGAAATAGAACATTCAAAAGAAATCATATTGAATCATGAATAACTCATTTTTTCAGAGCAATAAGCCAGAATGAAATTTTTCAATTTTTATTGAACATAGATCAATTATGATGACTGATTATAATTTTTTTCTATGAAAACATCCTTGTGAGATTTTGGTTGAATTTCAAATGACTACTTAACCTTTGAATATCAGTTGAATCTCATTATGCATTTAATGAAAGTTGACATCTTGAAATATGTAAATCTATATGTAAAATGGAACTTTCTTTTTCAAAGAACGTATATGCATACACATTTCTTTACAGAAGTTCATATATGTGTACATGCATAAATCTTCCATTTATGCATTACACATACATGTGATATACCTTCTTTAAAATTGCTTTATTTTTCTTATCTGAAAAATGTAGATTTCATTTCAAGAAGGAAGGAATGAAGGAAATGTTTGAAATTTGAATGCTATGCATGAATTGATATATTCTTGTTGATGAAATGGATCATGTATTATGACTAAATGTCTAATTTTACTTTTATCAAAACTGGTTTAATTCCTTGCATATATTGTTAAACTGAATTAGCCAAGATGAGACAAATGTAAACTATGTTGTAGATTGTTTGATTCCTTATTATAAAAGGATTGGCTAGAAAGACTACTAGAAAATAAGTTGGTTGTTTTTGCATAATGTATGACTTGGATAAGATGTATGTTATTTTATGTATGTGGTAGGTTACCTTTCGGGATGGGTGTCAAAAATGGGTTTACAAAGAGTGTAGGTTTTTCTTTTCCAAAATCTATTATTTTAGCTATATACAACATATGCTTGGCCAAGCGTTTGTAGTCCATTATGTTGAATGGTCTAATTTGTATAAAGTAACTCTCTACCATTTCCTAGCATAGATCTTGCATGCTCTAAATGTAGATAGAAATGCATGTAGATGTTAGGCACACACCAAATTCCACCTTGCATACTATATCTCTTGCTAAGTATTTCATGCAGGGTTGGGTAGTCTTCAAGTAGGAAGAATTTAGGGGAAGCGTAGCTTTGTGGTTGGCTGGAAAAGCGCTTGAACTATGTTTTCATCCACCAGATGCGACGAGCATTGAAGAGGAATCACAAGGAATTTCATATTCTTGATCATTGTACTTTGTACTTCATGATGTAATTAGATTTGACCAAGAGGCGATGTTGGCCTAAGTCAAACAGTGTAACTTGTAAATTTGACATTTGGAAATGAATATAAATTATTATTTTTTGACATATGGTGCTATGATGGAAAATAGCTAATTGACTATGTCTTTAATTTATTATTCATAATGTCATATTTTATTTTTGAGTGTTATTTGTGTATGACACATTACAAAAGAGATAATTGCTACTGGGGTGGTTAATCATGCATCTTGGTTGTATTCTTTTCTAGATTTTGTTCCTAATGATTAATTTGATCCTTTGGATGATGATCACACTTCTAGTGTGGACTTTGATTTTGAGGAGAATTTTGGTTACTTGAACTTGGGTATTCTCACAAGTGATCTAGTTCTTGAACCTTACATTCCATCTCCTCCATATACTATTGCTACTTTAAATTCTAGTGTTGCTTCTTCAAAAGTTTATAGTGATTCTTTGTAGCAGGACATACATTGCCTTTCAAATTTAGCTTGGGATGATCTCTTGTACAAAATATTTCAGACTTGTTTATGGAGACACATATTGCAAACTTGGGAGACACTAATATTGATTATATTCATCTTATCTTTCATGAAGTTGATTCTTCTTCAGTTGTTGTGAGGGAACACTTTGACCCTCTTGTTCATTCTCTACACAGTCATTCATCACTGTTTGACATGAGTGTGGATACTTTGGATCATCATTTGGAGGAGACATCTTTAGAGGAGATACTTGAGTCTTTGGATGGAGTTCTACATCAGTCTCTAGGAGATTCTAATTTTTCATTTTTAGCAGTGTGGCCTAGAATTCCTAATTTTATTGTGGGATCTTTCAACATTGACATGGGGACACTTGAGGCGAGTTTAGAGATTCCATACATCTTGAGTTTTCTTCCTACATATTCCTTTCAAGAATGGGGAGATAGCTTTCATATGTCATTGGTTTTGTTTCTTCCTAAAGGGAGGAATGTTGTTCAACAATCATGGACCATCTTCTACATCTAGTTTTAGGCATCTACAATTGGATCTCTTAGGGGGGGCTTTTTGTCCTTTAACTTCATTTCTCTCTCTATTATGGGGAGTGTAGTTCCTTCTTGTGGGATGGGGATTCTTCTTCTTTGGAGGAAATTTTTTATGTACATGGGTACCTAACATGGCTTCTTTTGTCAAGACCCATCATCTTTTACATCCTCCTAAGCTACACTTAATGGGGGGTGTTGGTGTAGGTTTTTATTTTCCTAGTGGGTTAATTTACTTTCCCTTAGTCCTAGTTTTTTTCTACACTTTTATTAAGCTTACTTAGGATAATAAAGTGAGTTTATCATTTAATAACTAGGAGATAAGAGATGTTTTGTCCCCTTCCTTAAAGGGTGGAACACTTTCCACTTTTGGTCAATATCCACTTTTGGGAGTTAATTCCTATTGGTCAGGTTTGCCACCTCCATTATCTCCTTAGTTCTATATAAACTCACTACCTAGCTTGTATTTACATATATACTCTTGAATTCTCTTGAAACTTTTGCATACATGTACTTTGATGCATGCAGTCATTATTCTACATATTTTCTTTGAGGTCCTAATGCAATCTTGTCATCTTGACATTTGCACATCTCTTGGAATCTTGGGTCTATAATTGAGTTATTTCATTTACAGTTTCATAGCTTATCTCTCTCATAGAAGATCTTGGTTATTCAATCTATTTCAGATTTCTAACAGATAATAATGATTCCAATTAGATTTTCACACTAACCAACCCTCCACATAGATCACAGCAGTGGAATTTCATGATGAAATCAAGACACATCATTATAACTGAACACCTAACTTGGAGGATCAACTTCAGAACCTCAGCCTCATTTTGGCATGACTCTTGGAATGGGTATGTATCAATGATAGAAACACTTGGAGCTGAAGATCCAATTCAATTATCATAAATATAATATGGAACTAGGGTAAGGGATTACATCAAAATTTCTAATGTTAATGAAATTCAAACACATAAATGTTAACTAAGGAATTATCTACAAGAATTATTCTATTAACTGAAAAGGTAGATGAACTATTTTGGAGTGGATCTAAATTAGGAAAATACACAAACAAACTAGGTTACAAAATACATAACTTGGAAGCTCGAGAAAATGAATGGCCAACAAAAAAAATTTGGGGCACAAATGCAATGTCTAAGGCGGGGGCTTTCGCTTGGGAAGCCTTATATCAATTAATACTAACTAGATACATGTTGCAAAGGATCAATTTTGTAGGACCATATCAATCCTCATTATGTTAAAGCAACAAAGAAAGAAATATCATCATCTTCTACATTGTGATGTGGCAATGGAATGTTGGGCAACATTTCTTCGAAAACTAGAATGGGCTCAACCTCTACCATCATCAATACTATCCCTTTTCTTAAGCTAGCCAAGACTACACAAGAAATCATTAGGGGGTGCATTTGGAAATCCACACCATCCATAATAATGTGGCACATATGGAAGAAACGAAATTCATGTATTTTTAGAGGAAAATCCATGAACAAAAAATCACTCATTAACAAAATTGAGATAGCCATATCTGAATACCAAAATGTGAGAGTATGAATGAATGAAAAGTGGCATTTCTCAAATTGGGATAACATCCTTTCCACCTAGCACTCATTGAAATTCCCTAATCAACACCCCAAAGGTCAAAATGGACTGAAAGAATGGAGGATGGCCAAATGGAATTTGCAGCCAAGCGAGTGACTAAAGCTTAATTTTGATGGAGCATCACGTGGGAATCTCAAAAATTTGGTGTTGGATTTATCATACAAAATGAACATGGTCATTTATGTTGGGTAGGAGCAATCAGACTATAGAAAGGAACCAACAAAAACACAAAATTTGAAGCATTAAGGGAAGGACTTAAATTGTTCTTGGAAAAAATATCACACATTGACATTGAAGAGGACTCTTTGCTTGTAGTGAAGGAAATAATCAATAAAAGAATCTCTAATTGGAGAGTAGCAATGAAATTGGATCAAGTATTGATTAGCCTTGAGAGTATTAGTGATTACACAATTAAACATATTTTTAGAGAATCTAACCAAGTAGTTGTCTACCTCTCAAATCAGGCAATAGAGAAAACAAAGGGAAGTAAAATATCTAGGAACATAGAGGACTAGAACAAATTTGGAAAAATCTTAAGAATGGATAGTATACAAGCACCAAAAGGAACAATATAATAAAGAAAGATAAGTTAAATATATCAAGTTTCCACAATCCATATCATAAATTTGTATTGCTTCTAGTTTTAATTGTGTCAATTTTTTTAGCATCAATGTTTCGGATCACACTCTGTGATCCATCATCAGGATGAAAGAGAGAAAGAGGAGAAAAATTAATAATTGCAGACTTAGACTAGATAAAAGGAGAGAGGGAGAAGGGGAGGGTGCATGTAGATTGAGGGTCAAATATAAGATGAAGGGGAATGAAAGTGAAAGAAAGGTTGCACTAAGATATCTAACTCAACAATGGGAAGAAAAAACCAAAGTATAAAATATTTTAAAGAATTGGTAGATCAAATAAGATCGCAAAGTGCACTCATGGGTGGGGAAAAGAGAAGGGGTCGATTTTTAACCAATCCATAAAACCCAAGGCAAAGATAAACAAGATATAGGGATAAAATTCAAGTGCCAAACTAGGTACACATTTGAAAATGAAATAAGACAATAAAAGAGGATCATGAATAAAAGACACGTGGAGTATAGTCAGTTGAATGAGAAGTCATGATATTTGAACTGAACTTAAGGAACAATGCTTGGGAAAACACATCAATTAACAGAATAGTGTTGAAAACCATCACTCTAGCAAAAAATGCTAGGGATCATAGAGAATTTGGGGAAGAGTTGCACAATTGTAAATTGCAATTGACAACTGGAACTAATTTAAATATCAAAGGGAAACAACAAATCACAACAAACAAAGATGAAATGACTAAAATCATGAATTTTGATAGACATCTTGTAGTGCCCCTCCGTGTTCAGCCCTTTCTTGACATTTGAGTAAGTTTGGTTGGGTGTTTAGCGTTGATATTTGGTGTTAATTATGTTATTCTTATAATTATTGAATTTAAATAAATTATTAATGGATGGCTTGTGGAGAAAGTGAATGTTTATGTGTTTCCTTGTTTAAATTGAGATAATTAAATTAAATTAATTTTTAGAATGTTTGATAAAATTGGAATTAAATAAAATAATAAGTAAATGGAGTTGTTAAATAGTTATTGTTATGTTTAATTTTTTATTAATTCATTAAATTAAATTATGTGATTAAATGCTTTTATAATTAAAATAAAGATAATTATTACTATTATTATTGTGTCAAAATAAATTAAATTATGGAAAGATAATATAATTCAAAATAGAATAATTAATAAGATGAGATTTTCGAACAAGATGTTAAAGAAAGTTCAAAAATGGAAAAAGAGGAGTTTGAGCACATGAATAGCTTCGAACTGGTTTTGAAATAGAAACTGGTCTTTTTTAAATGATAATTGCTTGATTTTATTTTGGAAAAACTAAAAAAATTCCTTGTTTTTAATAATGCTCGTTTTGGAAAAATGTTGAGGAATTAATTTTGTTTTCGAAGAAGAGAAATTTGGGGGGGGCTCTGCAAAATTATTTTGAAAAGAATATAGTTTTGGATTGAAATTGTTTTCGAAGTGGATAAATTTCTGAAAGTAATCAAGTTTTGGAAAAAGGATTTGTGACTATGAAAGAGTGGTCTTCAACACATCTTCTTCATCTTCGAGCGTAGGACTCCAGGTTGGCATCGTCTTGCTCTTATTTTTGTTTATCTCTTGTTTGTGAATGACCACTCTCTCTCTTGTTTGTTGAAAATGATTATTTATTATCCAATCAAAAGGAAAATATATAAATATATCACTAGTATTTCCCACAGATTGAATTTTTGTTGAGCCACTCTTGATCCAACTCTTAGTTTGGTCTTCGCCATTTGATTTCTTATTGAAGCCATTCAATTTCTATTTACAAACATCTGCAATTATTTTATCCTTGAACAATCTAGAGGGGGTTCGATGTGTACTTTACTTCTACTTTAAACTGGCCCTCCTTGAATTAGTCTTGTCTTAGAAATAAATCTTCCTTCCCTAGGTTTGAGGCATAGCTCTCACAACCATCTACTTGTCTTTCATTTTCTTTTTCCAAAGAGATCGATTTCTTTTCCTTGATCACCCTTTTTGGCTGCCATGGAGCGAACCATGTTGAGGTTATAACATTTGACCTTATTTTTCTAAATGTTCATATTTTCTCCTGATTCTCTATTATTCTCATTGGTAATTTTCCACCCTAGTTGGTGTGCTGCGTTGCCCCTTGTTGTTTATAGCTATGACCCAAACAGTTCAATTTTATCTATAAATTCATGGCTTTCAATTCTGGTTTGTCTAACTTAGGTTTGCATATCTTTAGTGAATTCTGCAAGGAGTGGGGCATTTACCTATTCTAGCCCCAGCCTTATCTAGATGGTTCAGTTGGAAAATTCAATTTTATTCAATTTATTCTTGTTGTTTTACATGGTATTTGGTATTTACATGATTTTATATTTATGCTACCTTATATTATTGTATGGTTCGATCCTTTCTGAAGGAATAGAGTTCGGTATATATGCATATATTTAGGTGTATGGTTTAATCATATGAGTTCGCTCTTTTTATAGGATTTACTATTGTAAACAACAGGTTTATATACATTTGATGCATAAAACATTGTTTGGTAGCTTTGGCCTTTATTTAGTGTTGTATGGCGTTAGAAAATAAATGTCTATATATATATACAAACATGCCAACAATGATTCACCATATATATATGGTGAATCATTGTTGGCATGTTTGTTACCTGTATAATTACTGGTTGCTTATCTTAAAAGACAGTAGTTCGTATAAACTAAACATTTATATGTATATATATGCTTACATATATATATATATATATATATATATATATATATATATATATATATATATGTATATATATGTGTATATGTATATATATATGTGTATATGTATATATATATATATCTATGTTTATATACATATGTATATATATATCTATTTTTATATATATATGCATATAAGTTGAAAAATTAGGAAAAATACTTCTGTCTAGTAATTGATTGATAAAATAGTAAGAGAATTAGAAAATTAGACAAGTGAGAATTGATTGGGATACATTAAGTGAATGAGAGGAATGAATTATTGTATGAATGTTATTTTACACGATTACTTGAAAGTATTGAGTAAAATGGAAGAATGATTTGATAATTTCCTTGAAAATGTGTTTCCTGCTTGTTATGTACTAGTTTGATTGGTGGTGGCTTTTATGTATTTAGTTACTTGAATTATTGTCTCATGACAATGTTTGAGATAGTGATGCCTTGAGTTTATTTTTGTGTGGGAGTATATGGGTAGTCAGTTTTTGGGCTTCCAGAGGCTAAGGGGAAATTTGCTACATGTTGGATTTTCATGCTTGGTTCCTTGTGAAACTTTTGGTCTTAATTCTTGTGTTGAGCTCATGTGGGTTGTAACCTTGCACCATTGTTTCTCTTAATGATGTGGTGTTTGTGCAAGAAGGTTCATGCCTCACATATGTACATGGCTTTATGATTTTGGTGCTTTATGCGAGTGGGTACACCCTAGATGTTATGTGGATTGCCTTGTTGTTAGTAGGGGGAGTGGCTCCCAATGGGGTTCGGCACAAAAGGGGCGTTATGGTAACCCATTGGAGAGTTTCTTAACTCAGAGATAACCTAATAAATAAGCTAGGGGGTGGGGTAGAGTTCACACTAAACAAGATAAGTAGATGCCTCGCCCATGCCTATAGTGCTTTTGTAGGCTAAGGATGGGATGAGAAGGCCTGGTTGGAAAGATCACTACCTTTTCCTCGCGAGAGGTAAGTGATTTTGCATGTGTCACCCTATGGGGTCGGCGCCTAGTGAGAGGCAGTCAAGGTAACCATAGATGGGGGTCAGTGTCTAGATTGTCAGGGTAACTCAGGGATGGGGGTTGGCATCTAGACTGTCAGGGTAACCCATGTTAGGACCATGTGATGACACTCCTCCCTATAACAACCTTGTTTGCCTTATTTGTTTTCCCCTTGTTGTTCATGTACCTCTAGAAGCGGTTGTTCTTTGTGGTTGTTGTTTCATTTGTTGTGGAGTCTTGTTAACCTTGTTTGCTTGACTAATTTTATGTTGCGGGTCCTTATTGTCATCTCCTAGCATGGGGGGTGGGCCTTAGGGTCCACATGGTCAGGTGGAATCTGCTACACACTCCATTGGGTTCCCAATCAGAGTTTGTGATGCAAGGAGCTATACCATGCAGTGATTCCAAAGCTTCTCCATATTTGGAGATAGTATTGATGATATGTATTATCTTCATTTCAGTTGCATCACATTATGTAAATGGTGAATTCTTCCTGTTTTATGTTGGGAAGCACGAATGTATTATTGTAATCATTGAAACGATGTATATTCATATAATAAATGTGATGGATGTATTATTTGGTATTATCATGCAATCACATATGGATATTTATGTAATTTTATGGATGTTTGTATGTTGTTCATTATTCTATATAATGTTTTTAAAATGAATACTTGTGATTAGTTATCATCGTTATGGGATTGGGATTATGTTAGGATTGTTCACAAGTAATGAAGTCATGTTATCCCAAAGGACTTAGTTAGATGATGTGTATGTATAGTTTCATTATTAGTGTTGTATGTTAATTTACATTAGTTTTACTTTTTTTTTTTAAATGTGCTATAATTGTAGTCATTGTATGTCCTTTGGGGTTTTCATGGCAAGGCATTACACATCTCTAGAGAATGAAGAATGGTTTGGCCGATAAATCTAGCCAAAAGATCACATTGGGATAATTAGGGAATAATTTTTAGAGAACTAAATGGAACTTATGGAAATTAGAATACTTAGAGGTGAAATCTAGAAAGATTATATAGTTCACCCAAAATGGATCCATGCTACCACACCTAGAATGACATATAACTTAAAAATCTTGAATGTCTAGTGTGCTTGCACACAAGAAAATTTGAGGGAGTAGATGAAGGAAATATTCAATATCAAATCAAAAGTGGAAGAAGAGGCTATCAAAGTGGTCATTGGTGAAAGACATTTGAATAGGACAAACATCCATAGTTTAGAGTTGTTGGAGATGTTTTTATACAATGTAGTGAGGACTTTGAGTAGTTTTGAATGGGTGGGAATGGAAATGGGTAGATTTATGAACCACAAATACTAGGCAAAGGCCATAAATGATTCATCCACTTCGAGCAAAGATCATAATACTAGACTAGTGGGTGATGCTATATGCATAGCAACAACACAAAAGAGTGAAAATATGAATCAGGCAATCACAAGAAATAACATGGAGATTTATGCTTTCTACATGTCCCACAATGACACAATTCTCTCCCCTACATAGTTTAAGAGACTACAAGAGATCATAGAGGGCTTGAGAACCCTTTTCTTTAGCCTTGTTTAGTTTTAGGCCCCCAATATGTAATTTTCTTTTGATATAATAGAAAGGGAGTTTTCCCCATGAAATTTTTTTTCCTAAAATATTAATAATAAAGTATATGTATTGTATTATTTTAATTTTAATAATAATAATTTAAACTTTAAAATTTCTTTCATATAAATTTTACCATCTCTCTAATCCATCCACATCAACTTCTAAACAACTCTCCTAAAGAAGAAAAAGAAGGAACTATGACTACCTAAGAGCCAACTGATGATGCTACCCTTGAAAATGTTTGGAGCAGTCCAAATGATAAAAAATGCTCATCCATCTAGTTTTTCTTTAACTACTTAGACTTTGTTGGACTTGGCCCTTTTATTGTTCTTTTTTCTTTGTTTTGGACCTAGTCTAATTAGATTTTGTGGGTGTGATTCTCTACCACCATCCCTTTTTTGTGAATATTGTACTATCCTTTAATCAATAAATTTAAGTATGAAATATTCATTAAAATTTTGTGTTTTTACTACAATTCATTTAGGACATATAATTAAACAATTTTAATATTTTAGAGTTGATATTGGTAATTTATAATGTAATAATGTTTTTGATAATGTAAGAAGCATTTACAGGGTGTTGTACCCTACACAGAGAGCCACAAGGGCTAGAAAGTCTAGATCAAAAAAGCATTAAACAAAACTCCACACCAAAAAACACCTAACTAAAACCAAATGGACACCAACAGCACACATGGACCAACAGCAAGCCAGCAACAAACTAGTTGGCTTTCTCCCAATTCTTAGATAGCAGTTGAACCATATCATCATCGATCCACTCCTGATGGTCCTCAGTCTTCTTCATCCCCAACTCATCCTTCATGGCAGCCGACAGGGTACTGGTGACATAGTGAATCATCTTGACTGTGAAGCAGGTCAACCCAAGGAATTTATTTTCCAGGATGTCCAATCTTTCTTTCAGCACACCAAGCTCATCCCCATTGCCCATAGTGTAGTCGGGATCATTCTGCTCAATCTCCAGCGGCTCCAATGAGTGGGAGGCCAAAACCTCCTTCTGAGCTTTTCCCATGTCAGGAACAAAAGAGGGGCCCCTAACATTTTCATCTTCCTTGTCCTCTGACACCTCTTCCACATCATTTCCTTTGCTATCAGACAACTCCTCTTCAGTGTCCAAGTCTCTAATTTGTACTTTTTTCTTATTTTTTCCAGCCTTCCTAAATTCCTAATGATGGCGTCGCAACCAATAACCAAAGTCTCTGCAACCACCGTATCACCCAAGGAATCCTTGCTCACAACATTCTTCCCCTTTTTTGGAGGCACCTTCTCCTCCTTACCTTTCTTCTTCATACCAAGCTTATCAGGAGTCTTAGCAGGGGTAGATTTTAGGTCACACAAGCTAACAGCCACACTGGTTTGGGCAACACCATCAATACCCTTGAGTTTTTTAGTAGCATTTTTGGGTTTCACAGTAGGGGTCAGGTGACTCTTTCTAACAGGGCCTTTAGATTCGGCCGGGGACAAGTTGGGAATAGTGGGGGGCTCAATTTCCTCAATACGAATGGCTGAAATAGTTTTGGTGGGCATAAAGCTAGATGAAAATGGTAGTCTTAGGATAAGAACTTGATGGAGAGGCAGAGGAGTAGGCTCATTGGGATTAGCAGTAGCTGAATCAACACATTTTTCAATTGAACTTTCAAGGTCCATAAGCAGGTAAAAGGGAAAACTCATAAGAATCTTATGCCTAAGATGGTTTAGCAAGGGAAAATGGTAGTAGTAAAAAGTCTTGTACCTTCCCTCCAGCGTAACATACTTTATCAAAGCAAGGAACACCTGGTTCCACAGCTGTGAAAGAGCCTCCTGTTCAAACCCAAACTGGTTGTGCACTAGCACCTCCTCCCCCACAAAAAAATTATTCATACTCTCATTGTCCTAGATCTTAGAATGTTTAGGATGCTTCATACCCATGCACTGGAGGCCCATCGCCTACATAATAACTTCCTCATCCACCGTGAAGGAGATTCCACCAATGGAAACATAATGATTCCTCCATGAATTGACAAATTGGGTTGACAAGTTAGGGTCATGACCCACAATTTTCTCCATCAAAGAAGTTATGACACCTTCAATGCAAATGTGCCAGACTAGAGGATCCTTGAGAAATTTGTTGTAATTATCTAGCTTCGTTCACACCCTATCACCCCCCATGATGTTACTCTACACACTATATAACCAGGAACTCTAAAAACAAATAAGGTTAGAGACAATAGCAAGGTGAAAAAATCCCCACACAATAAGGCATTTAAGCCAAGAATGAAAAATTTTGGTAATCAATCCAATGGAAAAATCACACGCATGAGCAGAATAATTCCCTAAAACCATCTTAGTGGAACCATCAATTAAGATCACATCACACAACCAGCTAAGTAAAAAGGACATGACAGGAAGGAAATGATTTCCTTCCACGTCGCAGAAGCACAAAATTCTAGGCTGAATAGCTGCGGGGCTATAATTAGCAATCTCCAACTCCATAGCATTTAAGGGTTGGTCAACTTTAGTTATCCCATAGAAAGAAGCTATAAGGCGCAAAACCAAAATAGCAGCAAGATAAAAGCCAAAAAGGAGCTTAGTCTTATAATTACAAGTCACATCAATTTCAAAAAACACGAATTTGAAAATCTGAGAGTTTAAGTAAGTCCCCATAAGGAGGTTACGACAAGTACGGTTCAGCTTCAGCTGGTACTCGCTGCAAAAAATCATGATTTCTTTGTTCAAAACAGGCTTCATCTTATAATTTGAAAAAATCCACTTGATGTCCATCCCTTCGATACAACTCATCATCCATCCCATCACCACAATAATCCCACTAAGCCCAATGAATAAGCAAGTGGGACCCCCAGAAATCTAGCTAAGCATCTGTGGTGTTGTCATCATGTGTCAAGTAAGGGCTTTGTTCCTTCAATATAATACTCTGAATATTAGGCGGAAGAATACTTAATTCATGCCAAAATTTGGATAGTTTCCAGTGTGTGCTAAAATTGGCCAGGGTGTCTGCTACTTGGTTCCCCTCTCTGTAGATATGACTGGCCACATTTAATTTTAGTTTAGACACTAGGAACCTAATATCAAGAAGAATATCTTTAGTGTTCCATCCCAGTAGTTTGCCACAATTAATAGCATCAATAATGGACTTAGAGTCCCCTTCAATGTGCAGGTTCTCTATCCCCAGGGAAACAACTATCTGTAAGCCCTTTAACAGATGAGCTTCCACTATCATAGAAGAGTGAAGACCAATTCCCCTAGCATAACAGCCACTAACTTTCCTCTGTGGTCTATAATAACACCTCCAATACTTGCTCTATCTGGGTTTCCCTTAGCAGCCCCATCAAAATTTAGTTTGAACCAGCCCTTGTCAGGAGGTTTCCAAATAGTGGCTCTTTGGGCTAGAATTTTGGAGTTGTCATAAGAGTTGGCATCCAAGTCCTGATGCCAGGCTTTAGCTATGTTTATTTACATCTTAGTTGGGCCTATATCCGGAGTTTTCCCTTTGAAGAGAGAGATTTTTTCCTCAATGAGTCGGGCTCCAATACCAAACACCTCTTTCGGGTGCATCTCAATGTTCCTGAATATCCTATTGTTCCTCTCTTTCCATAAGCACCAACATATAATAGGAGGAACTTGGTTCCAGATTTCAACAGTTAAAGGATGGGAAAAGGGTCCAGACCAACTTAAAATAAAGGATGTGATATCCTTACACATAATCCATTGAATCCCTAATCTTTTGAGTGCTAGCTCCCAAACCTCCACAGCAAAGGGGCAGTGCAATAGCAGATGATTAACTGATTCTTCATTGCTTTTACACAAGAAACATCTGTTGGGGATCTAGAACCCACTTATCCTTAGATTGTCCTGTGTAATAATTTTGTTATGACAAACAGTCTACTAGAATAAATTAACTTTTGGTATCATGTATTGATTCGAGACCTTCTTCCATAGAATATTTCCAACCCCCTAGTCAGTCAGTTGCCTATAAGCAGATTTCACAGTAAGATCACCCTGATGATCATGGATCCAGAAGAACTCATCCCCATAGTGGGAAGGGGTAATCTAGTGAGGGAAAGCAACTCTTGAAGGGTCTTGGAAAGAATGCAAAAATTTGGGGATAAAGGACAGCAAATGTTGATATCATTCCATTTCCTAGCTCTCAAGGGCCCAATCAGGTAATCACTAATATATATACCAAACACTTGTTGAGTCCATCCCTTGAGAAACCTAAACTCAAAAGAATCCAAGGGAGAGTCCAGTAACCAAGTATCTTCCCAGAATCAGATTTTATTACCATTACCTATCTTCCATTTGATCTTGTTCCTTAAAAGATCCTCAAGGCTACAAATCCCCTTCCAAACTAAGGACCTCAAAGGGTGGGCCTCCGAAAGACATTCAATCAACAGTCGGCTTAGTAGGTATTTAGCATTCATTATCTCACACCAATCCTTCCTATCCCTCAAATGATCCCATCCCATTTTGGCCATGAGAGCTTTATTAGAGAGAGAAATGGTTCTTATCCCAAGACCACCACTACTTTTCGGTTGGCAGACCTTATCCCACTTAACCAAAGCTAGCTTCTTTTTCTCCTTTAAACCTGACTAAAGGAAAGACCTTTGAATCTTCTCAAATTTTTCAGTAATATACCTAGGCATCTTAAACAATGATAGGAAAAAAATAGGGATACCTTGAAGCACCGTAGTAAGAAGCTAAAGCTTACCAGCATGGATGAGTAAAGAGCCCTTCCACCCAGCAAGCTTACGTTGAATCCTCTCCAGAATAGAATTCCAGAACTTTGGAGTGACTTCTTTGATAGTTAGGGATAACCCAAGGTACACCGAAGGTAGAGAACCACTCTGACAGCCCATAACAGTAGTAACCCAAAATTGCAGGTTAGGAGTGTTGTTAAAGAAGTAAATCATGCTTTTATTATAGTTAATGCATCGCCCAGAACAAGCAGCATAGTTGTTGAGACATTTTTTCCATTTCCTAGCTTCCAGCACCGAGGCTTTCCCAAATAAGAATGTATCATCCACAAATTGTTGAATCACAATCGGGTCAAGGGTAGAAGCCGCCTTAATACCTTTTATAGACCCCTTTGATAGCATACTTGAGAAGTTTCTACTTAGAACATCAGCCACCATTATAAACAAATATGGAGATAGGGGGTCTCCCTATCTAATACCTTTCCCAGCATGAAAGAACCCGAAAGGAGAACCATTAACTAAAACAGAGTACTTAATAGTAGTAATACATTCCATAATAATATTGATCACCGATTGATTAAAACCAAAATTAGCAAGGACTTTAGGGACAAAATTCCAGATCACCTTATCTGCCAATGTAATAATGTTGCATTTAATGTGGGAACTAAATAAAATAATTAAAAGGTATTTATTTTTAGATAAATGAGGAAATAATAATTGTGAAGTTAATGTTTGAAATTGATTTATCAATATACTAGGAAATCTATATCATTTATAGGACTATATGATTTAATGAAAATCCAAATACAAGCCTAGATCTAGGTCAATATAGAATATTAGAAATGTTACATACAAACATATAGATAGTGAAAAATATAAATATTAGTTAATATTCAATATCAAGAATATGAAGAGATTAATATGGAATTGATTATTCATTGATAGAAAAGAGCTACAATATATATATATCATTCTATTTTTCAAATCAAATGATGATGAGAATAAGATATAAAACCAAAAAATAATGGATTTCTTTAACTAAGTTTCCAAATTTGAGAAGATAAGAAAAAATAGAATCGCATGCAAGAAGGAAAAGACAAGTACTCATTTATCCTATCCTACCTAAGTAATTAAATAACTTACCTAAGTAAACTTAAATGATAAGGCACAATTAAATAATTACACCAAAACCCCTTAAGTGTAACTTAAGAGAAATGTGAAACATGAAATGGGTCCTAACAACTAGGCCTAAGTAGGTACTCATGTATAATGATAACGTCCTTCAAAAGATGAGAATGAGAAAATTCGTAAGATAAAACTTTTTCAAGAGAGGATGAAGAGAGACTATGAAACCCTCTTCAAGTAGTCTTCTATACCAATATTATATACTCAACATAAAATGTTAATAATAGTCCATGATTGTCAAACAATATTCCTCCCCTTGGGAAGAAATATTGAGGACAAAGAATTGTGCAAGATATCTTCCCATTCCTAAATTGAATATGAGGGAAGAAAGATCAAGATATATGATGTCTTCAAATTCTTCTCAGGTTTTTCTATATTAGTTCCAAAAGGTGTCATAATTGAATGAAGAGTTCTAGGCCTAACTAAAAAAAGTGACAATCCAAAAATTTATGAAAATAGATGAGAACATGATCCAATGATGAAAAAAACTCCTCCAAATGTTGCTCAATGATCTCCAATATAATGCTAAATTATGATGAATGATCACGTGGAGAAATAAAATTATGATTTGAATGTGCTCTCATGACATATGAAGAGAATGATGCAACTCCATAGGAGCTAACATCAAAGAGGAAATGTATATCCTCAATAGTGTCCTCCAATTTTGTAACATAGGACTCACAAAGAAAATGTACAATGCTTATCAAATAGTCATCCAAAGTAGTGGTATTTGAAAAATGATGAAAAATATCATGTTGTGCTATATCACTAGAAGCCCCATATGAAGCAACACTAAACTTTGAAGAAGTGGGATAAGGAAGAGATGGATAATCAACACTATTCTCTAGAACCTTAATCTCTAAAAGAATTGAAGGTTCAAATGACCGTATTATACCTCCTCAAAAATGTCCACATTAGGTTCTTGAGTTTATATTTAAGGAATATTAGGAGCAAAAAGTGAGAAGGTATATAATCTAGAATAATCATTTGACTTCCCAACTATAATAATATATCTACTCTACACATCAAGTGAATGATAATAACCCTTGATGTGAATTCAACACTCTTTATTTTCCCACTATGGTGATCCAATAGATAAAAAGGAGATTAGTTTACAATGATGACACATAAAATACATCATTGAAATATCCCTCACCCATGTCAATAGACCTTCCCCCACAAACACACATATATGTGTTGTTACCCATCAACAAATTTGGTGTAGAACAATTCTCAAATGAAAAAATATGCTTTGTGACTTAGCCATATGATGTGAAGCTCTTGATCAAGGAGCCATCTTGACTCATATTTGCAAAATCAACAAGTTCTTGCCCCTTCTATTTATTTGAATTTGAATGAGAAGAGGGTGATGAACCCTTGGTATTTTTCAAGGTAGTTTGATATGATTCTTCTTAAGAAGATTCTCCATCTCATTAATTTATTTTGAAAGAAATTATAGTTCATCATGTGCCCATTCATATAGTATGCACACATGGTATTTTCCTTTTTAGATAGTTTCCCTTTTTGTGGAGAGGATTCTAAATCTAATTATACATTATCTTTCTTTTTATTTTTCTTCTTTTGTCTTTTTAGGATCCCCTTATTTTTTTGTACTTCAGTCTCAATAGAAACCAATAGTTGTGGATGAGAAGAATTGATTCAAGACTCATTTTAATTAAATTTTATCCCTCTTGAATTAGGATATTAGAAAATATATCAAATGTAGGCTCAACATATGCAACTTCAATAGAAAGTTGATGAGTGTGAAAGATAAAAATAAATATTGAACACTTAGGATCAAGCTTGGATAACACATTCAAAATTAATTGTAGATCCTCTTATCAATTTTTTGGTCCTTCAATTATACTATTACTAGCTTAACCTTGGAAGTATAGTCTTGGATGTGGTCAAAATCTTTAGGATTATAATTCTTCAAATAATTATCAATCTAATACCCCTAAACTTGTTATTTTTAACATATAATTTATTAGGATTCTTCCAAGCCTCCTTTGGTGTTTTGCATGATTCAAAATGAAAGTGTAAATTAAAAGTGAGTAATGAATAAATATAAACAATATTTTTTCATGGTTGATTTCTCACATTTCCTTTGCACTAGCATTAGTAGGTTTATAAATAGTTTCTTTTACATGATGTGAAACCTTTTCCCATTAGTTAATTTCAAGTTGTTTTTTTCCATGAGGAATAATTATATGGATTTGGGAATTCAGATTGTTTTTTTTCCATTCAAGACCACAAAACAAAGAAATGAAAGAAATTAACCACCAAACTATCACCCCCCAAATCCACTCAAACAAGAATCCCCCTAGCAATATGTGATCCTGACACTTTATACTTAATGTGTTTACAACTATCACTTTTTGAATCAATGAAGTGGTCTTGATTTTAAGATATTATAGATTCCAAATTGGCCATAGAAATGAAACTATACAATTTCAACATAATGGGATCAAAATAGTTACTCCAATATAAATTAAACAAAAAAATGCACTTTAAAAAATGCACCAAAAAATGTTATTATATGAGTTTGAATAGAGCCTCGAAAATTTCTAAAATAAGTACTCAACATCACCTATGTGAGTAGAGAATTTATTAAAAAAAACAAATAAAAAATATTTTTACCATTGCAAAGCTCACAAAAAAATTGCCTATATAAAAAAATTGCGTAATGTCTTAATTTTGTCTCTTTCCTTAGTTATCCTACTAGAATAGTTATATTATGTAAAATTTACATGAATTGAATATGTTTTGAGCCTGTAACTCTATCACCAACTAACTTTTTATTTTTATTAAAGAAATTGGGTTTATCTAATTGGTTTTGGTCTCTATAAGATATTTTCACCAATCCTTTGGCTACAAGGGATTTTTTCGATTTGTACTCTTTTCTCAATAATATCATCAAAGATATTAACGCAACGTGCTTGCAAATAAAATGCCAACTCTTTATTTAGAATACGGATAAATATATGGACTCATTTGTTTTTAGGATTCATATAAATCTACTTGTTATGCTTCTCATTATCAAAGAAAAGAAGAGAATCTCTCCCCATTATCTTTTTTGCATTGCATAGATCCATCATGGTTATTTCACACTCCACATTGTATGAAAATTGATTCACAAATATTTTCACTAGAAATTGGTGAATTTTATGATAAAACCTTTAGGTAAGTGTAATAATAATTCAAGGGCTTGTACTTGTAAGCTTTTATGAAAGATTATAATTAGATATATGTCATTATAGGCAACCTCTTGACATGCCTATAAAATTCTTTTACATATTTTTTTGGATATCCTTTCCCCTTATACTTATCAAATTTGGGTATTTAAAATATGGGGAAAGATATTTATGACATTGATCTATCCAAGGGATAGGGACATAACTCTTCAAACTTGCATCCTTTGTTTTGAATTTTGGCTCTTGCTTGTAGGCCTTTTATTACATCTTCCATGGCTTATAACTCTTTTTGTACCAATATATGGTTGGTAGTACAATAAAATTGGATTCATAGGTTTGATTTTTTTATTGGTTTTATATTGGTTTCAGGTTTAACTGTTTGTATTGGTTTGATGTTGTCATTATGTTTGATTATTTAGATTAGTTTGATATTATCGATAGGTTTACCATGAAATTTTTGGTGATGGACACCTTTTTTATTTTGAGTTTAAGATTTCCATTTTGAAATTTTCTTATTTATTTTTAGTTCACTATTGTTATGATCAACAGTTATTAGTGGTGACATGGTCTCATTTTACATGTTCTTGACAAATGATATCATTGAGATTGTCAAGGTTCTAATTCATAGGCAACTTAGCACTTGATTCTAGGGGGTAGCTAAGTATATCAACCTTATTGTGGTATATGTATTATTTCATTTGGGAATTACATTGTTTAGAGTTAAATAAATCATTATATTAATTTTAATATTCACTATGATTGGCTATCACTATCACTAACATCTTGGTTTTCATGTAGATTGTGAGAGAACCACCTAACGTAAGGATTTTGCATATATGGGGTCCTTGAAGAAAATGACACTCTTCACTTGAATTCCATGTTAATTTTTTCTTGAATTATAGTTATAGGTGGCAACAAAATATATGTTTCCTTTGATTTTGGTGTTGCATGGGCTTAACACATAATGGAAAGGTAAAGAAGACACACTAGCAACCTAAATTATTCAAGTGGATGGGTTTCACAAGTGAGCTCGCTAGTATATTAAGCTTGGTCATAAATAGTGTCAACCCAATATCTCAAAGAACCAACTTGAAAGGATTAATATTATACACATAACCCACTATTCTATTTCTAAAGATGCATGATGAGTAACTTCTTGGGGCTAACCACTTACCTGTACATCACAAGTGATGATAGATTCTTAAACTAGATTGAAATAAGGCTCAACTAAGGGATTCATTGATATAACCAAAATTATTTAATTCCTAGGTTATGATAAAAAGGGTGGTGTCTAATTTCATGGATTGAGAAGAAAACCCTTCATATCATTCATTATAAACCTATCTAGGAAATCTATCTTAGCCCAAAATGATAGCTTCTTTAAGGAATTTAAATATCTCACTAATAAATGTTTTGACACTTATCTCAAAGGCCAATATGATAGCAACTAATAGTAAAATAAAAGAAGAATATGCATATTGTAGAGATGGATACTAGAGAGGAAGAGAAATATATGGTAAGGACGAGAAAGACCCTTCAAAGGAACATGATTCAACTACAAAGAAGAATGTGGGGTATTTGAATGATTCCAAGATTAAGGAAAGAAACCAAAAATGGGCACTAAAACTACACTCAAGAAAGAAAAACCCCCCAATCATATGAGTCAGATAAAAATCCTAATAATTGAGAATCAATAATGATGAGAAATGCCTTAATGAAGCATCCTAAGGGAGGACAGGTACAAAGAAATAACCTATTTATAACTAAATGCAAAGTAGGGGAGAATTGTTGTAGGGTAATCATTGATATTAGAAACACAAATAGATTGGTATCAAAATAAATAGTTAAAAAAATTAAACTTAAAGAGGTAGAAACACCTAAACCTTTACACAATTTCTTGGTTGAAAATAGAACATAAGGTGATGGTCATTGAATAGTACTAGATAATATTTAAGATAGGGAGTTACCATGATGAGGTATTGTGAAATATAATGTTGATGTATTTGCATAACCTACTAGTAGGGAGGCTTTATAAATTTGATCAAAAAGTTATACACTATGGGAAAACAAACACATATATTATAACTAGGAATGACTAGAGGCACAAATTAATGTCACTAAAGGATAGCGAAGATTAATTTTGTAGTAATACCAGGATATTTTTGATAGATGGAAGGAATTTTGTAGATGGACTAAGGAATAATAATGTTTTTTTTGCATTGATTCCCAAGGTATTCAACATCATAAATGATGGGAGTACTACCAAAAGTGAAAATTAACCATCATAGGAGATCTCAAAATTTTTGGTAGAATACAAAGATTCCATATTTGACATGACAAAAGAACTACCACTAGTAAAGAGTATCACTTGCCACATGGATATGATTCTAGGAGCTAGTTTACCAAATAAAGAACCACATAGAATGACACTTTAATAGAGAATGAGGAACTTTAAATAAGTAGGTTCACAATTTATTAAGGGAAAGTATGATCTAGGATAGTTTGAGCCCATGTATAGTACCCATAGTACTAGCACCCAAGAAGGAAAATGAGTGGAGAATATATTGATTCCAAAGAAATCAATAAAATCATTGTAAGGTATTTTTTTTTTTCTCAAGGATGGATAATATCATTGATTATCTAAGTGAACCGAAGTATTTCACCAATGTTCACTTGAAGAGTGATTATCACTAGATTTGTATAAGAGAATGGGATGAATGGAAAACAAATTTTAAGACCAATTAAGGGTTGTATTGAGTGAATTATTATGCCCTTTGGACTAACCAATACACCAAGCATGTTTATGCAATTAATGAAAGAGACATTAAGGAAATACATGGGCAATTTTGTAATAGTTTATTTGGATGCTATTCTAATAGTTTATGCCCTTTGGACTAACCAATACACCAAGCATGTTTATGCAATTAATGAATGAGACATTAAGGAAATACATGGGAAATTTTGCAATAGTTTATTTGTAATAGTAAGACCAAATAAGAACATCTAGAGATTACATCAAATTAGTAATACAAATGTGTTAAGAAGAAAAGTTATTGATAAATTTGAAAAGTTATAATTTCATGCAAGAAAAAATTGTATACTTGGGATTTATGATCTTAGTGAAAGGTTTGAAGATGGACCTAGAGAAATCCAAAGCAATTATGGAGTGATCTACACTAGAAAATATAGTGCAAGTAAGATATTTTCATAGGTTGGCTAATTTCAATAGGAAATTCATCATAAATTTTAATAGTATTTGTGCACTACTAATTGATACAATGAGAGGAAACAAGAAGAAATTCAAGTGGAATTTAAGAGATAATAGGAGCTTTAAGTTTTGAAAGAGGAAAGTAAAACAAAAAAAGTGTTGGTTCTGCCAGATTTTACCAAGATATTCCAAGTGGATTATGACACAAGTGTGAATCCAATTGGAGTAGTGTTAAACCAATAAGGAATACCAATAGCTTTGTTCAATGAGAAATTGAATGATGCCAAAAATTGTTATTTATTCAATGATTAGTAATTTCATGCCATGATACAAGCACTAAATAAATAAAGGCATTACCTTCTAGCTAAGGAATTTTTTTGTATACTAATCGTCAGGCACTACAATAAATAATTAAAGTAAATTAAATCAAAGGAAAATGTAGTGGATAAAATTTGTAGAAAGGTACACCTTTGAGTTGAAACACCAAAGTGTCAAATAAGTTTTCCAATTCATTAAGTAGAATACATAATCTACTAATATAAATGAGGATAGAAGGGCTTGGTTTAAAAACTCACATTTGTATAACATTGGCCCCAAATTTGTAGAGTCATGGAAGACATGTAAGGAGTCGGTAAGCATGGATAGAAGCAAGTGGCTATATTACTAGATTCAAAATGAGATGTCATTCAAAGAGACTCAATTATGTATCTGAGGAGGCCTATGGGGAGAATATAATTAGAGAGAAACATTACAGTGGCCTAGCTAGACATTTTGGGATAGATAAGATAGTTTCCTTGATCACCAAGAACTATTTTCAGTTGCAAATACATTAGGATGTGAGGAAATTCATTCAAGGTTGTAGGAATTACCAAGTTTCCAATGAAATAAATTATAATTTTTTGTTATATTGGCCACTTATAGTGCCACAAAATATATGGGAGGACATAAGTATGGACTGTGTATTAGGACTATCAAGGATGCAAAAATGAAATAATTCAATCATGGTAGTAGACATTTTTTCTAAGATGATGAAATTCATTCCCAATAAGGAAAGAAGTGATGTGATACACATAGAAAACTTATTTTTTAGGGAAGTAGTAAGGTCACATGGTTTATCAAAAAACATATATTTAAATAGAAACACTATTCTTGTGGGATACTTCTGGAGGTCCTTGTGGAAAAAGATGAAATCCTAAAAAATACTCAAATTGTATTTCTAGGGATGAGGTGAACTAACTAGGGTTCCCTCTAGTCACTGGAAAGTGGGGGAATCACTTTTTAATTTACTTGAGGTGTTTTATGTAGGAGAATTCTTTGGGAAGAAAAGTAATCTTGAATCACTGGCATTCATTTTGTTTGTTTGTTTGTAATTTTGATTCACCAATTAGTTGTAAAATTGTCACCATATTTCTATTTTTTACAAAAAATTCATTTAGTTTTGGAAGAACATAAAACATTAATATTTAGATATCTTGACCATGTTTAAGGAGAATTGGATTTATGTAACAATGTATTTGGGTTTGTGAACTTGTATCATACTAGTAAACTATCACAATTATAGAATTAATTTTAGTGCTACAAAATTTTAAGTTTACAATAATCAAGGAAGATATGGGAATACCTATTTGACCTAGGGAGTAAAAATTGGCCATCAAAAAAAATTATTTTCCTTAATTTTGGTTTCGTTTGATAAATTAACTCTCACTAGTCAACTACACATTTTGAGGAATATTGAAATTTTAACCACATTGCAACTAACATAGATCATTAAGAGAGTTGGAGAATGATATATATCGGGTTCCACAATAATTGAACATTATCAAGAAGAGATAGAATACATTTTATCCAAGCTATGAGGAAGATGGGTTGAGATGGAGTTCAAAGCATTAGATATTGTAATTGTTAAAAGGTTATAGCCTAAGATATATGCCAATATGGCAAGATTTTTTAAGAATTCAATAATATAAGGATGAACCTTTTGGAAATTGTATTTTTCCCTCTTTATGGTTTTCCTATCATATATATGTGTCATTTTGTTGTTATGTTTTGTTCATATACATTATTTTTCTATCGGTTGCATGACTAGATAGTCCTTTTTCTTAAAGGTAATATTATGAAAATAAATATCCATATGTGTTATTTTTCTATTGGTTACATGATTGAATAGTGGCTATAACATTCCTAAAGGTATTCTTATGAATATCCTCATCTTCAATGTAGATTTGATGATACCATAATCTCAATTAATTTTTTGAGAAAATGTTAGCCCCTCTAAGATTATAAAAAAACATTTATTTAGGGAAATTGATATTTTTTAATATTGACCTTAGTGAGAATTGAATAATCAATTTAAATTATAATTGTTTCATCTTTCTTCTTCACAAATAGCTTTGAATAAGAAATATACATGCTAAATGTGACATCTTTCTTCTTCACAAAGAGCATTGGTGCACATACAGAGGACACACTATGTATTATTAGACCTTTCTCATTCAACGCATTTATCTAATCTTTTAATTTGTATAGATTAGTCACATTCATCTTGTAAGATGCCTTTGAAATAGGTGCCATCCCTAAAATCAACTCTATGGAGAATTTAAATTATCATTTTGGAGGCATTACAAAGAATACCTTAAGAAACAAATATTTATATTCTTATAAAAGGAAGGGATCAAGAGTTATATATATATATATATATAACAAAATAATTGGTAACTTTTCTTCCAAATTTCCTCATTTTCTTAGTAGTTATTACCTTTAGTTTTTCATGATTAGGAAGTCCCTATAGAGAGGTCCTTTTCCCTTGGTCATCCACAAACATGAATTTTTTATTCATGTAATAAACTTGAGATTTATACTCCCAAAACAAATTCATTCTTAGAATTTCATCATAAGATCCAAAAGGCACCACTAAAAGGTTCAATTTAGTGTAGAAATTTTTTAATATAATTCTTATTTACTTAGACATTTTAAATATTATACATTTTCTTCCCATTCCTAACTCTGCATATTCTCCCTCAAACCTTTTTTTCATTATTCCATACTCCTTAACAATACTAGTAGAAAAATTAATTAGTAGCCTCTAAATTTACCAAGATAGAAATGATGTTTCTAGCTATTTTACCATAAGTTCTACTAGGGAAGTTTTCATATCACATCTTGATTATCAATTTCTACATTTTTTTCAGTAGGTCCCTCATCTTTCTTCGGTTCAATACAATCCTTATAATGATGTTATTTTCAATTATTTCAATAACTTCTTATAGGCCCTCTTGATTGATTAGGTATAAAATAGTCCCCTATAAAAGGTTTTTGATGTATGGATTTATATTATAATTAGCAATTTTATTGTAGTTCCCTTTATCTTTTTAATTTTTCTAAGAAAATTCAAAAGATCTGGAAAAAATATTTTTGGTGGCTCTTACTACCTAATTTTTTTTTAGTCTTCTATTTTATTTTATATAAAATTTTAAATATCTTTCAACCTTAAAGACTCCTTTTCTTCTACCCTATGAGCAGATTCAACTACAGTAGCAAGAGTCTTGATATTTTTATATTAAATTATTACATGATCATACCTTTCAATCATAATTTCAATTTTGTTGCTTTATATTCTATTAGAAACCAAGATCTGAAATGCAAACCAGAAAAGCCTTCCACAGAAGAGAAAAACAGAAAAAGCAGAGCTATTGCAAAAAGATGTACAAAATATTATTATTCAAGAATTCATAATTACATGAGATGATTTTCTTTATAAAAGAAAAGTATGCATAACCCTAATCTTATCTTGAGCAACAAGATAGCTCAACAAGATAAGGATGGCAATAATTAACCTAGGAATTAAAATATTACCTAAGTAAAGTTATGCAAGTGTAATTAAATATTAATTACACTAACACCCCCCATAAGTGCAACTTAAGGAGACTAAAAAAAGCATGCACCTAAAACTAAGATGAATGCAAGAAATCATGAATGAATGGGTCCTGACAACAAGGCATGATCAGGTACCCATGTACAAATGCAATAATGAGGTAGAGAAAGAAAACCCAGTGGGACAAAACCCCCCTACAATGAGATGACTGCTGCAAAGAAGCACTGGAAGAACACTGTGGAGTAACATTGGAACCGCAATCTAACAAGCAAGGAAAGATACTTCTATCTAAAAGAAACCAAAGCAGAATCATAATAATGCGACAATAGACCCAATGCCACGGAACACTGGAAAACTCACAAAATGGAACAACCCTGGAATCTATGAAGCAATAGTAGATGATATGATGACATAATCTAGAAACTGTGTATCTCGTTGTTGATGCCAAACTGAGACTAAAACTCTTTCATGGGAACAAGTACCATAAAGATTCTGGAACATTAACCATAAAAAACATGGCCCTCAAACTGAGAAGGATCTGAACCAATGCGGATCAATAACCATAAACTCCCAATCTGAAGTGTGAACCAATGAATCTGATATGTATCAAGCAAGAGCAAGATGTGGCCAAAAGAAACTAGGAAACCAGATAACCCATGTGAGCTATCAAAATAAGATGAAGATCAAAGTGCATGCACACTCTAATCAGATTATTATGCAAGAAACCCCCCCGATGGAACTTTATCTCAGTTCATTTATTACAATAACCCAACGATTGTAAAAGGAGAGCATGAAAAATATGCATAAACATAAAATAAAATGATGTGGTACTGAAATGAAGTACAAATATTCAAGTTTCACCTTTCCAACTACCAAAAACATTCAAGTAATCTCCAAAACACCCATTGGGACAAATTTGGTATAACGATCAACCTAGGACTGATATAGAAAAAAGTGCATGGACAAAAAATAGAGCTCCTCAATACCTTTCCAACGCTGCAAAGATGGCGAAAATCGGAGATCGTGGCAAAAAGTTATGAGCTCGGAAGCCATAAATGAGCATCTGACTTCAAACATAAATAAATACTGCTAAACATAAAAATACTAAAAAATAAACTGCACCATTGGAAAGTGCTCGAAACCAGCTTTCCAGTGATATCTCGTTTGCCCGATTTCGATACCATATGCCCAAGTTACACTAAAAAGAAAACAATTGCTCCTTGAAGGCAAATCAGGGCTAGGAGGGGGGGCATAGAGGGTCGGTCGTACGATGACGTCATGCTGACATCATCACTTCACCAGCTTAAATTTGACGGCCATCCGGACGTCACGGCAAAAAAACTCCTCCCTTGCAAAAAAATTGACGGCCATTAGGAAAAACCCTGATTCTCAGAATATTCCATAGGAATCTGACGAATATTTGCCAGAATATTGGAGGGAATATTCCCTCATGTTTGTCGCCGCCGGTGAAGATTGTTGGTGCCAGTTTTGAAGAGCGTCGACCATCGGATTTTGAAGACCCGTCGGTGGTTTGAATGGATGGCCATAGAAGGCCGGCGACAGAGGGCCATGCCGCCCTACTGTTGGCAGGCCTACAGGCCTTCCGTGGAAGGGTACGACATACCCTGCAGCCGTAGGCTTTAAAAGCCTAAAAAACCAAAAAAAAACAAAAAAACAAAAAAAAAATTCAATCAAAAAAATGATTTGTTTTTTTTTTTATAAAAAAAATTTTGGAAAACAAATTGGAAAGCCAGAAAAAAAAAATTTAATAACCCTGTACCTGTGCACCTACACGAAAATTGAGACAAAATGGGGCACAGATCTGTATAGATCTATGTGCCTCAAAAAAAAAATTCCTCTTGTTGCAACTGCTCATATTTGAGCAAAACGACAGGCGATCTTAGGGTTTTTGGGCACTGCGAATGCGATGGTGGTGTCTGTTTTGCTCCAGAATGTACCAGAAAAATGCTCAAGGTTAGATCCCTCGAGGAACCCCGAACGAACTCTGCACTGAATCTCTCCAAAAATCTGAGAAGGGGCTGCATATCAAGGCTCTAATACCATGTTAGAAACCAAGATCTGAAATGCAAACCAAAAAAGCCTTCCACAAAAGAGAAAAATAGAAAAAGCAGAGCTATTGCAAAAAGATGTGCAAAATATTATTATTCAGGAATTCATAATTATATGAGATGATTTGCTTTATAAAAGCAAAGTATGCATAACCCTAATCTTATCTTGAGCAACAAGATAGATCAACAAGATAAGGATGACAATAATTAACCTAGGAATTAAAATATTACCTAAGTAAAGTTATGCAAGTGTAATTAAATATTAATTACACTAACATATTCTTCATCCTTTGTATGGGCCACATACCTAATTAGACTCATGAATTTATTTATATATTTAAAAATCAAGCTAGAACCTTGTTACAATAGTTGACATTTGTGTATTTTCTTTTCTCAATGAGTAGCTAAAGGTGCCTCATATTAAACTTCTCTTCAAATAGTTCCCAAGCTAGTTCCCACAAATTATACCCTTTAATGGTACTCAAATACTTTCACCATAATAAGGCATTAGCATCAATTTGAAAAACCCCATGTGATCTACTCACTTGTTGACAACTCTTACAATTCAATATATTGCTTGAGATTAACTAACCAAGCCTCAAAAATAATCTCTTAAATTTTTAATAGAAACTATTGGGGAGGATTGTTTCTTTAAGTGCCTTAAGAGGGTTTATTTTACCTTTTTTTAATTTCTACCCCATGATGACTTTTCATCCATAGGATGCAATGGTTAATTCTCATGAGGAATATCTATATTCACACTAGCATTTGAACATTCATGTATTAAATTAATGCCTCATGAGAATCCAACTACACCCAAATTGTGTGCAATACACCAAAAATTTGAACATATGTTGTCATTTATGTCAAAGGAGTAATGTCAAGGTGTATTGCTCTTGATCTCAAAAGGTGCTCTCTGATGTCAAAGGAGTAATTTTAGCTGAATAGTGAGAATTATATGTAATTGTACTTGAATATCATAGAATTTTGAGAAGACTCACTATAGTATGCTTGCAATATCATGCTTGTATCTATTCATGTTGATAGAAGGAATTTAGAAGTGATCTGATACAGAATGTTTGAGGTTAGTTTCCCAAGTAGAGAGATTTTTTTGGCAACAAGTTCATGATTTGTATTTCTTCCTAGATGCAAGTTTTGGTATGTAGTTTGAAAGGAGAATATTTCTACACTTGTTTTATCTTATTCTAGAGTTTCTAAAATTTATATTTAGTAGGCAAAAATATTGAAGTGCCAGAAGGGTCACTGTGTCAATCAATTATCTAGTGGTTGTTCTAAAACTATACGGTTGCAGATTGTAGCGTGTGATCTCCGAAGGTAGTGTGGGATAGTGAAATAGGTCCTGGTTAAGGTTCTTGAAGGAAGCACACAACATCATGTTCTTTTCATGACAACAAATTTGATTTAGGACCTACCTACTACACTTTTCATGTAAATTTGAATTTAGGTCCACCTTAGCTGACCTGGCTATTTATGGATGGTGTTAAGGGACTCTTAGCTAACATGAAATAATGTTAATGTTATGAGATGTATATAATCATCATAGTTTTAGATCTCACTTGATATGATGAGTGTGAGTGTGTGAGTGTATTGTGTGAGCAAAGAGAAATTCAATGGGAGTTGCATCTCAATCATTGTGCACCATCATCAAAAGATCATAGGTTGTGTGGGAGAGTGTTTGAAGGAAGGTCAGATCTTGTGTAAGCTGTGTAATCAACATTGAAGTTTTGCAAGCTTTATCTTTGTAATCTGGTAGGATTGGTGTCTTACTTGTTGAGTTGGTGCTCAAATCATTGTATTGGGGATTAGTGTCTCTAGTAGGTTGGTGCCTACAAATACAACAAGGGATAGGTGTCTCTGGTAGGTTGGTGCCTACTTCATGATTGTAACATTCATTATTTTTATGAGGTTGGATTTGAACCATAGCTCCAAGAAACTTTTCTCACTATGGTTTTTCCCTTTCCATATATATCTAGTGTTCATTGTGTGAATGTGTCTGTCTGTGTTGCTTGATTGACAATATTTGGTTTGGTTCATGTTTGATAATTCATGATTGAGGATACATGTTGAATTAAAAAGTTTTAAATAGATTTGGCATATTGAATCACCCCCCCTCTCAGTATATTGTGTGTCCTTCAATTGGTATCAGTATCAAGTTCCTTTGAAGTAGCCTAAAAAATTGATGTAGATTTAGGATGGCACACTCAATGGCTCAAGAAGGATTGTATTCAAATAAGGCACCACTCTTTGATGGATCCATTTATGCTTTTTGGAAAGTAAGGATGGAACCATACTTGATGGCCCTAGGGTTTGAGGTTTGATGATCAGTTGTGGATGGATACGAGATCCTTGAAAGTCCCCCAAGAGATCAGGTTGGAAAGAAGGCTTAATGCTAAGGCAAGGAATGTTATTTTATGCAGATTATCTAACTTTGAGTTTATAAAGATCATGCATTACAGGATAGAGAATGAAGTATGGAGTTAGTTGCACAACATCTATAAAGGTGATGACAAGGTCAAACAAGCAAAGCTTCAAACTCATCAAGGTTAGTTTGAAAGTCTAAAAATGAAGGAAGAGGAAAACATGGCCACATTCCTACTTCGGGTTGATGAGGTTGGAAATTCTATTAGAGGTCTCGGTGCAGAACTAAAAGAAGGTATGATTGTGAAAAAGGTACTCAAATCCCTTCCCAAAAATTTTGATGCAAAATTTCTTGATGTTGAAGAATCCCAAGATCTGAATACTCTAACTATGGATGAGTTACATGGAATTTTGACTGTTTATGAAATGAGAATTGAGAATAAAATTTTTGTAAGGAAAGAGGCTACATTCAAGGTGTCCAAGAAGCAAGATGACCTAGATTGAGAAGATGGGTTAGATTTGGAAGAAGTAAAATTTGTCAAAAAGTTACAAAGAGATTCTAGAAAGTATAAAGGTAAGTTTCCTTTCAAATTTTTTAACTGTGGTGAAGTAGGTCATTTCATGGCTAAGTTTCCATATAAAGAATCTATCAATGATGAGAAGTCATTTCAAAAGGGGAAAATATTTCCTAAAAATCAGAAAGTTTCATTATCAATGAGGAAGGCTACTCATCTGATGATGATTATCAAGCCACTTCCAGGAATGAAGGATAAAATGCTCTTTTCATGGCTATGGAAACCTCTAAATAAGATCTAGAAAAAAAAATCCAAAATGGAAGATGATGTAGAAGTAGACCTTGTGGAAGAATTACTCTGCATTGGCAAGGAAATCAAAAGGCTAAGGAAAAGGATTACATAAGAAGTGAGAGATAAAGACATACTATCTTAGAATCTTGAGAAAGAAAAAATGATGGTCATTGATCTGAAGATTCAAGTGGAAGAGCCAAAGAAGATTGAAGAAGTTCTAACTGAAATATTGCTATCAAGAGACAAGTATTGTGAAAAACTTGAAGCATAGATTGTATCACTAAGGAAATATCTTGAGAAGGTAAATCATCAATTGAAGTTAAAGTTTGTAAAGAGCACTAAGATTTTGGATCAGATAATAGAATTCCAGAGATCTCCACATATCAAAATTGGTCTTCATTTTGCTTATGAATAGAAGAATAAGGTGACCAAACAACCTATGAAGCCATTTGTTAAGAATTTGAAAAGGAATAGCTTTGAAAGTTCAAAGTTTGAGAAAGTTATAGAAATCAATGAAAGCATGGTGTTGAATGATAGATTCATTCAAGTGCATGGATAGAATAGAAGGTCCGGAAGATAAGCTTCGAGAGGACAAGCCTACAATACCAGGTTTTATCATTATTTTTTTGGTTATTGTTTTAATTGCAATATTTTTGGTCATAAGGTTGTGAATTGTAGAAAGGCTCTAATAACAAGAAATGATTTTTTAGAAGAAATACATTTGTACCCTCGTATAATTTTAATATTATCTATCACAAATGCAATAATTTTAGACATATTTCTAGGAATTGTAGAAGCAATTTTGTGAGTCCTCCTATACTAGATACAAAAGGAGATGATTCATAATATCAGAATAATGAATCAGACAAGGTTTGGAAGAAGAAAGAGGGGGAGAAAAGATTAGAGAAATCTGTGGTGGCTCAAAGTACATTGCATGCTCTAAAGGAGATGAAACTATGGATCATTGACAATGGGCGTTCAAGTCACATAACCAGAGACGAGTAATTTCATGCACTACAAGAATTTTGATGGAGGATTTGTAACTCTTGGTAACAATTTTGTTGCTAAGATTACCAGTAAGGGTATTTTAAGTCTTGATGACTGAAAGATAAAAACTTGTGATGTTCTATAAGTAGAAGGACTAAAGCACAATCTTCTGAGTGTAATTTGAATGTGTGATAAAGGCTATAAGCTCTCCTTCAATGCTAAAGGTTATGAAATAAGAAATACCAGTACCAATGAGCTAGTTGTGGAAGGAAGCGGGACTGACAGTGATGTATAATATCATTTGAGTGAGGTAAATCGACGTAACTATTTTGTAGTATAAAGAGAAGAAAGTTTTCTCTAACATAGAAGATTGGGATACATCAATTTGGATGATCTTGTGAGGATCAATTCAAAAGGAATGGTTAGATACATGCCAAAGATCAAGAAGCCTCAGTCCACTAATTGTAAATCATGTCATGAGGGAAAGTAGACAAGGACCAGATTTCCTACTAAGGAATATTCTACAACAAAGCCTATTACACCTCGTTTCTCGGCTACCATACTTATTTTACCTTTATGAGTAAATATGATATTAAATGAAAATCATGACATGGATATGTTACACCTCATTGTGGGATTACCAAATGTTTTAATGCATGATTATGCTTTGTATATTCGGATGGAAAATGTGATGAATAAATGTGTTGTAATGTGTTTTCTTTAATGCTTTGATGATGCAAATGAATCAGCTAACTACTTTTATGATGCACTAAGTTGGATGTAGGAAAAGAATCAAGCTTCCAAAAGAGGGGAAGAGCATCACTCAAGAGAAAATATTGGTTTGGCAACCCCTAATATGCCTATTTGAGCTATCACACACTCACATCCTAGTTTGGTCAAGTTGAGTCGAGTTAGTTTAGGAATTGGTAAGTAAAAATTTGATCATAGTTTGGGGATAATTTGAAATGATTTTGGTATTATTCTTTGATTTCTTATGATTGTTTCTTAGTTTGGATTAAGTGATTAAATCTCTTTATTGATTGTAAGTTCTTCTTCGTGTATTTATATTTGTATCAATAAGTATATGCATTGAATGTATATATGTATATATGTATGTGAAAGTGATAACTCATGCATGTGAGCATATACGTGTGTGTGTATACGTAAGTAGAAATACTTACGCATACCCATACATAGATACATCATCTGCATGGGGATATCAATTGGACATATATGACATATATATGTATATATACACATTTTATGTATATAACCATCAATGAATATGAATATATATCTGTGTTTATTATAGATATTAAAAAATAAAAAATATATATAAATATATATGTGCGTATTAATAAAGTGTACATACATGTGTATATATACATGTATATGTATATATTATATATATTTAGTAATATATATATGAATGGCAATCAATGGTTTCAATGTACATATATATATACATTAATATATATATAATATAATTATTTAATGTTATAAAATATATATATATATATATAATGTTATATATATGAAATGCTAAAAGTGTATTCAACACATATATAATGCGGGCTTATTAAGTAATGTTAGGCTTTTATAGGCATATACTGTGCCATGTTTGGTAGAAAAATGCAAATAAAAGTCAAAGTTATTAAATTAAAAGCCATGCTTGGTAAGGCCGCTTATGGGCCAATTTGGCAAGCCACATGGTGGCGATAAGCAATGAATAAAGAGTGAGAGTTATGAAATAACTCAAACTCTTGTTTGAGTCACCAAATGCAAAGAGGAGTATCGCCCATAATGGCGTATAGATTAGAGTTCTAAAACAATTCTAATGCTTTACATTACATGTTATTAGTGGCTATTATGATAGTGTCCCAATCGCCCAAGATGAGGCACAACTATTGCAAATGGTAAATTCATGAAATAACAACAAAGTATAATGAAAATAGGAAATCAATATGGTTTATCTTCTTGTCATTTTACCATGATTCTAACCAAGTAAAAGAAGGAAGAAGCAAGTCGAATCAAATCGACTCAACATAGGAGTTAGAATTAGAATGAGCGTAGGACTGTAATGTGTCGATTTAATGAGTTTATTCACTACCAACAAAGTAAATAAAGGTGCTCAATACTGCTTAGTCAACCAATTAAGAAGAGAATTTGGTTCTAGTTTTGTATTGCAATCTTAGAGGTGGCAATAAGATGTAAAAGGTGGCAGATTTGAGAACTAAATTGTAGCATTAAGCTTCTCAAAGTTTAGTATAAATAGAGGCAGCATCTTAGTCTTTGGAATTCATTCTTTTGGAATTTCATTTGTTTCTATTTTACTATAGTTTTTTTGTGCAAGTAGTGTTGAGTGCAAGTTGTGAGGAGTGTGAGTTTTCTTGAGAGTTTGTGAGTTGTTTAGTGAGAGTTTCTAAGTGTTGGAAAGAGGTTTAATTTGGGGATAAGTAGAAGGAGCAGCAAGCATGTCTTTAGGTTTGAGCTTAGGATCAAATTCTCTATTGGAAGTGAGCTATCCAGGTGTGCTAGTCTATCTTGATTGTTTATTCTATTTAATTGATTGTCACATGTTTGCAAGTGCTTGAGGAATCGGTAATTGCATTTTGTATAGAGCTTATTTAAATATGGAATAATGAAATCATATTAGACTGAATATGCATATATCTATTATATAGAAGTATGTGATTGTATTCATTAAATGAAGGAACTAGATTATATTATTATAATATCTAGGATATCGTAAGAACTAAATTTAATATTTGGAAAAATGGTAAGATATAGAGGTTCTATGTTGGAAATGTCAAATAACGATGGTAGTAATGCTACAAGAATAATAGGTGTTGGATATGTCACCATTGATAAGTTATGATGTTATACAAACCATAATGGTAGTTCATCCTTGAATGGTTACTCATATTTCCATGAAGGTAGGAGAAAAGTCTATTCCTAGGGTTAGGGGATACATTCGAATATGATCAATAGGGTTGAAAACATATTAATGATATGTATATTTCTGATTATGATGTTATATTATACTTGACCAAGAGTCTATACCTTTCATGGTATTCTAGTCTTAAAGAAGAGTACTTTATGTCTCAGCAACCCAAAGCCATAATATGAAGAGGACTTAAAGGTGTAGAAGTACAAACTCCTCTCAAGCTAATAATATCCTCCAGATTAGATATGAATGTAGTGAACATTGTAAGCATGTGGATATTTGAGTCATATTAAAAGATAGGTTTTATGATTGTTTATGTATACTTGATTGTTGTATTTCTTTTTTATTGAAGCCATAGATTGGGATTAACCTATATGGTCAATATGAACACTTGATTGTTGAAATTATACTTTTGAAATGGAGTCATTTAATATTGTGTGTATTATACTTTTGGAATGGATCATGGGGTATGGGAAATGGTATTGCATTAATGTGCTATATTGAAATTATCAAATTTTGATATTATAAGAACTTGTGTGGGTAATGTGGTTGTTCTTGGGATTGGGATAAAGCCATAGATGGGAGTAACCTAGTTGGTTAGTTAGATCACTTATATGTACATCACCTTTTTGGTTGGAATATGTTATTTATTATTTGGAAAGAGTATGTTTGGTCATTTACCAAATCAAGCTAAGGGGTGGGTGAACATACAACTATGTTCAAAGTATTGAGCGATTGTATTTAATATGAAATCTCTAGCCAAAGTAAGTGTAAGTGGCCATTGATTACACTTGGTGGTTAATTGTGAGCTAGAATTACATAACTAGGCTAGGAATGTCATGCATGTAGGTTGTAGCCAGTGTATGGTAGCTCTCTTTATGTAGGACACAACACCATGTTGAAGAAGGCTATTATTATGAGGTTACCAGACCAATCTCTTCGTCAAAGGATAGGGCCATCTTACCATTTAGGTAGATGTGTGGGGACCACAGTAAGTCCGTGGTTGGAAAAAAAGTGCTTGAGTGATACTCTCTCTCATGCAATTGGAAGCCGAAATTTGAGGATGTATGCACAAGAAGGGACATATAGACCATTCGTACTTTATTTCATTGAGCTCTTGGAAGATGTGTATGTATTCATGTATCCCTATCATTATTGAAATTATATTTGGAAAAATGTTATGTTATATAAAATCGTTACTTGGGATTATGTAATGTTTCTTTATAAATGCAATGGGAATTTGAAATAGGATTATTTCAAATGTGCATCTTTTTTATTGAAATAGAAAGGAAAATTTTTATTGCTATGAGTTGGTAAACATAAATTGTTCACATGTGGGTTAAAACATAGGTAAAATCAACGGGTAAAGCTTTGGGCTTGTTACATGTGGTAGGTTCAGTACTGGAACCTATGAGCTCATTACGTAAATGTTATGTAAACATTATCAATGGTTAATAAGTTCTTAAGCTAGAATAGCAAGGAGAAGAACTAAGGAAATAGTAAGAAAGTCAATTTTCCTAAAACTTCTCTAAATTTGGGACTAGGAAGAATTGTCCTTGGAGGTTGAAACTCCTAAACCAACAACTCATTGAGAGACACCCTTGGATTGTAGAAGTTATGCAACAAGGTTCAGTAGGAAGGTTATGGAGGAATTACTGATGAGTACCTCCACCCTTCAAAATTGTTTAAATGACTCTAAGGGTGAGAAAGAACAAAAGTGATCCATCTTTCTAATAGCAACCTATAGTTGCAAAGAGTCAAAGATTATGGAATAATTAAAGATATTATGAACCTGAGAATGTGGTTTATGTCTATTCATATAAATACTTAATTGGAGAAACTAATTGTTAGCTTAAACTAGAAACTTTAGATGAAGAAGTCAACATATTGTGAATCATAACCAACTAGAGAAGTATCCAGGAGGAAAGATAAACTTCTAACAATCCTGATTCAAACAATATTAAAATCTTGCAATGATAACCAAAATCAAGAGTGAAATTTGATACCTTATAATAAAGGTCAGAGACTAGAATAGGTCAGAAAAAGAAACAACTCACAAATGTGAAGATGGAAGCTTACACTATCCCACCAACCAAAATGGACAAGGTTGATTTGGAGTCAAGACTTGAAAATGAGAAAAGAAACCAAACAATCCTTGAAGTGTATGAGGTTATTACAAAAATGAAATCACCAAGAATTTGGACAAAATTTCTTAGAAAGGTTGATTGCAAGGAAAAAGTGTGAATAGTAAACTAGACTATTCTGACAAGGGCTCAAGTTAGAGCATAGTTGGGTTGAAGTTTAAATAGAACTTACAATTTTGACAAAGAAAGAAAATTTATGTTCAGTCCTTTCAAAGATCATTGGAAGATTTTCTAGAGGTAATTGAATATGGAAGGAGACTATTATGTCAAGTTGGAAGAATAATTGGATCACATTGGGAACAAAAAGTATTTACAAAAGATACCTAGTCGCAGTAAGTAAGGTAAGTAACAGTCATTCAACTATTGAAAGCTAAAGAGGAAAACGTTAAATCATTTGATCAAGTTGGAGAAAATATATGGTTATTAAGAGTTCAAATTTTAAGATGATCTAATGTTTTGGAAACATCAAGGGTATATGGATACAAATAAGTACCCTATTCAACAAAGCTTGATGTATTTTTCAGTCTAAGAGAACTTTGGACTTCTCCATAAGACATAGTTCAAAGACCCTACATTTGAAGTTTCATACTCCATGACCACAACAAGGTTGTTGAAGTTAAAGGTTACAGTATTGGAAATATTAGTGAAATATTTCGAATGGTCAAGAAAAGTTAGAGGCTTTTAACCAAATGAAAGAGAAGTAATTACAACTCATTTTTTTATGATTTCATGTATTGGAAGACCAATTTGTGATTATTATTGATGCTTTGGAAAAAAGCTAGGTAGTATGCTTATTTACGAAAGGAAAAATTATCGCCTATGAAATAGGAAAGGGAAGATTTATGATTTTGAGCTATCAAAAAACGTTCATGCTTGGTAACTATGTATGCATTAATTTTTGGATATCTTTTGGGAGATAATATCAAACCAGCATGATCTAACAAGAATTGTTACTCAACCAATATAATGCTCATCAGAAGATATAGATTGAGTTGAAATCAAACTAAAACTTAGGAAATGATTAAATGTCGAAAGAAAGCCGAGATATGGATTCCCTAAGATGGAGTTATATCTCCTCAATAATATCTAATCATTATATTATCAAGAATTAAATATGATATAATTCCAAAGAAGATGTTTTATTTAATTTCAATGGACTATTATGAATCAAAGGGAGAACCTAAGTACCAAATTCTAAAGAATTAAGAAATGAGGTAACATAAATCAATGTCATATTTAGGAAAAACTAGAATGATAAGATTATTGACATATGTGAAACCACTATACTCTGGAAGGAAAAAAAAGTAAGATGTTGCAAGGTATGTAGCAAGTTGTCTAGAATAGCAGAGGGTGAAGACAAGATGTCATCACCAACAGGACTTGTATATTCTCCTAAAATTCCAAACAGGAAGTAGTAGATCACTAGAATAGCTTTGATCTTTCTATGTCAATAAAATTGGAATAATATTATGGTGGACAAACTCACCAAGGTAACCAATTTCTTATTGGAAATTTTGATTTTTAGGGTACCAATCCTAAACAACATTTTTTTGTAAAAAAAATTGCATGTGTTTCAAAGAAGGTTGTCTCTAGTAGGGACACAAAGGTAACATAAAGGGTTAGTGTAAACCATAATCATCTTATTAAAATTTACAATGAAAGCAACTTCAAATTATTACTTTGAGTCAGCTAGTCAAGAAAATGGGATAAACCAAATCTTGGAGGATTTGTAGAATGCTTTTATTGCAATAATTTCTATCATTGAAAATTTTATCCATTTGAAACATTATACAAAAGAAAGGGCTAAATTCCTATAAGTTGGGATAAGCTAAGAAATTGGATTAGCCTTGGATCAGAAATGTTGTCATAAATGAAAGAATAGATCAAGATGATCAAATAAAACTTTGTTGATACAAAGCATGATTCAAGAAGTATTACTGTTATGCTCAAAATTGATAGGTGTCTAAGGGAAGTATTATGCTTGAGATGGATAGTATTCAAGGGGAATTGCTATAATGCTCTAGATGAATATAAGTGTTAATGATGGACATTCTTGGACTCTGAATTGTCTGACGGTGTAAAGACCAGAGGAAGGATGGGACCCATGGTGTAGTGCACAATACACTGACATTCCTTTTCTATTTGGGTTACACTAAGGATAATTGTGTGTTGGCCAATGAGAACGTGCTTTTCCAATCACTGTGGTATAGGTGTCATGTAGGTTTTTACAATCACTATTGTACTTATGATATACATCTTACGTCATTAATAATGTAATTATGATGTATAGTTCTTAGGAGAGAAAGTTTTCTTGAAGTATGCCAATTCTTCCAATGCATTAGCAAGTTCACTTAGTGCAAGGTCCAGGAAGGACAGGATTGTAAAGAACTATGTTATGAGGGAAGATGATTTGGATATTTATGATAATTTACTTATTTCTTGTAGGATTTAGAAAATTGAAAGTAAATAATTTTATTGCCTATATGTTTTGGTACTTTAAATCATCGAGGACAATGATTCATAAGGTGGGAAGTATGTTACACCCTGTTTCTCAGCTACCAAATTTCTTTTACCTTTATGAGTAAATATGATATTAAATGCAAATCATGACTTTGATATGTTACACCCCATTGTGGTGTTACCAAATGTTTTAATGCATGATTATGTTTTGTATATTCGGATGGAAAATGTGATGAATGAATATGTATTGTAATGCGATTGCTTTAATTCTTTGATGATGCAAATGAATCGGCTAATTACTTTTATGATGCACTAAGTTGGATGTAGGAAAAGAATCAAGTCTCTGGAAGAGAGGTGAAGTATCACTCAAGAGAGGAGCTTTGTTTGGTAACCCCTAGTATGCCTATTTGAGCTATCACACACTCACATCCTAGTTTGGTCAAGTTGAGCTGAGTTAGTTCGAGAATTGGTAAGTAAACCTTCAGTCATAGTTTTGGGATGATTTGAAAAGGTTTTGGTATTAATCTTTGATTTCTTATGATTGTTTCTTAGTTTGGATTAAGTGACTAAATCTTTGTATTGATTGTAAGTTCTTCTTCGTGTATTTATATTTATATTGATAAGTATATACATTGAATGTATATATGTATATGTGTATATGAAATCGATAACTCATGCATGTGTGTGTATACATAAGTAGAAATACTTACGCATGCCCATACACGGATACATCATATGCATGGGGATATCAATTAGACATATATGACATATATGACATGTATATGTATATATACACATTTTGTGTATATACCCATTGATGAATATGAATATATATGTGTTTATTATGGATATTAAAATAATAATAAATATACAGGTATATATACGTATTAATAAAGTGTACATACATGTGTATATATATGTGTATATGTATATATTATATATATTTGTTAATATATATATGAATGGAAATCAATGGTTTTGATGTACATATATATATACATTAATATATATAATATAACGATTGAATGTTATAACACACACACACACACAAATATATATATATATATAATGTTATATGTATGAAATGTTAAAAGTGTATTCAACACATATATAATGTGGGATTATTAAGTAATGTTAGGCTTGTATAGGCATATACTATGCCATGTTTGGTAGAAAAATGCAAATAAAAGTCAAAGTTATTAAATTAAAAGCCATGCTTGGTAAGGCTACTTATGGGCTGATTTGTCAAGCCACATGGTGGCGATAGGCAATGAATAAAGAGTGAGAGTTATGAAATAACTCAAATTCTTGTTTGAGTCAGCAAATGAAAAGAGGATTATTGCTCATAGTGGCGTATATATTAGAGTTCTAAAACAATTCAAATGCTTTCAATTACATGCTATTAGTGGTTGTTATGATAGCGTCCTGTTGGTTCCATTTTACAATGTAACCAGGTTTGTCTTCTAATCTACCTATGGAATTTCCAATTCCAATAAAAGGTAGCTCGAAGGACCTAGACCAACTGACGAGGACTTTAAAAAATCCTCCTACACTTCAAGCTCTGCAAGACCCGGGAGGGTGATCCCTTAATGTGTTTACAACCTCTACACCATTATTATAAACAACATTAACAATAACAGATAATCTCACTTAATAGCTCAACATGATAGGATAATATCGAATAGAATTGGCTATTCATCGATAATATCAACTATCTGGAGCATGAGATAATTACTACACAATCCACAGGATAAGATAGTCATTGATTTTCAATTTGTAGCAAGCTTCTAGGAAAAGAAAAACAAATACTGAATCATACGAGTAATTACAACTTAGATCAGTGCCATTTATCCATTGGAGGAGTCAAATTCATAAGCATCTAAGGGTATATGATAGATTTAACACAACATATGAAATCCTTGACGACATTGCATTGTAATCTCATCAATATGTATTCTAACTCAATACTACTTATCAAATCCTTATACAGAACATATTCTCCTATAATCCCATTCAAGCATTTTAATTAATTCCTTGAATTAAAGCTAAAATAGAATCACACACACCACAAAAATGAGATGAATGAAACAACCCTTAGTTATTTTATTCAAAGTTCAGACATGCATGTACAATGGAGAGACATGAGCTTGATTTTATCATTTCAACTCAAATGCTAGTATTGTTATACAACATTAAATCCCCATGAACTCAAAACCTGTTACAGAATGACTCAAAACCTAAATTGCATTTTTCTCTAAAATCATCGAACTTTACAATTTGGTCTGCCACTTCACCTAGACTCGACCCAAAAATTATCTAACTTACTAACTCGTACTTCTGGCCTTGAAATCCTTCTTATAGAAAATGAAGGAGAAAACAAGCATCGGGCCAGAAAGTACACATGTCACCAGCCAAATGGCACACTTGGTGATATTCCAAAAATTGTTACAATAGCCATCACCTTGGAGAATATTCTTGTTCATCATGTCAACTAAGGAAAGTTGATGCAACAACAAAAACCACAAGAAACCCGCACCGAGACTGCCATCAAAGAAAAACTGGAAACCGTTGTAACCGCAACATCTGATTTACCACCTGTTAGTAGTCCATTCTTTTTACTCTTCCTCAGTCAAATATTTAGTTACCCATTTCTGGTATTCTTCATCAGTCGGCCAATCAAAATTAATTACCTCATTCACCTTGGCGCTATAAGGTGTGTAGTTTACCGCTACCTGATTTGCATCTCTTTCAAAAGATTCCAAAAATGAGCTGGTACTAATGATTTTATCCATACAGGTCACCAATAAATCATAATCTAAGTCATCACAAATTAATTTAATTTGATCATTGATGAACTCACTTGCTTGATCCTGCCATTGCTGGAGTGACCTGATTTTCCCCTGCTCATCAATTATATCAGGGAACAATTTGTTACCCCAATCATTAAAATTCCTCACCAATTCCCTGATCTTCCTACTCAAATCATCTGGTAGGGTCTGAAAACCATGTAATGACTTAACTAATACTTGAGTAGACTTTAATGATTGGGGCCTATTATTTGTATCAAACCTTGAGGCCTTATACATGACATCCAAATCACTAGCCCTAGGGATCCAATTTTCAATCAATGGTATCACTACCTCCTAATCCCTATCAATATTATTTATTGCATCTAACAACAAAGAATATGAAGAATGTATAGATAGCAATTTATTATCAACCTTCTCATTTAAATGCCTCAAGACAGCAGTAACAATCTCCTTTTTCCTTGAAAGAGATCCCTCCTCACTTACCTTTAATGATGTCTGTAATTCATCAATTCTTTGCAAGAGCTGCTTCTTTGTAGGATCAACAAAGCACTTTGTTTCTTCATCAATTTGTTCTAAAGGAGGAGTGAGGGAAATATTTTGATTAGGAGACCTTGGTGTGGAAACAATTGGAGAAGCAGGAGGAACTGACCCTATTGTGGAAGGTAATGTACTAGTCCCTAGAGCACTTGATGTCTCCCCAATCTGTTTATACCTAATCCTTTCCACCTCAGTCTGCAACTCAACATTCTTTTGTTGCATCTTGTTGTATTCCTCAATCAAAAGGTTATACTTCTCCATTAGGCTCTTCTTTTCGACCTCCTCCCTTTTAGTAGTCTTTTGGGCCAATTTGGCCACATTCACAATCAAATTAGTGGCCTCGGTGGTTGAGGTATCTAAAGCTCTCTTTATTATAAATCCTCCTCTGAAATTTGGATTAATATCTATAACATTTGGCTTTCTTCCTTGAGGGGACAATGCCCAAATTGCCAAAGCTTCATATTCCTCACTGAAGGAAGAATCTTGCAATGTTGCCTTGACTTCCTCTTCAGAGTCTTGCAAGGGATGTTTGGACTTTAGAATAGCATTAAATGCTACATCTGCAATGTCCCATTCAGGCAGAATCAATACACCAGCCTAACTCACTAGTTTTCTTCCTTCTTCAGGAGTGATGTTCTTGAATTTTTCCATTAATTCAGCTTTTACTTCCTCATCATTCTCCTGGTCTGACCTATCAGGTCTTAGTTCTCTTCTCTTCTTACATTTATATTGATATTCTTCAAATTTCATCCTCCATACCAATTGCAAGAATACATGAGTTTTTACAAATGTATTGTCATCTAGAAACTCCTTGCATGCTTCCATTCTTGTATCTTGTACACTTTTTCCTTTCATATCTAAAATAGATAAAACCAATTCAGCTGGCCTAGGAGGGGAAGGCATACCAACCTGCATGTCTTGATTAGTAATAAATAATTTCATCCATCAGATCCTCTTGTGGTTGATCAATCCTTTATCTTTTAGGGCTTGGCTCGGATGGTGGTGATGAGGGACTATCTTCTGGTGATGATTCTAAATCAATGATTTTAATTGCCCTAGGCACTTTGAATTTTGGACCTGGTTGTGAAGGAAACTTCATTATTTGCTTTCCTTTTCTGTCCACTTCTTCTTCATCACTGTTGTCATCATTTTTCCTCCTGTAAATGGGCCACCTTTTTGTAGGCTAGTATGTTGGCCTTGTTTCAACTGGCCTGGCACCTTGTTCTTGTACACCCAGACTCAGTTCTAAATTTATCTTTTTGGTCCTCAATGTGCCCATAATTTCCTTGAAGTTCTCCATTAGAAAGTCAATTTTCTTATGGTATGGATTGAACTCCAACAATGGATTATACTTCAGATCTATTTTGTGCACAATATCTAATAGCTTATCATAAGCTATCCATTTCTCCTTGTTCAACTCCTGCCTATTTAGATCAAACTCGTTTCTAATCAGGTCCTCAGGAAAGTTGAACTCATGTACAAACTTGCCATCCTTTATTCTTTGTCTGAAAAGAGTGAAGAAACCCTCAGGATCATGTTGCCACTTTGGACCACACCTCAAATGGTAATCATCAAATAATTTCTCAAAATGCACCCAACCTCCCTTTGAAAATGAAAAATCAAACACCACTGTATAATCAGGGAAAAAATTTCCCTTACCCCTCCCAGTGAGGTTGTCCTCATGGACACAACCTATTTGCCACATAACTTTTGCAAACCCCACTCTTGGTGGCACATTGAATGGCAGTATATGGGGGGTTCCCTGAAAACCATACACCCTCAAAACAGTGTTGACTGGATATGGGATAATGTCACCCCAGTTATGGCAAACTCTTAATTCTGGCTTCCTCCCCTTTGGCTTGAGGAAATCATGTAAGTCCTTAGGGATCCTAGGTACATTCACCATCAATCTAGCCCTCAATCTAGAAGCAAAGCAATTATCAAATTGCACATAACTGGTGCTTTCCTTATTGCGAGATAAATTTGCAGCCCATATCTGTACTGGCAATCTTTCTCTATCAACTGATTGCCTTAATTCCATCTTTTTAGAGAAGAAATCAGCATTCTTGAACAAAAACATATGCATCAGCATAGAATACCAAAAGAATTGAGTGTCGGTATCATTTTTTTGTAGCTTTGACAGCCCTTCATGTATCCTCTTAGCCAAGAAAGAAGCAAAGTCATAGGTCACAGAGAAGTTAGGGTGTTGTATTTTCACCCCCATGAACATGTATGCAATGGGCATCACCGAACTAGGACTGAAACCCAAAATCTGACACAATGAATAGAAAGTGGCCAAGAAATGATTTGTAAAACAGTTTAATCTGAAAGGTTCCTAGTCACTAGGGCTAATATGAAATCTTGAACCTCCTGCCCTAGCCAGATGAGGTGGAAGCAACTTAGCTCTAAAAAGAGACTTCAACTTTGCATATTCCTACTTCATTTCCTCAAGATTGATAGGAACCAAGTCTTCACTCAGTTCACTCAAGTCAAAAATCTATTGGATATCATCTCTGTTAATGCTCAGTAGAACCCCTCCATCATTATCTCTGATTACCTGTGTGACAAGGTCATATCTTGTGGCCACTGCCCTAAGCAGGTCTACATCATGGAACACATTTGGTACCACCAGCTTTCCCAAATCATACATCCAGCCATTTGAAAAGGGGTGAGGAAAATTCCTCTTTCCATACCACAATATGAACATTTCCAAGCCTGTTAGAGGAACCCTAGCATCGGCTATGTTTGAGCAATTGTATACCAACCCTTCCCCCAGGATTTTCCCTCACATCAAAACCAATCCCTTCTTTATATCATTCATTGACAAGGGAAATTGATCCAGGAAATCATCGTACAGGTTTCTTCTTAAATAGTCAATTTGGCCAGAATGTTGCTTTGGTGGTGCCATCTTAGATAAACTAGGGCCTCCTTATAACTTCACACTTCAGATAGCTAGGACTAACCAAAGATATGAAATTACAGAACAAAACACTACAATTTCTCACAATTTAAATAAACTATAGCCCTAAAAATGTTTATCAACATTCCCTATGATAAGTAAAGCAAATCTTTTCCTAAATTCAAGTGCAGAATGACCAGAAGACACAAAAATTAACTCACGGGTTTGTTTGCAGAAGTCCCAAATTCTGGCTACAAAGATTCACAACTTCGGTTTCGGCTCTGAAACTGCTCCGCAAAATACTTGAATGCCTTCTGATACAAATAAAATAGGAGAATTGATTTTATTTCGATCAAATCATGCCAGTAAGTGTCTCATTCGCCATTAAAGCTCACTCATGTGTTGCACGAACGGCTCCAGCCATATTTGATGCAGATTTAAATTCTAGTCATCAATCCTTCAGTTAGATCAAATCATCGAACAGTCGTCTTCAAAACAAGCTAACACAATCACCAACGTGGCAATAAGGGTCCCACCATACCATACGCTACCAAGGAATTCCATGTGGCAGTCGCCCGTGATATCGCAATCAGTAAAGATCCTGCAACTTTGGATTGCGCAATGGTAGGCAACCGTAGATCTTGTTCCTTCAACACAGTTGCTAGCCTCATCATTAACCGTCGAGAAGCTTTTTTGTCAAGATTATAACATATCTGTTGATTTAAAACATGTGCATCTCAAGAACACTTTAGTAACCCGCCTTTTAATGTATTAAGGCCGGATTAATTTACCACAGTATTTCCTTTATTCTTTCGGCTTCATCAGATGAGACACGTGGCACCCACCCGTGATATCATGATCAGTAAAAAACTTGTAACTTCTGATCACGTGATGGCAAGCAACCGTTGAGATCTGATGATAATTGATCAACGATCAACCAAACCTACCACCTTCGGCCTCACCAAATGAGACACGTGGCGTCCGCCCGTGATATCGCGATCAACCAAAGTAGTGTGGTGGGGTCATCGCATGATGGCGGGGAGTGGCTAAGATCAAACGACAGTTGATCAACGATCGCACAAATTTTATCCCTCTACAAAATAAAACATTTATTAAAAGGATAAAGGGACATCACTAGGAAGATGGTGAACAATGACATAAGTTTTTTTTAAACGATGAAACACATGGCCAACCAAGACTTAGGAAAATAAAACCCCGCGTAGGAATAAAATATTAAGACCAAAGGGACCTAGCCTAGACGAAACGATAGGACATAAGTTGTTTTAAAACCCTTCAAAAAGGTAACAACGAAAAAGATCCCAACCAAGGCGTAAAATAAACACAATGGTTTTATATGAAAATAAGGCTAAAACCCCCAACCCAAGGAAATTTTTGACACCATGAAAGACCAATAACACTAGGTAGGGCAGGAATGGAACACAAGGAGCAAAAATATGAAGTTCCATCACGTCCCAATCGCCCAAGATGAGGCACAGTTGTTGCAAATGGTAATTGTATGAAATAACAAAAAACTATAATGCAAATAGGAAATCAATATGGTTTATCTTGTTATCATTTTACCATGAGCCTGACCAGGTAAAGGAAGGAAGAAGCAAGTCAAATCAAATCGACTCAGCATAGGAGTTAGAATTAAATTGACTATAGAACTGTAATGTGTCAATTTAATGAGTTTATTCGCTATCAAAAAAGTAAATAAAGGTGCTCAATATTACTTAGTCGACCTATTAAGAAGAGAAGTTGGTTCTAGTTTTTTATTGCAATCTTAGAGGTGGCAATAAGATGTATAAGGTGGAAGATTTAAGAACTAAATTGTAGCATTAAGCTTCTCAATGTTTAGAATAAATAGAGGCAACATCTTCATATTTGGTATTCATTCTTTTGGAAGTTATTTTGTTTCCATTTTGTTGTAGTTTTTCTGTGCAAATAGTGTTGAGTTCAAGTAGTGAGGAGTGTGAGTTTTCTTGATACTTTGTGAGTTGTTTAGTGAGAGTTTCTAAGTGTTGGAAAGAGGTTTAATTTGGGGATAAGTAGAAGGAGCAGAAAGCATGTCTTTGGGTTTGATCTTAGGAGCAAATTCTCCATTAGAAGTGAGCTATCCAAGCATGCTAGTCTATCTTGATTATTTATTCTCTTTTATTGGTTGCCACATGTTTACAAGTGCTTGAGGAATTGGTAATTGTATTTTGTATAGAGCTTATTTAAATATGGAATAATGAAATCATATTATACTGAATATGCATATATCTATTATATAGAAGTATTCGATTGTATTCATTAAACGAAGGAACTACATTATATTATTATAATATCTAGGATATCATAAGCACTAAATGTTATATTTGGAAAAATAGTAAGATATAGATGTTATATGTTGGAAATGTCAAATAATGATGTTAGTAATGCTATGAGAATAATAGCATGTTGGATATGTCATCATTGATAAGTTATGATGTTATGCAAACCATAATTAATGGTAGTTCATCTTTGAATTGTTACTCATATTTCCATGAAGGTAGGATAAAATTCTATTCCTATGGTTAGGGGATACATTTGAATATGATTATATTGATAATCAACAATAGGGTTGAAAACATATTAATGATACATATATTTCTAATTATCTCGTTATATTATACTTGACCAAGAGTCTATACCCTTCATGGTATTCTAGTCTTGAAGAAGAGGATTTTTTGTCTTGACAACCCAAAGCCATAATATGAAGGGGACTTAAAGGTGTAGAAGCACAAATTCATCTCAAGTTGATAATGTCCTCCAGATTAGATATGAATGTAGTGAACATTGTAAGCATGTGAATATTTGAGTCATATTGAAAGAGAGGTTTTATGATTGTTTATGTATACTTGATTTTTGCATTACTTTTTGATTGAAGCCATAGGTTGGAATTAACCTATATGGTTAGTTTGAACACTTGATTGTTGAGACTATACTTTTTCAATGGATTCATTTAATGTTGTGTTTGTATTATACATTTGGAATGGATCATGGGGTATGGGAAATGGTATTGCATTAATGTGCTATATTGAAATTGTAAATTTTTGATATTATGAGAATCTATGTGGGTAATGTGGTTGTTCTTGGGATTGGGATAAATCCATGAATGTGAGTAACCTAGTTGGCCAATTAGATCACTTAGATGTACATCACCTTTTGGGTTGGAATATGTTATTTATTGTTTGGAAAGAGTATGTGTGGTCCTTTACCAAATCAAGCTAAGGGGTGGGTGAACATACAACTACGCTCAAAGTACTGAGCGATTGATTTAATATGAAATCTTTGGCCCAAGTAAGTGTAAGTAGCCATTGATTACACTTGGTGGTTCACTGTGAGCTAGAATTGCATAACTAGGCTGGGAATGTCATGCATGTAGGTTGTATCCACTGTATGGTAGCTCTAGTTATTTAGGACACAACACCATGCTCAGGAAGGCTATTATAATGAGGTTACCAAACCAATCTCTTTGTCAAAGGGTAGGACCATCTTACCAGTTAGGTAGAAGTGTGGGGGACCACAATAAGTTCGTGGTTGATGGAAAAAGTGCTTGAGTGATACTCTCCCTCATACAATTGGCAGCCAAAATTTGAGGATGTATGCCCAATAAGGGACATCTGGACCATTTGTACTTTGTTTCATTGAGCTCTTGGAAGTTGTGTATGTATTCATATATCTCTATCTTTATGGAATTGTATTTGGAAAAATGTTATGTAATATGAAATCGTTACTTGGGATTATGTAATATTTCTTTATAAATGCAATGGGAATTTGAAATGGGATTATTTTGAATTTGCATCTTGTTATAAAGCCATTAGATCTGATTCACATGGATCTATACAGACCTATGAGCACAAAAATCATTCAAGATGATAGGTATTTTATGACTCTTATTGATGATTACTCTAGAATGACTTGGATTACTTTTTTAAACGAAAAATCAAAAGCTTTTGAGAATTTTAAAGTATTCAAGGCTATGGTTGAGAATGAAACTAGAAGAACAATAAAATGTCTGAGATCAAATAGAGGTGAAGAATTCACTTTGACATTTATGATGAATTTTATGAGTTGCATGGGATTCAAAGATAATTTTCTTCTCTAAAACTCTGCAGCAAAATTGGAGTAGCTGAGAGGAAGAACCAAACCATATAGGAGATGGCTAGAATAATGTTAAGTCAAGAAAAGTTGTCAAATATGTACACTGGAGGGAAGTTTTTCAAACCGCAGTGTATATTTTGAATAGAGCTCAAATTGGACCAAAGACTGATAAAACACCATATGAATTATGGAGAGGAAGATTAGCTTCAGTTATACATCTCAGAATATTTGGAATCAAGTGCTACATTAAAAGGGATGGATAACATTTGGGTAAGTTTGACTCTATATCTGATGAAGGTATTTTTCTTGGTTATTCGATGACAAGCAAGGCCTATAGATGTTATAACAAAAGACTAAAAATAATTGTGGAAAGTGTCAATGTAAGTATTGATGAAATAGTACAATCTAATGATAATCTAGATGAAGAATATAATGAAGATCTAATCCGCAATAGTGATGAAGACTCATAAATTGATTATGAAAACATAGTTACAAATACTCTGGGTAGGTATGTTAAGAAGAATCATTCTGAAGATCAAATAATTGGAGATAAGGATAGTGGGGTTCAGACCCAAAGAAGAATTGAGAAAGAAAATGAACAGGTACACTTTGCATTATTATCAAAAATTGAACCAAGCTCCCATGTGGAAGCTAGCAAAGAGAAAGGTTGGTTAGATTCTATCGAAGAAGAATTGACTTAGATTAAGAAGAATAAAACTTGGGAATTAGTTCTAAGACCCAAAGACAAAAATGTCATTGGTACCAAATGGGTCTTTAGAAACAATTTGAATGAAGATGGAAAAGTGATCCAAAATAATTCTAGACAGGTATGTAAAGGTTATTCTCAAGCTGAAGGAATTGATTTTGAAGAGACATTTGCTCTGATAGCAAGGTTGGAAGCAATCAAAAAAAATTTGGCCTGATCAACATTTAAGAATTTCAAGGTGTATCAGATGGATGTGAAGTCTACATTTTTTAATGGATAGCTAGAAAAAGTATACATTGAACAACATTAAGGCTTTCAATGCTTAGATATTTTGTACTTTTTGTGCATACTAAAGAAAGCACTTTATAGGCTCAAACAAACTCCTAAAGCATGGTATTTCATATTAGACAGATATTTGCTACAACAAAACTTCAATAGAGGTAGTACAGATAGTAATGTGTACATAAAAACTAAAGGTGACCAATTATTGATTTTTTTTATTAAGGAACAAATAGGTTTTAGAGGGGTCCCGAAACCCTTAACAGTCAGATAGTGAAGTATATAACATTAACAGAGCATAAACAAAAATAAGAAGCTGCCCATAAAGAAGAAAACACTAAAAACCAGGGTAGTACAGCCAAAAAACTGACAAAAAACTGCAAAACAGCCAGCCTCTAGGCCAGGTTCCAGAGGATCTCTGTCGCTTCCTACTCTAGACTATTCATGTTAAGTGCAGACTTCTTGATCTCCTAGATGTTTACTAAAGCTTGGTCTTCCTTCCTTTTCAAGTTTTCTCTAGTCCTGTTACTCATCCCCCCACTATCTAGCTACCCTTCCTCTTTGTCCAAATCAAGAAACACAACAGTCTTAACCTAATAGGCTTTTTCCAAGTTTTCCACCATGAAAATTCATGGTCTATGCAATGGATTTTAAAATCTTATGGTTCATAAACAACACTTTGTGGAGAGATTTTTTTATGTTCCTCAGCTGTTCCTCCATATCCGCCTACTTGCCATCATGATTGCATTTGAAATCCTATAATTCCTCCACTATTTTCTTGAGGCACTCAACCATATACTTCTTCTCTTCCTCAGTCCATAAATCAGTAGCCTGACCATTACCACTGCCTTTGTTATTGTCATCTTCAGATTTCTCCATTTTACTGTTCATGGCTCTCTGGTTCAACTTATTTTCGTTAATTTCAAAGAACACCCATCTCATTAACCTAAAATTATCCACCGCCCCATTGCGGGCTATTGCAAGAACATCAATAGGAAATTCTTGTTCCTCCTTAAAATAATGATCCCCTGCCTTGAGGTCCATAGGGAAGCGGGGTCTCTCTTCTCTATCAGTCGTGGGATGGCTGGAATACTCAGACAATGACACTGACTACGAATCCTCTTTGTTCACATTATAGGAGGGGTCCTCCGACACTTTTCTCTTACCCTTCTTCTGAGGAGAATCCCTAGATTTTCCTTTATCCTTGTCAACAACCCTATCCTTAGGCGACAGTGTCTGGTAAGGTAGAGCTGGCATAGCTTTAAAATAGTCATAAATTAGGACAAGTAGTCCTTCATGAAGAATAGAGTACCTAGTAGGGTTCTGTCTATGGCTTTTCAAACTGGCATTCAAAGAAGACGCAAGGTAAAAAGGAAAAGAAATCCTAACCTGGTGCCTGAAATGATTAAGAAGGACAAAATGATACCCAAAGACTCTAGTCTAACGACCATCCAATGTGATGTACTCCATCAGCACATTCAAAACCCTCCTTCAGTGTGAGACAATTATGTCTGTGTCATAGTAGCTTCTGGAAATCCTTCGTAACTCCTCTCTTTCAACATTTGACTTAGTAAATTTACTAACCGCTTCATCAGATTGCTTCCTCTCCCTGTAGAATTTGATACCCTCTATTGAAAGGCCTGTAACCTCAGTAATAAGTTGTTCATTGATGATCACTTGTCTGCCAAACAGGTTAATCTCACCATCCTTCCAATCTTTCGCAAAAACCCTAGTCACCTCCGGGTCCCAGCCATGGAGTTTCTCAATGAAAACAGTAATGCCACCATTCTCCAACTTCTTCCAGAGCTTCGGATTGCTCTTCAGTTGTGCACTGCTTATCGGCTCCCCTCTGCGACTTTCGCCACCCATCGTATTGCCAGCAGGAATAGAATAGTCCAGAACCCTATAGAAACAAGCTCCTAAAATGCCCAGAAAGTGTGTGAAACTAGTCACATGCAAATGGAAGATAAAGTAATTTCTCCTCGGCCAACTTGGAATAATCATTAGATTGTAGTCCCAAGACTGCAAGGGAGGACACTCAATCATCATTCAATGGAATGGGAAATTGCACCTTCCAATGAACAAGGTCATACATCATCAGGACCTTAACGTCAGCGTCCAACTCATCCTGCCCCTGCCACATCATCTTTTTTTGAGCTTTGGCACCTTTGTTGGCGAAGAAATCTGCCATCATGTTTATTTCCCGATAAGCATGCGAAATATAACTTTTCTCAAAGTTATTAATAATTTCCTTAGAAAGGTCTATCCAATTTTGTATAGACCATGAAGGTTTCTGACGGCCCTTTAAGCATTGTATAATATTATTCGAATCCCCTTCAATCCACACATTTTTATACTTCAATTGGCTAGCCAGCGTCAAGGTCTAAAAAACACTAGAGGCTTCAGCCACATGGTTGGTTTGAGTGCCTAAAGGAACCTCCATAGCCACAATAAAACAACCATTCTCATCCCTTATCACCCTAGCCGCAATAAAACAGTAATGACCAATTATTGATTGTTGTTGTTTATGTAGATGACATTATATTTGGTGGCACTAATGATGCTAATTACAAAGAGTTAGGGGATGCAATGCAGAGTGAGTTTGAAATTTCAATGCTTGGTGAATTGTCTTTCTTTCTTGGTTTACAGATTTCTCAATTACACAAAGGTATATTCATTTCTCAAAATAAGTACATAAAAAAAAATTTGATCAAGTTTAAGATGGAAGAATGCAAACTGGTGAGTACACCTATGGTTACTAGGTGTAAATAGAGTAAGGATGATGAATCTTCTCCAGCATGGTTATCAAGCCTAATTGCCCAATTAGGCCTAGTAAGGAGGACAGCCAGATTTTGAACCCTTCCATACAAAGAAACCCTATCTTATTTTTGTATATGTGTAAGAATGGCCAAAAGGTATCCTAAATGGGCCTCATTTTCAATAGATTAGGTATGCTCCAAAAGATATGTCCAAAAAGTTCTTTTTGAAAGGCTACAAGAAAGAATGGTGGTTTGTGAAGGAAAACCCATTGATTGGTGACTAAGGGTTCTTGAGAGTGGTTTTTTGAGTTTTTTGGATCATTGTACACCCCTTATCTACATCATTTGTATAGATCAATGATTGGTATTTTGTTGAATGTGAATACATCTAGATTGGATATAATGCAAGTTGGAATGGTAGCTAGATTTTAGGTAGCGCCTAAGGAAACTCATGTCAAGGAAATAATAAGGATATTCAAATATTTGAAGGCTACAATGGATTTTGGCTTGTGGTATCCTAAGAGTGAAAACTTCACACTAACTACATATACAAATGCAGATTGGGAAGGAAGCATAGATGACCATAAGAGTACAAGTAGTGGAGCTTTCTTTCTTGGTGACAGTCTTGTATCCTAGTTAATCAAGAAGTAGGATTCAGTATCTTTATCTACAATAAAATTAGAATACATTACAATAGCTTCATGTTGCACTCAAGTGCTATGGATGAAACAGAACTTGAAGGAGATGAAGATAGATCTTGATTAACCTATTCCTATTCTTTGTGACACTATTAATGTTATAAAAAATCCAAGAACTTGGTCATGCATTCAAGGAAAAAGCATATTGCAATAAAGTGTCATTTTCTAAGAGATAAATTTGCAGACAAAGAGGTGAGGTTGGAATATGTTGAAACAAAGGATCAAATAGAAAACATTTTCATAAAACCTCTTTCCAAGGAGACCTTTGAGTATCTTCGGTAGAATTTGGTAGTTGTAGCTCCCTCCTCTTGTTTCACGAGGAAGCACAAGTTGAGGGGGAGTGTTGACTCCCTACCAAAAGAAGACTTGATGGTCTTGCAAAGTATTTTCAGAAGTAGTGTGCTATGGACTCAGGAGGAGTCTATCTAGTAAATAGGTTTCTAAATTATGAAGTAAGCAGTTGACCTTTTCCATTGATGTTAGAGGGGGAGAAATAGGACTCAAAATGCTAAATCATCTAAGGAGAGAAATAATTAAAGTGGCATGACTTCATGACCTTGACACCTTTGATTTATCTTCTCGTGCTAGCAACATGTTGTTTTCCATCAGTGACAAAGGGGGAGATTGTTGAACATATATTGTCATTGATGTCAAAAGAGTAATATCGAGGTGTATCACCCTTGATATTAAAAGGTGATCTCTGATGTCAAAGTGAACCAATGGAAATAGGGTTCCACCTTTTAGGAGATGGAACTAGGGGTTTAGGACCTATTTCACTCTTAGTTCATTAGGAAACCCTAGAGATCCCTCAACCAAGATGACTCAATTGAGGGAAGGGAGCTTTTAGCTATTATGATGGTTTCCTTAGGTGTGATTAAAAAGGGGGTTCACCACTAAGAAAATGCTTAGAAAGAAAGAAATGAAAGTAATATGCAAATCTAACTATGTGACCTAGAAAATGAAACTTAAAATCAGAATAAGAGACTAAGGATAAACAAAGAAGCACTTAAAAGACTGGAGATGTCTAAAACAAGGTCAGCAACTCTAAAATTCTAACTTTTGATGTGTATTGGGACTCATACGCTAGACTGGTAAATTTAGTCCCAGTCTAGGGTTTCTGGATTGAATATGAAATCTACTACTAACAAACCAAGATCTACATAAAACTGTTCAAAATAGGTATATTGGGACTCATTCACCCATGGTAGTGATTTAGTCTCAGTATTGGGGTTTGACTAAAACTTTTGTAGCCTCGAGTGATCTCCTATAGCTTTTTTCTTGTCTGATCTCCAAGTCTGAAATTTTGAATTATGGTTTGCATGTGAGTTTTCATGAAGATGACAACTTCTTGAGAACTTTGACAACTTTCTTCAATCTTGCAACTCTATCCTCAAAGGATCTTCAAGCTCTAAAACACCTAGATTTGTAATCACACATAAGAGACAGAAAAATGTTGATTTGTTAGTGGATAGGGGTTTGCCTTAGTCAAACCCAATTTTGGTAATCAAGCCTTGAAATGAAATGAAATAGAATGAAGGAATGATGAATGAATAATATGTGATGTTGCAATTCACCAAGCCCTTGTAATAAAGGCTGCAAATTTGTGTGAAATGGCTAGCATGAATGTGGATCTTGACTCTTGATTGAATGCTTGAAACTTTGTCTTGAATGCTTGCTTGAATCATAAAACCTACATCACAAATGCTAGCTCAAAAACACGCATGATGCATGAAGACTTTGACATGATGCTTGAATCTTGAATTAATGCTTTGAATGCTTGATAATCATCTCTTGAATGCTCTTGAATGCTCTTGAATACTTAATTTTCTAGATCACACTTGCTCATGAAAATTGCTAGCTCTTGTTAGGAGAAATTATGTGAAATAAGCTAGTATTTATACTTGTTTATGTTAAATTTCTCAAAATTACAACACTACAAGCTAACATCTGATATAGGAGAATAAAATCTTGCCAAAAATTGAATTTAAAATAGGCCCAAGCTAAAGTGATACTCATACGCCACCTTTGGCATATGAGTCCCAATAGTTTAAACTTGGGACACAAACTTCAAAAAATGTTAAGTTCAATGCAATATTCAAGATCAAGTCTCGAAACCTAGGTGGAACCCATATGCCCAAGGTGGCGTATGAGTCCCATATCACTAGATCTAGAAAACACAACCCAAAAACATGAATTATGGTTGGTCATTTAATAAATGTCGGTATTATCCTTAGAAAAATACATTAAATAAGGCTTGTGGATGCAAAATAGGACCAGATAAAGCATAAAGAATCCCAATTAATTAATAAAGCTCTAGGTTAGTGTGAAAGTGTAAAGATACACTTTACAACACCCTAAATAAGGCACAATTAAGTCCATTTAGTTTAAAAGGGCCCTAAACTTAATGTGAATGTGTAAAACACATTACAACACTAAATCAAGGCAACATTAGGTTCATTTTAATATTAATTATTCCCAAATTAAGGAAAAGGGATAATTTTTCTATCACTACACAAAGGAGTAATGCTAACTGAATAGTGAGAAGTAAATGTAATTGTAGACACTTAAAATTGTCCTAACTGATATTGCACACTTGAATCTAATTACTAACACCATTTCGTCCTAAATTCACCTCATTTTCAACTGTTTAATTGAATGATCCTAGTTGTTTAATTAAATGCATCAATTTCTCCTATTAATCAAATGATCATTATTATTTGGATGATTCACCCCCTTTCACAGTAATTGTCATCTTATTTAATCAGTTAATGTGAATTATTTGATTAAATTGCTTATGTCCTCTCATTTAATTAAATAATCTTAATTATTCAATTAAATGTCATTTTGCCCTCTTTCATTAAATAAATTAATTATTTAATGAGCATCCTAATTTAACCCAACTTGCACAATTAGAACTTTTTTTTAATTATCTATTTGCTAATTTCCCTCACCCTCCCACTTGCAAGGAAATGTTCCCCTAGAATATTCCTCCATTTGAACTCAAAACTCAAATATTCCTTTGTAACAACTTCCTAATTTTTAGGAAGTGTGTTTCTTTGAATCAATGAGAGCCATTGATTAACTCCTTGATCCATGTCAACTTGCATTCTCATCCATTGATGAGAATCTTTTATCCATGCCTTCACCTCTCATGGCTTCTCATCCCTTGATTGATCAAATCAATCCTAGCCATTGATTCTCCATTTTATCCTATAAATACACCTCATTTCTATGAGAAATGGATCCGCAATCATTTGAGCAAAGTTATGATGTTAAAATGCATCCAAACTTTCATCAATTAACATTCATTTAAGCATTTTTCATCCATTGTGGTTCAAATCTCCATTATCATTCGTCAATCTATCAAACCAAGCTTGTTTCAATCTAAGAGATTGGGAAGGGGCTGACATTCCACATCAATGTAGCACCAATCCCCCAATGGGATGAGGTTTGAGGCATTTAACTAGGTTCCTTTATGCATTTCTTCATTGTTTGTGTTTAATGGCTTCTTTGTTTCATGCTTTCAAGAATTTCATTGGGATTATAGCTTAACTAGTTAAGTATTGCTTAGAATCTATTGGATCTAGTGCATTTAGCTTATGTTATGATTATAGTCACATCTTGGTGCTAGAAGGAGGGTAGAACTAACTAGATTTGACAAATTTTCCTTGATTTTCCCATGTTTTGAAGATTACAGGTAGGGCAGTGCTTTTACAGATTACCAAAGTGACGCTTTTGATGAACAGAGGCACTTTTGACATACAATGTTGCTTTTGAAATATGACATTTTTTCTTTATGGCAGTGCTTTTGATTTTTCTGACCAAGAGCCGCTTTTGATATTGTGATGCTTTTGACCTCTCTAGTTTTTTTGTAGGTACATTAGAGAGGCACTTTTGAAATTCACCAGAGCGACACTTTTGCATTACAATGTCGCTTTTGTGGAACAATGATGCTTTTGATGTTTGATAGAGAGGCGCTTTGTGGCCCAACGATGATTTTGCAAGGTAAAACAAAGAGATAGATTTTAATATCTGCTTTGATTTTTCAATTTAATCCACTCTCTAATCATTTATTGACTTTTGGTTTTTTTGTGAGGCTAACAAATTTTTCAGATTTGGAAAAGGAATGAAATCTTGAAGTAAAGAAGCATATTATCACTTGATCTATATTGTAAAAGTGTTTTAAACACTTATGGGATGATATAACCCATCATATGATGCTTTATTTCTTGTTTTAGGACAACTACTTTCAATTGGGTTTAAAATTTACAATGATATAATCTTTCAAAGTTGGTTAAAATTGAACCCATACATCCTCACCATTGCAATGTTGGTTAAAATTAAACAAATTCAAATTCATACTTCAGTTTGGTGTTATTAAAATGAATTCATCATTTCCTTTGAGGATTTAAAAATAATGTGTATTATGTGTTTTCTATGCTTGTGTGAACTTCTAGTGTGTATCCACTCCCCTTAAGCTTCATTCAATCTCGGGTGAAGAGAAACACTCCAAGTTCAAAAACTTTTTATTTCACCACAAGAACTTGCTACGTATCCTCTCCCCTTGCACTTTGTGGGATCTTGGGTGAAGAGAAATATCATTTTTCTTGTATTTTTTAGATACGGGCCTGCTAATGAGATACATCCCACAATGGAGAACTCATATAAGTGACTCTAAAAAGCACCTTTACTGGGAGGCTATACAAAATTTGTGAAATCAAAAGAAAGTAGCTTATATCTGGGCAAGAATAGAATACCATGCCTCATCCTCGTTTGAATGTAATGAGTTGGGAAAGAACAGCTAAAGCCTTCAGTGGTTTATGTTTGATCTATACATCGCAGTTTTCACGGTTGTCATTAAACACTTTGTCTTAGCAACCTATCCTTGTTTCCCGAAATGTACTTTAAAGTAGTGCATGGAGGTGCACCACTCCTAGAAGTTACTTACCACATCCAGTTTTTGGTTGAGGAAATAAAGCAAATAGGGAAGGGACTCTTTTGCTCAGCATGTCAAGATGGTATATTTCCTTGACATAGCCTATTTTTCCACTTTGTCTTCATGGATTACATCATTCCTTATGGGATGAGGTTAGCCTATCAAGAAGTACATACCTACTCCCTAAGGTTGTTATTTCTTATTCTTGTTGAGTTAGTTTGTAACTTTACTTGGTTTCAAAACAATTGAAACAAGCATCAACATGTTCTTCAAATTCAAACCCTTTGGAATTAGTGTGAATACATTTGAAAAGCCCTATATTGTTGTTTGTCCCTAAGGATATATTTTTTTAAACAATATCTTTAGAGGCTTCTAAATATTTGGACTTATATCTCAATTCACACATTCCAAAGTCAACATAGGAGACTATGGCTTTAGGCTCTTGATTTTCACATATTGGACTTTGTGGAATGAAAGTTACTTAGTCATAGACATTTTAGTTTGAACTGAATTAAGGCATCTTGATGTGGTAATAAAGCAATCTCACTAATCAAAGATTAAATCAATTGAACACACCACACATTGGGCTTATTTTCAAAACACGTTGACTTTTAAGCAACAAAGTGACAAAAAGGAAATTTATTGCCAACATTGTATCAAAGTGCCACTATCCAACAAACATTGGGTTCTTAGGTTTATCACTCTTAGGGTAAAGCATTTTTTTCACTACCTTGGTCTTGTAAACAAGGTCCCTCTCTAAACATTAGGATCAATTTTCCCATCCATCTCAACACATTTAAACATCCCACCTCACAAATAACTTTGAAACTTTGGACACATCAACATTCTAAACTTAGGTTATCATCAAATCAATCCCCTAACTTAGCTATATGTGTGTAAATGAATCATTTTCCATACACTTAGTTGAGTTAGTCATCATCCTTTTGAACAAGTCTATCCTAAAGGTCACAAGTCTACCTTTAGATTCATAAGTTTATTAGCACCTTTTATCCAAAACATCAAAACATCAAACCTTTAAGTCTAAAGTGTTGTCCAAAGTTTAGAAATTTCATCCTCCATATCACTCACCCCTTTCATCATCCACTCTCATCATTGGTCCAAAACATCTTAGAGGGTCACTTTTATCAAAATTTGAGTCAACTAGAGAGTACCAACAATATAAATCTTAACACACCTCTCCCATAGTTGATTCACAATTTATGGTAACAATGAGATCACAACACAAGAAAAACATGGAGAAAATCAAAACTACATCAACCACAAGTGATACAACCCAACAATAATTTAATCCTATGAGCCACTCTACCCCATCACAACAACCACAAAATACACTAGACATGGTGTATGAAGTAGAAGATGTCATGAAAAACTCACTTGATCTCATTGAAGAGGAACTCCTAGAAGCACATCAAGATCTTGAAATGCACCATATCATTAACACTTTGATGAAGAAGAACCCTACACAACACATGCTAGATTTAGCAAAATAAGTGGCTAAACACCCTTCAACATTCAATTCCAACATGATTAGGGATCAACCCTTAGGAAATGTCACTTCAATTCTTCTAGTTTTCACCACACAACCTTTGGTAAAAGGTTTGACTCAATCTATCATTCAACCAACTTCATCACTTGTACCAATTCAACCACTGACTTCTAGTCTTGCAACTAGAATTGGAACCAACCTTGGTCTCACTCCTAATTTCGGAGGCAACACACTTTTGGGTACACAAGACACCACCCTTCCACAAATCATAAAATGGACACCAAAATTTAGTGTCCAACCATATTCTTCCACCACCACAAGTACCCAAAGTGTTCCTAACGTAACACAAAGTCATATGATCCAAGTACCCCAAGTAGGTTAATAAGTAAAATTCAATACCATAACACAAGGTCAAAACTCCATGCAACAAGGTCCATCCACATCACATCCCCAAATTGATGCATCAAAACAAGTGGTTCCACAAGCCACTCCAACCAACCCACAAAAAATATCAAATCCACGTGTCACAAATCCCATTAACCAAGGTAACACCTTTGTCCCAAATCCAACACAAGGTAACCCTCAACATCAAAACAATCAAGGGAACCCTTCCAATCAATTGACCCAAAGTCAAAATATGGCATTGATATCACAACTGTTAGAAACCAAGATCTGAAATACAAACCAGAAAAGCCTTCCACAGAAGAGAAAATCAAAAAAAGCAAGAGCTTTGCAAGAAGATATGCAAAATAATATTATTCAGGAATTCATAATTACATGAGATGATTTACTTTATAAAAGAAAAGATGCATAACCCTAATCTTATCTTGAGCAACAAGATAGCTCAACAAGATAAGGATGACAATAATTAACCTAGGAATTAAAATACTACCTAAGTAAAGTTATGCAAGTGTAATTAAATATTAATTACACTAACACCCCCCCATAAGTGCAACTTAGGGGGACTAAAAAAGCATGCACCTAAAAACTAAGATGAATGCAAGAAAGAATGAATGGGTCTCGGCAACAAGGCCTGATCAGGTACCCAAGTACAAATGAAATAATGAGGTAGAGAAGGAAAACCCAATGGGACAAAACCCCCCTACAATGAGATGACTCCTGCAAAGAAGCACTGGAAGAACATTGTGGAGTAACACTGGAACCGCAATCCGACAAGCAAGGAAAGATACTTCTGTCTACAAGACACCAAAAAATGGAATCATAATAATGTGACAGTAGACCCAATGCCACGGAACACTGGAAAACTCACAAACTGGAACAACTCTAGAATCTGTGAAGCAACAGTAGATGAGATGATGACAGAATCTGGAAACTATGTATCTCGATGCCGATGCCAAATTGAGACTAAAACTCTTCCATGGGAATAAGTACCATAAAGACTCTGGAACATAAACCATGAAAACATGGCCCTCAAACTGAGAAGGATCTGAACCAATGCGGATCAATAGCCATAAACTCCCAATCTGAAGTGTGAACCAATGTGAATTTGATATGTGTCAAGCTAAAAGCAAGATGTGGCCAAAAGAAACTAAGAAACCAGATAACCCATGCGAGCTGTCAACAAATCAAGATGAATATGGAGATCAAAGTGCATGCACACTCTAATCAGATTATTATGCAAGAAACCCCCCTGATGGAACTTTATCTCAGTTCATTTATTACAATAACCCAATGATTGTAAAAGGAGAGAATGTTAAATGTGCATAAATAGAAAATAAGATGATGTGGTACTGAAATGAAGTGAAAATATTCAAGTTTCACCTTTCCAACTACCAAAACATCCAAGTAATCTCCAAAACACCCATCGGGACAAATCTGGAATAATGATCAACCTGGGACAGATACAGAAAAAAGTGCATGGACAACAAAAAAGAGCTCCTCAATACCTTTCCAACACCGCAAAGAAGACGAAAATCAGAGATCGTGGCAAAAACTTGTGAGCTTGGAAGCCATAAATAAACATCTGACTTAAAACATAAATAAATGCAGCTAAATAGAAAAATACTGAAAAATAAACCACACCACTAGAAAGTACTCAGAACCAACTTTCCGACGATATCTTGTTTTCCTAATTTCGATACCATATGCCCAAATTACGCCAAAAAGAAAAAAACTACTCTTTGAAGGAAAACTGGGGTTAGGAGGGGGCAAAGAGGTCCGGCCGTACGCTGACGTCATTCTGGTGTCAGCACTTCACGAGCAAAAATTTGACGGCCTGGAGGCCGTCGATGTAAAAAAGTACCCCCCTACAAGAAAAAAATTGACAGTCGTCTAAAACTGTACCATGGCCGGAATATTCTGTTAGACAGGGAATATTGCCTGTAGTATGCTTGCGGCCGGTTTTGTGACTTTCATCGGATTGTGGGCCTGAGATTCACGGAATATTCTGCACTCCTGTACGGGAGATTTTTTGCATGTCGTTCGCCGAGGTTTTGAAGGCCCGCTGGTCGGCAAGTTGAGGCTGTCGGTGGGCTGGATGGGCCCCGCGCCTAATGTGACCAGTGGCCTGCGCAGTACAAACACTGCGCAGGCTTTAAAGCCTGAATTTTTTTTGAGAATTGTGCACAGGGGCCGTAGACAGACCGTACAGCTTCTGGAACAAAAAAAAATTCCTCAGAAGCTCTTGATGTCAAAATAAGGCGTGTTATATGTCAATTTTCGTCTCTTGAATGCTCTGGATCTGATGGCGAGGTCTGATCTACGTGAAAAAGCACCAAAAGCTTCAGAACTCCTAGATTTGGAAAATCTTCAAACCTTAATAACTCTGGCATAAAATGTCAGATTTAGGTGAAACAAAAGTCGATCTTGACTTTTTCAATAGCCCTGAACTCAAATATGAGCTCATATTTCCTCCAACATGTGCCGAAAGTAACCATGCAAGAGCACCCAAATAGAGAGACAATCTCAAGGTATGAAACCCTCAAGGAATCCCGAACTACTTTGCAATGATTTTCTCAAAAATCTGAGAAGGGGTTGCAAATCAAGGCTCTAATACCATGTTAGAAACCAAGATCTAAAATGCAAACCAAAAAAGCCTTCCACAGAAGAGAAAATCAGAAAAAGCAAGAGCTTTGCAAGAAGATATGCAAAATAATATTATTCAGGAATACATAATTACATGAGATGATTTGCTTTATAAAAGCAAAGATGCATAACCCTAATCTTATCTTGAGCAACAAGATAGCTCAACAAGATAAGGATGACAATAATTAACCTAGGAATTAAAATATTACCTAAGTAAAGTTATGCAAGTGTAATTAAATATTAATTACACTAACAACAACACCAAATGGAATTCCATCACAACCGTTGGTCCCCCAAGTAATACAAAATCAAATGGGACCCCAAGCCTACATTCATCCACCCCAATCGACAATTTTACAAGGAATGATAACACAAAACAACCCTCAAAATCCCATCACACAACAACCACCTCACAATAAAATCAACCAACAAACCACTCACACCATGGCCCCTCAAAATCCACCACATGTGCAACAAAATTAAAATGTTTTGACCCAATACAGTAATACGTTGCAAGCATAACAACTTTTTCAACAACAACAAGCCCAAAAACAAGCTTGGAAACAACAAAATTTCCAACAACAAGTGTTGCAAGCACAAGCCTATCAATAAGCATTGCAATAGCAACAAGCTCAAGATCAAGCCCTACAAACACACAAGCTCAACAATTGGCATTGATTGTGCAGCAACAACAAGCCCAACAACAAACATTTCTCGCACACCAACAACAACAAGTGCTTGTGCAACAACAACAAGGATCGTACTACAATCCCCAAAAATATGCCAACATGCAACAAAATATCGTGAACCCAAATGTACAAGGAGCATACACACCTCCACCACTATCACCCCTACACACACAATATCAAAATCCACCCTACACCCCATATAACACCCCCATATCAAAATATCACCCACAACCCATCTACCATCCCACAATTTAACACATATACTCCCCCACCTAATCCGCAAGATGATTTTTCATCATAAATTAAGCAGCTCACACAGCAAATCCAAGACATTCAAATGAGGAAAATAAAGAAACCACATGTGTAACAGAACTTGTGTCCATACCCCTTTGATAGAAAGATCACGATGATACCTTTCCCACCCGAATTTGAACTCCCAAAATTCGACAGATATAGGGGGTCGGGAAATCTGGTGGATCATATCAAAGAGTTTCATGTAACATGTATGGAAGTTGCTTACAATGATTCCTACTTAATGCACCTTTTCCGATGCAGTTTGGGAGGCCCAGTGATAGATTGGTTCTCACAATTACCTCCAGGAATTCAAACCTTCCAACAAATAATTGATAGGTTCATATACCATTTCTCCTACAACCTCAACATGGACGTCAGCTTGGAAGAGTTGTACACCCTAAAGCAAAACAAGGGTGAATCCTTCACAAATTTCCTACAACGATGGAGGCAAAGAGCTAACAAAAGCAAATGGCCTATTCTTGAAGATCAATAGATAGGAATCATCATTTCCAATGTTGACACATATCTATCCTTTCAATTAAAAATGCAATGTGTCACATCCTATGAAGATCTTATCCTTAGGGCCCTTAAATCAAGAGAGCCCTAATCACACAAGGAAACACATAAGCATATAAAGACAACCGACCATCTACTAGCTCCAATGAAAAACCCCGATTTTGGGCTAAGAACAAGAATGTTATTAGTGATGGTGTTTTTTATGCAAAGGTGGTCCTATGTGCTCCCAAACAAACCAACAACCAACCCATGAACATGCAGCAAAACACACAAAAAACAAACACACAACTCCCAAACAATCAACCAACAATCAATGTTGCAAACACTCAACAAGGACCACAAAGAACAAACAATGCTCCTAAATGACAATTCACTCCCTTAGGGGAGCCCATGGAAGATGTTTTGAAGAATTTGATATAGTCTAACATTATCACACTCCCAGATTTCTCAAACTATCAAGAGCCACAAGTCAAACCACCTAGCTATAGAGAAGATTGTTTTTGTGAATTTCACTGATACAAAGGTCATAACACACAAAATTGTTTTAGAATCAAACATCTAATACAAGATCTTATTGAACAAGGAGAAATTGATGTTGATCAAAAATTTGGGAATGAAAATCTAAAAAATTTACACAATCACTATGCCTAATCATACAAAAGAAAAAGATTCGGGAAAGGAATCAACCTCAAATAACATAAACCATACCCATGATACCACAGTGGGACACATTCATGTTATTAATTCATCACCACATGGGGAATCAGAGACGTATCAAGATAGTATTTTAAAACAAAGTCCAAAACAATCAATAGTGTCTAGCAATATTTCATATTGTAATGGCATCAGTATGTATCAGATTGTGATATCTCTGGACCATGTATGACTTCATGATTGGGCATATTGAAGAAGTTCCAAAAGAGCAAGAAATATCCCTTATTGCACCCAATCTTACAAAATGTCTCAAAGAGTCTTTTATCGATGATGTATCATCCACCCAAGGATCATGTCAAGAGGAGGCTCTTGAGGATAATGAAAGTTGCTTTGAATCGAGTCGGGATCAAGAGCCTATATACCCATGACATTTACATGATTTGCATAATACCTTCCAAACCATAAGTGATAGTTTCTCTACCCTAAGTCAAGATGAAGAGATCACTTCTCCAAAATTTTATGAAGAGTTGATGGACATTTTCCAAACCATTCTAAACTCCAAAGATATTCCCAATATCACCCTTGAGATGTTTCTTTTTTATGGCCATACAGACGTTCTTCATCCAAAACAAGAGTCTCCCACTCTTGATATTCCCACACAAGAGCAAGCAACAATTGAGATTCTTGATTCTTATATAGTGATTGTGCTTCATCAACATCTTTTGAATTGGAAAATAGTTAATATTCTTGAACAGTAGGAACCCATAGCAATATCATATATTCACAACAAGTCATATTCAGTGGCTATTGATCAAAGGATATATTATCAAGGCAAAGGTTTAGGTCTTGTTAATACCTTCAAAACGTCAGGGGAAATCTTGTCTAATGCAAACATCAACATAGGGGGCACAAAGGATCCTTCTGAAAAAAATATTGTCAACACTACATCTAGTCATATCATGAATCATCATCCACCCATCATCTCATATACAAATTGGGACCAACATGAAAAGAAAGATTCATATCAAAGAAAGAAGAAGATCATCAAAGAGAATGAAGCAATAAAGCAAAAAGGAAAAAGAAAATACAAATGGATACCAAAGAATACAAAATAAAATTATCTCGATCATACTCTATTAGTCAAAGAAACTATGGGGAAAAGTCAAAAATGGAAATGAATTTAAGGTGGCTTCTCAAGTAGTTGGTCCTAAATTCATGAAAACTGCCATATATACTCATCATTTCTCATCTTACCAAGTTTGGAGATTCAAAGATTCCAAACCATCAACCAATCCATCTCACATTCCTTCATGCATGACACTGTACACTCCATTAATGATATCCAATTCCCGCACTGATCATGTGTTGGTAGCTACCCTTCATCATAAGGATTCCAAAGGTACTATATCACGATGTGCACACCTAGAAAAGGTTAATTTTGGTACCAATAAGGCATATTAGAGTTCTCAAAAGTTTCATTCAAGTTCTCGTATCTTAGAAAAGTAGCTTCTTCAAGTAGGATACCATTGGCACATTATGACAGTGGCCTCTACATCAATACCACCAAGTGGTTCAACATGAGGGTAAAACTTTCAAAAAATCAAAAAAATCAAAAAATAAAGAAAATAGTAAAAATAGAAATCATCCTCCAGTGAAAACCACTACGGTAGTGCTTTGGGAATGTACTATGATGAAAACCTGGAAAAAATACATCATGAGTAGAATTTAGAGTCTATATGATCCTTCTCAGATAGAAGTATCTCATCCTTGTCATGATAAACCCAATGTTCCCTCCATCCATCCAATCTAGCTTTATCAATATAGTCCAGTTTATCTTGATCTTGAAAAAGGTTCGATGTATACTTCAACTCTACTCATGGCAAGCTCTTGATAGGCTCTTTACCATTTTGTCTCATGAAGTCGAGTAGCACATATCTAGCATGATAAAACTATGTTGGACTCTTCACATCTACATTACCTATCTTGGTCTATTTGAACATTGAACTATGAAACATTGCTAGACATTGGGGGAAGGTTATTGCACTCTTTTTTTCAAATAACTCTTGATCCATGTCTTATATCTCACAATGTGATATCGACATCATGATCTAGGTATCGTTTATCTCAAAATCATAAAAATCTAAAAACACTTGCAAAATCCAAAAAATCCAAAAATCATTCAAAAAATTGTAAATTAAAAATCTAAAACACCCAAATCACATCAAAATCCCTAAACAAGTCAAAACATCAAAAAAATCAAAAACATACCTTGTTGAACTATGTTGTCTTTGAGCTTAAACGTAGGCAAGGCCATCACTGATGTGCCCCCGAGACACATTAGGTCAATCCTTTAGGAGTACATCATAATAAATTGACAACCCATCAAGTGTTCATATGTCATCAATAAATATTGGTCAAAGTTAGTCGAACTACGTGGTCTCTACGTGTATAATGTAGGCAAGGCTAATCTTTGATGAGCCCCTAAGGCCCTAGGTCAATCCCTCTTAGGTCTTGGTCAAAACTCAGAAAACATAAAAAAAATTGAAAAAATTAAAAAAAAACACAAAAACATTTGAAAAATTGAAAACCCAAAACATTGGAAAATATTCAAAAAACCCTAAACAACCTCACATAACCTGAAAACCTAAACATTCATATATACCCAAAAATATCAAAAACAACCTCAAAACATTTCAAAAATGTCAAAAACATAGAAATATTCCAAAAATTCCAAAACCACCCATCCCATTTTGCTTGCACCTGTAATAAACTTCCATCCATAATAAATCGATAGTCACACCCAGCCTTTGGTATAACACAAACGGAAAACAAATACAACAATCATCAAAAGTAGAACCTTTAAACACAACACAAAAATCAAACCCTTGATCATTATTAGACATGTCAATTGAACCTTATATCAACGATCTTTCAAACAACTCATCAAACCTGACAACATTTGATAATACTTCCTAGGATGCATCCTTCCTACAGTGGGCATTATCATTGGCAATCATTTTGGATACTTATCCTCAAAACACATTACACCTTTTAGCAAGAGATATAAATAACATTGACTATTTTTTTTATCTTGTCTTATGATTTATTTTGTTGACCCATTCAGAGGACCTCACAATAATGTCTATCAAAATGATTTAGAGAGAAAGGAATGGGGCATCGATCATTATCTTTCATTTGTTGTGTGGGGATACATAAATTCATCAAGCTCCCTCTGGGTGGTTTTTGTTTTTTCTAAGTATTGTCCTGCACCTCACCTATTTGAACATCATCAGGCCCCTTTTTGAAGAACTTCATCCACTGCCACCATGTGCCCATCCGGCACTCTCTGCAAAAATTTCTTCCTTCACTCTACCATCGACTTCCGCCATGCTTCCATGTGTCAAATCCTTAGGTGCTTAAGGTTTCTTCCCTTCGCTTTTTAATCAGACCTCGTCTGTGTGCCATGTAATGTCTATCCACGTTCACTTTTAGGGAGACCCCACAGTCAGCATCGGTAATATGGATGCCTCCATGTGTCTTCCCCGTGAATTTTTTCATCACAAGGACGAGGAATCAAACCATGGGCCCCAACCTATTGCCACGTGTCTCTTTCGCGGGGACTTCATTGAATGCAAGGAGAGAGCAAGCAGCGTGCGCCACTAGGCTACTATGTGTCTTAACTGACTGCATGATTTTGTGACACTTGTTTGCATGGGATTTTCATGTTTCTTCACTGGGACCACTGCCATCATTCCCAGGGGATGCATCTGGCTTCGAAGTGACTACGTTCCATGGCTCAAATATTTTCTATTGCAACGGCCGAGGGAAATCATTTCTCTAGGTATCTTCGCACATGATGATGGAATCTTTTCTGTTACTAACCCGCCAGGTGGTGGGATTTTTATCTATATATACTGCTTCTTCCTTCTGAAAATGAGTTCATAAGATACAGAAAAATTAGGGAAAAGACACCGGGCCTTTTTTATTTCTTTTAGCTTATTGTATAAGACTCTCAGAATGTGCCATTGTTCAGCCTTTATGTTTTCTTAGGCTATTTGATAAAACATTATACTGTGCCATTATTGTCTTGAATTGTTTCTTTGCAGAACTTCTATGATTTCAATACAAGTTTGTTGATTTAGACCATGTCTTTTGACTCTTCTTTTTTGTAAATGTGTATGAGAATTATTTTGTCATTGAATAAATTATTCAAGTTTTCATCTTTGATTTCTGTTATTCTGGGATATAGTAGATTGCTAAACGGGCCCTTAAATTGCATCCAAAAGATAGATTTATTGTGCCTTACATCTAAGTCTTGGTGCATCACCTTAGTTACACTTTATTTTTTATATCTCCTTCCTTTTCCCATTTCAAAACTCCAATTATAGAAGAAGCTAGCTTCTTTAAAAATCTGGAGGTCACTCAGTTTAGTGCAATTGGTCCCCCCATTAACTGAGTTTCCCATGAAGGTTGTTACCTTGCCAATTTTTAGCATCAATAGTTTCTTTTTTTCTAGCACGCCTGGTGGGACTGCTTAAATGAATCTAAATCTAAAGAGGGTGTATGAGCCATTGGCCTATTACTAGATCCCAAATAGTGAATAACCCTGGTTTGTTAGTGTTGCCACTAGGAATAGTACAAGCCATGACCCAAATAGTGAACGTTTCGCTCCCTCCCCTCCTTCCGCTAGCCATGTTTCCATCCGCTAACAGAAATTATGTGGCATGGGATGCTAGAAGTCCCCTCATAGCACCAGTGGCACCCGTCGTCTAGGCCCCTATCCTAGTCTCTATTTTAAAAGCTATACCTAGATTTAGCAGAGATGGCTCAAGAACACCATCGAAACATCTGCAAGATGTGGCAGATGTGTTTTTGGTGCATGGAATCACTGCCCAAAATGTGGCACTAAGGTTGCTTGCAGCCTCTTTCAAGGGTAAAGTGTTGGATTGGTACCACACCCTACAAGCTAATACCATCGCTACCTGGGATCAGCTCGGAGACCCCTTCCATCAAAGATTCTCAAATGATGGAGACAGGTCCTCGCAATATCATTAGCTATCGGTCATAAAACAGTCCCCATATGAAGCCATGACTGACTTCAACACCCAGTTCCATATAACTTGGCAGAGAATTCAGACTTTATCTGCCCACCTGCCAAGTTGGCATTCATGTTCTACTTGAAATTCATCAATGTCAACATCTCGATGATGATCCAGTCTCTCGGCGGAACCACTCTATCGGATGCATACAGCATCACAGTCAAAGCGGAGAACAATCTAATAGACACCAGGAAGTTACCACCTCGGCCTATCATGCCTATATTTCCCAAAATATCAGCTTCCACCCAAGAGATGTCATCTACTAGTGTGTTTTCTCCTCCTCAATCCATGTACACGTATTCGGGCACACCACAAAATGTCTTTTCTACATCTGGATCTTCAAAATATGAAGTGAACGACGTCAAGGAAATGTTGTGGACCATTGCCAACGAAATAATTGTCATCAAGCGAAACCATTATGCGCCTCCAAAGCCGACCTACCAAAATTATCAAGGCAGAAGGTCTTCTTAACAGTAAAACCAGTTCCAAGGAGGCTCGCACACAAATCCACAGGTGCAAAAAACTAATCAAATAGTACCTATTCATTCTCTGTTGCAAAGCGCTAACCCAAGCTCAAGCGGAGAGCTAATGGCAGGGAAAAATAATTTAGTCGATGACATCAACCCCTGGTACTTGCCCTATGGTGATGCACATATGCCCCAAAAATACCCGCGCCACAAGCTACAACAAAAGGTGGCAGAATAGTGTAGCCAAGGCATAGCGTCAGACCATGGAGGTTATGTATATGCCTCTTTACAAATGGAAAATGTGGTTCTCACAGTGCAAATGCAAGGGATGTCCTTGGAGCAAGAAACAGATATTGCTCCTGATCACGCACTCTTCTCATGGATGGAAGAAGAAGAGGTGATGTTTGAAAATAATTCCTCCACATCAAAAACTCTGCAAGTGTAGTCCGATTACAACACTCACTCAAAGAGGAGATTCACGGGCGAATATGTCGCACTGCAACCAGTCAGTCTGTAGCCCAAAAGTGCTTTTGACCAAACACCCAGTACCTCTGTAGTGGCACAGTAGTGTCCATCGTGAAGGGAAATTTTTATAACCAGAGCTAAGGAGAAAAATCCTTCAAATCCGGATATCTTAGCTATTCTGGAGCAAAATACATTGCTACAAAAGGCTCTCTGAGAGGATCCAATCATTGAGCCAACGAAGCAATCGCTCAAGGGAAAGGTTGTTGACCCATCACCTCCTGCCAAAGTTCTCACAAATAGCATAAAGGAAGCCTCTATCAAGGTTAGAGATAAACTGAAACCTTTTTTCCTAACTCTTATTGTGCGAGATAAATTATTACACAATGCCATGATTGACTCTAGCGCTAGCACCACAGTCATGCCCAAACAAATAGCTGAAGCTTTAGGACTTAGATATGAACCTTTAAAGAGGGGGGTTATGTAGCTTCATGGGAACAAATTCAAAACCGTAGGTGTCATCAAGGACCTTCCCTTGACTTTGTTCTCCTGCCCTAGCATCACATTTCCGCAAGATACTATGATCATAGATGTTCCTCCCATGTTCGGCCTCTACCTATCCCAAGAATTCACTTCAAAGATAGGTGGATATCTTTCTTTGGATTGGTCACACTTGATCCTAAGGACCAAGAACGGAGCTAAAATGAAAATAGTGTCTGAAGCTCTTCATTCGAAACATGTGGCCAATGAACCCATGATCAACTTTGAGGCTGCCTATACCTCTTTCAGCAAAGAGGAAATGTATTGCACTGAGCTGCTAGAGGATGAAAAAGTGACCGGAGACTAGACAGATTCTGAAGAGGTCCTCTTGAGTGAATACATAGACAATGATCCTTTCAGAAACTATCATGATATCGGGTTAGGCACCTATGTCATCTATGATGAAGATCAAGAGATTTTGAATATCATGAAGGAATTCGAAAATGATCAAGCCTCAGAGCTATGGACCCTGCACTTCGACGGAGCAAGATGTAAAGTTGGCACAGGAACTGGGATATGTTTGAAATCCCCACACAATGAAAATACAATGAGTTCTTTCCGCTTCCAGTTTGCTTGTTCAAATAATGAAGTTAAATATGAAGGACTAGTGCAAGGTCTAAGCCTTGTGGAGCGGATGGGCATCAAGCAACTAATCGTGTTCAGAGATTCCAAACTAGTAGTCAACCAAGTCCAAGGGGTCTTTGCTACAAAGAATGTCTATATGAGATCTTATAGACATAGATTCTAGGACCTAATTGAGGGTTTTGAAGCCTTCAACATCCAGATAGTGCCCTGAGAACAAAATATTGATGCAGACCGCATGGCCACAATCGGATATCAGTTTGACCCTGCCTCCGACCCAATCCATAATAAACACTATGTACAAGTGATGGTCCGACCAGAAATTCTAGATAATGTTTAGAGCTGGAAAGTGTTTGACAATGATGCACACATTGCTTCATTCATCCAACAGTCAAGAGAGTTTGCTGACCAACTCCAACCGAAGATTGTTGAGGCCTATGACAGACAAATCATTCTGCTAAGATCCAACAAGCTTCCAAAAGGACTGGTCACTCTTGAAAACATGTTCGATTGTGATAATGCGAGGAATGATAAGAGGAAGTTTGTAGTGGACAAAAGTGATTATGCGGACCTTTAGGTCGAAGATAGGAGAAAGCTCAAAGTTGAGAAAGATGTCTCGCATTGAATCATAAAGAAAGGCTCATCAACTTTTGTGAGAAGTATGAAGGAGTAGTGTCCTGGTCATATGATGACTAAGGGATATGATCCTGACATCATCCAGCATACAATAGAGTTGATGGAAGGAGCCAAACCAGTCTGCCAAAAGCAAAGACCAGTAAATCCAAAGATTGAAGCCTTGATGGAATAAGAGCTGACGAAGCTAATTCAATCTCAAATCATCTTCTCGATCAAACATAGCACATGGGTATCCATTTTGGTCCTTGTCTGAAAGAAGAACGAAGACATTCGCCTATGTGTCAACTTTCAAGACCTGAACAAAGCATCCCTAAAGGACCACTACCCGCTGCCTTCCATGGAATCTATCTTGCAAACAGTGGCAGGATTTGAAATGTTTTCTCTATTGGATGGTTTCTCTGCATACAACTAGATCTAAGTCAAAGAAGAGGACTGACACAAAATGACGTTCACTACCAAATGGGGAACGTTCACATATGCAATAATTCCTTTCAGCCTCTCAAATGCGGGAGTCACTTTCTAGTAGAAATGGATATCATTTTTAGCGAATTGATTAACAAGATTATCCTAATCTATTTAGATGATCTGACTATGGTCTCAAAATCAAAGGGTGATCACTTTGATCACCTAGAGATGGTTTTCAAAAAATTCTAGGAGTTCGGGGTATCCCTGAACCCAAAAAAAATGTGTCTTCAGAGTACCGCAAGGAAATTATTGGGACATATAGTGGCCAAAGAAGGAGTTGCAATTGATCCTGAACAAGTAAAAGCAATTAGAGAGCTTCCCCTACCAGTCAACAAGAAAGGAGTCCAATCTTTTTTGGGGAAAGTTAACTTTGTAAGAAAATTTATTTCTGATTTTGCAAGAATAATTAGACCAATCACCCTAATGCTGAAAAAGGATCACTTATTCAAATGGACTAAAGAAGCTAAAGAATCCTTTGAGAAGGTTAAGGATGTTATTTCCTTAGCTCCTATACTGGTCAATCCAAACTTGTCGAAGGACTTCATAATGCATGTATTTAGCAGCAAGTCAAGTATTGTTATTGTCTTAACTCAAAAGGACGATGAAGGAAAGGGAGAACATCCGATAGAATTTCACTCCCAGACCCTAAAGGAATATGAGACAAATTACAACTTCATCAAGAGGCAATCGTTCTCAATTGTTAAGGGACTCAAGAAGTTTTGACATCTAATATCTTGCAACAAGGTGATTGTTTATGTCATGCATTCCAATGTGCACGAATACATCATGGAAGGAGAAATCACCAAAAAAAGGGCCAATTGGATTACCAAGATCCTTGAATATGACATTGAGGTCAAGCCTACAAAGACCATCTCAGGAAGAGGACTATGTGAATATCTTGCGCATGACAAAGAAATGATAGTCGAAGAAGACCAACCAGAACTAGTTCTAATAAATGAGTCTGAGTTTGAAGGTTGTTGGTTGGAGAACAAAGTAAGGTTTATGCATACTTAAAAATATCTGTCAGGCCTTCCTTCTCAGAAGAGAAGATTTTACAAGTTGCAGAATAGCAGTTATGTGCTCATCGAAGGGGTCTTTTCAAAAGGAACTTCAACGGCGTCCTATTGCGATGTGTCACCATGGAACAAGCGAAGAAGATCCTCGAAACTTTCCACAGCAGTCCCGCAAGTGGACACTTCTCTGTGAAGACCACTACCATCAAAATTATGTGCATTGGGTACTTCTATCCCACGTTATTCAATGACTCATACTCTTTGGTAAAAGCATGCAAGGAATTCCAATTCTTTGTGCCAAGGAGGAAAAACTCTGCAATGCCTCTCAACCCGATAGTGGTTGATGAACCTTTTGCACAATGGGGCCTCTATTTCATTGAGATGATCAATTCCACCTCCAGTGTCAGACATAAATGGATTCTAACGGCCACAGATTACTTCACCAGGTGGACCAAAGCCATGCCCTTGAAGAATACAATAGAGGCAGAGATTATGAACTTCTTGGAGGAACTGGTGATGATATTTGGTCTGCCAAAGACCATCATCTCCAACAACACCAAGGCTTTCCTAGGCTCTAAGCTATGTCAATTAGCACTCACACATGGCATATTCTTGAAAACATCATCAAATTACTACCTGTAGGGGAACAGCTTGGCTAAGTCGACTAACATAAAGAGAATGGCATAAGAACCTTCAAGAAGCACTCCGAGTTGACTGCATAACTCCCAAGAAAGTCCTCAAGACTTCGTCATACGAGCTAGTGTATGAGAAAGAAGTGTTATTTCCTATCTCTATGGAGATTCCAGCCTACAACTCCTCAAATCTCTCGAGGTAGAACAAAACGACACCATGTAGGTTTGGTTGGCCGAGTTGTTGGAAGTGCAGGAAAATAGAGGAAAGGCCCTGATAGCCATGTCCACCTGCCAGCAAGTGGTTAAAAGATGGTTTGACAAGAAAGCTTCAGACCAAGGTCTAAAGTACGGGGACCTAAAAGTTCAATGAAAGGGTTGCAAAGCCAGGCCAACACAAAAATTTTGACAGTCTATGGTAAGGCATGTTCAAAATAATTCAGTGCAAACAACACAATGCATTTGAATTAGAGAACATGGAAAAATAAGCATTGGGTATTCCGGATAACGGGATTCACCTAAAATTATTTAATTAAAGCTTCAGTATTATTCTACCAATGTAAATATGTAAGTAGTGTAATTATTTTTCTTTTGTGTTTTTGTCGTCTGGTCTTTCAATTAATTTCATCTGTGCGAGAAGCAAAAATAAATGGAACCTATTATTGCAAAAGGCAGAGAGAACTAACTTACAACTCATGAAGCAGAGAAAAGTGACACCCATATGCAAAATTGGAATAAAAACATATGTGCAAAAAAAAGAAAAGAGAACCCACATTGCGAAATCAAAAGGCATAGGAGACAGGAGTTTAATATAAGTTGTATATTCATTATATACGGAAATATATACTTCGTTAATACATTTCAAAATGGCTCTAAGGCCATACTTTTAGAGAATATCTATATATTTTGCAGTTTCTTCATATATATATGCGGTAAGGCCTTTTTTAGGTGTATATACAAAAATGGATTAACAAAGTGATGATTTCTTAAAACATAAAAAAAAATTAGTCTCAACCAAGAGCAATGGAAGCATCAACAACAACGTCTAGAATTACTTCATCATCAGGAACATCAGCAAGAATGATAGCAAGAGTAGCAGTAATGTCCGTAGGAGCAATGGCGAGTGGTAGAGGGAACACCAGGTTCTTGAAGTCTGTGTACCAGTCAACGTCATAGAAGGGTACAACATTATAGCAGAAAAATAGGAAGTGGCAAGCACGGGTCACCCTTTGATGATGCTCTTCATGTGACTAGATGCAGAATCCACTCAAGAATGGTACCCATAGTACCACTGCATCTTCTTCAATATATTTGTAAAGGTCACTCACTATTGGAAGGCTCAGACTAAATGCAGCATTCGCCACCACCTCACCTAGGCCTCCAAGGTACTTCTTCAAAAATATTTCAAGCACCAAGTGAAGAATTAGTGGCTTGGGCACCCGAATATCAAGCATAGATGCAACAAAGTGATAACACATGTCAGTATTGACCCAGTATTTATCCTTGTATTCAGTGCAGTCCCTCCCTAGAACCCACTTCATGGCTATGATAGCCAATGAATGCTTATTCTTGGTCATTCTTTTTAGTCGCCTATTCGAGATCTCACCAAGGAATGTTGTCTGGGACTTTTTATAGACTAGCCTAATAGGGGTATTCATGGTAGAAAGCTCTATGCAACTACTTATACTAATCTCTATGCTACTGCCTAAGTCTAGCTCTACACAACTACTAATACCAAATTCTGCCTAACTGCCTATTACCAATTCTTCCCAAATTGCTAAGTGTGATTTTTCTATTGCCTAAATACCTATTTATAGAAATAGCCAGGATATGCAAGGTACTTTGCGTTCCATAAGCATGATGCTAATTGAGTACTAACTCGAAAATCCCACCAGAGCTTGCTCAAATTTCCCACCCAGTTGCATCTGCTAGGTACAGTTTGCTACATGCAAGATTAATAAGAGCTAATTAATTAGCATAAGCTAGTGGTAGTCCTCGATGGTAGTGTACATGACCAAATTTTGAGGTGTAACATTTCAATCATTTTCTAAACTCCAAGATAGAACGCAAATCTTTTCAAGTACTTATTGCATATTTGGGCTTAATCATTCCTTTTGGGATATTAATTGCCAAAGCATGCAAAAGCTTAGGCTACCTTCAATCATTGGATCAATTTCCAAGAAAATTGTGTCGTAGGACATCATTATCAAATGTCATTATGAATTCTTGTCATTTCAAAATGGCAAGGAACTCATTTTTCACAAGCAAAGAACTGGCGGTACATGCCAAATTTAATGCTAAAAGGAGAGCGTTGTTGGCTACCCCAAAAAAAGGAATAACTAAGTATTGCATGCAAGCAGCTAACATTGTGAAAGTTTCTTGAGAACGCTACCTAGATAAATATTGTTGAGCATAGACAAAGTTGAGGTGAATTGTAGAAAATTTAAGCATAGCAGAGATCTACAACAAAAGGAAAATGGTAGAAAGTTCCCAAACAGAGGCGCAAAGAGAGGCAACACAGAGTTTGTTTGATACCATGTGTGTAGTACCAGCCTCTTGTGTCTTTGAAGACATCTCTTACACTTCACCTAGGATACCAAAGAAGCCAAAGTGGGTAAACATGCAGGCTTTAGAAAAGAAAAAGACCCACAGAGACTAGAGCCAAATAAAGGAGGTATGGGATAACATTCATGATCCCATCCTTGCAAAGAACCTTAAGACTTTGAGGGAGGCAACCTATGAAAGGATGAATAAAATAAGTAACCCAGATTCTTTGGCTTAGAAGCTATGGTTCGGCGGGCTCCCACAATATATGGTCACATTTGTGCACTACTTCCCTGAGCTAGTTGATGAGGCCATTAATCATTTCAACCTGGATACCAACACCATCAAGGGCCAAAAGTTGAAAGTTCATATCTACCCAGAAGCTATCTCGAACATGTTATGCATCCCTGACCAAAGCTCTAGAGTGGAAATGATAGAGCCATTCAATCCAGCAAAGGGGGAGGAAATATAGAGAACCAAAAAATATGCTTTGTATTTTTACAACAAAGAGACCCAAAGGCCCAAGTAAGATTAGAAAAAGCCACCACAGATTTCGATGGCACACAATGCTTTCCCCGCAAACCTACAGGAGGAATTTTCAATGATGGCCTTTATTTTTGGCCTGGACACTAAAAAATATGTTCAATAGTTTCAATTGGTTCCAGGGTTTCAGTTGCGTAGGTAACATTTTTTTTTCTAGTATGACTTCGTAGAATTCATCGTGGAGGAGATGCTGAGGAAAATAAGGGACTACAAAACGTAGCATAGGTTCAGGTTTCCTTCCTTCCTTGCTCACATGTTTTTGCATCAGAACCTTGACTTCTTCAAAAAACATGTGAGATTGGCGATATTTGATGAAAAGGGAAGAAGAAGGCTAGTTTCTGTATGGACTCCTCTCCTCTCCTCTACTTATGATTATTATGCATTTTTGGATTATTTCTTGACTCTGATTCTGCAAGATTTGAGTGAAGATGGCGGTCTTTACCAGATCACCATGGACCAGATAGAATACATGCAAAATTTCACTCTGAAATGTGACTAGTTTCTCAGAGAAGATTTCACATTCATCTGGATGCACGGCTTTAGTGGGGAACCTTTCTAGCTTCTAGCATGTCTCACAAACCGGGTGTTGGCCCTCGAAATGTTCCAGCATGTATCAATTATTGACTATAATTTTTGCAGGGGACCAGCCAAGAAAAGGGGATTTTTCGTCTGCCCGCTAAGCTTTAAATCGGTGGTAATAGCCAAGAAGAAGACGCATAAGTTGTTGGAGGTGAAGCTGGCTCATTTGGGGCTAGTGTGGATTTGTGATAAGTGGCATTACAACCCCAACAATGACATACCAAATTAATATGTCAAGGTAATGCATAGCCCTCGGTCATATTAGGAGAAGTGGCGGAGTCCCCTGAAGGATCAGGATGAGCTATTGGTTGACCTAGCTCATATTCCAACCGAGGATAGTAGGCCACCATGGCTTAAGTGCTACTTCCCTTCAGCAAAGTATAATGCGAAGCTTCACATTAGGGCCACTCTTTGCAATGAATTTTCAAGAAAAGAAAACTGGAGCAAGGAAAAAATTAAGGATTTCTAGATCTACCAACAAGAAATCCAACAATTTGATGCCCCTTATCAGAGCATGGAAGTGGATGATAGATTCGATAAATTTTGGAATGAAGCGCATACTGATTTCGACGTGAGCAATGATGAAGATGTTGATTCAAAGGTTGAATTAGATATCGGGAAGGGAAAGGAGAAAGAAGTAGAAGCACAAATTTCCTCAGCGCAGTCGAAAGAGAGGGCGGCAAAGCAGCCTATCAAGGTCTCTTCAAACGTGCAAGTGAACACATCATGTACAAGGGCCTCGATGACTCACACCTGGACTGCAAAAAGAACTAGGACAACCTCACAGCAACAGTCAAAAAATGTAGAGGTGGAAGACTCCTCGCTCGTCAAACGATAGCACATAGAAGTAGTTTCTGGAGAGAGTTCACAGGAGCCCATAGTGGGCAGTGAACCGCAATCATCTAGAAAACAGGTAACTTTTTCTCCCTCTTCTCTTACTTCACAATCTTTGGTGTCCCATGTTGTCTCTGTGGTGCCCCTCACTTCAAGTGTTGGCCCTTCTTTTTCCACTTCTGTTGCAATGGTCACAGGAGTTTTCTCATAGTTCTCCCATACAGGACCATTTCCCTCTACTCCACAACGAACCTTTCCACCTTTTTCCTCGGCCCCATCCGCGTCTATTTTTGCTTCACATTTTTCCTCTGTGACTGCCATTGATACCTCTCCTGCTACTACTATATCTAGCCTAGCTTAGTCCGCCCAACAGATGGAGTCTGTCATGACTCCACTATTGCCACAACACCTAATGAGTCCTCTCACTGGTTCACAAACCCGGCTTTGGAATATTCCTCCATTCTCCCCGCTTACAGTCAATCTTCTGAAGAAGAAAATATCTGGAACCACTACTCTTTCATTCCCTTTTTCCCTACCTCCCGATGCACCTTTTGCAGGCATGCTAGTTAGGTCACTAGCACAATTTCTGGTGGAGGGCAATAGAACAAAAGAAGCGCGGGCTATCAAGATGCAAAAGAAAAAGGCCAAGGATGCTAAAAATCCAACCGATCCAAAAGTGCAGACTATTTTCAATGAGGCTCAGCAATCGCTACATTTCACAACCATGTACCCAATCATCATCAAACCACTAGGGGAAATGCAACCCAATGATTACAACATGTTTTCCTTGGGACTAAATATAAACATAGCCTAGCTGCAAGACAAATTTGAGCTCATGGAAGAAACATTGTTGTCACGGTGACCACTGACTTCCTCAAGTCCAGTCGCCAGTTGAAGAAAAGGGAAGAGGAGCTAAAACTTGTAAAGGAGAGGATTGAGGTCCTGCTAGTGAAGGACAAGGCGAGAGAAACAGAATTTGCACGCTTATCAGAGAAGTGCAGATAGAGCAAGCTAAGCTCTGGGAGGAGCTTGCAAAATTCTAATCTAATTATTCCAACCTGTTTGCCAAGCTGCGGTAGAAAAATGAAGAATTGCAGAGCCAGTTGGCTTGGGTGGAGTAGGAGATGCAACGAAAAGATGAGGAGTTTGAGCATCAGCATGCTCAATAAGAGTAGAAAATGTAGCAGAAGGATGTGTACTTTGAGGATCAAAAGACTTAATTGGAGAATGAGGTCCAGGAGATGAATTCTTCCCTTGAAGAGGAATCAGTGAAAAAAAAATGGGCCGACGAAAAATGGCTCGCCGAATGGAGGAATTTTTCAGAGCAACTTTTTTCCGCAAACAAAAAGATTGCAAAACTAATACAGAATGTTAGTTCAAGAGATGCAAAGATTAGCTCTTTGAAGATTCTTCCCCAAACCCCTGCTACCCAATAGAACCTCCTTCCAATGGCTCATCAATTACACATTTCATTCTGGGAAAAGGTCAAGGCATTCTTCCTGACTCTTCAGTCGACACTCTAATTTATGGTGGAGGTGACAAGCTTAGGTAGGGAAGTCAGTGGACCAATTGAGCAGTTCCTGCAAATCATCACGGAGAAGGTTCCTAAGGTGAAAGACTTGTTGGATAAGCTATACATGGTCTCGGATGAGAAATTAGAAAATGCAGGGATCGAGGATGGGAAGGCCACTACCAAAACAACAAACAAGTTCATCCACTGCCATGCAACCATTCTCCATGCTAGCGAGTGCGCTGCCACACTAGACCGAACCATGAATAGCATGCAGATGAGGTTCTCCCAACTAACCTAGATGGAATTACCCTCCTTGTTTCTTTTCGACGACTCGGTGGCTACTATGGACCAAATTGCGGCAAAGATAGAAGAGAAGTAGTAGGACACATCCACTTTCCATAGCTTCAGTCAACCCCCTACTACAGTGGATATTGAAGGCGTCACTCATCAGATTGTCTAGCTACTCTTCCAACTTGAGTCTGAGGTCGGTATATTTGCAACACTGCCTTACAAGGAAATGATCGATATGAGCAAAGTGTAAGAGAATCTGTGTGACATATCGACACCATCTAAGGCTGACAAGCGACCTCTACAAGTTACTCTCTAAGCTTTTATTGTGTTTCCCAATGAATAGGACTCTGGTTTGCAAGCCAAAAAAAATTTGGGTTCCTCGTTCCATAGGCAAAATGCCCCTGATAGTCGCCAAAACTTGTGGATACATAAATTCCTTGAGCTCCCTCCAGGTGGTTTTTGTTTCTGCTAAGTACTAGTCCATGTCTCACTTATTTGAACATCATTGGGCCCCTTTTTGAAGAACTTCATCCATTGTCGTGACGTGCCTGCCCGACGCTCTCCCTAGAAATTTCTTCTTTCACTCTCCTATCGGCTTCTGCCATGCTTCCACGTGTCAACTTCATGGGCGCTTCAAGGCTACTTCCCTTGGATTTTTAATCAGGCCCTGTCCATGTGCCACGTAATGTCTATCCGCATTCACTTTTGGGCAGACCCCATAGTCAACACCGGTAGTATGGATGCCTCCATGTGTCTTCCCTACATAGTTTTTCATCACAAGGAGGAGGAATCGAACCATAGGCCCCGACCTGTTGCCACATGTCTCTTTCACAAGAACTTCATCGAATGCAAGGAGAGAGTGAGCCGCCAGGCTGCCGCATGTCTTAACTGACTGCATGATTTTGTGACACTTGTTTGCATGAGATTTCCATGTTTCTTCACTGGGACCACTGCCATCATTCCCATGGGATGCATCTGGCTTCGGAGTGACTACGTTCCATAGCTCGAATCTTTTATGTTGCAACAACTAAGGGAAATCATTGCTTTGGGTATCTTCATTAATGATGATGGAGTCTTTTATGTTACTGACCCGCCAGGTGGTGGGATTTTTATCTATATATACCGCTTCTTCCTTCCAAAAATGAGTTTGCAAGATACAAAAAAATTATGGAAAAGGCACCAGGCCTTTTTTATTTCTTTTAGCTTATTGTATAAGACTCTCAGATTGTGCCATTGTTCAGCCTTTCTATTTTCTTAGGCTATTTGATAAAACATTATACTATGCAATTATTGTCTTCAATTGTTTATTTGCGGAACTTCTATGATTTCAATACAAGCTTGTTTATTTAGACTATGTCTTTTGACTCTTCTTTTTAGTAAATTTGTATGAGAATTATTTTATGTCATTGAATAAATTATTCATGTTTTCATCTTTGATTTTTGTTATTCTAAGACATAGTAGATTGTTGAACGGTCCCTTAAATCACATCCAAAAGATAGATTTATCATTCCTTACATCTAAGTCTTGGCGCATCACCTTAGTTAAACTTTAGTTTTTATATCTCCTTCCTTTTCCCATTCCAAAACCCCAATTACAGAAGAAGACGACTTCTTTAAAAATTCCTAGGTCACTCAGTTTAGCACAATTGGTCCCCCCATTAACTGAGTTTCCCATAAAATTTGTCACCTTGCCAATTTTTGGCATCAACATTGTGCTTGTGGGATGTTCTTTTAAAATAATCTTGGCGAATACTTGCTTTTTTGTGTGTAGGGAGGTCATTTTGAATAGAATATATGCTATTGCATATGCTTTGGTCCAAAATGTTCTAAACTTCTAAACTACATTCCAACGATGGTTTTGTATGTCAAGGTGTGAGCAAGCATTAGCCTATCTATTTGTAGAGTCAAAATCCATCACATTAGATACAATGTCATCCTGGTTATCGATGCCTTGATGCATCGTATCTATGTGTTATATCAAAAATAAGGAATGGTATGATGAAGTATCCCAATCCCTAAAACAAAAAAATCATCAATCTCATCACCATATCTAATAAAGTCTCAAAGACTCATAGACTTATTGGAATTTTGAATCAATCTCAAAATCAATGGTTAATCCATTCACCTTATTCTTCTATCTTCTTTCCATTCTAACATGGTATCATGGAATTCAACAAAAAATCATAATGCATCCACCTTGCATCCACAAACCATCAGCATACATACATCCTACATAATCATCAACATATCATGAGCATGACATCATCATATGAAAAATACGTAAAAGAGAAATGCATCCACCTCATAGCATGTCATAGAAATATACTAAAAAAGAGAATAAACCATCCATCGCATTGCATCCATAACATAAATCATAGATTGCATATCATATGAACATTGCATCATAGATCATACATCACATTATATCATATGCATAAATAAAGAAACACATCCATAACATAAGCATTTGCATCCATCCATAGCATGTGCATCCATACATGAACATAAAGCATGAAATACATGAAACATCACATCAAAATGATAAATCATATCATAATCAAATCGGGTCATCTCATATATGTCTCATCAAAGATGAATGTCATGATACAAAGTCAAAATCAATGTGTCAATATCATCAAAAATAGATATACAAGAGGCTATCAAAAATCAGTCGATGAATGTATATACATGTAATAATCAGGGTTGTACATCCAAAAAATTCTACAAAAGTGTGAGGTTATCCTCGGCTCTGGCGATTGTCGTGTTGAGACAGGTCCTATCACTAGCTCCCCAAGGACTACCCAACTGAGGGACCTCTTGAACCACTCAGCTCGGCCCCACTCCTCTTTGCAAAGTTTGGTTGTTGTTGTGGTCTGTGCACTGCCCTATTGTATAAAGTGCAGTAATAAGAGGAATTTTCTATTGCATCTCCATACATCTATGTTGGGACCTATCCTTGTGTGTGTGTAGCAGTAGCCCATAGGTGCTACCTCTGCCCAATCTCCTGAGCAAGCTAGATTGTGAGATGTAGACCTGTTGTCGATCCTGGTCCCGCTCACCAATCACCCTCTATACCTTTGTGTGGGCTCTATCCTGCTCCCATGTCAACTACTGGTCCTCCTAATGAAGATGGTCCCTCTTCGCAATAATTGCTAAAAATTTTGCATCTCGAGGGTCTAGACCTTGTGCATGTTGTTGATGCTACTACCATGGTGGGGATGGTGGTCTTAGTGGTTGCCCCAATGACACATGCCTCGGCACCTATCCATCATGTGGTTTCTATTGGTGCCCATCTTCAGGAACCTGTCCATTGTGTCCATCTCTAGGAGGATTTTGAGGAAGCTATTGGTTCCCTCTCCCATGTCCTCTATGTTTTCCTTGTCCCCTACCCAGGTCGAGTACTTCTACAACTGTGGTATCTATCAAGCAAACTAGAACAAATTGTAACGACCATGTGCCATATGTAGCTATGGTACTAGCATCGTATGATCCTCTGGAATATACCCATGGCTGGGCCATAAGCTCTCTAAAATCATCAACTCCCACCTAGGGTGGAATTTGCGGACCCCACTCATCCTCTCTAGTGGTATGTGCGAACACGACTCTATACTCATTTGGGACAACATCCTGGATCTCGTCGAACTAATGGGCAACGTGATCTAGAAGATACCACTTGATCATGGTGTATGTATGACCCTGCATATATCTCATCTATCTCACAAAAAAAAAAATTGATGATGATCATCAAACCATGGCGATACCTATAACCATGGCCTCTAGCAAAAAATTGTCATATCTTCAATCATCTATCTCCAATACGGGATGCCCGTTGGCCCTATATAGTGCAATGTGATCATCACCCTATACTAGTTGTAGACACCGAAATTTGGTCTAAGCCTACGACTTCAATATTCTTCATAATTCCTATTCTTCATGGTCATGATTAAATAATCTTAATTATTTAATTAATTCATCTTAACATTAATTCTTCTATTAATTAAATAGTCTTAATTATTTAATTAATTCACCTTAACATTAATTCTTCTATTGATTAAATAATCTTAATTATTTAATTAATTCATCTTAACATTAATTCTTCTATTGATTAAATAATCTTAATTATTTAATTAATTCATCTTCTTTAATTCTTCTATTAATTATTTAATTAATTCACACTTTTTTTATTCTATCGATTAATTAAATAAACGTTTTTATTTAATTATGTTACTAATTAACCTTATCCTTCTTGACAAATTAAATAAATTTTATTTAGTTTACTCTTTATCATACTTCAACTATAATTAAATAAATTCTTTATTTATTTAATTATTCATTTAAATCCCTTCATCACTTAATTAAATAAATCTTATTTATTTAATTATTCTTCAAATATCAAATCTTGAATTAAATGAATTATTTAATTCATGAATTATATTTTAACGCATTACTCTATATTTAGATAAATTGTGTGAGTTATCTAAGTATTCACTTTGACTCGACTCGACATCTATTTCAAATCGCTCAGTTAACTCTTGATTTAATGTCTGAGTGGCGTTCTCGAGTAATCTCTTCGTCAAATCATTCAATTGTCTAGTTCTAACTCATTTGCATGTACATGCAGATTAATTAAATATTCTTATTTAATTAATTAAACCTTGTGTGTGCATACGAACAAGAGTTGCTTTAATCCATCTTTATCTTTGTCATGCAAAGATAATTCTTCTGTTTTCGAATACTGAACTCGAAGATTAAATCATTTATTTAATCTTTAATTCTATTTCTAATTTGTATCACTCGTTTCATTACTAACTATTATCAAAATGCATGACTAATCAATCAATCTCAACCGTTCGTTGATCTTTCGATCCTAGCTTGTCATTCGAATAATCAATTTTCTATAAATTGATCTAGTCTTCATCATTTATCTCTCTCGAAATCATTTATCTCTCTCGAAATCGTAGATCTCCCGTGAAATCTTATGACTTTTGAGAGCACTTATCTTCAATCTTCGATGTTTTGCTAATCACTATCTTAGACTATACTTACACAAACTCTTGAAAATCTGAGGGCAATTATACTACACAAGCAAAATGGAGAAGGGCAATCAAGATGAATCATGGAAATACGTTTGAAATTGGTGAGATTGTTTCAGTTTGTTCACGTTTTTACTTTCCTTTGTTCTTTGTTGCTTAGCATTAGATTTGCATATAGATTTGCATTGCATGTTTGTTTTTTATCTTCTTTGTCCACTTTCTTGGCGTTACATTTGGTGAACCCGACGTGAATTGTAGAGAAATTTGTGTGTTTTCTTGTTTATTTTCGTTGTTTTGCAGGTTACAGCCAAGAATTCATACGAAATCTCGTCACCTTCTTTTGAGCACAGAAAAATAGGCGAATAAAATATTTTAAAACAATTCTAGGTTTTGTAGATCTCGTTCTCAGCTTTTCAGAACTTTAAACAGTTTAAAATTTTGTTAAAATTTGAGAAAGTTATGGCCATTTTAGTGATCGCATTTTTTTAAGCTTTAACTGTTAAAACGAGAATTTTGTTTTGTTTATAACACTTTTGTCTTGTAGGATTTTGCAAAACGTTTTCTGGGTTTTGAAGGTCTATTCTTTACCTTTCCATAGATATCTATGATTTAAAATTTTGTTTAGTTTTGAGGAAGTTATCATTATTTTAGTTTGTTGTTTTCATATAAGTTTTTTGTACTAATCTTTTGTTTTCAGCGTGTGTCTTGAGGAGTTAACAAGTTTTTGCAGGACAATTAACGAAGACAATATTGAAAACTACTAATGAATCTTTCTGCAGAACGCATGTCGAAGACCCTAGTTAAACTTTTGAAACAGATTGTTTGGTAGTGTAGCAAATCTTTCATTTGGATTAAAATTAACAAGTGTTTATTGTGTTTGGTGCGAAAGCACAATTGTGTATTACCCTCACGATTTGGTACATCGAAGTATCCTCTCCCCTTGTGTATCCATGCGATCCTGGGTGTAAGAGAAACGGTTACCAATTCTAGAACTTGGGCCTATTATGGTGGCAAAAAGTACTCACCCCAAGACAACTCAGACCGGTAGCACCCTGAACCCGAGGGACTTCTAGCCGGTATATAAAAGTGGGTTCTTGGGGAAAGCCAAAGAATCACGAGTATGGTTCTGACGAGATGGATCTGAAAGGGGACTCTCGCCGCATGGATCATGCCCCACGAACGGAATGCCCGTATTAAAAACCTTTTGTTTTAGAGACTAACCATTTTTCGGCCATTGCTTGGTATAGTGCAGGGTACAGTATCATGCCTGAAGACACTCACTACTGATCCCCTTGAGTAGAGATAGCAGTTCTTGGGAGGTCATTGCCCAAAGAATTCAAAATCGGTGTGCTCGAAAGACGTTAATGAGCCGTGGAGGGGAGCCAATGCCACCAAATTTCTAAGCTATCCGCTCTCGAGAAGGAAAGGTGTTTATCACCAATTCGGGGTATTTCGGTGGGCTATACCAAGTATACAAACCCTAGGCCTTTTGGCCTATTAGGATGTGCTTGTCTGTTGTCAACTTAAATGTTCTTTGAGTCCAAAATCAAAACTGAAAACACTTTGTCTTATGATTATCATTGTTTTCCAAAATTTGATCACGGAAAACAGAATTCATAGTCACTGTCTAGTCAACACAGTTATACCATTTTTTCAGTTGTCTTTCCACAAGCAATCCTTGAACAAAAACCTGGAAATGATTGTTCTCAATTTTGCATTTTTTAGGCTCATATAGTCATTACCGTAGTTGTCCTGATTCAGAGTTTGGTCTCATCTTAGAATACATTTTTTCGTAGAGTAAACTTCTAGGAAGGTCAGTTTTACAAACTTTAGGATAGGTGCACCAACTACACTCTAGAAAAATCATAGCATCAATGAAATATGTCATTGAACCTAGTCCTATCATTTTATCCTTTGTCCCATAGGGAGTCCTCCTAGCTCATCAGTCTAGTTAGGAAACTCACCTTATCTTTGATCCTAGTCCTACATTGGTTCCTTGACATAACTAAATTGACGCCTTGGATAGACTTTAGGTAGTTGGTCCCCCCGTCTCGGGTTTACATATTTGATTACCTTAGAAGTTTTGCTTAGACTTTGCATCTTTGGATATTGTCATTTTAGACTAGCATCATCCTAGAACATTCCTTATTTTGCATTCAAAAAATCCCAAAAACATAGCTTAGACTTAAGTCACTCTTTGCATTGTCATACCTTAGCCCTCATATCACATACCTTAGTCATACTCCATCTTTCATCATAACCTCACCACCATGTCTGCAATTTACCTTGATATGTGTGCTAGTCAAGTTGAATACCAGTTACTTCGTAATGGTCAATTCCAACAAGCCATAGACTTCAAAAGACAATATATCCAATCCAAATGCCAACCAATGTCAACCCATGGTCAACTACCTACATACCCTTCCTACCAATGATCCATAAGTCCTAGTCCTCCATCCATCTACCCTCATTATCAAGAGTCCCTTAGCATAATCCATGCCATGAATCCACAACAAACGTCCACTTATCACCCTTATCCTAACCTTGACAAGGGAAACCAACCTTCCACTAATCCCTTCCAAGCCTCCATATCCTAGCATAGTCCTTCATCCACTAATCCATTCCAAGCCTCCATGTCCTATCCTAGTCCTTCATCCACTAATCCCTTCCAAGCCACTCCATCTCAATCTACATATAGTCATGAAAATACATCTATTCATGGTCTCCAAAGTCACATCCCATCTACTAAACTTAAGGATACATGTCAAAAGGAAAGTCCAAAGCATGACTTCATGGCTTCACCTTCATGTCAAGATCAAAGTAGTCTATCCCACAATCCTATCTTTAAGTCCATCCAAGAATTCCTTCTAGATAATCATGGCATCCAAAATACACCTATCCTTGATCAAGATTTCATTCCCAATCATATCATTCAAGACAAACCTGTCTTTGATCAAGACACTACTATTGAGCAAGAAGTCCAAAATGATCCACTCCTTGACCTTTATGCCTTTCATTATCAAACATTTGAAGATGACCCTATCCAAGTACAAAACACATCCATTTCCCAAAATAAGACACTTGCCTCTTTTGAACACATAGACGATATTCCTCTAGAAAAATAGTCTCCTACTCTAGACATATTTGCAAATGATCAAGCTATAGCCGAGTTCATTGGACTCTATGACAATGACCATAAAGACGGTTTCAACATCGACTTGGAAGCACCAGTAGAATCATCTGAGTTTGATATGTCACAAAATAAAAAAAATGATATCCAACATGTCAATGAAGATACGACATCCTATCAACTAGGATCATCCACTTTTATCAAATCGGGCTTTCTTGAAGAGGAGGAGATTCCAAGTAATAGTTTCCACAAACACAATGATAGGTTAGCATCTTTCTTCCAAAATGAAAAATACCCCATTGCAAATAGAATATGTCAGAGCATGCAGTATCAAGGAAAAGGACTAGGGATACACGAGCAAGGAATTCTAGAACCAATACAGTTTCAAGAAAATCCTAGACATCAAGGTCTTGGTTATCCTTCAATCAGAAAATCTAATGATGTTAATGGTATCTTCTCGATATTGGGGGCAACTTTATCTGATACAAACATCAAAATGGAGGCCATGAGTAGTTCTTACCATAAGGTTGTTGCCAACACTCCTTCCATCCATACCATAAATTTTCATTCCAACATGAATAAACCTTCCATTTGGAACCAACAAAAAAAAAATTCTTACAAATTCAAAGTTCAAAATCAAATATCAAAGGCCATTGAATCAATCAAAAATACAAGTGGACAAATAAAGTTAAAATGGGTCCCAAAGAAAAATGGATCAAGCAAAGAAAATAGTTCAAAAGTAAAGGTCAATTAAAATGTGGAGCCACAAGAAAAGAGGACTCCCACATATAATAAATGTCCACCTCCTTCAAAATGGTCATCATATAAGGCATATAAAAGTCATGGTTCCAAACATTATCCCAATCTGAAACCTAGTCTCCATCATCCATCACCCCAAGTTTGGCAAATAAAAATTCCTACATCAAAATTGCCAAACGCATCTACCATCATCCGTCATAATCCTACATCTCACTTAAAGTCTAAAAATCATACGTCACAAATCCGTCGCATCTTGGCAGCAACTCTTTATTGTAAGGACTCCCATGGCACTCTATCGCAATGTGCGTATTTTGATAAGGCCAACTCTAGTGTCAACAAGGATTACAATGACATCAATCAATTGTATGCAAGTGCTATGATCCTGACGAGGCAACTAATTCATCAAGGTTATTATTGGCATATCATGGAACTAGTCTCTACATAAACACCATCAATGGATTTAGAACAATCAATGATCATCTAAAGCATCAAGGCCATCCAGAAAAAGAAAAAAAAAAAATCACTTTGATGAAAACCTAGCAAACAGGCATCTTGGTGACACCAAAAAAAAAAAAGTCAAGAGAAAAATTTCATCCAATAGTAAAAACCATTCTTATGGCGCTTTGGATAAGTACCATGATGAAAACTTGGCAAACAAGCGTCATGTGTAAGAAATTATCTATGTAGACTATTACACTTGGGGGCAAGTTGTCTCATCTCCCATACCCTTCGTATGACATTTATTATGACATTTTCATATATCCATCTAAGCCCTACCAATCATGCCCATTTTCCCATCTACTTTGATCTTGATAAGGATTGGGGTGCAAACATAAATCATGCTTTGGAAAAACTCTTGACATGTCTATCCTTTGGTCATACACTATCCATGAAATATCATGTCATAGCCTTCATAGCATTTTTCCAAACGAGATATCCTTATACGAAATACCTATCGCATGCCTTGGTTTTTCCCTTTTCAATGGTCTAAGGATCTTCCATCATACCATCTAATCCTGAAAAGTCATTCCAAATGCAACAGACCCAATCCATACAATCTTTCTATGCATCCTAGTGCATCATTCAAAAAATTTATTGGCTTTGTTTCTAGCCTTGCTGCAAACCTTGATCCTTTAGTCATATTATCATCCTCATGTTGTTTCGGGATGTGTCCTTCCCACGTCAGACAACGTCGTCAGCATCCTCATCACCTGTCAATTGGTTTTCAACTTGACTAGGGGCAAGATCATGGTTGTCCTTGAATTCTTGTGCATGTTTGCTTGCTTCCTTGTAGGAATCATTTCCCTATGCATAGTCCTTATCCCTATACATAGTCCTTATCCCTGTACATAGTCCACTTCCCTGTACATAGTCCTTATCCCTATACATACTACCTATCCCTATACAATCCCTTATCTTTCATATCCATCACTTGTATATACCATTCATAATAAGTGGTAGTCTATCCCATAACTTGGAACGATTGACATTGAGTGCATTTCATATCCCCCATTTTATCCTATTCATAATCAATTGGTCTTATACTCGACTGGGGGCAAACACTTGACGTGTGTCATATCAATTCTTCCATTGGCTATGTTGAAGACGTAAAACCATAGGAAAATCCATAAACATCGCAAAATGACCTGAGAAAACACAAAAACATCAGAAAACTTCAAAAAGACAAAAAAATCAAAACATTTCAAAAATCCAAAAACAAAGTTAGAGTCAGTCGCACTTGTCAGTCTTTTTCGTTTGTCGAACTACATTGCCTCTGCGACTGGACGTAGGCAAGGCCATTTGCCGATGTGCCCCCGAGGCATTAGGTCAGTCCTTTTAGGTTTGTTTGTATAAAATCATGCTTCAATTCATATGTCTATATGACAAGGTCATTGGTCGTGTCGAACTACGAGGTCTTTGTGTGAATAACGTAGGCAAGGCCATCAATCAATGAGCCCCCGAGGCCGCACTAGGTCAGTCCATTAGGATTCATCACATTCACTTTCACACACGTCTTCTATTTGTAGTCAGTCTTGTCAGTCAAAGTCAAGTCGAACTACGAGGTCTCTGCGTGTATAACGTAGGCAAGGCCATCAATCGATGGGCCCACAAGGCTACACTAGGTCAGTCCTTTAGGGTTTGTCGTCACACACAGTCAATTGTCAACACATCATCTCAAGTCAGACATTAATCTGGTGAACAAGTCAGCAATGTCTCTAAGTCAAATCAAACAAATTGCCAAACAAAACAATCAAAATAGGTCAACTAATGTTTGCTACAAGATGTGTCCTTCCTGGAAATAGACATCATCACAGCGGCCATCCAGTATCTTATTCAGGATGAGTCCTTCCTGAATACAGCTATCAACAAAAAAATATATGTCTTATACAGGTTGAGTCCTTCCTGCATAATCGACAAGGTCAAACAATCAAACATAGCCTTACACAGGGTATCACATCAATGGTATCTAACTCAACGCCTTATACGATACATGTCTTTCTGAAACCAGGCTTTGTCATGCCTTATATAGATAGTCATAACATCGAAACCAGACTCAAAGTCTTATCCAGTATGTGTATTTCCTGACATCAGGCTCTATCAATCAATCCTTCTATCAATCAAAACAAATCAAACAAACAGATCAAGTATTGACAAATACTTCACTAGATTTTTGACTTTATGGCTTATTTATCTTATCATTTATCTTGAATTGATGACTAGGGATTATGTTACTAGTTTTCTCAAGGATGTCCCATGAAGGATTTAGAGAAGCAACGATGTATCAGAATTCTATTTTCTTTGACTGTTGTCTGTCAACTGTCTTTTAAATTTGGTTTTGAGTCATGTTACTAGTTTCCTCAAGGATGTCCCATGAAGGATTTAGAGGAGTGATGGCGTCTCATGACCCGTCTTTTCTTTTGTTTGCTGTCTGTGGTTTGTCTTGACAAAAAGACTGGGGCAACTTGTGCCCTTAGTATGAGTTAACGACAATCCTTGTCTACGACTGTCTGTTATTAGCAAGTGGATGACCTTGCACACCTTGATCTATGTCATATCATGGTGTTTTTCTCCATTTGTATTAGTCCCGCCCAATGATGATAAAGTGCAACGCCTTTTGTGATACGATGAAACATCGAAGATTGCTAATACTAACATCATGGTCTTTTATTATTCATCATTCTTTTCGCACTAACATTTCTTCTTTTCTACATCTTCACCACCCTTATCTATTTTCCTCTATCCTTTTGTCCTTCACCTTCTAGTTCTCTCATCAATTTCGAGAGCACACTCATGTTCTTTGAACCCGCATGTCCTCCCGAGGGGGCATACCTTCACTTGTTTTACACTGGGGCATTACTGGGCCATATTTCTTATCGATTTTCTTTGACACAACGCCGAAATGACATTGTATCAAAGAGGGGCAAATGTAGACACCGAAATTTGGTCTAAGCCTACGACTTCAATATTCTTCATAATTCCTATTCTTCATGGTCATGATTAAATAATCTTAATTATTTAATTAATTCATCTTAACATTAATTCTTCTATTAATTAAATAGTCTTAATTATTTAATTAATTCACCTTAACATTAATTCTTCTGATTAAATAATCTTAATTATTTAATTAATTCATCTTAACATTAATTCTTCTATTAATTAAATAATCTTAATTATTTAATTAATTCACCTAATTCTTCTATTGATTAAATAATCTTAATTATTTAATTAATTCATCTTAACATTAATTCTTCTATTGATTAAATAATCTTAATTATTTAATTAATTCATCTTTGTTAATTCTTCTATTAATTATTTAATTAATTCACACTTTTCTTTATTCTATCTGATTAATTAAATAAACTTTTTATTTAATTATGTTACTAATTAACCTTATCCTTCTTGTCAAATTAAATAAATTCTTATTTAGTTTACTCTTTATCATGCTTCAACTATAATTAAATAAATTCTTTATTTATTTAATTATTCATTTAAATCCCTTCATCACTTAATTAAATAAATCTTATTTATTTAATTATTCTTCAAATATCAAATCTTGAATTAAATGAATTATTTAATTCATGAATTATATTTTAACGCATTCCTCTATATTTAGATAAATTGTGTGAGTTATCTAAGTATTCACTTTGACTCGACTCGACATCTATTTCAAATCGCTCAGTTAACTCTTGATTTAATGTCTGAGTGGCGTTCTCGAGTAATCTCTTCATCAAATCATTCAATCGTCCAGTTCTAACTCATTTGCATGTACATGCAGATTAATTAAATATTCCTATTTAATTAATTAAACCTTATGCGTGCATTCGAACAAGAGTTGCTTTAATCCATCTTTATCTTTGTCATGCAAAGATAATTCTTCTATTTTTGAATACCGAACTCGAAGATTAAATCATTTATTTAATCTTTAATTCTATTTCTAATTTGTATCACTCGTTTCATTACTAACTGTTATCAAAATGCATGACTAATTAGTCAATCTCAACCGTTCGTTGATCTTTCGATCCTAGCTTGTCATTCGAATAATCAATTTTCTATAAATTGATCTAGTCTTCATCATTTATCTCTCTTGAAATCATTTATCTCTCTCGAAATCGTAGATCTCTCGCGAAATCTTATGACTTTTGAGAGCACTTATCTTCAATCTTCGATGTTTTGCTAATCACTATCTTAGGCTATACTTGCACAAACTCTTGAAAATTTGAGGGCAATTATACTACACAAGCAAAATGGAGAAGGGAAATCGAGATGAATTATGGAAATACGTTTGAAATTGGTGAGATTGTTTCAGTTTGTTCACGTTTTTACTTTCCTTTGTTCTTTGTTGCTTAGCATTAGATTTGCATATAGATTTGCATTGCATGTTTGTTTTTTATCTTCTTTGTGCACTTTCTTGGCATTACACTAGTATATAATAGGGTCATCCACGTCAAATTCTTCCAAAGCGATGATTAGTTTGAGCACTACAATGTGCTTCCATGCCCAGATGTGTAACAGTGTAACTCCAACCCCAATGCTCTGCCCCTACATGTAGACATCTTGATACATATCATGATATAGGGGCGCAAGTAGCATGGGTCCCCAAGCAAATCAGGTCATGTCTACTATCATCAGTGACTATGCCAAGAACCAACCAATGCTGAAGCCTCTACCCCATTGGTCTAGCACAAGCACCCTGCAAATCAAAGGTCCAACGATCAAGGTCAAGTCTAGGGCCTGTCCTCTGTAATCCTCCATGTCAATCTATGTAGTCTCTATCCACAAGGTTTCATCACCAAGAACGTCATAGCAAGCAAGATTCCTAGTTTCCACATCATAGATCACCTACTCATCATGAATTGACACCCATAGGATGCACCAAACATCCTCTAGTGTAACAGTCACCTCCCCAGTAGGCGGGTGGAAGGATGAGGTCTTGTTGTGCCACCTCTCAATCAATATTTTCATCATCGCAAGTTGAGTCCTAAACTCGGGCATCCCTGCAATAAACCCTATCCCAATCACCCCAAGAAACATCCTTGCATGGTTGGTCAGATCCTAAACACAGGACAACATGCTGGTTCTGTGCTCCCTAAAATGAAGTGGCTAAATGATCTCCTACACAATTGAAGCGCACCACATCAAAATTGCCAAAAAAACTTATAAATTTCATGTTTTTAACCCTAAAATTCAAAAGCACCTCTACTTTCAAAAGCATGGTGCTATTTTTTGAGCGACACTATACCAAAATTTCAAAAGTGACGCCATTTTCAAAAGTGCGTCAGCTTTTCAAAAGTGACATTGAACCTAAATATCAAAAGTGGTGCTAATTCAAAAGTACGGGATTATTTCAATAGTGTCGCTAAACCCTAAAATTGATTGTGACTCCCTATGCAACAGCGTGCTGGCTTTTCAAAATGACGCTAAATAGGTACCTAAGCAAAAGTGACGCTATATGCAATAGCGTCACTTCTCCGTCAAAAGTGGCATCGACCGATTCAAAAGCGACATTGTACATCTATGCCTTTGTTTGACCACTTTGACCTAGCATTAATGACCTAAAAACTCAAAAAATGAGAAATGTTTTTATTTGTGTACTGGTGGTCTTGCATCTATTGTGCATTGGTACTCTCGTACCCTATCCACAAGGTGTTGTGGGAGCTCACAAGCTACCATTTCGCCAAGGTTTCAAAGCTAAAATCATAGAATCTCTTTAAATATATGAGTACAAATGACCTAAAAGTGGCCCTTCAACATATATTTATGACTAAAAATTAGGGTTTTTGACCTAATTTGAGGGGGAGAATGGAATTATAATCCTATTTCATCAATCTTTGAGTTATGGGGCATATTTTGAGATGTTTTTCACATTTCTAAGCTTTTTTTGTATCTTAAAACCTATTTCTTCACCTACATCAATGTTAAACCTTTGTCACGATATCGACCTGAAAGTTCAAATTTTTGCCTAATCTCTCAAGGGGGTAGGGTACCAACTTAATTCCTTCCGCTAGGGCAACAGTGGGGCATCCGAAAAATCAGTAATTTTTAATTTTTTTATCTGAGCAGCAGCATTAATCTAAAAATCATCAATCTTTGAACCAATGTAACAAGTACCTCACTTCAAAGAGAGGAAAAATGTAGATACTTAAAATTTTCTTGACTGATATTGCACACTTGAATCTAATTAATAACACCATTTTGTCCTAAATTCACCTACTTTTTTACTATTTAATTGAATAATCCTAGTTGTTTAATTAAATGCATCAATTTCTTCTAATAATCAAATGATCATTATTATTTGGTTGATTCATCCCCTTTCACACTAATTGTCATCTTATTTAATTAGGTAATGTGAATTATTTGATTAAATTTCTTATATCCTCTCATTTAATTAAATAATCGTAATTATTCAATTAAATGTCATTTGACCCTCTTTCATTAAATAAATTAATTATTTAATGAGCATCCTAATTTCACTCAACTTGCACAATTCAAAAAAAAAATAACTATCTATTTTGCTAATTTCCATCACCCTCCCACTTGCAAGGGAATATTCCTCCATTTGAACACAAAAATGGAATATTCCTTTGTAACAACTTCCTATTTTTTTAGGAAGTGTGCTTCTTTGAATCAATGAGATCCATTGATTAAATCCTTGATCCATTTCAACTTCCATTCTCATCCATTGATGAGAATCCTTGATCTGTGTCTTCACCTCTCATGGCTTCTCATCCCTTGATTGATCAAATCAATCCTAGCCATTGATTCTCTATTTTCTCCTATAAATACACCTCATTTCTATGAGAAATGGATCCAAAATCATTTGAGAAAAGTTAATTTGTTGAAATGCATCCACACTTTCATCCATTAGTATTCATTTGAGCATTTTTCATCCATTTTTGTTCAAATCTCCATTATCATTCATCAATCTATCAAACCAAGCTTGTTTCAATCTAAGGGATTGGGAAAGGGTTGACATTCCACATCAATGCAGCACCAATCCCCCAATAGGATGAGGTTTTAGGCATTTAACTAGGTTCCTTTATGCATTTCTTCATTGTTTGTGTTTAATGGCTTCTTTGTTTTATGCTTTCAAGAATTTCATTGGGATTATAGCTTAACTAGTTAAGCATTAATTAGAATCTACTGGATCTAGTGTATTTAGCTTATGTTATGATTATAGTCACAGTAATTGTACTTGAATATCAAATAATTTTGAGAACAACGAAGAAGATTGCTTTTAGTATGCTTGCAATATCATGTTGTGTATATTCATGTTGATTGAAGGAATCTAGAAGTATAATTTGGAATGTTTGAGGTCAGTTTCCTAGGTACAGAGATTTTTCTGGCAACATGTTCATGATTTGTATTTCTTCTTGGATGTGATTTTTGATATTTAGTTTGAAAGGAGAGTATGTCTACACTTGTTCTATCTTATTCCAGGGTTTCCAAAATTTATGTTCAGCAAGCAAAAAGATTGAAGTGATAGAAGGGTCACTATGCTAGTCAATTAACCAGTGGTTGTTTCGAAACTGTACGGTTGTGACTTGTAATGTGTGACCTCTGAAGGTAGGATGGGATAGTGAAATAGGCCCTATTTAAGGTTCCTAAAGGAATCACATGACATCAAGTTCTTTTGGCAATAAAAAATTTGATTTAGGACCTACCCATTACACGTTTTATGTAAATTTAAATTTAGGTCCACCTTCGCTGACCTAGCTATTTACGGATGGTGTTAAGGGACTCCTAGTCGACACAAAATAATGTTAATGTTATGAGATGTATATAATCATCATAGTTTTAGATCTCACTTGATATGATGAGTGTGAGTGTGTGAGTGTATTGTGCCAAAAAAGAGTAATTCAATGGGAGTTGCATCTCAATCATTGTGCACCATCATTAGAAGATCATAGGCTATGTGAGAGAGTTTCTGAATGAAAGGTCAGATCTTGTGTAAGCTATGTAATCAGCATTCAATATCTGCAAGCTTTATCTTTGTAATCTAGTAGGACCAGTGTCTTACATGTTGAGTTGGTGTTAAGATCTTTGTATTGGGGATTGGTGTCTCCAGTAGGTTGGTGCCTACAAATACAATATGGGATTGGTATATCTAGTAGGTTGGTTCCTACTTTAGGATTATAGCATTCATTATTTTTGTGAGGATGGATTTGGATCTTAGCTCTAAGAAACTTTTCTCACCGTGGTTTTTCCCATTTTGGGTTTCCACGTATATTTGGTGTTCATTGTGTGAATGTGTGTATCTATGTTTCTTGATTGAAAATAGCTAGTTTGATTCATGTTTGATGATTCATGCTTTAGAATACATGCTGAATTAAAGATTTTTAAATATATTTGATATACTAATTCACCCCCACCTCTCAGTAAATTGTATGCCCTTCACAAAAAACCTCATAGACTAGCATCATTAGGTGCAAGAAATTTTAAAAGGGGTGGAGGATAAATTCTCCCTCTTCCCATTATTTTATTTTCCTAATTCTAACCATTTCCAGTTTTTCTACAACACAACATTTTTTATCAATATGGATTATAAACCTACTACTATACCTGTAGACACTTAAATAAACCTGATTGATATTATGCATTTTATTTTGATTAAATAACATCATTTCCTCCTAAATCGCTTTGGACTAACCAAATAATTAAATAATCATCATTATTTAGTTAAATTCATCAATTTCTACTACTGATCAAATAATTGAATTTATTAGATTAATTCATCTTTCTTTTGACTAATGTCCATCATATTTAATTAAATCAAATAATTTAATTAAATTCCCCTAAATTCCTCTCATTTGATTAAATAAATCAAATAAAATGTCACAATCCTCTAATCCATCCAAGTTAATCAATTCTGAATTAATTAACCTTAAGCCACTTTCTAATCATCATTAAAAAATCCTCCAGCTTTTAACTCTTCAAGAGTTAAATCAACCCATGGTCAACTAACCAAGTTGCACATGAAATTCATTTATTTCAATTATCTAATTACCCTATTTATCCTCACAATGGCATATTCCAAGGAATATTCCTCTCAACCACCTCCTCATTCAATTTCCCTCCAAAGGTTTTAAATAACCTCTTACACATTCATAAATACCTCTTACATCCTCATTTATTCTTCTTATATCATTTCAAATCCTCAACCACATTCATTTACTTCTTCTTACATCCTTTCAAATCATCAACCATATGCATTAATCTATCTTACATCTCCTTTACTCAACACATTCCCCAAAATGTGCTACACCCTCATCTAATAGAATTGTGACAAATGTCACATTCCTATTGGCTCCCCTTTTATCCCACATTCACCAATTTCTCTCATTCTTCAACCCTTGAGTCCTATAAGTAGAGGTTTCCTCTACACAATATGGATCCACAACTTGAAGCATTCTCACTATAGGCATTTTTACTCATAGCATTCACCATTTTCATCACATTTAGAGCTTGTTTCACCATTTTAGGTACTTTGAATCATCTACAATCATTGGAGCTTATCAAAGGGATTGGGAATGGGCTTATTTCCACATCAAAGGAGCACCAATCCCCCTATGGGATGAAGGTTTAGCTATTTTAAGTTGATTGCATGTTATCTTTGGTCTATTATGCTCTTATTTTCATATTTTTCATCTTCATTTAGCTAACAATCACATAGAGAATGTTAGATTTGTGCTTCTAACATGATTAAATAGTGTTTATTGGTCTTGTGTTAGCAAATTGCAGGTTTGGTGTTCTCATTTTGGCGTTAGAAGGAGGGCTAACCTTTTTATTTTAACAATTTGGTTTGAAAATACCATTTTTTGCAGCTACAGGAGGGTGACGTCGCTTCTGCTTCATTCAGCATCGCTTTTGCACACATCACCCCCTTTTCTTGCACACAAAGTGCTTCCTTTTTTTCCAGCGTCAAATCTGTCACGTCGCGTCACCTTTGAATGTTGTTGTCACATCACCTTTGCAGGAGCACCGCCTTTGTCTTCTCAGCTTTTTTGGTCTCTTTCTAGTTTCTAACAAACGATCACTTTTGCTATTGCATCGCATTTTTGCTCTTTGTTTGCTATAGAGCACCACCTTTGCATTTCACCAAAGCATCGCTTCTGCTTTCAGTGCCACCTTTGTCAGTTGCAGAGCGTCTCCTTTGTTGCCTAGCGTCGCCTTTGCAAGAAGAGGAGGAAAATTAAGTTGCAAAACTAAAAGCATTTTTTAATGCTCATTGTAATAGCTTAGGCTTTCCAATTCTATTTTTCATTTTCTATTTTAGGACCAACTAGAATTACTTTGGGCTTAAAATTAACAATCAACTCAAGGTTTTTCAAATTTGGACTAAAATTGAACATTAGGAACTTACTAGACATTGCTTTGTGGGCTAAAATTGAACAAGACAAATTCACACTTAGCTTTTGGTGCTTAAAACGAACTCACTTTTACTTTGGGGATAAAAAAGAACTTGTGTCTTCTTTTTTTGTGGTTTGTGCAATCCTTGTCACTTGAATGTGTATGCACTTCTCTCGCACCACTCGGCGATCTTGACAATCAAAAGCATTCCATTGACATTGGTTATCTAAAATCCCCCACATATTTCAATTTGGATCTAAAATTGAACCCCAATGCTAGTGTGATGAAAATACATTGTGTGTGTTCCCTCCTTTCACTTTACGTGAGCTGGGTAGTCAAGCTACAAATGTACTCCCTTGATTTTGTTCACCTTTAGAGGGGCCTACCTAAAAGACACATCTGAAAGGAGAACTCGAAGGCGAATCCAACTAGTTTTTCACTCGAGCTGATATATAAATGGATAAGACTAAACTGTCAAGTCTTCATGGTATGTAGGCCTTAGTTGTATAGTGTCATTTAGAACAGGTTACTACCATAAAACATATAAGATCCCCTAGTAGGATTGATTGAATCCTTTAGTGGCTTGTTGGATGCTTGCAAGGTGCCATGTCCTCGAGTATTCGAACTAAGAACCAACTAGTTTAGTGACCAAAATCCTTTATGCTTTCTGGTGCAACAACGGTCATTTTGAAGCTGCCCCACATTTGTACTATTCAAAGTAGAAACAAAAAAAATACTTAGGATCTTGGATCTTCAGGATTTTGAGATTTGGTGGTCCTAAGAAGTGTGTGTTGTGGAGGGGAGCCAGTGTTGCCAAATCTCTAATTGTTTGCTTTGTCTTAGTGTTTGGAGAAATCCAAGTGGAGACTCAACAAGTAGTATGTTTGAAGACTAGGATTGCACAATTTGTGAGTCAACTGAATCCATTGCTTGGATCTCAAACATTGGAAAAAAACATTAAAAAAGTCATCAAAATTCCAAACCCTTTGGAAAAAGAAAATATCTTTGAAGGGTCCAATTATTACTTCTTGGCCCTAAGGATTTTATCCTTATAGGCTTATAAATATTTGGGCTCATATCTCAATTTTCTCTCTTCAAAGTCAACCTAGGAAAACTATGGCCTTGGCTCTTTGATTTTCACATAATGGACCTTGTGGAATGAAAAGGAGCTAAGACATAGACATTTAGTTTGGAATTTAAACAAGATGTGTTGATGTGGTAAAAAGAACCCATTTAATCAAGATAAAAGACAATTGAACCCCACACATGTGTTTGTTCTCATGATTTCCCACAAAATCAAGATTCCAAAACAAAATTCTTTATGCCATAATTTCAAAGTTTAGGAGTCATACTCAAAAGGCTATAAGAAGATACAGTAGAAAGTGCAACCAAAGATAATACCTCAATATAAGCAAGAAGGTAACAAGGTTTTATAGACTTATTCCGCTCAAAAATCAAGATATGTATGCTCAATATGAACCCTATGATTTTTGAAAGCACTTTAGAGGCATAGCATGTTCTTCAGCACCTTGGTATTGTAAACAAAGTCTTTCTAGGTTCATCTAGGATCAAACCAACACTTCCATTTGTCACAAAATTCATCAAAACCCATCTCACAAACAACTTTTAGAACTTTGGAAAAATAATCTATACTAGACTTTTGGTAAATCCTTAAATCAAAATAAAAATCATCTTGTTTGTCTAGGTGTGTGGGATTCAATCCTTTCTCACACATTTAGTTAAATTAGCACCCCTTTTGGAAAAGTTTATCCCAAGATCACATCTAACATCTTGGGATCTACAAGTCCATTATCCAAATCAAACCGAATCCAAAATCAAAATCAAAAAATCCTAAGGTCTAGTATTCCTCCAAAGTTCTTAAAAGTTCAAACATCCATATCATTCACCCCTCATCATTCACATCATCATCATCTTGATCCTTAAATCTCCTAGATTTTATTTTTGTACCTAAAGTTTAGATCAACCCAAGGAGTTAGAGGTTTTACCTCCCATATGCCTAAAATTTGATCCAAATTTTATGGTCCAAACAAGATCGCAACACAAGAAGATCATGGAGAAAAACAAAGAAACATCAACCTCAAATGATTTAATTCAAACAGCATCAGAGTTCAACCTTAGGGAATCTATCAACCCTCCACTTAATCCCCCTCAACTATCACAAGATCCTCAATAGGGAGGTTTCCAAGTGGAGGATGCCACCAACAACTTCCAAGGGATGTCCCAAGATGAAATACTAGAACTAGTTCAAAATCCAGAAATGTACAAGCTTGTCAATAGTCATGAGGCTCAATCCCACACAATACATGTTGACATTAGCAAAAGAAGGGGCTAAACTCCCTTCTGATTTCGATGTGAGCACTATTGTTGAACAAAATTTTGGGAACATGCCACAAACATCATTCACACCTTCATTTCCAAGCATCATCCAACCCATCATTCAACTATCATCACCACATGCCCCAATTCAACCAATGATCACCAAGGGAAGTTCATTACTCCAAGCCCTTCAAGGACATCCACTTGTCAACAACCAAAATTTGGAGGCTAACACAATCTTGGGTATGCCTAGCACTATCCCACAAGACCCTAAACATCCATATGTGCCACTCATTTTCCATGATACAAACAACCCCTCCACCTTTCCACAACACCGACATACCCTCTTGATAGAAAAATCTCTCTCCCCACTATATCACAAGGAAAAATGGATTTATTTGGAAAAGTGAGTACTTTTGATGCTTCATCCTCACTTCCACAAGGGAACATGTCACAAATCTTCCCACCATTCCCTATCTTGACATCATCATCCACACCAATTCAAGGTATAGGGAAACTCCCTTCATCAAACACATCAATCCAAAACCAATTGAATCAAATCAATCCCCGAAGCACAAATCAAATCAACACACCTATCATACCAAATCATCCAAGCATGCCACTAATATCGTAACACCAAGTGGCACCAATCCAAATCTCTCAACCAATTGTTACCTGATTTTCACCTGTGGCCTCAATCAGGCAGGGAAATCTATGTTTCAGGTGTTCATGAAGGCCAAATGGAGGCATTGTTTTGCAATACTAAATCATACATCTGATTCTATTTCACAAGGAGGTCTGTTGGAAGGTATGCCTTAGTCGGATCTGGCATAAAACTCCTTAAGAAAGAAATTCAGTGAGACGCTCTAGTTGTCTTGCAGAATGGTTGTTGTGTTATATTCATTTGAAATCCCTGGGCGCCCAGATATTTCGGCCGCCATGAGTTTTTATATATCTCTCCGTCGGGGAGAAGTCTAGCCGAATGGTGGAAGTCTTAGCAAAAATATTTGCTTCAGGCAGATGTCTCTCCAGCTGATGGAAGTCTCGCTGAAACGGCCAGCGTCGGGGAGAAGTTTGGCCAACTCATTGGAGTCTCACCGAAAGAGTTGGAGCTCGGAGAAAAGTCTTCCAAACCGGGGGGTCTCGCCGAAGGGGATTGCCTTTGGCATAACGTCTTGCCGAAAGGGTGAGGTCTCGCCGAAGTAGGATTAGTTCGGCATAACATCTCGCCGACCAAGCGAAGTCTTTCCGAAAAGAGGTTTCATCGAGGAGATGTCTTGTTGACCTGGGGATGTCTCACCAAAATGGAATGGTCTCGGGGAAAGGGTTAGCATCATCATGATGTCTTGCCGACCCGATGAGGTCTCGCCGAAGGATTGTTCCTTCGACATAGTTTTTTGAGCTCGTTGTAATGTCCTGCCGAATGCGGATGTCTCACCGACAAAAGAGTACAGCGGTATAACTCTTGGAGGATCGGTATGATGTCTTGCCGACCTATGGTGGTCTTGTCGAAGGGGTATATGGATATCAGTAAGACTCTTGGCCGAGGGGTTTTCATTCGCTATGATGTCTTTTCGATCCGTGATGTCTCGCTGATGGTTTTAACTCTTCAGTGTAACCAATAGGAGCTCGCTGAGACCTTGTCCCGACTTGTTTGTCTTTCTGATGGGTGTGTTCATGCTGAGCATCGCCGAGACTCTTTCCCATGGTCTGGTTGGAATGCTATCTATTGTCAGATGCTTTAGACAAGACCTCTTGCCGAAAGTGATATATTTTGTCGATAGTTTGGGCGATGACAAAGGGGATATCGACTCTTGCAGCTCGCTATGAGGTCTCGCCAACAATGGTAAGCCATGCCGATAACTGTTGTGGAGCATTGTGGCATCGGGGAGACATGGCTAGTGTCTCACCGACATGTGATTCTGCAGGAGTAGCCTTTGACCGCCTGGAAAGCCTAAGTGGCATGTGTTCAGCCAATCAGAGAAAGCTGGGGGTGAACCATTGACTGTTTCACTGTTGTGACCGCCCCTGTGGAAGATCAATGAAATGCGAGCAGTATGGATCTGCTTTGTGATCAAAGGATGATGGATTGGTTCGGTGTCCAGTGGTGTCATCTTTGAAGAGATATAACAAGGGAGGTCGGATGTTGCTTCTCGAAGATGGTCAACTTGCAAAAAGATCTTGAGCAGGAAAAAGGCAGAAAGGAGGAGACCGCAAGGACAGCTGGGATGTTGACTGGAAAGAGTGGATCGACATTTATGATAACACTCATAAACATTCAAAGCAGCTCTAATGAGTTTTGAGGGCGGACACGAGGGCTGCAAGTTAATGCGATTGTTGCAAAAGATCTGAAGGCCACTCCTGAGGGTGATCTTTTCACTAACATGGATAGAGGGATGCACATTGAATGCAACATTAACTGTATTCCAAAAGATCTGAGGGTCGACGTGTTCAGCAACCAATTCATTTTTGTAAGCCCTAGGGAAAGGGCCGACACTTTTAGTATATATGGCATTTTGGCCTCTTTGTAAAGGGGTTTGAATTATGCATTCTGAAGAGTTAGTGATTTTTCTCAAATCCTTTCTCAGCTGATGTATGCTTTGTAACTCATTTGGAATTCAGAATATAAAATATAGAGATTACCTTGGAAACCAATGTTAGTGTTCATATTATTTTCATTTTTCTTTCAAATTATGTAAGTTTTGAACTGTGCTTTCTAAATTTGCATTTGAACTTTAAAGTTGTGAAATTCATCTTTCTTTCTTAAAATTTATATGCAGATTAATTTTTTTCATGAATTATGCATAAGTTCACAATATTATGTTGAGTAAATGAAATAACTATCATTAGTTTTCCATGGGGTATGTTCATCTATTTTATTTCATCATTCCTGTCAGCTCGATGTATCACCATAGGATTTAGTTTTCATTTTTATGTACTCCTCCCTTTTCCTTACAAAGATCAGTAGTTAGGTGATAACACAAATGAATCTGGCCTTCTTTGGAGGTTCTTTTCCATTTTTAGGTGACCCACAACTTGGAAAAGTCCCCATGTTTCTCTGAAGTATCAAGTTTTGCAACTTGATAAGGGTGCAATTTCAGTAGACAAAAATTTTTGGCACGCCCGGTGGGACCAGTTCCACATTATATTGTTGGTTTGGTATGCAACCGGCAAGTTTCAGACTTCACCGAAGTCATTTTTGCATACTTGGCGACTCCACTAGGGAGAAAGAACTTCAGAATCAGTGATTTTATAGCTTATGAAAAGAGTTTATACAAGGAGAAACTTAGTTCCTTTTGAATATTTACAGATTTCCCCACCAAGAAGAAAAGGCAGGGTAACATAAAGGACAAGGACAACATTTATCTATTCTAGAATAACTAAATCTACTCCTCCATCTGTGAGATCTCATATTGTTGTCCCTTTTTTGTTTCACCTAGAGTGCAAGTAAACCCACCTCAGCCACCTCTAATGGCTACTCCTAGAAATCAGCCTTTATGCCATTTAATGGAGGTAGTCCATTAAATTTGGCACAGCACAATGACATTCCAATGGCAGCTTTGAAAAGCTTGCCAATTTTCACTGGGGAAGATCAGACTACCCCGATTGAACATATACGAGATGTTGCTTCCTTATGTGGTGTGCACCATATCACACAAGAAGATGTAGTTGTAAGACTACTTGCAGCATCATTCAAAGGAAGAGCATTACAGTGGTTCAGGAGTCTTGGAGTAGGTTCAATTGCCACCTAGGATGAGTTGGGTGACAAACTACACAAGGAGTTTCAGGACAGGTCTGATAATTTATCTTTATTGGAGCAATTAACTACGATTAAGAGGGCTCCTTAGGAGAAAATGAATGATTTCAATTTCAGATTTCAAAGAACCTAGGATAGAATCCCTGCAACAGTGAGACCACCTCCAGAATTTGCATTTTTGTATTTTTTGAAGGCCCTTAACAGCGATATAGCCGTTATGATACAATCAATGGGGGTGTTTCCCTACTAGATGCATTTGAAGTAGCAATCAGAGCTGAAAACAGCCTAATACAAGCTGGTAAACTTGCTCCTAGGCCACCAATGCCTATATTTCTAGATATTCATTAGAATATCCCTTTGCAAATACCACCTTTTGCACCTTTTCCACCTATTCCAGCTGTTGTAACACAAGAAACTATTGTTTCAAGATCTTCAAATGAGTTACAGGAGATCAAAAGTTTATTACAGACTTTTGGTAATAAGCTTGTGAGCTTGGAAAAGCAGCAATCATATAACAGGCCTTATCAATAGCAGAATTCAGGTCAGCAACAGCAATATCAAGGCAATAGACAGGCTTATCAAGGCAACTACCAAGGCCCAAGACAGAGTGTAAATACTAGACCTTTTCAGGCTTATGCTCCAGCACCTGTTAGTGCAGTTAAGGATCTTGTCCCTATTCAAAACAACTTAGCAGCAAATTATGAGTGGTGCTATCCTTGTAACCAACCTCACAATCAGGTCACTTGCTCAAACAGACTTATTAATCAAGCACTTATGGTACAAAATGCCTCAAGTTCACAGCAGAATGCACTCAATGATGCATCTCCACAACACCAAGATCAACTTACCAATGATACTACCCTACTTAACTGGCAAGGTGAAGAATTATGTGGATTGAATGTAGATAATTCTCCAGTTGCAGCTAACACAAGGGCGAAGAAAAGAGCTTTTGAGCTTGATCAAGCAACTGATAAAGGAAAAGCAACAGCTGTAGAACCATCTACATCTCAAGTGACTCGAGGTTTGCAAAGAAATTAACAACTCCCAGTTGAAAAGCAGACACACTTGCAAGCTAATCATGCTGGCATAAAGGTACATCATAAAGTGAACCCAGCTGTACCCTATAATATTTTTGATAGTATGAAAAAGATGAACATTATGATGTCTATGTGGGATTCATTAGCTATCCTAGGTCAAAAATATATCTTGCAGTTAGCCTTGTCAAGTTTGAAAGTGTCAGATGAATCTGAGTCTTCAATAGGCCAAGTTAGAACTATGTTGACAAATAATCCTAAAGAAATGATAAACCGCCCAGCAAAGAGGCAGGAAAAGAAGTCAAACCACCTTCATTTTACGTGTCTGTAATCATAGGTGATAAGTTGGTTCATAACTGTATGGTAGATAGTGGAGCTAGTAGCTCTGTAATGCCAAAGCAAATTGCTGATAAACTTGGACTAAAGTATCAGCCTTTAGAGAAATGAGTGATTCAATTGGATGGTACCTCTGTTAATACATTAGGTGTTATTAAAGGCTTAAGTCTTACCCTTCATTCTTGTCCAAACTTTTCAATTCCTCAGGACATATGCATTGTAGATCTCCCACCTTTCTTTGCTTTGTGTCTCTCAAGAGACTTTACAGCTAAAATAGGAGGTTATGTGTCAGCTGACTGGTCACATATGTTGTTTAGAACTAGATATGGAACCAAAGTTACCATTAAATCTGAAAAGTTGGCTAAAGATCACATTGAGCCATATAACCCAAGTCCTATCAATGTTGTTCCTACTGTTGCAGACACAAATTGTGTCATTTTTACTGACAATGAGTTGGTTGCCGCTCAAGAACTTCAAATAGAAGTTGTTCCTGATTTGTTGTTACATGAATGGGCAGCTAGAAATGTGTTGGATAGTCCTGAAGGCCTTATTCAAGATGTCGGTATGGGTAATTATGTGATACTTGAACCTGATGCAGAGGTTCCAAACCTTGAAAAGGGTACAGATCAGTTGTTGCAACAGCAAAGTGAACTCTGGGAAATGTTTTTTGATGGTTCCAGAAGCAAGAATGGAGTAGGTGGAGGTACAATGTTGGTTTCTCCATAGGGTTATAAGTATTTTTCAGCCTTTCATTTTTCTTTCACATGTTCTAACAACAGTGTTGAGTATGAAGGACTCATTCAAGGCCTTGAGTGAGCAAGGAAAAGAGGAATTGACTATTTGAAAGTCTATGGAGACAATGAATTGATAGTTAATCAGGTTAGGGGGCTGAATGTTGCCAAGAATGATGCTTTGAAGTCTTACAGAAACAGAGTATGGAACATAATTGAATAATTTAATGCCTTCAATCTTATTTCTATTCCACGAAATTAGAATAAGCATGCTGATAGACTTGCAGCAATTGGAGCACAGTTTGATATCCCAAGCGATATTAAAAAAGACAAAATACAGCAGTATGTTAAGGTGGTTATCAGGCCATCAATTCCTGATAACAACATTAACTGGCAGGTATTTGAAAGTGATGAACAAGTTTTAACCTTTCTGCTCCAAGAAGATCAATTTTCTGTAGTGAACCAAGAAAAGATTAAACAGCAGTATGATGATCAAGTGATACAGCTAAAGACAAATAAACTTCCCAAAGGGCTGGTTACCTTGGAATCCATATTCAATTTTGATGATTAGCTTAAGAAGAACAAAGTCGGCATTCAAATGAAAGAATATCATTATGAAGAAGTGGAAATCTTTAAAGGTAAGCTTCTCAAATTAGGCCAAATCTGTTCAATTGAAGATAAGAGAGCTTTCATTGTTTTATGCCAAGAGTATCATGATGTTTTTGCTTGGCAATATTTTGATTTAAGAGGATTTGATCCTCATATTGCACAACATACAATTGATTTAGAACCTGGTGCCAAGCCTGTTAGACAAAAACAGAGACCATTGAACCCCAAGCTTGAACCTTTAATGATCAAGGAGCTGACCAAGTTAGTTGAGGGGGGTATCGTATTTCCAATTAAACACACATCCTGGGTTTCTAACCTTGTTTCGGTTAGAAAAAAGAAAGGTGAGGTAAGATTATGTGTAGATTTTAGAGACCTTAATAGAGCGTCTCTGAAAGATCATTATCCATTACCGTCTATGGAACAAATTCTCCAAGTTGTTGTTGGTTCAGAGAGATTTTCTCTTCTAGATGGATATTCTGGTTATAACCAGATTCTAGTCAAAGAGGAGGATCAGTATAAAAATGAATTTACAACAAAATGGGGCACTATGGCTTACAAGAGAATTCCTTTTGGTTTATCTAACGTTGATGCCACCTTTCAACGTGCCATGGATATGGCATTTCAAAATTTAATTCAGAAATTTTTGCTGGTTTACTTAGATGACATAGTTGTATATTCAAAGAATGCAGATGAACACTTGTCACATCTCAAGCAAGTTTTTGAAAAATGTAGAGAATATGGAATATCTCTCAATCTGACAAAGAGTATTTTTGCAGTTCATGAAGGTAAACTGTTAGGTCACATAGTGTCAAAAGACGGAGTTACCATTGATCCTGAAAGAGTTAAAGCTATACTTGAACTGCCATTACCCAATCCCAAGAAAGGATTACAGAGCTTTTTAGGGAGAATTAACTTTTTAAGAAAATTCATTCCTGATGTTGCAAATTTAATACAGCCCTTGATGGCCATGCTTAAAAAGAATGCAGTTTTTAGTTGGTCAAGAGAAGCAAAACGTAGCTTTGAAGAAATCAAGGAAGCTTTAGCAACAACGCCGACACTGGTAAATCCAGATTTCTCTAAAGACTTCTTTTTGTATGCTTTTGGCAGCATTAGTTCAATTTTTGCTATGCTTATTCAAAAAAACAGTGATAATTTAGAGCAGCCAATAGCTTTCTTTAGTCGAGGACTTGTTGATTATGAACAGAAATATACATTTGTTGAGAAACATGTTCTCACTGTGATCAGAAGTCTAAAGAAGTTTAAACCTTTAGTTTCAAACAATAAAATTCATATTCTGGTTGCACACCCAAGCATGAAGGAATTTTTGTTAAACAAAGATCTGAGTGAGAAAAGAGCAAGGTGGATCACAAAAGTAATGGAATTTGATGTCAACATCAACATCACAAAACTTGTCAGAGGTAGAGGACTTTGTGAGCAACTTGCCTCAACCCCTGAAGATGTACAGAAATCAAAAACTAGTGTTGTTTTAGCTAATACGGATGAACCTCAAAATGTTCAAGGTGTTGCACCTGCATTAACAGCAAGTTGGGTTCAAGAAATGACCCACTTTCTTCGTACTAGTGAATGTCCACCAGGTCTAGACAGAGAAAAATGAAGATACTTTAGATTGCAATCAATTCCTTATGTCCTCATTAATAATATTCTTTTCAAGAAAGATCTGAATGGTGTTTTATTAAGGTGCATTGATGTTGATCAAACAGAAAAGGTACTTCATGAGTTTCATGATGGAGTTTCAGGAGGTCACTTTTCTCCAAGGACAACTGCTTGGAAAATTATGAGAGCTGGTTAATACTGGCCTAGCTTGTTTAAAGATGCATATGCATGGTCAAGGAAGTGTATTAAGTGTGTTTTATTTGCAGGAAAGGAAAAGTTACCTGATATGCCTTTACAACCAGTTCAAGTAGAGCAACCCTTCATGAGATGGGGGATTGACTTTATCAGACCAATTAATCCACCATCCAGTGCTGGTCACAAGTGGGTGCTTACTGCTATAGACTATTTCACATGGTGGACAGAGGCAACAGCTTTAAAAGAAGCAAATGAATCTTCAATTTTGAGTTTTTATGAAGATATAATCACCAGATTTGGAGTTCCTGACTCCATCATTTCAGATAATGCTTTTGCATTTGTTGGATTAAGAGTCATAGGTTGGGCTGTTAAACACGAAATTCATCTAAATACTTCCTCCAATTATTACCTGCAGGGTAATGGATTAGCTGAAAGTACAAATAAAAATTTGATCAGAATCATTAAGAGGACTATGGAAGAGAATCAAAGAATTTGGCATGCCACATTGAAATCTGCACTTTGGGTAGATATAATAACCCCCAAGAGATCAAATGGTAATTCGCTATATGTACTTGTTTATGGTAAAGAGGCTAGATTACCTCTATCTGTAGAGCTTCTAGCTCTAGACATTGTTCACCAGTTGGAGATGTATGAAGAACAGGACCCAATGTCCGTGAGATATGTAGAGCTCATGGAGCTCGAAGAATAAAGAGATAAAGCAATGAAAACTTTGGAGTATTATCAGCTCCAAACAAAGAAAACATTTAATAAGAAAGGTATAGCCAAAGTTTTCAAGGAAGGTGATATTGTTCTCAAGTGGGATGTGCTAAAGAGTGGTCTAGGAAAATATACAAAATTTGATCATTTTTGAGCAGGCTCTTTTGTTGTTACTGAATGCAAGGAGCATAATGCATTTCAATTATCAAACATGGATGAAGAAAAGCTACCAATCCCAGTTAATGGGATTCACCTCAAACGTGTTTTGAGGTATGATTTATCATTGTACATATTAGGTTATATTTTATGCTTTCAATAAGTGCTTTTGAACTTTAGTTTAGTTGTTGTTTCATTCCCTAAGTGTTGTTCCAACACAGTAAATAGTTTCACTTCAGTTTTTCCTGTTTTCTATAAGTTTCTGGCAACCTGTTCTACTTCAATGAGTCTCAAGTAAGTTGCAGCCATGTAAAAAACTACTCTAGGTCTATTTCTGAGTTTTTACTAAGTGACTTCGAACCCAATGGACAAGTTTAGGCTACTGGTTTTCATGTTTAGCAGGAAAACATCCAGCTAAGGTCACCAGAAATGTTACTTGATTTTCACCTGCGGGCTCAATCAGGCAGGGCAATCTATGTTTCAGGTGTTCATGAAGGCCAAATGGAGGCATTGTTTTGCAAGGTTAAATCATACATCTGATGCTATTTCACAACGAGGTCTGTTGGAAGGTATGCCTTAGTCAGATCTGGCATAAAACTCTTAAGGAAGAAATTCGGTGAGACCCTCCAGTTGTCTTGTCGACTGTCTGTTGTGTTATATTCATTTGAAATCCTCGGGCGCCCAGATATTTTGGTGGCCATGAGTTTTTATATATATCTCCATCAGGGAGAAGTCTAGCCGAATGGTGGAAGTCTCAGCAAAAATATTTTCTTTGGGGAGATGTCTCTCCGACTAATGGAAGTCTCGCCAAAACGATCGGCGTCGGGGAGAAGTTTGGCCGACTTGTTGGAGTCTCGATGAAAGAGTTGGAGCTCGGGGAAAAGTCTTCCCGACCGAGGGGGGGGGATCACAACGAAGGGTATTTCCTTTGGCATAACATCTTTCCAAAAGGATGAGGTCTCGCCAAAGTAGGAGGAGTTCGGCATAACGTCTCGCCAAAAAGAGGTGTCATCAGGGAGATGTCTTGCCGACCCGGGGATGTCTCACCGAAGGTTTGTGGCTTCGGTATGATGTCTCACCGACTAGGGGGAGTCTCACCGAAATGGGATGGTCTCGGGGAAAGGGTTAGCGTCGTCATGATGTCTTGCCGACCCGATGAGGTCTCGCCGAAGGATTGTGCCTTCGGCATAGTATTTTGAGCTCACTGTAATGTCCTGCCGAATGCGGATGTCTCACCGACAGAAGAGCACAGCAGTATAACTCTTGGAGGATCGGTATGATGTCTTTTCGACCTGTGGTGGTCTCGCCAAAGGGGTATATGGATATCGGCAAGACTCCTGGCCGAGGGGTTTTCATTCACTATGATGTCTTGTCAATTCGTGATGTCTCGCCGATGGTTTTAACTCTTCGGTGTAACCAATAGGAGCTTGTTGAGACCTTGTCCCGACTTGTTTGTCTTTCTAATGGGTGTGTTCATGCTGAGCATCCTCGAGACTCTTTCTGATGGTCTGGTTGGAATGCTATCTATTTTCAGATGCTTTCGGCAAGACCTCTTGCTGAAAGTGATATATCTTGCCGATAGTCTGGGCGATGACAAAGGGGATATCGATATGACTCTTGCAACTCGCTATGAGGTCTCGCCGATAGTGGTAAGTTATGCCGATAACTTTTGTGAAGCATTTTGGCATCAGGGAGACACGGCTAGTGTCTCACTGACATGCGATTCTGCAGGAGTAGCCTTTGACTGCCTGGAAAGCCTAAGTGGCAAGTGTTCAGCCAATCAAAGAAAGTCGAGGGTGAACCATTGACTGTTTCACTATTGTGACCGCCCCTGTGGAAGATCAACGGAATGCGAGCGGTATGGATCTTCTTTTTTATCAAAGGATGATGGATCAGTTTGGTGTCCAGTGGTGTCATCTATGAAGAGATCTAATAGGGGAGGTCGGATGCTGCTTCTCGAAGACGGTCAACTTGCAGAAAGATCTTGAGTAGGAAAAAGGCAGAAAGGAGGAGACCGCAAGGACAGCTGGGATGTTGACTGGCAAGAGTGGATCAACATTTATGATAACACTCATAAACATTCAAAGCAGCTCTAATGAGTTTCAAGGGCAGACACGAGGGTTGTAGGTTAATGCGATTGTTGCAAAAGATCTGAAGGCCACTCTTGAGGGTGATCTTTTCATCGAAATGGATAGAGGGATGCACATTGAATGCAGCATTAACTATATTCCAAAATATCTGAGGGTCGACGTGTTCAGCAACTGATTCATTTTTGTAAGCCCTAGGGCAGGGGCTGACACTTTTAGTATATGTGGCATTTTGGCCTCTTTGTAAAGGGGTTCGAATTATGCATTCTGAAGAGTTAGTGATTTTTCTCAAATCCTTTCTCAGCTGATGTATGCTTTGTAACTCATTTGGAATTCAGAATATAAAATATAGAGATTACCTTGGAAACTAGTGTTAGTGTTCATATTATTTTCATTTTTCTTTCAGATTATGGAAGTTTTGAACTGTGCTTTCTAAATCTGCATTTGAACTTTAAAGTTGTGAAATTCATCTTTCCTTCTTAAAATGTATATGCAGATTAATCCTTTTCATGAATTATGCATAAGTTCACAAAATTATGTTGAGTAAATGAAATAACTATCATTAGTTTCCATGGGGTATGTTCATCTATTTTATTTCATGATTCTTGTCAGCTCGGTGTATCACCATAGGATTTAGTTTTCATTTTTATGTACTCCTCCCTTTTCCTTACAAAGATCAGTAGTTAGGTGATAACACAAAGAAATCCGGCCTTCTCCGGAGGTTCTTTTCCATTTTTAGGTGACCCACAACCTGGAAAAGTCCCCATGTTTCTCTGAAGTATCAATTTCTGCAATTTGATAAGGGTGCAATTTCAGTAGACAACACCAATCATCACATCATCTACAACACCTCAAACATCCCAAAATCTAGTCTCCCAAGGACTAAGCATATCAACCATACCATCCACCACACAACCCCTTATCATCACTCAACAAACACCCCAAAAATCTCTCATCACACCATCTTACACCATCCCACAAAATTCTCCACCTCCACCACTAAATCCAAATACAATAAATCAATATAGCATCACATTACAAGCAACACAACAAGCTTACCAAAAGGCCTTGCAAAAATTTCAAATGCAACAAGCACCAACTCAAGCATAAACACAAGCGCAAGCGCAAGCACAAGCACAAGTGCAAGCTTTGCTACAATAGCAACAAGCCACATAGTAGCTAGCACAAGCACAAGCTTCGCTACAACAGCAACAAGCCATACTATAGGCACAACAACAAGCTCACGTTGAATCTCAAGCCCAAGTGCAAGCTCAATACCAAGCACAATAAGAACAAGCCCAAGCCTTGTTACAACAACAAGCCTTAAAATAACACACACAACAACAAGCATTTATAGCATAATAGCAACAAGTCGCACAACAACAAGCCCAACAACAAGCACTATTGGCTCAACAACAACAACAAGAAGTCCATCAACAAGTGTTGTTGGCACAACAACAACAATAGTCATACCAACAAGCATTGCTCGTACAACAAAACTTGCAAGAACCTTTCACGAACACACAAAAAAATGCCTTGAACATAAACATGCAAGCCACACGATCCTTCACCCAACAAAACATACCATCCCAAAACATGCACATCCCACCACCTGATCTGCAAAATGACCTTTCCACACAGTTCAAATTGCTCTCACAACAAATACAAGACATACAATTAGGAAAGACAAGTAAATCACACACGCAAGTAAATTTGTACCCCTATGCATTTGATAGAAGCATTTCTATGGTTCCATTCCCACCGGGATTCGAAATAGCAAAATTTTATAAATACAGTGGGAAGGGAAATCCTAAGGACCATATCAGAGAGTTCCACATACATTACATGGAGGTGGAATATCATGATTCTTATCTTATGAGGCTTTTCCCTCAAAGTTTTCCTGGTCTCACAATGGAATGCTTCTCTCACTTACATCCCGAAATCAAAAAGTTCAAGGAAATCATGGATTTATTCATAGAAAACTACTCCTTCAACCTAGACATGGAGGTAAGCCTAGAAGAACTATCTGGCCTCAAACAAGCCAGGGGAGAGGCATTTGTGGCTTTCTTGCAATGATGGAGATCTAAAGCCAGCAAGAGAAAATGGTCCATGCCAAAGGAACAACAAATTGGGACCATTATCTCTAATCTTGAAGGGAGCTTGTCTTTCCACTTGAAAATGCAATGTATCACAACCTCTAACCAACTAATCCCCAAATCTCTCAACATCGAAAGAGCCCTTATAGCACAAGGGGGAACACCTATATACCAAGACAATCGACCATCGACAAATTACAATGACAAACCTCGCACTTTGGATAAGAACAAGAATGTTGCCAATGATGGTGTCATTGACGCCAAGGTTGTTATTAGTGCCCCAAGGTAGAATACGCAACAAAAAACATACCCACAACCACAAATCAACACACAAAACGCCTCACAAACCAACCCATCACAACAACAAACCAACAATCAGGTGGTCAACATAAACACTCAAGTGGGACCACCCCCAAAGAAAAAATATCCCCCAAAACAAAAATATACACCACTTGGGAAGCCCATTGAATCTTTCATGCAATAGTTGGTACAAGCAAATCTCATCACACTTCGTGTTTATGAAAATTACCAAGAGCCTCAAGCTAAATCACCATGGTACAATGATAAGCGCCTTTTTGAATTTCATAAAATAAAGGGACACATGACAGCTAGTTGTATGAGACTCAAAAATCTGATCAAAGATCTCATTGATAATAAATTTATAACCATTTAAAAACCAGTAGGGAATCAAGACCTAAAAATATACACAAATTTTATGTCGGATCATAATAAAGGAAACAACAATGGTAAAGGAAAGAGTTACAACAATGTGAACCATATCTATGACCATGTTGTCACATCTTTGGATGAATGGGTAACAATTGTCAATATCAAAGGACATAGAGCTGAGTGTGGATTCACCACACGTAGTAGCATAATTCCTATCCTAGGACCATCACCACCACCCAAGGCACTACCCACCAATCTGAAATCAAACCCTAGTGGTTACAGTGTCCTAGAGCAACTGAAAAAGACCCCCACCCAAATCACCATCATGGAGCTACTAAAAATATCACCTACACATAGGGACATCCTAGAGAAGGAATTGGCCACATCCTCTATTCCCACATACCTTGATGTATACCAATTTCAAGCTATGGTTGGACATATCACTACACCACACCTCCTAACATTTTCTAAGCATGATCTCCAACCCATCCATCTCATAATCATGCACTCCATCTTGAATTCTTAGTCCATAAGAACAAATTCAAAAGAGTCTTGGTGGATGGGGTGTAGGTTTGAATATTTATACCCTACAGCTAATAAAGAATTTGGGATTTTTAGAGGATGTCATTGAAAATGGAAAAGGTATCACTATCAGTGCCTATGATGATCAAGAACGGGTGTCCCAGGGCACCATTCAACTCCCCATCCAAGTGGGGCCAGCAATCATGGAGACCACTTGCCAGGCCCTTGACCTTGAACTCCCCTATAATATTCTCCTATGGCTCCCATGGATCCATGGGATGCAAGCTAACACATCCATGTTCCATCAATGTGTCAAAATCCCTTACCAAAATCAAGAATTCGTGATCCATGGTGACCCCAAACCGTTCTATTATTGCAAAAATTTGGAGGCCAAGAATTATAAGATCCCCCAATTCCTGAAAAATGGTGAAGGACCCACATCCCCATATGTTGACCCATCCACCTTAGCCTCCATCTCTGAGACAAAGACACCTACATTCAGAACATCCCAAATGTCAAGACTATAATCCAACATAATGGGTGTGGGGACTATAAAATCAAAAAGAGTGCCTTTGTGATAGGAGAGTTACCTCAATCTCCTAGATCTCATGGGAAACCAAAACCAATCGACACAACATCTCAAACCTTCAAAGCAGAACCCACCACCTTCAAAAAGTGGGGAGACCTAAGCAAAGAGGTGGTAGATGAGAAGGATGTATCGAGCTTGTTATATCGAGATGAAAGACCTATACCAGATCTTCCCATGGAATAAAACAACAAAGGTATGCAATTAATGTTTGGATGGGGGCTACAAAAAAAATGAAAAGCTTGGGAAAAATGATAATGGCTTGTTTGAACCCATCATTCCTGAGAAGCGCCCTAAGAATCTTGGTCTCGGATGTACCCCTATGAAGATAACCATACTTGGAAAAGGTGCTTCTATTAAAATGGTCAAAGCTTCCCCATCGATACCTATGTCACTTAGTAGTCCCTTTGAGGATCCAATCTCTGATTTACCCATGTTATTCACAAATTCCTCCCTTTTTATGATAACCACCATGTCTTTCAAGTCAAACAACCAAGTGACTAAACTAAAGCTTGTTTACCCCCAACTCATAGATTGTGACCAATGAGGACCACCATGTTGGAATGTGTTGAGATGTGATGTTTATTGATTGTTGTCATTAATGGTTGTTATTGATGTTAACATATCTTGGTTGATTGACTGAGGTTCAGTTTTAATGCTTTGGTGATCTGGATTGGTGTGGTTCTGAATGTTGTGTTGTAATGATCTATCTTTGGTCGTGTATGTCTTGGTCCCATTCTTCTTGCAACATAATGAGATACACTCTTATGGTCTGGATTGATCTGGAAATTAGTTAACATGCTTTGGAACATTGTTTGCAATGTAACGTGTATATCCTATTCTTTGGTTCCAAATATCATGGTAAAAATGTAGCGTGTTGATTTGAGCGAGGAGGTTTTGTATGGTCCACGTTTCATTCCTTTCCACTGTGGGAATGTTTTTGTGGTGACCTAATTCAAATTTTGTTTGGTCGACTTAGGAGTTTATGGAAGCATGGAATGGAATTGTGTTTGGCTTACTTAAGAGTTTATGGAAGCATGGAATGGTATAAGTAAAAGTTGATTATGTTCGATGAAAGCAAGTGTGGTGAATGCGAATCTAAAAATTTAGACATTGTGAAGTATGCGAAAGTATATGACCAGAGGCAGCAAACAATGAGATTCTATAAGGTTTCATTGTTGGTGACAGTTATTTCAACGGTGGATTCCCTTTCACCATTCTTCTAGCAATGAGCCCTTTTTTGTTGGTAGTGATCCTTTTTTATCTTTGGTTGTAATAGTCGGGTAGTGAGCCCACCAGTAGTGAGCCTTACCTGTAGTGATCATTTTTGGTAGTGAGCCTTTGTAAAAATCACCTTAACTGATGTTCTATAATTGAGAATTAGCATTCTTCGTGGGTTTTCCCTTCTTGGGTTTCCACATAAATTCTGGTGTTCATTGTGCATGGTGTTGTTATGTACTTTCATGTTCATATTTGTTTAATTATTATCTAATTGATTTAAGCTTGCTCCATATTAATTAAATTCAATAAAATTATTTTATAATAACTAATTCACCCCCCTCTCAGTTATCTGGAATGTTCAACAATTGGTATCAGAGCTTTGGTTCCTCAAAGAAGAGCTTAACCACTTGTGGTAGATCCAATGGCGCACCAACTGACAATTCCTATGTTTGATGGAACTGACTACAATTTATGGAAAGTGCAGATGAGAGGTTACCTGATCTCTCTAGGCTACAAGACTTGGAAAGTTGTTGAGACAAGATATGTTGAACCAAAAAATGGTCCTACTAGTACGGATGAGATTTTAGCCTATGAAGAGAATGAAAAGACAAGTTATGCAATCTTTAGTGCTTTTTCTAAGACTAAGTTAACAAAAGTTATTTCATTGGGCACCACTTATGAGGTTTGGGAAAAGTTTAAAGAAATCTATGAAGGAAATGATAGAATCAAATTATCAAAGAAGTTGACAGCTAAGCGTAGATATGAAAAGTTGAGGATGGAAGAAGGTGAGGATATAACAAGCTACTTTAAGAGAGTTGATAGTGCAGTAAATGAAGTCAAAAATCAAGGAGGCACTCTGACATATGAAGATGTAGTGGAGAATATTTTGATGACCCTATCAAAGAGCTACAGTGACAAAATCTTAGATATTGAGGATGTTTATGATCCAAATAAATTCACCAAAGAGCGACTATTTGGCACCTTGACTACATTTGAGATGAAGAAATTTGGAAAATAAAAGGAGAAATCTGAAATAGCCTTCAAAGCCACAAAGACAGAAGAAGATTTGGATAGTGAAAGTTCAAATGAGTTGGAAGCAAACTTCACAAGGAAACTAAGAAGTACCAACAAGTACAAAGGTATGTTACCTCTTAAATGTTTAAGATGTGGAAAGATTGGTCATTTAGCAACTAAGTGTCTAGAAAAAGGAACAAGGAAAAATTTTAAAAGGATCAATAAGAAGGCCTATTATGTTAATGAAAATTCCAGTATTTCAGATGATGAATCAGATCATGAGGATTGTTTTTTTTTGGTGGAAAAGGATGAACCTAAATTTGATATCTCTAATATTTTTTTGAAATCTAATGATAACATTGAAGCTACATTATATGTTAAAATAAACAGAGATGAATGATTGATTGATAGTGGATGTTTGAATCATATGATCGGTGATAAAAGTAAGTTTGTGAAGCTTGAGAAATATGATGGAGGTTTTGTTAGATTTGGAGACGATAAAACAACACAGATTGTTGGAATTGGTTCTATTACCTTTGATGGAAAACATAACACTAACAATGTTTACTATGTGAAGGGTTTATATCATAATCTTCTAAGTGTTGGAGAGATGTGCAAAAATAGCTATAATGTGGTGTTTCAGAATGATGGTTGTGAGATCCGGAAGAGATCTGGAATTGTTATTACAGTTGGAAAAAGAAAAAGTGGGAATATGTATCAACTAGAGGGAGCTACAAAGAGATGCTTGTTATCTCAGTCCAATGATAGTTAGCTCTGGCACTGGAGGATGTGTCACATCAACTTCGACAATTTGGTAAGGATAAGTTCAACAAGAGCAGTCAAAGATTTTCCAAGGCTGGCCAAACTAGGCAACACTATTTGCAAAGGATTTCAAGAAGGAAAGCAAACTAGAGAAAGATTCTGAAAGAAAAGAATAATCATCTACCGGTTTGTTGGACCTTGTACACACTGACCTATGTGGTCCAACCAGAACAAGAAGCCTGCAAGGTGAGAGATATTTCATGCTTTTAATAGATGATTATTCTAGATTAACCTGGGTTGCATTTTTAAGAGAAAAATCAAGAAGCTTTAGAAAAATTCAATATTTTCAAGGCAAGAGTTGAGAATGAAGTTGATAAGAGAATCAAGTGTTTAAGATCTGATAGAGGAGTAGATTTTACTTCTGATGAATTCAACAAATTCTGTGAAAAACATGGCATTAAAAGATAGCTATCTACCCCTAGAGCACCATAGCAAAATGGTGTAGTGGAAAGAATGAACTAGATAGTTCAAGAAGTAGCTAGAACAATGATCAAGGAAGTAGGTTTACTAGAATTCTACTGGAGAGAAGCGATACACATAGCAGTATACACTCTTAACAGAGTACTATTCTAAAGGAAATTTGGAAAGACATCATATGAGTTATGGCATGGAAGAGCTCCCACAATAAAGTACTTCAAAAAATTTGAAAGAAAATGCTACATCCTGAGAGATGAGGAAAATCTTGGAAAGTTCAATAGTAGAGCTGATGAAGGCATATTTTTGGGTTACTCTACAAGAAGAAAAGTGTACCGGTGTTACAAAAAAAATTGAACAAGATAGTTGAAAGTGCGAATGTGAAAGTAGATGAAGATGTTCAAATAAATCCTAACAAGCATATTGAATATGAATCAAATGACTTAGATGACAAAGGAGAAAAGGATAAGAAAGAAGAATAAGAGACAAAGGAGGCACCTACAACTACAACTAAAACCCTAAGGTATGTACAGAGAAACCACTCAGAAAACCAGATTATTGGAGATAAGAATAAGGGAAACATCACAAGAAGCAAAGTAGATCAAGAGCAAGTATTATTGTGTCTACTCTTGGAAACTAAGCCAAAGACTATGGAAGAAGCATACCATGATCAGAATTGGGTGAAGGAAATGAAAGAAGAGCTTGATCAAATAGAGCAAAATCAGACTTGGGAACTTGTGCCCAGATCGACAGAAAAAAATGTAATTGAACAAAGTGGGTATTCTAGAACAAGCTAGATGAAAATGGAAAGGTAATGAGAAACAAGGAAAGATTGGTTTGCAAAGGTTACACTTAGATCGAAGGTATTGATTTCGAAGAAACATATGCCCCTATTGCTCGAATGGAAGCGATCCAGATATTATTAGCTTTTGCAGCTTTTAAGGATTTCAAAGTCTATCAAATGGATGTAAAATCTGCATTCTTCAATGGAGAACTAAAGGTAGAAGTCTACATTGAGAAACCGGAGGGATTTAAGTCTGAAAGTAACCTGGATGCTGTTTGCAAGTTGAATAAATCTTTATACAGATTGAACCAGGCACCTAGAGCCTAGTACAGCAGATTAGACAAGTACTTGATTGGACAAGGATTTCAAAAGGGATCTGATGACAGTAATTTATACTATAGAATTCACTCAGATCATATGTTGATTGTTGTGGTTTATGTTGATGACATAATTTTTGGAGGAAATGATGATATGTGTAGAAAATTAGCAGATGAAATGCAAAAGGAATTTTAAATGTCTATGATAGGTGAGCTAAATTTCTTCCTTAGATTACAAGTAAATCAGAACATCAAAGAAATTTTCATTTCTCAGTCCAAGTATACCAAAGAATTATTGAAGAAGTTTGGATTGGAGAATTCCAAACCGGTTTGTACACCTATTGTTAGCGGATGTAAGTTGACAAAAGAAGATGATTCACCTAAAGTTGATGCAAGTATGTACATGTCAATGATTGGAGGATTGTTATATTTGACTGCTACTAGACTAGACATTATGTATGACATTTGTTTAGCAACTAGATTTCAGCAAGAACTAAAGGAATCACATGTTGTTGCAGTAAAAAATATCTTTAGATATTTGAAGGGTATAGAAGATATCGGGTTATGGTATCCAAAGGTCTTAGATTTCACTTTGACAACTTATACTAATGTTGATTAGGCAGGATGTGTTGATAACAGGTGGAGCACAAGTGGTGGAGCTTATTTCCTTGGCTCTGGTTGGTTGCTTGATTGAGTAAGAAACAAGATTTTGTATCTTTATCTACTACTAAAGCTTAATACATTGCAGCATCCTCATGTTGCACTCACATATTGTGGATGAAACAAACACTGAAGGACGTTGGCATATCATTTGATGAACCAATCTCAATTATGTGTGATAATACTAGTGCAATAAACATTTTCAAGAATCCAGTAAAGCACTCCAGAACGAAACATATATCCATTAGATATCATTTATTGAGAGAGAATTTTTTTGATAATGAGGTAAGACTTGAATATGTACCTACAAAAGAGTAGATTGCAAATATTTTCACAAAACCATTGAGCAAAGATACTTTTGAGTATCTCCGACAGAAGTTAGGGGTTTTTCCCCCTCCTAGTCTACAATAATTTTCACTATGGTGTGCATTGGTCCAGGGTATTATATGCTCACTCTTATTTGGATCAATGCTTGGTGGCTTCCTCATAGGGGGAGCAGAGTAAGTTTTTCAGGGGGAGTTTTTCCCTTTGTCTTTGATGTCAAAGGGGGAGAAATAAAGAAGACAAGAAGTTGTGTTGTTTGGTTTGTTACTGATAGATGTTTCCATCAATGACAAAGGTGGAGATTGTTGGAATGTGTTGAGATTTGATGTTGACTGATTGTTGTCATTAATGGTTGTCATTGATGTCAACATATCCTGGTTGATTGATTGAGGTTCAGTTTTAATGTATTGGTGATCCAAATTGGTGTGGTTCCAGATGTTGTGTTGTAATGATCTATCTTTAGTCATGTTTTTCTTGGTCCCATTCTTCTTGCAACATAATGAGATACACTCTTATGGGTCTGGACCAATCTGGATATTGGTTAACTTGCTCTGGAACATTGTTTGCATTGTAACGTGTATATCCTATTCTTTGGTTTCAGATATCATGGTAAAAATGTACTGTATTAATTTGAGCGAGGAGGTTATGTATGGTCCATGTTTCATTCCTTTCCATTGCAGGAATTTTTTTGTGGTGACCTAATTCAAATTGTGTTTGGCCGACTTAGGAGTTTATGGAAGCATGGAATGGAATTATGTTTGTCCGACTTAGGAGTTTATGGAAGCATGGAATGGTATAAGTAAAAGTTGATTATGTTTGATGAAAGCAAGTGTGGTGAATGTGAATCTAAAAATCCAGACATTGTGAAGTATGCAAAAGTATACGACCAAAGGCAGCAAACAATGAGATTCTATCTGGTGTCATTGTTGGTGACAGTTATTTCAGCAGTGGATTCCCTTTCATCATTCTTCTAGCAATGAGCCCTTTTCTGTTGGCAGTGAGCCTTTCTCTTTTGGCAGTGAGCCTTTTTTATCTTTGGCTATAATAGCCAGGTAGTGAGCCCACCGGTAGTGAGCCTTACCTACAGTGATCATTTTTGGTAGTGATCCCTTGTAAAAATCACCTTAACGGATGTCACCTTAACCTGTGTTCTATAATTGAGCATTAGCATTCTCCATGGTTTTTCCCTTCTTGGGTTTCCACATAAATTTTGGTGTTCATTATGCATGGTGTTGTTATGTGCTTTCATGTTCATAACTATTTAATTATTATCTGATTGATTTAAACTTGCTCCAGACTAATTAAAGTCAAGAAAATCATTTTATAATAACTGATTCACCCCCTCTCAGTTATCCAGACTGTTCAACACACTGATCTTAGATATGTTCAAAAATAATGAGGATCTCTTGACATTCATGGGAATAAGGGATGAACTACCATATGGAGATCACAAAGTAGGGTTTTACATAGAGTTGGACACACATGCGTACTATGGGGAAACGATTGAATCTTTTAGTCACAAAATAGAAAATCTAAGAGTAACGTCTAGATATCTAAGTGAAAACCACATTGTGGCACTTTTTGATCCAAAAATAGTAAAAATAAAGGACGTATCCAATGGTGAAAACCTCTCTAAGGTTCCAAAGGATGAGAGATTCAATCTTCCCCTTAGTGCCATCCATTAGGAAAAATCAGCAGTACTGGCAAAAAAATGCAACCCAATGAATTTGAGAACCAAAGAAACCCTACACATCACTTTCTATGTTGAGTCACTTTTGAACAAAGAACAAGAAAATCTAGCTACATTTCTAAAGGAGAGGAAAGTGAATTTTGCATGGACATACGCTGACATGCCAGGCCTTGATCCAAAGTTAGTTTTCCATCATCTAGCAGTCTATCTAGAGGTGAAACTAGTAAGACAGAAATTGAGAAAGATGCATCTGCAGATCGGTCAAACTAGAGCTACAGAAACTCCTTGGCACTGGCTTCATATGACCCATTGATTATCCACAATGGGTTTCCAACCTTGTACCTGTCTCCAAGCCCACTCGGGGCATTTGAATCTGTACCAACTTTAGGGACGTAAACAAAGCATGCTCGAAGGATGATTTCCCTCTTCCTAACATAGACATGATTATAGATCTAATGGTGGGACATGAAATGCTATCATTGATGGAAAAAATTTCAGGGTACAACTAGATCATGATTGCAAAGGATGACCAACATAAGATAGCCTTGACCTGTCCATGGGGAACCTATTATTGGAATATGATGTCATTCGGGTTAAAGAACGCTGGAGCTACATACCAAAGGGCTATGACTCTGATTTTTCATGACATGGTCCACAAATTTGTAGAGGACTATGTGGACGACATACTAGCCAAATCAAGAAAACATCAAGACCACATATCAATGTTGGGCCCAATCTTCGATAGACTAGAGGAATATAAGGTACAACTCAATCCCAAGAAATGTGTCTTTGGCATGCAATTAGGAAAGCTCCTAAGGTATATTGTATCGATGAGGGGAATCGAGATAGATCCTGCAAAATTCAAAAAAATCCTCGACATGGAAGCACCATGAACACTGAAATAGTTGAGGGATCTGTAGGGAAGGCTTCAATCAATCTAAAGGTTCATAACACAGTTAGTTGATAAAACCATCACATATTCTCCTCTACTCCACAAGGGGGTAGCATACAAATGGGATGATAAGTGTGATTAGGAATTCAATAAAATCAAGGAATACTTGCTGACACCGCCAGTCCTCATGCCACCAATCCAGAACAACCATTGATCCCTTATATATTAGCTATGGTGGTAGCACTTGGGGCTCTCTTAGCTCATCATGATGAAAAAGGGAAAGAAAGAGCCATTTACTATATCAATAGAACTTTGGTGGGACACGAGCTAAATTACACATTCATCGAGAAAGCTTGTCTTGTAGTAGTGTTTGTCTCACAGAAGTTTAGACACTACATACTTGCTCATCAAATAAAGCTCATCACCAAGATAGACCCTCTCAAGTATCTACTTTCTAAAGTAACACTCATAGGACGAATGGCTAAGTGGGTCATGATCTTGATATAATATGATGTTGAATATTTCGAGCAGAAATCCATCAAGGGATAGGTCATCGCAGATCAATTGGCCGAGGCACCTATATATGTTGAGAACCCACTAGTATCAAAATTTCCAGATGAGTCAATTTTCAACCTTAGTGCAGCAGACCATTGGAAGGTATACTTCGACGGATCATATACTCAACATGGATTAGGAGCTGGAGTCCTCTTCATCACACCACAAGAGGATTGTATCCCAAAATCATGCAGGTTATCTTTCCATTGTACTAATAACATTGCAGAATATGAAGCTCTTGTCATAGGACTTAGGATTGTAGTACAATGGAAAATAATTGCACTCAAAGTCTATGGGGACTCACAATTGATTATCAATCAAGTCAACAATGAATACCAAACTAAGGATGATAAACTTACCTCGTATAAAAAGTTGGTGGAGGATCTCAAGGAATTCTTCATCAACATAACATTTGAGCATAAACCAAGGGTGAACAACAGAGTAGCTAATGCTATGGCCCTACAATCTGATCATTGCTAGATATCCCATGGAACGTCCATAAACATGAATTCCTTGTAGATCAACTTCTCATACCACCTTTTGAGGTACCAAACTTTGAGTTCGTGTGCAAAATCGTTAGTCCTGGTGATCCTTGGTACCATGACATATTCACCTACTTGAACATAGGAGTCCTCCCCACTAACATCACCCCAAATCTTAAAAGAACCTTTATCAAAAATTCATCTCGTTTCGTTATATTAGGCAACACCCTTTACCGTAGGAGTATCAAAGGAACCCTATTGTGATGCCTTAACCCCAAGGAAGCTTTGACTACTTTAATAGAGGTACATGAAGGAATTTGTGGTTTGCACTCTAGTGGTATGACCTTAGCCAAGAAACTGCTGAGGACGGGGTACTACTAGCCTACTATGGAGAAAGAAGCTCATGACTATGTCAAAAAATGCATGCAATTCCAACAGCATGGGGACCTCATCCATGCACCACCTTAGGAGCTCCAACCAATTATAACGCGTTGGCCCTTTTCACAATGGGGGCTCGACCTCATTGACAAAATCACACCCACCTCATCTAATGGACACAAGTTCATTATCATTACTACAGATTACTTCACAAAGTGGGTCGAAGCCATCCCAATGTCCTACATGACATGGAAGCAGATTTCCAAATTCATCCTAAATTACCTCATTTGTCGATACGGTGTTCCACAAACCCTTATCTCAGATAATGGGACACCTTTCTGTAAGGAAAGCCTATGGATGTGGAACAAACTTTCCTAATGTCAAAACTCAGAGAAGAAAGTAGATATGTCTTTAAATTTTACAATTACAGTTCATTAAGATGAACATGAAAGGAATAATAGAATGGAGAAGAAAACTCAAATACAATTGACACCAAAATTTACATGGGAAAACCCTTATGAGAGAAAAACCCACCACACCAAAGAAAATCACTTGTATTACAGTAATCGAATTACATACAAGTTACAGACTCTCCTTTCAGAAGTCAATATTATAGCAACAACATTTTCCTAATCAACCTCGTACAGAATAAATTATGATCAATCTATGTTATGTCCCACTATTACAATGCATATCTAGCATACAATGAAAAACATTAATAGATCATTCGATCATCCAACCATCGAACTCTCAAACCCGTGAACCCCTTCACAGTTACAATACGTTACAATGTATAGCAACAACCATGAATCACTTCATTCTCTGTACAATTGATTCAATTCAACTTCCTCTGTAGAGCAACTATCGAACTTCCCAGGCATTCAAACGACCACCTTCCAAGTCAGCAATGTCCTCCACTTAACGGCTTACAAATCAGCAGTCCACCAAGTCTGCACTATTCACTTTACACCACGCTACCACTGCACACTCAACAGGATCCCGAGGGGTGGTGGTATACCATGCTACCTCCAGACAAGTTGAAGGCTCTTGAGGTATGGTAGTAACCGCACTACCGCTAGACTATTGGCAGGCTTCCGCGATATGGTGGTATACATCGCACTACCACTACACATCCAGTGAACTCCTGCAGTATAGCAGTAACCGCACTACCGCACCTCAGTGTAAAGAACACATGTGGTATGGCGGTGTCCACCGCTTGACAGCTAAGAGGCTCCTGTAGTATGGTAGTAACTGTGCTACCGCTCCTCTCTCTCAATCACCTGGCGGTATAGAGGTACAAGCATAAACATAACACTTAAGAATTATTTGTTGCTCGGTGACAGAACTAGGGTTATACCAATGAGTTTGAGACACATATTCTCAACAATCTCCCACTTGACGAAGAACTCACTAAACCCTTTTCAATACCTGAAGTCATTGAATATTTTGGACCCCAAGGCCCATCGAATTTGTACCCCATCTAAACTTATTCATGCTCACTAGCTTTGTCAATGCATCAACAACATTCTTTAGAGTATCCACCTTTTCCAAATAGACCTTTCCATCCTCCACCATATCTCGTACAAAATGGTACTACACATCAATATGTTTCATCCTAGCATGGAAAGTAGGATTTTTTGCCAGACAAATGGCACTCTAACTGTCACAGCAAATAATAATCTTCCCTACATCAAAACCAATATCAAACCATAATCTCCTAAGCCAAATGGATTCCTTATAGGCATGAGTTTCTGCCATATACTCAACCTCAGTAGTAGATAAAGTGACTACAGCCTTCCGCTTGCTCATCCAACTAACATCACCACCATTCATCATGAAACTATATCCACTAGTGGATCTTCTGCTATCAATGTCCCATTCCCAATTAGAATCCACATACCCATGAATGCTAAGAGTCCTCTATGACTCAACCAAATTACCATTGTAACACAAAGCATATTTTGAAGTGCCCTTTAGATATCTAAACACTCTTTTCACAGCATCCCAATGTGTCCTTCCAGGATTAGCCATAAACTGACTTAGTACTCCCACTACTTGGATAATGTTTGGCCTTGTACAGACCATTGTATACATTAAACTACCAACTACACTAGCATAAGGCACACTGGTCATGTCCTCCATCTCAATAGGGGATGTTGGACAATCTTCAACAGATAGCTTCGTTCCATACAAAACTGGAACAACTAGTTGCTTGCAATCAATCATACAAAATCTCTCCAGAACAGTGTTAATATATTTACTCTGGCTGAGCCAAATTTTTCTACTCTTTCTATCCCTGGTTATTTCCATCCCCATAATATACCTAGCTGCACCAAGATCCTTCATTTCAAACTTTGCAGACAACTGAGATTTTATATCAGAAATCATAAACTTACTATTCCCTATGAACATATCATCAAGATAGAGTGCAATAATAAAAACCCAATCTTTTTCAGTCTTGAAGTACACACAATGATCTAATTTTGACCTTACAAAACCCAATGACAAAACAAACATGTAAAAAATTTGGTACCACAGTCTAGGTGACTGTTTTAAACCATATAGAGATTTCTTTAACTTTCAAACCAGATTTTCTTTACCTTTTACCACAAAGTGCTCAGGTTGGGACATATAAATTTATTCTTCAAGATCACCATGAAGAAATGTTGTTTTCACATCCATTTTTTCAATCTCTAAGTCATACACTGCTGCAAGTGACAAAAGAAATCTAATAGATGTCAACTTTGCTACCAGAGAAAATATTTCCCCATAATCAATTCCCTCTACCTTGGAATAACCCTTTACAACCAACCTCACTTTGTACTTTTCAATACTGCCATCCAAACCAATTTTATTTTTAAATATCCATTTACAACCCATAGGCTTTCTACCTTCGAGCAATGGAACCATATCCCAAGTATCATTCTTTTTTAACGATGCTATTTCTTCATTCATGGCCTCCAACCAGGAATTTGAATCAGACATTTCAAGTACCTCTTTTATAGCCCTAGGTTCATCAGTATTAGTAATCAAAGCATAGGCACAACTAGAATCCAACATAGAGAATCCATACCAATCAGGTTGCTTCTTCTCACGTGTAGACCTCCTCATAGGTTGAGGCTGAGGTTGTGGTTCTTCTTCAGAACTCTCAGAGCTGCTTGAACTCTCCTCAATTTTAGGTACACTATCAATGTGTTGTTCCTCTTTTTTAGGAGATAGAGGTATTTCAACAACATCATTTTCCTCTTTATTTTCTTTCATCCCTGACTGTAGTTCCACTAAAGAAGGTTTCAACTCTCAAAATATTACGCTTCAACTGTATACAACCTTTTTAGTCACATAATTCTAAAGCTTGTATCCTTTCACACCAATGTCATAGCCAATGAAGATACACTTAATAGCTTTGTTCTCCAATTTAGATCTCTTCACATCTGGCACATAAACATATGCTTTGTAGCCAAAGACATGAATATGTCTCAGAGAGGGCTTCTTACCAAACCAACCTTCCATAGGTGTTTTATCAACAAGTGTCAAAGAAGGAGATAGATTTACCAAGTAACATGTTGAACCCATAGCCTCAGCCCAGAACTTCCTCTCCAGACTAGCATTTCTCAACATAATTCTTTCCTTCTCCATCAGCATCTTGTTCAACCTTTCAGCAACTCCATTTTGTTGCGAAGTGTAAGGTGTTGTTTTATGCCTCTTAATTCCATGGTCTTTGCAATACCTTTCAAATTCTGCAGAACAAAATTCACCACCATTATCTGTCCTCAAGCATTTAATTTTCTTACCAGTCTAATTTTCAACCAAGTTCTTAAACTTTTTAAACCAACTGAACACTTCTGATTTATTTTTTAGAAAATATACAAATGCCCTTCTCGAATAATCATCAATGAATGATACATAATATTTTGAATTTGACAACGAAGGAACATTTACTGGACCAAAAACATCAAAGTGAATATAGTCCAAAACACCATCTAAGATTTATGAGGACTAGAATAAAAAGAAACACGATGATGTTTTCCATATATACAATGTTCACAAAATTCAAATTCCAGATTACAATCATCAAGCCCCTCAACCAGGTTTTTATTTTTCAAACCTTTTAAGCCTTTCTCACCAATATGACCTAGCCTTTGATGCCAGAGTATAGTCTTCTCTGCAGGAAGTTTAACTTCCAAATAATTAGCCCCTATAGGGACTTCAATCTCCTTTGCACGAACAACCTTTTGTTACTTTGAAAAGATACTATTACATTGAATAGCAAGTGCATCCAACTTATACAGAGTACCAATTCGGGCACCCCTAGCTAGCACCATCAAGCTTCTAGTCATTTTATAGCCATTACTAGAGAACGAGGCTTGCACTCTAACATCATTTAGCTTACTTATAGAAAGTAAATTCTAAGCCATACTTGGTATATGCATTACACCATCAATTCCCTTAATTCTTCCATTGGGAAATTGAATTCTAACTCTTCCACGGCCAACTATTTCTAGAGATGAATTGCTTTCCAAGTGCACCTTTCCACCATCATATTTTTCATACTTTGTGAATCAGTCTCTATGAGATTTCATGTGGAAAGATGCTCCAAAATAAATCAACCAAACATCATCTGATGCCCGAGTTGTGAAGGCTACAATGAAGGCATATGCATCGCTCTGAGAAGAATCATTATCGGAAGAGTTCTTCTTTTTCTCCAATTTGAAATCCTTTCAGACTTGACCAAGTTGCCCACAATTCAAGCACTTCACCTTGGAATTCTTTCCAGGAGACTTTGATCTCACTTCTAATTTTGATTTGGACTTCTTGTCCTTCTTCTTGCCTTTTTCTTTTGATCTACCTCGAACAACAAGAGCCTCCTTCACCATCTCAAAATATTTCCTTCTCATTTCTTCTAACAACAAAGAAGCAACCACATCTTCCATCTTGAAATTGGTTGTCATGCTCCCAATCACCATCATTAAATGATCCCAAGAATCCGGAAAAGAACATAACAATAGCATACAGCGATCTTCATCATCAATTTTCATGCTCACAGATGTTAACTAAGCAATCAACATGTTAAACGTATTCAAATGATCAGCCACAGATGCCCCTTCCTCAATCTTCAAAGAGTATAACCTCTTCCTTAAGAACAGCTTATTCACCAAGGACTTTCCCTAATAAATGTCTCCAAGCTTCTTCCACAAAGAAGATGCAGTCTTCTCTTCATGAACGTTAAGGAGAATAGAGTCTGCCAAACAGAGTCTTATCAACCCTTTTGCTTTTCTATCTATGAGGTCCCAATATTCTTGCTTCATGCCAAAAGGTTTCATTATAGACACAGCAAGCCAAAGATCACGATCCACCAATAGGTCTTCCATTTTGAGTTTCCACAACTCAAAATTGCTACCATTGAATTTCTCAAATTCAATCTTTCCTGATGTGCTTTCCATCTTAATCTGTAATTTAAATTACCAGACTTCTACAAGACTCCCACTAAATAGAATTGACACAAAAAACCCAACCTACCCACAAGGATAACACAACTAGCCAGGCTCCGATACCACTTGTAAGGAAAGCCTATGGATGCGGAACAAACTTTCCTAATGTCAAAACTCAGAGAAGAAAGTAGATTTCTTTCAATTTTACAATTACAGTTCATTAAGATGCACATGAAAGGAGTAACAGAATGGAGAAGAAAACTCAAACACAATTGACACCAAAATTTATGTGGGAAAACCCTTACAGGAGAAAAAACCACCACACCAAAGAAAATCACTTGTATTACAGTAATCGAATTACATACAAGTTACAAACTCTCCTTTCAAATTTCAATATTACAGCAGCAACATTTCCCTGATCAACCTCGTACAAAATAAATTATGATCAATCTATGTTATGTCTCACTGTTACAATGCATATCCAGCATACAATGAAAAACATTAATAGATCATTTGATCATCCAACCATTGAACTCTCGAACCTGCGAACCCCTTCACAATTACAGTACATTACAATGTATAGCAACAACCATGAATCACTTCATTCTTTGTACAATCGATTTAGTTCAACTTCCTCTGTAGAGCAACTGTCAAACTTCCCAATCATTCAAACGGCCACCTTCCAAGTCAGAAATGTCCTCCACTTAACGGGTTACACCTCAGCAGTCCACCAATTCTATGCTATTCACTTTACATTGCACTACCGCTGCACACTCAACAGGCTCCCGAGGAGTGGCGGTATACTGTGCTACCTCCAAACAAGTCAAAGGCTCCCAAGGTATGGTGGTAAATGCACTACCGCTACACTGTTGATAGGATTCTGTAGTATGGTGTTATACACTGCACTACTGCTACACATCCAATGAACTCCTGTAGTATGGTGGTAATCGCACTACCGCACCTCAGTGTAAAGACACCCGCAGTATGGTGGTGTCCACCGCACTACCGCTCAACAGCTGATAGGATCTTGTGGTATGGTGGTAACCACACTACTACTCCTCTCTCTCAATCACCTAGTGGTATAGAGGTACAAGCATAAACATAACACTTAATAATTCTTTGCTACTCGGTGACAAAACCAGGGTTATACCAGTGATTTTGAGACACATACTCTCAACACTTTCAAAAAGCAGGATGTTCGTGAGATATGCCAAAAATTCAATAGCCAACACCGCTTCTCCACCCCATATTACCCCCAGGGTAATGGCCAGGCTAAGGCTTTTAACAATACCATCCTAAAAATCCTCAAGAAGATAGTTAATGAAGTTGGTCATGACTAGTACCTACAGTTGAACCCTGCCCTATGGTCCTACCAAACAAGTATCCGCACACCTATAGGTGAAACTCCTTTCTCCTTGGTCTACAGATCATAAACCATCCTTCCCATTGAGAATGATCTCCCATCACTAGAATATCATTGCAAAATCTTATTACTGATGAAGAATATCAGGTGTCGCGGTTGAATGAGCTAGAATTGTTGGATGAGCGGTGCATGGATTATTTGAACTATCTACAGGTGTACCAAAACCATCTCAAATGGAAATATAATAAGAAGATCAAGAGTCAGTCCTTTCAAGTCGGAGAGCTCATTTTGAAGGAAAATCAGAAGAATGTACCAAATTCAAACAGCAAAGGAAATTTTGAACCCAACTAGTTGGGGCTCTTCATCATCACAATAAATTATAAATCAAGAGCATATCAATTGTCAACACCAAAAGGGGAGCCTCTCCTGGATCCCATCAATAGCTCCCATCTCAAAAAAAAATGATGCGTAAGCTTGCAAGGTATAAATCCAAAATACAAAAAAATCAAAAATTAAAAAAAAAGATTGAAAATAGTAAAGAAAAAAATCACCCTCTAGTGAAAACCACTTCGGTGGCACTTTGGGCAAGTACCTTGGTGAAAACCTAGCAAACATGCGCTTTGTGTAAATAAAGCGCTTTCCATCCACCATGGATTCTTCGGCTTGTTTTGCATCACCTACCATCGCTTTCCATCACATTCACCCATCGCATTCCATATTTCGTTTATCACCCATCCGTGTCTGCATCATATCTTGATCCTGTGTCGGTATCATGTTCCCTTTTAGTACTACTTGGAACATTCCTATGGTCAATTTTTCCTACCTATATCGAGGTATTCTATTGCATCACGCTGGGGGAAACCCCTATACTTGCATTGGATCAGATTCATGTATATTCTTGAAATCTTCCTTAAACATCAAAAAATCAAAAAAAAATCATAAAACCAAACAAAAACATCCAAAAACATCCAAAACATATCAAAATCCAAAAACAAGTCAAAAACAGAGTCGTCATGTTGAACTACAAGGCTTTTGCGTGCATATCCTAGGCAAGGCTAATCTTTGATCAACCCTCGAGGCCCCTAGGATAGGTCCTTTAGGTGTCCATCCTAATAAACTGGTTGTCCATTTGTTCGTATCTTCATCAATAAACGAGTCTATGTCAGTCAAACTGTGTGGTCTATGCATGTATAATGTAGGCAAGGCTAATCTTTGATCATCCACCAAGGCCCCTAGGATTGGTCTTTAGGTTAGGTTCCTGGTCAAAATATTGAAAAACACAAAAACATTGGAAATTTTGAAAATCAAAACATTTGTTAAAACATCTCGAAAATCCCAAAAGTAGCCTCAAAAAATTTCAAAAACATCCAAATATTTGAAAAAAATACATTTGGCCCATTTTTCTTTCACCTGCAATAAGCATCCACTCACAATAAATCAATCGTCATCTTCAATCTTTGACAAGGCAATCAGAAATAAGTATAGCAAACTGAAATTGTAAACTCAAACGTCAAGGTCTTAAGTCTAGGTCAATAGGTAAAAAAGTTAGTCAACTCTTGGTATCAATAGCCCATCATCTCATTCATCTTAAAATCACCTGATAACATCATTTTCTAGGATGCATCCTTCCTACAATGGACATCAACATCAGGCCTCACCATAGTTTAGTCTTGGCTAGAGGTATGAAGAACATTAGCTTGTTTTTTTATTTGATCTTTTCTTTTGATTTATCTTATTGCGCTCATTCCAATGACCTCTCGATGATGTCTAATCTAAAAAATTTAGAGAGAAAGGAATGGGGCATTGATCATTATCTTTCATTTGTTGTGTTTGTTGGATAATCTTGTAATATAACCTTGGTCATGCTAATTTTGTTCGAGATGTAGGGCGGATGTTTTGGATATCTTGTTGACTAGATTGGGAGGTTTTTCCTTTCTACGTTTTAGTCCAAGATGTTTGAAATGTATGAAGTACACTCTAACAAGGTTTTGTATGCCAGGTGTGAACAAGATGTTGGACTCAAGGAACACTGAGAGGGGAGGTGAATCAGTGTTCAACAATATTTAAATTACAATCTAGATCTTAAACCATTCACAACATTTCAACAGAAGTAAAGATGCAAGCATATGAAGGAAACAATCAAAACACCATAACACCAAGATTTTTACGTCAAAACCCTATTAGGGGAAAAACCACGGTGGAGGTTAATCCACAATTTATACTATGTTAAAAGTATGAAGAAAAAGGGGAATGCACATGCATTCAGGCACACTGCCTAGAGCTCACTGCTCAACATAAGGAAGGCTTACTACCTTACAAGACATTTGGATTACAACAAAATTTGAACTGAGAAAGATAGCATCTACAAATGCTAGAGATATGTTTTGGTTAAGCTCATAGATCAAATTTTGGACCTTCTGTTTGATTCTGCACTTTGCTTTGCTTTTCTTTTCCTTAAATTGCTTTACAAAAAGCCTCTTCTGCACAAGAAAAATTTTCTCAACTGATCTTTTGATATTCGCACATACACACATCTTCTCTTCCACACATACACTTACATATCAAAATGAATTACCCGATCTCATATATATATACGCTATCAAAGATTTAGTTGCTTCATGTCAGCTTCAGCAAAATAAAAATGTTTTCCAATGGTCGGCTCAATCCACATTTGATATTCGATGCGTACCCATCAAATTCAGCTACAACTTAGCTTGGAACCAAATCAAAATGCTCGAACATAGAAACATTTAAACAATTACTCCTTATACATCTATGACACGCTATATACATCGATTTGGCCTTCATGAACAAATAAACAAAAAATCATCTTGTCGGATCTCCTAACTCATACACTGTTTGATGCGACAACACAAAACTTAATGATAAGATAATATAGACACTTAACAACTTTCCCTGAGATCAAAACTCAAAATGATAATCTGGTGAAGCATACAGATCGACATACTAACTGGATACCTTTTTCTTCATTCTTTCATCTGGTAATACTTTGTTCTTTACTCTACCTGCTAGTATGAGAAAATTTTGATCTGTGAACTGGAATAATGACTTAGGTTTCCATCAATGACAACACTAGAATCCATATGCCAACAATCTCACCCTTTGGCATTGATGACAACACTTATTGAAAAATGACTAAGTGTTGGAACCAACAAAACTGCACTCTTCATTGCACTCTCTCTCCCCATAACTGACACAATGCTTTCTGAATTTGATAAGGAATTTTTCACTCCTCTCTCTCCCCCTTTGAAATCAATGACAAAAAGATAATAAAATATTTTTCTTTCTCCCCCTTATAAGTGTAACCAAAACTTACTTGAGCAAAAATTGATTCAAAACTTTGAAGAAATACAACCACTAATTGAAGATTATTTTGTGCTTCTCCTTCATCTCCAAAAGAAACTTCTTCCATGCTTCCACTACAATCCCAATTATTATGATCATGCTATTGTTCTCAAATGTCTGGTTGATAATTGGATGAGAGATTCTGAAATTGTGATTGCCTCTTCTAATTTCTCTCCTTTCCTTAGAACTTCAATTAACTACTCTAGCCTACATTTGGTTAAATCCTTCACTTTCCAAAAGTTTTCCACAAGATTGTTTCTGGTGAAATGAACTTTTGCATGCTCAGACTACAACTCTTGAATCCTTTTCTTGATTGCACCATCCTGATCCTGAAACATGTTATAATCCTGACCAATTTTTTTCAGCTCAGATTCAATCTGCTCTAACTTATCTTTGTAAATCCCAACTACATGAGGCCACTGAAGACAATAGTTGTAGATTTCATTTGTTTTATTTATGCATTGCCTCAACACATTCATTTTCCTGTGTAGTTTGGTAAGAGATAGCCTGAATTGCTCCTTAAGATGTAGAATTATTTCTCCCTCTTTCCTATCCTGAGACTCAGAGACCATGGCATCCTTAATGCATTCAATCATCTCTTCAGGAAACACATTCTGCAAAATCTCCAATCCAATTTTATTGTGCACAAGGTAAGTACTTAGTGTTCTCTCGATTAGGTCCTGCTCATATGAGGGTCTATCAGACCATATGCCAGCAATTTTCTGCATCCCATCTTTCTCCTAAACAAGCTGCAATATCTTTAAATTGGATAAAACACCTTCTTTGATTCCTTCTTCCATTACTACATCTGGTTCAACTAATTCTAGTTCTTCCCTTGGAGTGTACTCATCATATTCCTCATCTGGTATGTCCACAATCACTTTCTCTTTACCTTTTCCTTCAATTTTTGGAGTCTTGTGTGCCAGAGGAGTGTAATCAACAAACTCTTGTTCCTTTTTCTTCTTCCTCTCCAACTCACCAAAGAAGGATCCAACTTCAAGTGCTTTTACCAAAATGGATGCTAATTTCTCCAAACTTCCCTAGCAATTCTTTAAAGAAATTTGCATACTCTTGCTCACAATTTTCCAAAGTATTAGAATGTTCAAAAATCTATTTACAAACCGGTTCATTCTCTTTCAATACAACATTATTGATCTATGGCAAGCAATTCATAAAATACATCACAAGACATATGACCAAGGTACCAAACCTGAAGGGGTAATCTGCCTCCTTTGTTAGTTGCACATTCTCCATCAATTGGTCTTTTAGCAATCTGCACAGGTCAAAATCTTCATCCTCCATTATCATTTTTTGAGAGATATAAACTGCACCTGCCTAAGTTGTGCCTTCCCTATTTCTGAAAAAGATTTTGTATGAGATTCCATGGACAATGTACCGTGTTATCAGATCTTTGATCATCGAAATTATCAAAGCCCTTTGATCTCTAGCTACTTTGGTTAGGTTTTTGACTTCTTTGTTTTGAATTGACTTCTTTTTTGATATATCCCCAACATTTCATAATCCAATTAGAATCCTAATCACCTCTTTTGAAATGAGATAGGGTTTATCCAGAGTTAGAATTTCATCATTCAATCTGTTCAAGATAAACCTAATGACTTCCATGTTATCAAAATAGGGAAATTCACTCCAAATGTCCAAGCTTTTATGCTTCACACCTTCAAGCCATTTCAATTCATTGGCCAGAAACATATTTCTCACCTCCCTAATCTTCTCACTGCTATATTCATCTAAATTCACCATTCCTTTGATTTGCATCATTTTCCTTTTCGCACCAAACAAGTTTCTACCAAGCACAAAATTAAGTGAGAATTCTACAATCAACTGAAATACCTGATAAATTTTCCGCCGAATTGACTTTACTCCTTCAAAATTCTACTGCAAAGGCTCTCCTATTCCTATTCAATGCAAGGTGACAAATGAGGGTTCCAAATACCCTTTTATAACTCACACCTAACCTTTTTACCACATTAAATGTTTTGCACAAGGAGTTCCAGATACTTTGTTTTCTTAGACAGCAAAAGAAGAATTCATCTGCGGACCTTCTACTTCTCAAATTTTTGCACAAATGATCACCGATACATTTGTAAGCCACTAGCACAACTACTGGAAATTTTCCTGCATTATGGTGCCAACTACTGATAGGGGGGCAAAGGATTTTCTTGAAAAACTCCCCTTAGGCCAATGGCCTAAGATCAAGTTTTGGAGGAATTACCAAAAGTAGATTCTGGTGCGGGCTTATTTCCTTCATCAAGCTCACTCTTCCTTACCCATGTTTTCTTCATCTGATCTCTTATTTCTTCCACAGTCACTTTCCCTTTTCTTTTATCATCTTTCTGTGAAATTTTTCCTTTGTATATCAGACCTCTTCTATCCATGTTTCTATTCTTGCAAAATCTTGTAATGTGACCAAATCTGTTGCAATTGTAACACACAGGATTTCTTTGTCTAGACCATTCATTCCATTGATTTCCTCTTGATCTACATTGATTAGCAATATGCCCAAATCTTCTACAGATGTAGAATTTAACATTCCTTACACTGACAGACATACTTTTGCATTCAATTGACTTATGACCAAAATTATTGCAACTAAAACACTGACCGGGAAATAATGGACTACTTGTATTTATTTTACTTCTGCACTGAGAAGCCATATGACCGAATTTATTACAAGCATGGTAGTGACCATTAAAATTTTGAGCATTGGGTTTTCTTGCCAAATACCTTCTACCTTTGTTCATCTGATTTCTTTGTCTGGAATCCTTATGTTCATATCCAAAGCTTTCTCCCTTCTCATATCCAAGACTTCACTTGTCATTTTCATCCTTCTATCCTTTAGTTAGCTCATCAAGCTTAGCGGAACTAATTCTAAACTTCTCCTTGTATTCATTTGCAGTAGTGAATTCATCTATGAGAATAACTATTTGTCTTTCAAGCTCTTGTTCATTATTTCTGGATTGTTGCAATTCAATCTCCAGCTGAATGAATCCACTATTAACTCTACTACATTATTCAGATCTTTCTCTTAAGGACTGGGCTAGATTCTCCTCATTCTTCCTCCTTTCTTCAATCTCCTTAGTTAGCTTCATCACCATAGATTCCATCTCAAGCTTTAGAGTAGCATTATTTTTAGCAAGCTTTTCACATTCTCCAGTTATTTCTTTTAGGTTCTGATTCAGGTGAACATCTTCCAAGAATTTACTTTCTTTCTGCTTCAGCTAATCACATAGTTCCTTCCTCTTTTCTCTTGACTCATTGATTTTATCCTTCAATGATTGAATGAATTTTTCAACATCCTTAAGATTTGATTTTAATTCCAAGACTTCTGCTTTAGATTGATCAAGATCATCAAGTGCCACCAAAATTTGTTTTTGAAGACCACCAGAGTCCATTGCATTCCAAGATCCACCTCAAAATCTTAAACTTCTGCAGAGGAACCTGCTTTGATACCAATTGTTGGACTCAAGGAACACTGAGAGGGGGGTGAATCAATGTTCAACAATATTTAAATTACAATCCAAATCTTAAACCATTTACAACATTTCAACAGAAGTAAAGATGCAAGCATATGAAGGAAATAATAAAAACACCATAACACCAAGATTTTTACATCAAAACCTTGTTAGGGGAAAAACCATGGTGGAGGTTAATCCACAATTTATACTATGTTAAAAGTATGAAGAAAAATGGGAATGCACATGCATTCAGGCACACTTCCTAGAGCTCACTGGTCAACATAAGGAAGACTCACTACCTTACAAGATATTTGGATTACAAGAAAAGTTGAACTGAGAAAGATAGCATCTACAAATGCCAGAGATCAGTTTCGGTTAAGCTCATAGATCAGATTTTGGACCTTCTGGCTGATTTTGCACTTCGCTCTGCTCTGTCTTAAATCGCTTTACAAAAACCCTCTTCTGCACAAGAAAATTTTTCTCGACTAATCTTTTGATATTCACACATACACACAGCTTCTCTTCCACACATACACTAACATATCAAAATGAATTACCCGATCTCATATATATATATATACGCTATCAAAGATTTAGTTGCTTCATGTCGACTTCAGCAAAATAAAAATGTTTGCCAATGGTCGGCTCAATCCACATTTGATATTCAATGTGTACCCATAAAAGTCGACTACAACTTAGCTCAGACCCAAATCAAAATGCTCAAACATAGAAACATTTAAACAATTACTCCTTATACATCCGCGACATGCTATATACATCAAGTTGGCCTTCATGAACAAATAAACAGAAAATCATCCTATTGGATCTCCTAACTCGTACACCGATTGATGCAATAGCACAAAACTTAATGATAATATAATATAGACACTTAACTTTCCCTGAGATCCACAACTCAAAATGATAATTCGGTGAAGCATATAGATCGACATACTAACTGGATACCCTATTCTTCATTCTTTCATCCAGTAATACTCTATTTCTTTACTCTACCTGTCGGTATGAACAAATTTTGATCTGCAGACTGGAATAATGACTTAGGTTTCCATCAATGACAACACTAGAAGCCATATGCCAACACAAGATAATCCTATTTTTTTGATGATTCAAAGTCAATCGCACTAGATACCATGCCATCTTGGTTGTCTATACCTTGATGCATTGTATCTATGTGTGTTATCAAACATAAGGAAAGTTAAGCTCTTTACATCTCCAATCCCTGGATAAGCAACAAATCATCATCACTCATCATCATATAATAAATTCTCAATGACTCAGACTTTTTGGACTCCTGTATCTTCTTGGACTCAAGGGTTGATCCCTCTCTTCCTTCATCTTCTCCACGTCCTAAGGTATCATGACATTTAGACAAAATTAATTTGCATCCTTCCTGCATCCACAAACCATCAACATCCTGCATACCCATACATATTGTCATAATAGGAAACATCATCCATACATTTCATAATCATTTAAGGTGTTTGCATAATATAGATTTGTTATTCTAAATGTCTTAAAATCATCACATACATACATCATGCATCATCATACACCATATGGAAAAAGATACTGAAAAATATGTAAACATATTCATTGCATTATATTCCATCTCACATGCATTATCATCAACATAATATAGATTTTCTATTCTAAGAATTTCATAATTCCACATTTTCATTATTATCCATCATATAACCATATAAATGCATCCATACAAATAGATTCATCATACATCACATTTGTATTCATATCATACATAGCATCACATCATAAAACATATATCATAATATGATCATTAAATGCATCCATATATCCATAACATATAAGGTAAAATAAAATAACATCACATCATATAAATCGCATCAGAGCCATCTCATATATATAATATCAAAAAATTTGAATGTCATGATACAATCGAAATCATATATATAATGTCATCATTCGTTAATCAAAACTTAGCCAATGAATGTATATACATCATAAATCAAGTTGTACAGCAAAAAAGTGTCCAAGCACTATCAGTGCCCTGAGCTCCCCTTGCTCTATCAGTCACTATAGTGGCTGCCCCGGCTCTGGTGGTGTGACCCTAATGGTCTACCTGATGGCCCACTATGAGACCTGCTCAATGCAACCTAATTGATGTGGGATAAATCTGGCTCCCAACACTCCTGTGGGCAGGCTATGTAATACAAATTCCTATAATACGAGGCTTCCTGTATGGCCCATTTGTACATCTCTATGGGGACTATGGCCTATCCCTATGCCTGTTGTGTTGCTACCTCTAGCTGTTGTATGTGCCCTGGCTCGAGAGCCAAACTGAGATTTGTATCTTGTCTCATCTAGTGCTCCTCTGCCACCTCCTACCTCACCTAATCTCTCTCCTAGGTCAGGGCCTGTATCTAAGCCTGTGCCTGTTGTAACTACCTTTTCAATAGTTGTACCTACGCCTACAACACTGCTATCTATCTATCCTGAGGATCGTGACCTAGTGGTGGTTGTTGGGGTGTCTGCTAAGGTGCCCTCTATCTCACTGGCGGTAATAGGGGTGACACCTATCCATCATTCCCATCATGCCTACCATGCCCATCCTGCCCATACTGACCATCATGTGGTTGTTGTGGTGGCTACTATCCAACTTGAGGTCCTCTGACCCATCCTCTTCCTACTGTTGGGACAATCGATAATGTCAATATGATAGGAGCGTGGTTTGGCCAATATGCATCATAAGCTTGTGTAGTGCTTGCATCTGCAAGACCATTGAAGTACTCCCAAGGCTACATAACCAGCTGTCTGAAATCATCAATCACAACCTGGGGCTGGATCCACTACCCCCAGGCAGTCTCTCATGCTTGTCTAGCAAAGATGGCCCGGTATGTTGCATCAAGTGCATCTTGCACCTCTCCAAACTGACTCGCTACCCTGTCGGGAAGGTAGCGCTCAATCATATGGTGCTTGTTCCCATGCATGTATCTATTCTGACGGAAATAGAATAACTACTCATCGTCATCATGTCACCTGTGGAAATGGAGCCAAGGCCTCCATTGGAAGACTATCTTTTCATCAATAACCCACCTCCAGTGTGAGATGCCAATGATACCTATTTAGTAAAGGGTAGTCATCCCCCCATATCTGTAGACTACAAGATCATCACAGTCTATCTGCACAATTGCTATCATGGGCCTCAGTACAATTATGTGCTCATACGCCCAAACATGGAGAAGTGTCACCCCAGCCCCAATTCTATGGGCCCCGCAATATACAACCTGATGCATGTCATGATATAAGGAGGTAAGGAAAATTGGCCCCCATGCATATATAGTCATCTCCTCCATCGTGCAAGACCAGATGACGCCCCATCCAATGTTGTAACCCCTTTCTCATTTGTCAGGAACAAGGACTCCCAAAATTAATGCACAGACAAATAAAGTAAAATCTACGGAAATCCCCTCATATCAATCCAGGTCGAGCTTCCTGCTATCTACGTCATACTCATCAACGCCAAACAACTAGAATATTGTATCACTATCGGCCTCAACATCATAGATGATCTTCTTATCATGTATGGGGATCTGTAAGATCTACCATACATCCTCCAAAGTAACTATGGCCTCCCCTGTCGATACGTGGAATGATGATGTCTCACTCCGCCATCTCTCAACCAACACGGTCATCATAGCTAGGTGCGTATGAGCTATAGGCATTTGAACCACATGGTTGAATCTGATCGAGTCCAAGAAAAATAGAGCATCATCACTCAAGTGCCTTTCCCAGCACAGAATCCGACCCCTAAGCTCCTTCAAGTGGAGCACTTGAAGGACCTCCTGCACTCAAAGCACGCACAATGTCAAATTTAATCAACCTGGCGCATTTTTGAAAAATAAAAATCAATCAAAAGCAAAGGCGAGACAAATTTTACAAAGTTTGTGCTATGTGTTTTCACAAAGGTGATGTTATATTCATAAGTGGTGCCACATTGCAAAGATGAATCGATATTTGGGGGTGGCACTATAACCTTTTGAGCCCACGCAACGCTCCACCACATAGGCGAATCGGCATTGAAATGTAGTGCTCTGCCCGTCCCAAGTCATGTGACACTATTTTACAAAAGTGAGTGGGAATTCCATGTGCGACCCTAAGACATTACAGCATCGCATGACGCTATGCTACAAAGGCAGGTCGACATCGACAAAAGCGACGTTGACCGAATCATTTGCAATGCCCTAGAGAGTCACTTTTGGCTGACCTACTTGGACCCAAATAAATTCACCAAAAATGCAAAAAATGAGAAAAGTTTTGAAATGCGTACTATGGGTCCTACATCCTGAGGCCATTGGAACTCTCAAACCCGCTCCATCTAATGCATGGGAAGCACGTGATCCGCCATTCCATCAGCACCTGAAAGAAAAATATCAAGAATTCTAGAAGGTCAAGTGTGCAAATAATTTGAAAATGACCCCTCCCCTTCTATTTATGCTAAAAATTTTAGGGTTATTGGGGGAATTTTTAGGGTTTTTGAACCCATTAATCCGTTGCTCGCCTAATGAGGCCCGTTTTGACCCATTTTTGTCATCATGAGCCTATTTTCGCATCCTGTAGGCTATTTTTTGCGCCTGAACCATTGTTGAATCTTTTTCGTGAGCTCAACCCAAAATTGAAATTTTCACCTAATCTCTCAAGGGGGAAATATGGTAGCATAATTCTTCCACTGGGGCAGCAATGGGGCATCCAAAAAATTAGAAATTTTTTGAATTTTGATATCAGCAATGTTATTCTTTGAACCAATGCAGCAAGTACCTCACTTCAAAGAGGGAAAAAATGTAGACACTTAAATAAACCTAATTGATATTATTCATCTGATTCTGATTAACTAACACCATTTCCTCCTAAATCACTTTGGACTAACCAATTAATTAAATAATCAACATTATTTAGTTAAATTCATCAATTTCTACTATTAATCAAATAATTGAATTTATTAGATTAATTCACCTTTCTTCTGACTAATGTTCATTATATTTAATTAGATCAAATCATTTAATTAAATTTCCCTAAATTCCTCTTATTTGATTAAATAAATCAAATCAAATGTCACAATCCCCTAACCCATCCAAGTTAATTAATTCTGAATTAATTAACCTTAAGCCACTTTCTAATCATCATTAACAAATCCTCTAGCTTTTAACTCCTCAAGAGTTAAATCAACCCATGGTCAACTAACCAGGTTGCACAGGAAATTCATTTTTTTTAATATCTAATTATCATATTTATCCTCACACTGGCATATTCCAAGGAATATTCCTCTCAACCACCTCCTCATCCAATTTCCCTCCAAAGGTTTTAAATAACCTCTTACACATTCATAAATACCTCTTATATCCTCATTTATTCTTCTTACATCCTTTCAAATCCTCAACCACATTCATTTACTTCTTCTTACATCCTTTCAAATCCTCAACCATATGCATTAATCTCTCTTACATCTCCTTTACTCAACACATTCCCCAAAATGTGCTCCACCCTCATCCAATAGAATTTTGACAAGTGCCACATTCCTATTGGCTCCCCTTTTATCCCACATTCACCAATTTCTCTCATTCTTCAACCCTTGAGTCCTATAAGTAGAGGCTTCCTCTAGACAATATGGATCCACAACTTGAAGCATTCTCACTATAGGCATTTTTACTCATAGAATTCACCATTTTCATCACATTTGGAGCTTGTTTCACCATTTTAGGTACTTTGAATCATCTACAATCATTGGATCTTATCAAAGGGATTGGGAAAAGGATTCTTTCCACATCAAAGGAGCACCAATCACCTTATGGGATGAAGGTTTAGCTATTTTAAGTTGATTGCATATTATCTTTGGTTTGTTATGCTCTTATTTTCATGTTTTTCATCTTCATTTAGCTAAGAATATCGTAGGTGTTAATGGTGTTTTCTGCATAGCAACAACTCAGACAAGATACAAATATCCTATCTCTGTTGAAAGGTAAATCTCTATCAGCAAGCCTCAAGAGATAACCCCAAGGTCTTTAATGTCAGGTCTTGACAATGCATAAATAGCTTAGATAATATGTGAAAATGTTGGTAATCACAAAGGGACCTTACTACAAGCAAATGTTGAATCTTCAAACTTATCAGATATAGCAATATGGTGATACTTCAAATCCTAAATCTAACTCAAATAATGAAATAAATAACAAAAGATAAGGGTTTCAAAGAGATTTCTAAGATTAATACTAATTCTAAGATTAACAGTGCATATGACAAAATACTTGAAATGGACCAATCTCTTAGAACTAATCCTTGCTTGACCGAGATAAATCTGCAATCTTACATAAATAGTGAAATCTTCTAAGGCACGTAATATTTTCAGATCATGAACATCCATCCAAAACAATCCTATTGTAATTGAAATGAACAAGCATTCGCAACTGAACTAAGCACAATAAATATCGAAGTCTAGGGTAACTTTACAAAGCAACCAACTTTCAGCTAGTTGCGAAAAGTATGGACTAGAGATTGCTACAACACTTCAAGCATCGAATCATGAACACCATTAAGTCATCTAACATTAAACCTAACATGTATCAATTAAGCTTAAGCAATTTCAAAGATAGAATCACAGGAACCATGCCAGATAAAATTAACACAAGAAGGACACCAAATCACAATGTCTTTTCTTGCATTAAATCATCCAAAGTAGCAACAATTCCAGTCTTTTGTTACAGCAGTTGCTTGAAGAACAACCTGAACTTCTTGCTCTAATACTAAATTTGCTCCAATGCAATAATAATATCTAGCCCTTTCAAATGAGGTAATATCCCTATTTATAGAGATTACATCTTATGTCGGCCCAAATAGGGTTATAAAGCAATTGGTTCTAAAAACAAGTTGGCCAAGAAGAATTCAAAGTAAAGTAAGGTATGCATTAAATGCATGTGTTCCATCTAGTTCAGCCTAGGATCTCCAACACGATTTGATCTAATGCATGTGAAGGATGAAGAGAAATAATGGGGAAGCACAAATTCCGATGAGGCATTGTATTAACTACTCTCCCCTTTGTCCCTATCTCATTCCACCATCAAAAATACCTTCTCCAAGTCGGCTATAGGTGGAATAACTAACACTTTAATTTTCCTTTCAATGGACTTAATTTCTTCTCTTGACTGCTTTACGATCTTATCCCAATCCATCTTCAGAGTTTGATACTTATCCATCATTGCAATGTATGTGGCTGCATCATCTAACTAGTGTTCAATGAATGGGTCCTCATTGACTGGAGAATATACATCTCGCCACCATTTCCTTAGTTGTTCCAAGTTCAAATGCTTTGGTGCAAACCGTTTTCTTCCTATCATAACATCAAATAAATAAATGTACTTGTTGTAGATTTCAGTCAAGGTATCCTCAATTTTATTTCCTTGCTTATGCACTTTCTTCAGAATCCTTTGCCTTATTTGCAAAGCTTCATACCATTACCAAGGTTTTGCAACTTTGGAAGAAGGAAGAATTCCATCACTTACCAATTTATCTTCAGTGTATTCCATGATGGTTTTGGTCTTCTGCAACAAGAGATCTGCATCCTCCTTATCCTGAGCTAGTACATTCTTTAACCACTCTATTGATCTCATAGTATATCCACCGGTTGATAGGATATCTTTGATGGAATTATCTCCTTTAGCTTCCACTCCTTGCAACTAGTTCATTGTGGCATGTGTAGTGGTTTTCATCTTCTCCAACTCAGTTATTGTCTCTTGTGGTAGAAAACTTGCAGCAGATGACGAGGAGCTGATGGATTGCAAGGGTTTCATTAAGTCTTGTAGATACCTCTTAATTTTATCATTCTCCTTCAAATCTTGCTTAGCTTTCACTTCTTTCTTCAATCTGCTCAAAATAGCAGCACTGGAGCCTTCAAATTCTTCAAATTCCTGCATCATAGAGGTGGGTCCCAAGTTGATGCTTTGTACACTATAATATCTACCAGTCACTTCATCTTTATTCTTATCCGGTACAAGAGTGGCAATGTGAATCACCCTGTTATTAGCTTCATCTCTCTCAATCCTAGAGATAACCCTGGCTTTCTTCTTCTCTTTTCCCTTTTCTATGTTTGCCAATAATTCATCCCAGTTGGGAGGAGTGTCATCCACCATTATTTGTTTACTCTTTAATTCCTTGTCTAAGCAACTAGGGACAGTGGAATCCGATTGCACATTACCTTGTCCAACCACATCCTGTTGAACCTTGGAGAAATCATCATTCAGATTTTGCTTTTCAGGAATCTCCTCAATTTTATCTTCACTTCCCTTATCATGTTCTTCTTCTTCATGCACTGGTGAAGGAGTCTTGATTGGCACTTCCTCTCTCTGTGGAGGTCTATCTTCTTCATCTCCCGTAGGTGAATCTTCATAAGTCACCAAATGCAGCATCTTTTCTATCTCTACCTCTGCACTATAGAGCTCACCCTCTCGGAATTCCTCTTCTCCTTGATCTTGGTGATCCTTTGCATCCTTGGATTCACCTGGTATGTCATGAATTTCATGAGAAGGGGGGACATTGTCATTTTTTGTGGTAGGGACATCTAAGGGAACACTTTTCTTTGGCACACCATCCTTGGGAGAGGGAGTTCTTGATCTCCTTGTAAATACATGTGTCTTCTCCCCTGAACTTTCCACACTTACCACCGGCGGTCTAGCCTCATCTCCTGCCCTAGAAGATTCCTTCTTCTTCTATGAAAATATCACTATTCTTCTTCTCTTAGGCACAGAAGCACTACCCTCTTTTCCTTCTTCCTCAGCTTCTTCTTTTTCTGATTTCTTTGTCTTTGAAATATGTTTTCTTTTCTTAGCAATGGGTCTTCTTTGCTTCTCTGCTTCTTCTGTTTCTTCTGCTTGAGCATCCTTAATCTTTATCTTGAAAGGAGATATCACCTTAGCCTTAGCCTTACCCTTAGGGTCTTTCTCAATTGACTCTTCAGATGTAGAATGAGACTCCAAGTCTCCCATTAGGTCATAAGTGCATAACATACCTTCACTTTCCAACTCCCACATCTTATGTTTGAGCCATAACTTGGTATACTTGATCACTGGAGTCATGATCTGCTCTAATTTTGTCTTCTCTTCCTCCAGCTAGTCTATCTCTCCAACTGGTTTATCCTTCACAATTTCATAATCATGACCTTGAATCAAGTCTCCATCATCTTGAATTTGATCAAGAATGGCCTTTATGTTGTACAGTCAGACCAAGTCCACTGGAAACCTGGAAAACTTCTTTTTTCTAACTTCAAATTCATCCTTGTTGTTAGCCCAATAATCATCTACATCATCCTTATGGCTATATTCCCTACTGGCTCTCTTATGTTCCTCACTAGTTCTATCAAATCTGGATCTCTTAGAATGGAAAGAGAGACCCAAAGTACTCATTTCCTCCTCAAAAGCATGGGCTGAATTAATAGAAGGACAAGCCTCATTACTACTTATCCTCAAAGTAAAATCACCACCAAATCCGATCTTATGTTTGTCCTTCTTGACAATTGCATCAAAATCACAGATCTGCCTTGTGACCTCCAGAAGTATGATGTGATCTGTGGGATATCTAGGGAATCTATATGGAGCTCTCTAACAACCATCTATTTTGATGTATGAAAAGGTAGGGAACTGGATAAACCAAGCTCCAAACCTCTTGATTAGTTCCTTGGCATTATTTGAGATTCAGACATGCTCTGCGCCCTGCAATAGCCTGGTGATGTACATGGTGAATGTGTCATTCACTCTCCTATAACTTATGCTACCCAAGTGCAATTGTGGGTACACCTCATAAATCACATCCTTCCCAAACACACCTCTTGTACTTAGTCCCTTATATGGATGGAACCTCATAAGTGCATAGACCAAGTAAGAGGTCATTGTGAAGGTCTTTGTCTATAGGACATTGCACATTTGTTCATGTATCATTGCACTTATGATGCCTGCCCAATGGTAGTCAATATTTTGTTCCATCCTCATAATGGCATGGAGCATCCAATTTTCAAATACTCCTGCACTCTTCAATCCTACTACCCTACTAAGGAGTGTGATAGCATCATAGTATTCCTTTTTGAATTTTGCTCTGAATAACTGCTTGGGAAACTTGGAAAAGTGAGACTTGGGTTTCTCTAGCCAGGAATTGATAACCTGCTATGATTTGACGATGTCCTCATCATAGTACTTCTTGGCTATGTCCATATCAAAACCCACCATATGGGACCTATCAGGCATGTCAAAGGTTTGGGCTATAGACACAGGGTTAAGATTTTCCACTATTCTTCCTTGAGGACTAACTATCCTTTGTGTGCCCCTGTCATAATGTCTGGCACATTCAAGCACCAACTCATAGCATTGAACAATAGGAGGGAATACAGCTACATGGGCCAATCTTGACTCCAATATTCTTCTAGCCAATAAGGGAAGGTTTTGAGCTGCCATCCTTGCCTTGAATTCCTCATAATCCCATAAACTAACATTTGTATCAGTGACCTCTGACCAAATGGAAGTCAGCTTGCTCTCAAGGATCCTACTCTTTATATCCATTTTTACCCTTTCTGCCTCAGAGATGGCAAACCCTTCAGCACTTGGATCTATCTACTTGTCCTTGGTCTTCCTGACTATTGCCTTACTTGATTCAGCCTACATCCAGCACAAAAACCACAATAAATCCTTTATAACATTAGAATCAAGGTTAGTCACCCATGAATGACATATTCATCATTAAACCAGCTCAAAATAATAATGAAATCCTTCAAATCAACCATAAAGCACAATATCATTTTAAATCCAGGATTTTGAGCAACCCGGGAAAAATCGACCAGAGAGGAATTTTGGGAAATTCCACGTCAGGCGGACTTCACTGATCAAGCACAAATATCATCAGTTTTAACCATTATAGCATGAAAGGAAAACATGTAACACCATTAAATCATCAATATAAATCATGGGATGTCAAATACATAACATTAAATTCATTCATCCCTCAGATTCTTTATACTGCAAAGTCACTTTGGGAAAATCCAAGAAAATCTGCCAAAGAAGGAATTATGTGAGGAACGCGAAAATTCGAGTCTTTTGCACACCTCTGGGAAAATTATAGGGCAATGGAAAATCAGGAAATTTCAAGGGTGCGGAAATTCCGTGAAGGCCTCAGGATCCCGAAAACTATCAATTTTCACGATCTCGCCCGGAACAAACGAATGGCCACAAACTTGGAATTTTAGGCTCAAATGCAATTCGTTTTATGTTTCCTACTGGTCATTTTGAGTTCTCAACTCACTCCCAAAGGAAAATTGGTAAGGATTGGTGATTCCCTAGGTTGCAATCGTGATTCCCTAGGTTTCAATTGTAAAATCTCCGCCATGAATGCAGAAAATGAGCTCGGATTAAACTTGAATTGAAATTGTTTGTCTGGTTAAGCTCATGATAAATTGTTTGGAACATGCCTAAGTGAACTACTAGCTAATGAATCAAAGATAATTATGCAGAGATATGAGGATTCACAACACATCACACAAACCTTCAATAATAATCCAAAACAATTTTTGTATAACACATGCTATTTGGCATTGTATATCACATTGGAAACATAACTATGGCAGCCCACAATTTATTGCCATGAACAGTCATTAATAAATTCTACAAAATGAATAATGAAGCCAATCCCTCTGGTGAGATTGAAGAAAATATAGTTATATACTCTTCCTCAAATTCTTATGAAGATCCAATGGTGGAAATGAAAGTTATTATGTTTTTTCCCAAAACTACAAACCCTAGGTAGGGTTCAGACCTGCCCTCACAAAAATGTTCATAACTTATTCAATTCTTAATGAATTTTGATGAGAATTGAAGAAAATGAAATTAGATTCACATGGAAACAAAATAAAATTGGTTTTAGATACAAAATATGGGCTTTATATTCCGTACCATCACACTTCTTTAGACTGTAAATTCTGCACAATATTGTTAGAAAAGGCAGTCTCACCAAAATAATCATATCTTCCACAAAACTTGATAAAATTCAATGAGACAAAAAGAATTGGAAACTAAAAATAGAGATATTTCCATCCATATATGATACTCTATTATTTAAGTCCATTCCAGGCCGTACAAAGCACAACTTCAATCTGATAACAATGTAAAAATCAGGAAATGCACAAAATTTGAGGTTTCCATTTATCAAACTTCAAAAATGATGTCTCCAACCCCCAATTCGAGTTTTGGAGGGTTTATTTATACATTTTCAACCCAAACCAACTATTTTCAACCACCTTTTGATTAGTGTGTTGACAAAACACCTTAATGACATTTCATCTACCTAATTTTGCACTTTTGACAATTTTTACGATATATGAGAAATGAACAACATCCTAGGACCTATAACACCACAAAGGTGGCCTCTTGGGCCTTATTACAATATCAAAACATAAAAATGGAACAAATAACTCAATATGGATTCATGGAGGCATGTGATCAAATAGGTGCTCCTGCACCAAACTCCCGAGGGCAAAGAATTCAATCCCCTTTGAATTGTCTTCTTCCTAGTCTTCCAGTTATGTTGCACCTTGTCCTTTGTCTTTTCAATCAGATTTTGTCCTTTATTCCTTTTGTTCTTCTTATTCCTTCTCCTTTCAAGCATCCCTGCAACTTGGAATCCCAAAACTCTATCATATCATCAAACACTTTACTTTTTCCTTCATAATCTGCACATACATAATCCAAAGAAAAATTAGAAAAAAAATATAGAGACCTTGAGGTCTCCTCCTTGTCTTCTTGTACTTCAAATTCCTCTTCACCCATAACCAACTTATCCAATCTGGAAACCAATTCACTTGAAACCTCAATGTCCTTGTTTTCTTCTACCTTGATGAGTTCTTCTTTCTCTTGTTTGACTTTTCCATCACCAACCTTACTATTCCATTCTTCTTCAATGGCTGCATATTGTGCCCATAAATCTTCTTCTTCATCTTTGACTGAATTTGCTGCCTTCTTTTGTTTTCTTTGTTTCTTCATAATCTTCTTTATAGGCCAAACCATCTTCCTTTTCAATGTCAAATGCCAACTTGTATCTTGTTTCATCATTTGTTCCATCTTCATCATGGATTCTTGGAACTCTTCTTCAAGTCTTTTCAATTCTCCCTTCAACTCAGCAATCTCTTTGTCCATTCAAATTGGCATGCAAGAGAACTCAAAGAGTTGGAAGAGAGAGTCATAGCCCTGGAGACAAACAAGAGAAGAGATGCTGAAGAGAGTGAGCCAGAAGAAGAGGAAGATGAGGAGTTTGAAGAAATGGAAGAAGAACTTGATCCAGAAGACCAAAGAATGGAAAAGTTGTTGAAAGCAGTGAAAGGTGACAAGCCTAAGGTAAAACTTGATGTTTCTAAATATGGTGGTAGTCTAAATGATGAAGAACTACTTGATTGGATTGCTGCATTAGATAACCATTTTGAATGTGAAGAAGTTCCTGAGGAGCAAAGAATAAGGATTGCAAAGACTAAGTTGCAGGGTCATGCTTTGGTATGGTGGAATTACTTTCAGTCTGAGAGGAGGAAACAAGGAAAGTCTAAGATCACATCATGGGACAAGATGATATCTAAACTCAAAGGTAAATTCTTACCCAAAGATCACCAAATTCAAATGTTTAAAAAATTGCAAAGTTTGAGGCAAAGGGAAATGGATATTAAGTCCTATACTGAGGAGTTTTATAAATTAAGTTTGAGGTCTAGTCATCATGAGAATGAAGATGAAAAAATTGCTAGGTATATTGGTGGTTTGAGGCTTAATATACAGGATGAATTGGTTTTGGCTAACCCTAGGAGTGTAGAGGATTGTTATCAAATGGCAATCAGGGTGGAGGAGAAGCTTAAAAGGAGACAAGAGAAAGCAGTAAGAGGAAGAGGTGGTCCTAGTGCAAGAGGAAGAGGAATACCTTCTACATCAAAGCAGCCAAATGAAGATCAAGGAGCAAACAAAGGTAAAGATCACAATGATTCTAGAGGTGGTTTTGGTTTTAGAGGTAGAGGAAGGTTTGGTATTGGTAGAGGTTCTAATGATTTTGCAGGAAGATGCTACACATGCAATGAGTTTGGCCATCCTTCATGGAAGTGTCCTGAGAGGGTTGGTAGTTCTTCTAGTGGAGACAAGAAGATTGATAGAAGAGCACAATTGGTACAGGAAGAGGAGTGTGAAAGTAATTGTTCTCCAAGTAGGAATGCAGATCCTGAGGTTGGGGAAATGTTGATGGTGAGAAAAACAATCTTGAAGGCAGCAAAAGAGGAAGCACCTTTGCAAAGGAAAAGTCTCTTCAAGACAAATTGTAAGTGCAAGGACAAGGTATGTAGAGTGGTCATTGATTCTGGCTCAACTGAAAACATGGTGTCATGTGAAATGGTCAATAAGTTAGGATTGAAAAAGATTCCTCATGAATGTCCCTATAAAATCTCATGGTTAACTGATGATCAATCTTTGTTGGTGAATGAAAAGGCTATAGTGGATTTTCAAATTGGTGGTTATCATGATAGTGTTGTGTGTGATGTTCTTCCAATGGACTGTTGTCATCTCTTATTAGGCAGACCTTGGCAATATGACAAGAGGGCATTGTATGATGGTAGGGAAAATACTTACACCATAGTTCAAGATGGTCATTCTTTTGTGTTAACTCCTCTTGTAGAAGATGCTAAAGGTAAAGCAAAGGTCATAATGTGTGGCAAGAAGGAACCTATAAATGTAATGAAGGAGAACCAATTTTTTGATGTTGTTCCCTGTTTTAAGACTGAAAATGCAGATATAAGGTTTGATGTAGGGGTAAAAGAAGTGTTGACAATGAGTTTGCATGAAAGTGTGTTAGTAGGAGCCATTGAATGCCTTGTAGTTAAGACCAGGTCTGAGAAACAAACAAATTTTGCAGGAAGTATAGTACATAAGCCTGATTTGACAGTGACAAAACAACTTGATGAGGCAATGAGTGAAAGACAAGGAAAACAGGGACGAAAAGATAGTTGCACGCATGAAGGTGACAAAGGAAACAAAAAAGATCATAGAGTTACTAATCCTTGTTTGTATGCAGGTGAAAAACATAGTAAACAATTCAATCTTGGTCAGGGAAAAGATAAAAGACTGTTTGCAGGTCTGAGGACAGAGAAGAGGGAAAATGCATGTATCAATGCATTCCAAAATGCTAGAAGTGCAGGGCTGTTTGCAGTTCAGTTTACATGAACCAGTGGAGTGGCTTTGTGGATCAGTGGACCTTGTTTGAAGCTTGGAGACAGTGGTATCAAACACAACTCATGAGGCATGAGTCTTTTCTAGGGGGGGTGTATGGTGCAAGAGCACCTACACCTCATCCTCCATTTTTGCTCATTTGATGAAAAAATGTTGTTAGGAGGTTAGAATTAGTATTTTTGAGTCTTTTAGTCATTAATAAGGTCAATCAAGACCATTGAGCAAGATCTAGGGTGAGTTTTTGAGTTTTGAGTCAAAATATGCAATAATGCAATCTTGCACTAAAAGTTGCTTTTGTAGCCTTTGAAGGCAAAAATGTGAATTTTTATGTAAGTGTGCAAGGTTTGGGGTCTTGAAAATGTAATAAGGCTGTTTCAATGTTATTTGAATGGTTGTTAAGGTCTTAGGTCTTTAGGATTGCAAAGTTGCTTCAAAATGCAAAGTTGTCATAAGGAAATTTGGCGTAAAATCAACATTAATGATGTAATTTCATTAACTAATGGTTCCCTCCTTCAAAAATCAGTTGAGGGCAGTTTTAAATGATGGGAAACAAGTTTAAGAAGCCTCCCTTGGGTCGTGGTTGGGCTGTTGTTGGCAGTTTTGAAGTTTTAAAGCATTTAATAAGAAGAAAACTTTGTTTTTTCTGTTTTTTACAGCGTTTTTTCCTGATCCCGTGCTTGGTACGGCCTGGTACATAATTGTACGGACTCAAAATTGTAATGGTTTGAAAGAGGGCAGAGTCTACTTTCTTTTGGTGGTGATTTGACTCGTTTTCATCAAGTATTGAGTAAGTTACATCAATTTTAGTGAAAGTGGGTCTGAAACCTTGCAAAACAAGGGTTTGGTCACCAAAATGGATGTAATTCCCATTTCCACCGTGGGAAAAATCTAAAAATAGGTGGATTGGTAGATTTAGGACTCCTTTACATGCTGCAATTTTTTTCATATTGAAAAATGGAGATTTGCAAAAGTAATGTGATGCCCTAGGTCTGGTTTTACCTTGAAACAATCCAGAAAATGATCATTTGTAAGCATTTCTTTCAATTTCTGATTATTTGAGTAAATAGAATGGATGAAACATGTGAAATGGGACTTGGAGAACCTTTTGGATTCTTTAAAAGGCATTAGGGGTGTTGGGGTGTGTCTTGACAAGTTGAATTTTTCCTTGTACAGGCCTAGTTAAGCCTCTTTGGTGGCTTGAAAATCATTCTTTTGAATCATCTGTTGTTAGCATTTGGTTTTGTGCTTTTGGGGATTTGTAGGGGTTGATTTTAGATTTCTAAAACCAGTTCTCTTTGGTCTGGTTATTGATTTAACAAGATTTAATCATGACTGTCCTATTTGGCCTGTACTACAAGAATGCATGGCTTGTTTGAAAGCGATGGGAGAGTGAGTGTTTTTGTGTGCAAAATCTATTTTTCTGATCATGATTTGTCATTTTGGGAGTATTCAAATCATCCCCAAGTCCTATAGTGATTTCTGGATGAGAGATTCGTGTTGGTGATTAAGTTGCTTTGTTGAAAGAAACAATGAAAAGATGTGTGCACATAGAGTGTTTGAGAGGAATTTTTGAGAAAAGGTGTTGCTTCCCCTGCCACTCTGCATCAGATAAGCTCATGAAATCACTCAGGGAATCACCCTCCCAAAAACCTAAATCATAACAAGATTACTCATAGATCGAGCTCGAAGGAATTATTTGGGAAAGCTTGGTGCTACAAGACTAGGGATCTCAATTGGGTTCTAAGATTTTGCAAAGCAAACAAATTAAACCCTAGCCCTGGAAAACTCGACGCCAAATGCACAAAATTTGAGCCCCAAGTGCATTCAAAACATCAAAATATCACATTCACTCATTATTCAAAGGTGAGGCAAAATTTGCATACCATGAATGAAGAAAATCTATCTTCAAATGAGATCAATGACAAACTTGGACACCCTAGTGACAGCTACAACAACAATTCAAAAAATCTAATACCAAATTCAGAAATCAACCAATCTAATCGCCAAAATGCAAAACACCCAAGACCAAGATCACAAAAGCAGGAAAGAGAAAATGTTGAAAGCTCAAAAACACACAATTTCCCAAGAAGCCACCTAAATACTTGCCACAGAAATTGTACTACCAAGCATTAACTCCGTCGACAAGATAGGCCAGAACGCAATCCGGGAGTTCGACGAGGTGACGAATTTCGGGGAAATCCAGTTCAAGCAAAATTCCGCGAGAGACTAGAATCATGGGACCACAGTGATAAAGCTTTCCTGTCGGACTTTCAGAAAAACTGGGGAATTCCGCCCAAAGTGGAAATTCCCAAAGTCAGCGAAAAACCTGAATTTTGTTCAAAACTTAATATTTTCAACAAGTAGCATAAAAGGGGCATTAATGCAAGCAATATAATCACTTAAGCACATGCCAAAGCAAGGAAATCCCCAAAACCAAAGGGCCAAATCACCAAAAATCAAAGCGAAAAAGGGGGGTCCCTACTTTCAGTGGGGCATGTGTGCAAAAACTGCACAACAATAGGGAATGCTAGATTTGTGTTTCTAACATGATTAACTAGTGTTTGTTGGTCTTGTGTTAGCAAATTTCAAGTTTGGTGTTCACAATACCTATTGAAGTAGGTGTTGAATTGGATACTAGAAATCGCCATGTTAAAAGGTGGCCCCTACTTTATATAAACAAATAGTAGAAATTTTGATTTACCTTACCATATCTAAAACTAATATTACATATAAATTAGATATTACATCTAGATGTATGTAAGATCTATATTTATATTCCTATAAAATAGAAAAATGAATATTAAGATATTTTAAAGTTACACTTAATTATGGTACTTATTATTCTTGCATCAAGAATGCTAATTTATTTAGTTATTATAATGTTGACTATGTTGGTGATACTATTGACAGGAAATCCACTTCTAGTTATGTTTCTAAATATGGTGCATGTTCTATCATATGGAATAGTAAAAATAAACTAATTGTGGCTCTTTTAGCTATAGAGGATAAATATAAAATTTTAACAAAATTAATAAATAAATTAGTTTGGCCTTAAGAAGTTATTAGATGAACTTTATATGGGTACTAGTGAAAGTAATGGACTTAATTATGTGATAGCCAAATCTATATTGCTCTTACCAAGAATATTGTTCAACATATAAGAAAAAATAACATTGAATTCCATATGCATTTTATTAAATAAAAAGTTATCAATAGTGAAATTACTCTCTATATCTATAAAATTGATGATCGAGTGAAAAATATATAAATAAGAAACCTTTGTGGAGTTTCAAATTTAATAAATTAGAATATTTTTTGGGCTTGAGGAGTTACCATTGAGGGGGAGCACATGCATGAAAAGAAGACCTCCTAGTGGCTAACTTTGTCTATAATACCTAAGGGAACTTGTAACACCTATGGGCAATGGATAAGACCTAAGGGAACATGTAAGACCTACAAAAGTTGTATGTAAAACCTAAAATATTTGTGTGGTATATGTAAAACCTGTGGTCATTTTATGTAACACTTACAAGAATTAAATGTGGTACATGTAAGACCTATAGGCATTATATGTAATACCTACAGGTATTATGTTGCACGTGTAAGGCTTACATGCTTTGTATGTAATAACTATTGGCATTATGTATCTCTTCCTTTGGATTTCCTTTTATATTTGTAAAAGAATTTTAAGCAAGACCTATGTATATTGTATGTAAGACCTATGGGTATTGTTTGTGACATCTTCAGAAAATATGTATTGTAGCAATAACTTGGGGGAATATTTTAAGGAGGCGCTTTAAAAGGGCTCCAATTAGAAACTTTATAAGACTTCTTTTAGAATTATTTTGAGAATACTAGGGTCTAAATTATGACAAGAGGTTTATCATGTATTTCAGAATGTATTATTTTCATCTTGGATTATATTTTATCCCTTTGGCATGCTTGTCAAAGAATTTATGCTTTACTAGGAGCTTCATTTTTTTCTTTTCAAAAATAAATTGACAACATACACACTGTATAAACATTGAGGACTATTAAAGCATAATGTTTATTAGGGGTCTAGAGACACTTTAATAAAAGTGGGCCTAGGCAAGGCTCTAATTATAAGATGTAACCTTATAATATATTAAATATTGTTAGGACATATAAATAATTATTTATATTATTTAATTTATTATTAAATCTAATGTCTAGTATTATGAAAGGATATGTTAACTTCCTTAACAAATATGGCTTACCCTTCAAACCTATATTTTAGGGAAACCCTATAGACAAAAAGTAATTTGAGAGAATAATTTGATGAATACATCAGTATTCATGGCAATTATAGAAGAGAGGTTTTGGGTGGAGAGACCTTTAATTGGAAGAAGAAGGGATTTTGGAAATCAAGTTCTTGTATATTTATGATTGAAAAATTCCATGTAATTTTTATCATAAATGAATGATGCTTGTAGGATTTTTTACCTTTATGGTTTTCCTTACCATAAATATTATATGTATTATGCTATGTGTGTTCATTATATTTTATTATGTACGTTATTTAAGTTTTGTATTAATTTAATTCTTGTATATAATTAATTATCATTCCTATCTATATATGGGATTCTTAATGGTTTACAATAATTTGATGAGATATATGGATGTATTGAAATTATAATTTGAAATAGAATCTTGTATAATAATCATATTATATTATATTCTAAAATTATGATATTATTAAAAGGTGAAAGACATTAAGAAAATTATTCTATCAATCCTTGAATGTACAATGAGGTTCTTCAATGAATTTTGTTAATTAGTTTATTTGAATTGAAACTAGATCTAAACCTTTCTAGGATAATAAATATATTAATTTATTTGGTTGAAGATACATTTCTAAAATGATGAGCCTATTGTGAGATTGTATGGTATTTTTAGTAAGATGATGTAACATGCTCTCAATTTTGTGTCATAAAATTTATCATTAAAAATATATTTAACAACTTAAAAATATTAACCTAAGTACCTATTAAATCAAACATTAAGACTTGGATCATAAACATATAGATATCAACATGTGTCATTAAGCCAAATATTTTACTAATGTTTATTTTACATGATTGAACTGTAGGTCAAATAAAAAATAATTCAGTCAAGTTTATTAAATCTTCTCTTGTTTCTATGTTGTATCATACCAAAAAGTGTGAATAGTAAATAAGATCTCACAATAACCCTCTAACCATATATTGATCTAGTGATATAGGGAGAAATTTATTGACATTGTATCAACAATGGGTGTCTTAATGTTTATTAATAGAATAAGTCACAAAGAGATTAAAATTAGAATATGAAACATTTCTAGAAAGGTGTTAACTTGTAAATTAAGACATAAGTTTAAAAAATAAAAGTTTAAATAATCTAGAACTATTCAAGTCCACAATAATCTAGCATCAACAGAATATAATGGAAGGTTGAGAATATGAGTTTCTAAAGAAATGGAATGGAAGGATGAGTCATGAGAATGAAAATAACATTCCAATTATATTTAGTAGTAGAAAAAGCACACAGTGTGTCTTTAGCAATAGTTTATAATCTCTTTGCAAAAAATGTCATTTCAATAGGATCCTATGTAACTTTGGTACTAGGGTGTTTCACTTGAATATCACTATAACCTTAGTAGAAACTAGGATAAATTCAAAAGAAAGACATGATGATAAACGGGAAAGATGATTCATGGTGGCATGTTCCTAAAGTACACTTAGCATGTATCATTTTATATTATCTTGTATAATTATCCTATTGTCTTTAAAATTTGTATGGTTTTCTTGGTTGTTATTATGCTATCAAATATTTAATCAAACACTTTGTACTCATAGATTCCTCTTCAATATTTTTTTATAACTAAACCAAATATATGGAGGGTTGTAAATAGCAATAATTGTGTTTAATGTTCCATTAATAAATTTGAACCACTATTATAAGTGGCCAAATAGAGTTTAATGAGAATCATTTTTCCAAATTATTCATGTGGAAAATAGGGCCTATATAAGAAATACAAATCCTTATAAAGATGAGGACATGATCAAAGAAACATGGACAAGTTACTTTTGAATAAAAGTATGTCATAAATTGTAAGTAAGAGAGAATTTGGGCAAGGAAGAGGTTAAATAGTAGGGTAGGGCATGAGGAGAGTAGGTTGACCATATGAAGTGATATACATTGACAAAAATAAACAACTATAAAGAGAATAAAAAATATATCCATCTTGGGTGTAGACCATAGGTCTATGCTAATTTTTTTATTTTATGTGGTAGTTAAGGCTCTTTCTAAACATGATTATAATCAATTTGAAGGCATACCTTCATAGTTAATACAAGAAAATTGTTGTTATTTATATTTGGTGTATGAATGTTGTTTGAGTATTGTTATGCTTTTCTTTCATTGGACCCCATTATCTATACTATATCAAATGGTATGGAAGTGGGACAAAATTCTCTAGGGAAAATTTCTTGTGAGAAGTATCTTTTCTTGGTTTCTAGGTCTAGGGTTTTGATTTTGTGAGTGTCTTTATTGATTGTACCATGCCTCCAAGAAGGAGAGGCACTATATGAACATGGTGGAGGATATGTTTGAGAAACTATAGAATGATCTTTGAAATTATATAACTACCCTAGATGTTGACCATAAAGGAATCATAAAAATTAAGGAATAAAAATTAGTGACAAAGATGCTAGGATAGAAGAGAGAAGAAAGAAATAAGGTTTACCTCTAGATGAAAAAGAAGAACAATTCATGAGGGTGTATTTATTTATTAGTATATGGAGTAAGATAGAAGTCCCTAACTTTTATATTGCATTAAATATGGAAGAATTGATTGACTAAATTAGTGAAGTAGAGGCATATTTCAAGTATGAGGACATTCATGATCTTCAAAGAGTGAATAAAGTGAAAACCAAGTTAAATAGGCATACTCTCCTTTAGTGGAGAGATACAAAAGGAGATAAAAGATACCTTGGTGTGAGGATAAATTTGTGAAGTTAAATAAGAAGTTTCTTCCTCAAGACTATTAGTTGGAGTTGAAGAAGTGCTAGAACTTGAGGTAAAGAGATATGAGTTTAAACCATTATACTAAATTAATTGACAATTTTATTGTTTGATAAAAAAACTATTAAATGGATTAAAATAAGGTAGCAATATATGTACATGAGTTGATTATTAACATTCAAGATGAGACGTGAATACCAAGAGAATATTTATAAAAGAGACTTATCAATGTGCATTAAAGGTTGAGGAAAAATTAATAATATGACAACCAAATAAAGAAAGAGGAGTATCCTCTAGAGATAGAGGCCAATGGAGTGTCCAAATCTTAGAAAGGTAATAAAAGAAGGTGAAACCATTTTTTCTAAAGATTTGAAATATTAACAAAAAATACTAACTTCTTCTAGGGAAAAAGTGGTTATGGAAGTGGTAAATAAGGGTTTATGGAAGATTTATTTGATTGTGGAAAATGGTTTAACATATCCTTTTCAATGATCTCAAATTTAGAAGGAAAGGCAAGGGAGGAATGAGATTTTAGTTCTCAGGAGACACCACTAGGTTTGTTTCAAAATGGTACATAAATAGACAATTAATAAGGGATACATTTAGATTACTTCATTAACAAGAGCTCATATTATTTCCTACCTAATATGTTTGATGCAAGAACATCTAGGTCCATAAGAAATCTAGCATCACCAAAATTAAAATAAAGGAAGGTTGAGAAGATTTTAGTTTAATGTGTAAGTTTTTAAATAAATTACATGAAGGGATGAGTTATGTGAGCTAAAATAACATTCCAAATAACTTTACTAATAGCATAAATGTATATTACATCTTTGATAGCAATATTTTTCACTTTTCCAATAATTTGTGGCATCTTTGGCAACATTATCACTTTGGTAGGAGCTTGTGTAACTTTGGTAGGTGAATGTTTCACTTCACTAGCACTATAACTTTAGTAAAAATTGAGATGACTCCACAAGGAAGGCATTAATTACTATTGGTAGAGATGATTCATGATGATGTGAATGCTAAAGGACACCTAGCACTGTTGTATGTATTGACTTCTCAAAGCCTCCAATTTTTATTAAGGGTCTCATTATTTCCTTGGTTACTATTATTTCCTTTAATGTTTCATTAAACACTTAGAAATTGTAAACTTCCCTTTCAATGTTCACCCAAAACCAAGCAAAGTAGATGGAGAGTTTTAATCAATGACAAATCTTGTTTAACGATCCATCAAGAAATCAAAATCATTAACATTGAGAGATTTAGAAAATATTGAAGGAAAACAAAGGAAGATAAAATCAATACAAAAGCACAATAGCTTCACCTAGAATCTTTGCTTCTCTCCTTGATGAAAAAAAATGGAGTGCACCCTTATTCCATTTGATTTTCTCTTTGATGTTAATATGTGGATTGATCAATGCTTTAGCATAACCTTGATATTATTTCATAGTGATAATGATAGGCTTGATTCAATAGATATTTTGATGGCATGTAGGTAGGATAGCTTGATAAGTGATGTAATAGATGAAAATGAAGGAGAGAGCCTCTAGATATAGAGTCTTGAAGAGGAAAAATAAATGGCTAGAAATGATTGATGATGGATGGCTAAGATTGAAGGAAAATTATGATTTGGATCAAGGATGCAATCATATGACAAGTATAAAATGAAGGATAGGATCTAGGTTTAGGATTGAGATAAGAACAAAAATCCTTGTGGCAATGGCTAGGATTAAGAGGTTAAATGAGATGAATGGATAAGATGAAAAGTTAGCTTGACTTTTGGGTAGGTTTCTAGGTTCAATGAATGTAGAGGAGAAGTTAGTTAGACATGTGAAGGGGACATTTGTCACATGAAAAAGAAATAGATTATGATCCATGTAAAGAAGATGAAACACTAGGATTAGATGGAAAAGGATAGAGGATAAAGGGAAATTAAATAAATAAAGTATTTATTTGAATAATGGGATCATGTAAAGGGATACTAATTAAATCAATAATAAATATTTAGTTAATTAAAAGGACTAGGATAAAGATGTGAATAATTAAATAAAAAATTAATATTTATTTAATTAATGGGATAAGGATAGGCTAAAACTAGGTGTGGTTGGGTAAGGTTATATTTTAGGTGTCTACATTTTTCTGTTGAAGTGCATTTAACACTGAGAGGAGGGGGGTGAATCAGTGTTAACGAACTAATCAATTCTTTTTAAAAAAATTAAACAATAATTTGATCATGAATGTACTTATGCTGAAAATATAAATGAATAAACAACGAAGCAAATACTTTTAAAAGATTGACACATAATTTGTCTTGAGTGGAAACCCTCCTGGGGAATAAAACCACTCAAATGTGGCCTCACTGGCCTTATCTGAAAAAATATTCTTTGTACAAAGCCTCACTAGAAAATTTGTCTTACTCACAATGGTGCTATCTCACTGATAGTCTTATAGTGCTATCTCACTTAAAGTCTTTTTAAATGTACAAGTATGAAAGTAGTATAAATACAGAGTTGATCTTTGTTTCATTAATCATACACTATGTTCTGCAATGACCTCAGAATCAGAGTAACAAAATTCCAAGCCTCAAAAATAATATATTTCCTTTCAGATAGATATAATATGTTCCTTTCAAAACCTCTCATTCATTTCATCGAATGAGCATTTCAAATAATATATATATATATATATATATTCTCTGTTCTGGAAAACAAATCTGTTTGAAAACTGTATGAGCAACTGTCATATGAAGATCAAAACTGACAAACTGCCTTTTCCAGATGTTCCAACTATAAACCATCGAAAAAAACTTGTCAAGAATGTATTAACAACAACCAACATATAACTGTCATATAGTTTGCTAAGCTGACACAACATAACTAATCCAAAAAAGATAGACTCGCAACAAAACTCAAAAACAAAAACACAGGGTTTTCTAAAGAACGAAATACATTTGATACTCAATAAACAAACACCCTTACAGCAGACCCAAATTGGGTTCTTTTGGAAAAAAGATATACAAATCTATTAAGCAGTAATCAAAAACTTGTTTACTATTCTCTTTCAAAAATGAAACTGCCAGAGACCCATGGGTAAAACTTAACACAAAATGCTATCTTAAACAACAACAGGCCCGACCAAGAATGATTGTTTTTGCTTCCCTTAAACAAAACTTTGAAATAAAAACAAAACACTATTCTACACAAACCCTTTTATTAAAAAGAGCATAAGTTACACAATTTAACTTGCAACTGACTAACAACAGATTTAATCAAGATAAACACCGAGCCCAAACAAATTAAAGATCCCAAAACATAAAGAAGAATGATGAGGAATACACCTGTTGTCGGCGCAACCAGAATAACTCACTGTTACTCTTTTCATACTCCTTGTTTCCTTGCAAACTAAACAACCGACCTTTGAAACAAGTTGTGCTTACCACTACCGCCATGATTAGGGTAGCAAACCCTATCTAACAAAGAATGAATCAAATATCAATGCACATCGAAGTCTCATAAAGTTTATACATTTCAACATAATGACTTTTGAAGTCTGCGAATTATGATGGGAATAATTTCCCATTCAAGTCAAACAAATAATGACCATCGACAGCCCAAAGATTCCTTTAATCTTACCTTTATAAAACTTTATTATTACCTTCTTTCATCATGAGCTTTTGAATAAATTCAATTTTCCACCCCTTTCTTTTTGTTCAAATATTTCCTCACAATGATGTTTCCTTGTGAAAGAAATATAGTGTGCCAATATGCCCCATAATATTTGGAGAACAATATTTCTTTGTGATATATGTAACAATGTCTCATATTAGAATAAAACCTATATCACTGCACTTCAGTAAAGATGTCGATAGATATGCAAGTGAACGTTACAAAACCAAATGCAGGAGGAGGATAAGCATAGATATATAAACACATGCAAAACTGAAGAGAATCACCATGTGCACAACCTGTAATATCAACCTTAGTGTATTGACATTAATGCCAAACAATATTGAGGGACAAAAAACTCCCCCTTTCGCATTGATGTCAAACACAAAGCTATAATATACCTGGTTTGAACATGATGACTGCACGGAGTACATACCCATCCCATCTTGTCACATAGAAGAGAAACCATCAGATACAACTGAAGACTGAATAATCAAAGCATATCACCATAAATATTGCATATCATTGTGAAACATAGCACTGCTAAAAACACAAGTTGAATTGTACATAACATCTGAACTGTACATAACAGGAAACCTGAACATCACATATCAAAAACAAATGCTTGTGCCAAAATCTCCCCCTTTTGACACAATGCCAAAGACAGTTGTACTCTAAAATGCCAAAACAAACTAAGGGACAAAGAAATATGCAAGAACTGCTCCCCCTGACTCCATGCACTAGAGTTAACATGGAAGAGAACTGGGAGAGACAACTCCAAGCTTGTCTCTGAGTGTGTAAAACTGAGCTTTAGGAAGGGGTTTGGTAAAGATATTAGCCACCTGATCATTAGATGCCACAAAATCTAGTACAACTTCATTTTCCAACACCTTTTCTCGTAGAAATGATACCTTATATCAATATGTCTAGTTTGAGAATGTTGTACAGGATTTTTGGAGATATTAATAGTACTTGTATTATCACATAAAATGTGAACAGGCTTAACAACATTAACCTGTATGTCCTTCAAGGTCTGAACCATCCAAAGCACCTGTGTACAACAAGTAGCAACTGCTATATATTCAGACTCAGCAGTTGACAAGGAGACTGAATCCTGCTTCTTGCTATGCCAAGCTACTAATCTACCTCCAAGATAGAAAGCACCACCTGAAGTGCTTCTCCTGTCATCAATATTTCCAGCACAGTCAGCATCAGTGTAAGCAACCAAATTAAAATCACCATGTTTAGGATACCACAAACCAAAATCTTGTGTCCCAACAACATACTTTAAAATTATTTTTACTACATTCAAATGTGACAACTTAGGTGCAAATTGAAAACGTGAAACTAGACATACAACATGCATAATATCAGGCCTTGTGGCAGCCAGATATAGAAGACTACCAATCATGGATCTATACAGAGTATGATCTACATTAGGCTGATCAGTGTCCTTTGAAAGTTTACAGGTAGTTTCCATAGGAGTCCCAACTGGTTTACAATCAACCATCTAAAACTTTGTCAACATTTCTTTAGCATATTTTGTTTGTGAGATAAATATTCCTTTATCAAGTTGACTAAATTGAAGACCCAAAAAGAAAGAGAAAGTTCACCAATCATTGAAATTTCAAATTTAGATTTCATGATTTCTGGAAATTCATAGCACAAAGCATCATTATTACTGCCAAATATAATATCATCAATGTAAACAACAACAACTATAATAATATCATCTTTCACTTTGAAGAATAAATTTTTGTCTATTGTACCTTTTGAGAAGCCATGTTCATGTAAATAGGTATCCAACTTTGAGTACCAGGCTCAAGGTGCCTATTTCAGACCGTAGAGAGCCTTTTTCAGCCTATAAACATAACAAACTTTACCTGCAACAACAAAGCCTTCAGGTTGTTCCATATAAACTTCTTCGGATAAGTCACCATTGAGAAAAAAAGTTTTAACATCCATTTGGAATACTTTAAAACCTTTATACATAGAGTAAGCCAGAAACATTCTTATTGCTTCTAACCTAGCCACAGGAGTGAAAGTTTCATCAAAGTCCAATCCTTCAACTTGAGAATAACCTTTACAAACTAATCTAGCTTTATTTCTGACTATATTCCCTTGTTCATCCATCTTGTTCCTAAAAACCCATTTTGCACCAATAATATTTTTATTTTCAGGTCTAGGAACTAGTTCCCAAGTTTTATTTTTCTCAATTTGTGCAAGTTCTTCATGCATAGCCTTAACCCAACAGCTATCACTACTGGCTTCAAAATATGTCTTAGGCTCTGTTTCATAAATCAAAGATTAATCTGATCAGAAGGATGTTTCTTTTTCATTAGCCTAGAAGACAACTGAGAAGAAGGTTCAGCAATATCATCTGCCACAATTTGTTCAGTTGATTGTACAGGCTCTGTTGAACTTGAAGGTTCATTGTGATCTTTCAGATCTGCATTAGATGTATGTACAATAAAATCATCATCATTAAGTTTCTCTTGCTATTCACAATTTTGTAAGGTTTCATCAACCTTAACATTGGCACTTTCCACAATTTTTCTTAATCTTTTATTGTAACACCTATATGCTTTATTGTGTGTAGAATATCCCAAAAATATACCAACATCACTCCTTGACTCAAAACTTCCAAAGCTATCATTATCTTTCTTAATAAAGCACTTGCTGCCAAAATTTTTGAAATATCCTACATTAGTAATCCTACCATACCACAATTCATATGGTGTATGTTGTGTTTTAGTTCTTATTTGAACTCTATTCAGAATGTAAACAGCTATATGCACTGCTTATTTCCAATATGTGTTTGACAGAGCTGCATCATGCAACATAGCTCTTGCCATTTCCTTCATTGTTTGATTTTTACATTCAGCAACACCATTTTTTTGTGGTGTTCTAGAGGCTAAATATTGCCTTTTTATTCCATGATCTTCACAATAATCAACAAACTCTTGTGAGGTAAATTTACCTCCTCTATCTGACCTAAGACATTTGATTTTGAGATCAGATTCATTTTCAACCAACTTTCTAAAAATTTAAAATTTATGAAAAGCTTCTCCCTTATGTACTAGAAATGTTACCCAATTCATATGAGTATAGTCATCTATAAACATCATGAAATACCTCTCATTGTTTAAGGACTTAGTCCTTGTTGGTCCACATAGATCAGTGTGAACAAGCTGCAGAGGTCTGGTTGATGTATATTCTTTAGTTTTGAAACTTGCTCTAGCTTGTTTTCCTTCCTGACATTCTTTGCAAATTTGATTATCTGGTTTAGATATGATAGGCATGTTTCTAACATTTTGATTTTTACTTATCTTTACCAGATTATCATAGTTAATATGGCCAAATCTTTTATGCCATAATTTAGATTCATCAACTTGACTCATGAAGAAAACATTACTTTCCTATTTATTATTTGAGCTTTCTTGCAGGTAATATACATTACCATTTGTTCTGTAACCTTCTGCTATTGTGTTACCAGATTTCTTTTGAATCTCACACCCTTTATCCCACAATAGTGGTTTACAATTTTTGGCCAAACTGGACACTGAAATTATTTTTTTAAACTAAATCTTCACATTCGGGCACCTATAGCAGCTAAACCATGAAGAATTTGAAGATGATGAAAACTAGAGTCTCATCACATTTTTTCTGTAGATTCTAAAAATATTTTTTTCAAAATTTTTGGAATCAGATTGCACTTCTTTTTCCATCTCCCACGAAAACTAGTTTTTTTCAAAAAACAACATTTTTAAAAAGTGACGCACATCGTATAATGTATAACTTTTTTTCCATGAAGGATAAAATTCTAATTATTTTGAATTTAGATTTATAACTCTAATATCTAGTGCTTCCACTTTGTTAGACAGTTGTTTATTGAATATTTTTTCTTTAATCAAGTTTTGAAGTCAAACCAATTACAATTCAGACATAGCGCAACCGTATAATGCATAACTTTTTTTGTATTTATCGAAATTCAATTTTATTTTTTTTGTTGGATCAAGGACTTCAATATCTAGTGCACTCATATTTTTCAAAAAAAAAATTGATAATATGCTATTTTTCCACATGTACATAACAGAGACCTTCATTTTCAATGAAAAACCTATGTTTAATAAAACTAAAAAAACAAATACATAATAAAACCAAAACATATTAAAATTATATTCATTGGGTAGCTCGTTCTGAGGACTACCTGATTCAAGTTGGGTTTGTGAAGATTCCTCCATTTTCATCCTCAACCCGAGCTCTGAAGTGCCAAAATTCAAGTTTTTTTTGTCTCAAGGAGGGGATGAGGAATAAAGGGGGTTTGAATGAACCCCTAGGGGTTCAAGCGAACCCCCCTTCTATAAGGGGTTTTGATGGATTTTTTGGTGGGAAATTATTAGGAGGGTTCACCTGAACCTAGGTTCTAGCAAACCCCTAATGGGTTCGGTCAAACCAATAGGTTCGTATGAACCCCTAAAATCATTTTTTTTGCCATGCATTCGTTTTTTGTGAGTTTTCCTTCCTCACTTCAATTGTAAACCACTATTGTGGCTTCACCCCTAAGTCAAAGAACTTTATTTCAAAGCTATTGTCACAAATTTGGCTTACACTCAAAATATTGTGAGTTAGCCCTTCCACATAGTAAACATCATTGACAGGGATTTCATTTTCAAGCAAAATAGTACCTTTGCCCACTATAGGAATACAGTGATCATTCCCAAACTTAACAAAACCACCAGAAAAGTCTTCATATTCTACAAACATGTTTCTCTCACCAGTCATATGATGACAGCAGCCACTATCAAGAACCCAAAAATTTCTCTTAACAGAGTTATAGGTTGTTTCAACTATCAAGGCTTTAACATCTTTAGGCCTCCAAACAAGTTTAATTCCATTAGCTCTGTTTGACTGTATTTTTAAACCAGATTTACAAAATGCTGCTATATGACCTACTTCTTTGCATTTATAACATTGAAGATTAACAAGGAATTTATAGAGATTTCCATTAACAATGTTATAACTTCTCTTAGACAAAACTTTGCAAATGCTAGCCTTATGACCAAATTGTTTATAATTGAAACAATAACCATTGAAACTAGGATTATCATAAAAAATCTTACCTTTTCCTTTACCATCATGATTTGAACATTGACCCTCATTAGAACAAACAAGTTGATTTCTCAACTTAACAACTTCTGCCTCCAAAGAGCAACATCTATCCTCCTTATGTTTCAGTTTTTCTTTAGTTATCTCAAGAATTTTCCTTGCTTCTTCTCCTTTAAGAGTCAAATCAGAAATTATTTGTAAATTTTCCTGATCTTTATCTTTCAAGATAACTACTTCTTTTCTCAATTTTTTAATTTCTTTGAGAGCAGATTTCAATTCTCCCTCAAGATCCATTTATGATTCAGAATTAGATTCATCTTCCTTTACAAGAACAACTTCAGCCATAAATAAGATTTCTTCAGTTTCATCACAAGACTCAATTGATTCACTATCAGTTACATCAGCATAAAGACTTTTCTTCTTTTTGAAAGTATTTTTCCTTTTAAAATTAAATTGCTTCTTCTTTGAAAATCTTGTATTGCTTTCATCATCATTTTCAAGATCTTTATTAGGACAATTTGCAGCACAGTGTCCTATCTTTTCACAATTAAAACATTTAAAGGGTAATTTCCCTTTCTATTTGCCTGATCCTCTTTTTAGTTTGCTTACAAAAGAGGATTTTGTTTCATCTAAAACATCAACCTCAGCTTTAAAGGTAGATTCCTTACTACCAGAGTTATGTTCATTTAATCTCATCTCATAGCAGTAAAGAAAACCATGGAGATCATCAAGTGTTACCTTATTAATGTCTCTTTCTTCAATTGTTGCAATCTTTGGATCAAACTTAGTGGGTAAAGACCTCAAAACTTTTTGAACAACAAGATTTTGAGGAAGGTTTTCTCCAAACCCTCTGATTGCATTTACACTTTCTTGAATCTTCAAGAAAAATCAGTAATCTTTTCATTGTCACCCATTTTTAAACTATCAAATTTAAATCTATAGTTCTAAAGTTTTGCTTCTTTAACTTTCTCATCACCTTCATAGATGGTGGACAATTTATCCCATATGACCTTTTCATTTTTACAGTTCATTATTTTTGTCAGGACATCATTAGTGAGTCCACAACAAATAGCATTTTTAGCCTTTGCATTGCAATCATATGCTCATTTTTTATCAACATCAGAAGGAGGTGATGTAACAGTATATGCATTTTCTACTGCTGCCCACACATCATATCCTAAAGAGTTGATATGTTTTTTCATTCTAAACTTCCAAAAAGCATAACCAGTACCATCAAAAAGTGGTGCCCTAGTTGTAGATAAACCTTCTTGAGTTGCCATTACCACTCCTAAACTAAAACCCCTAGTTGACTCAACAACAAGGCTTGCTTCTAATACCAATTGTTGGAGTGTAGTTAACACTGAGAGGGGGTTGAATCAGTGTTAACGAACTAATCAATTCTTTTTTAAAAATTTTAAACAATAATTTGATCGTGAATGTACTTATGTTGAAAATATAAATGAATAAACAACAAAGCAAATACTTTTAAAAGATTGACACATAATTTGTCTTGAGTGGAAACCCTCCTGGGGAATAAAACCACTCGAATGTGGCCTCACTGGCCTTATCTAAAAAAATATTCTTTGTACAAAGCCTCACTAGCAAATTTGTCTTACTGACAATGGTGTTATCTCACTGATAGTATTATAGTGCTATCTCACTGAAAGTATTTTTAAATGTACAAGTATGAAATTAGTATAAATACAGAGTTGATCTATGTTTCATTAATCATACACTTTGTTTTGCAATGACCTCAAAATCAGAGTAACAAAATTCCAAGCCTCAAAAATAATATATTGCCTTTCAGAAAGATATAATCTGTGCCTTTCAAAACCTCTCATTCATTTCATCGAATGAGCATTTCAAATAATATATATATGTTCTCTGTTCTGGAAAACAAATTTGTTTTCAAAAAAGGTATGAGCAACTATCATATGAAGATCAAAACTAACAAACTGCCTTTTCCAGATGTTCCAACTATAAACCATCGAACAAAATTTGTCAAGAATGTATTAACAACAACCAACATATAACTGTCATATAGTTTGTTGAGTCGACACAACATAACTAATCCAAAAAAGATAGACTCACAGCAAAACTCAAAAACAAAAACATAGGGTTTTCTAAAGAACGAAAAGCATTTGATACTCAATAAACAAATACCCTTACAGCAGACCCAAATTGGGTTCTTTTGGAACAAAGATATACAGATCTATTAAGGAGTAATCAAAAACTTGTTTACTATTCTCTTTCAAAAATGAAACTGCCAGAGACCCATGGGTAAAACTTAACACAAAATGCTATCTCAAACAATAACAGGCCTGACCAAGAATGGTTGTTTTTGTTTCCCTTAAACAAAACTTTGAAATAAAAACAAAACACTGTTCTACACAAACCCTTTATTAAAAAGAGCATAAGTTACACAACTTAACTTGCAACTGACTAACAACAGATTTAATCAAGATAAACACCAAGCCAAAACAAATTAAAGATCCCAAAACACAAAGAAGAATGATGAGGAATACACCTATTGTCGGCGCAACTAGAAGAACTCACTGTTACTCTTTTCATACTCCTTGTTTCCTTGCAAACCAAATAGCTGACCTCTGAAACAAGTTGTACTTACCACTGCCGCCATGATTAGGGTATCAAACCCTATCTAACAAAGAATGAATCAAATATCAATGCACATCAAAGTCTCATAAAGTTTATGCATTTCAACATAATGACTTTTGAAGTCCGGGAATTATGATGGGAATAATTTCCCATTCAAGTCAAACAAATAATGACCACCAACAGCCCAAAGATTCCTTTAATCTTACCTTTATAAAACTTTACTATTACCTTTTTTCATCATGAGATTTTGAATAAAGTCAATTTGCCACCCCTTTCTTTTTGTTCAAATATTTCCTCACAATGATGTTGCCTTGTGAAAGAAATATAGTGTGCCAATATGCCCCATAATATTTGGAGAACAATATTTCTTTGTGATATATGTAACAATGTCTCATATTAGAATAAAACCTATATCACTGCACTTCAGTAAAGATGTCGATAGATATGCAAGTGAACGTTACAAAACCAAATGCAGGAGGAGGATAAGCATAGATATATAAACACATGCAAAACTAAAGAGAATCACCATGTGCACAACCTGTAATATCAACCTTAGTGTATTGACATTAATGCCAAACAATACTGAGGGAAAAAAATTTCTCCTCTTTAATATGACGTCACAAAGTGGCATTGTATCAAAGAAGTTTAAAACATAGTGGATGAGAGAGGATAAGGATCAAAGGTGATTTCCCAATCAATGGGAGGATGGAAAAGGATGAAGAAATAGAGATTAGGATAAAGAAGGAAAGATTGAGATAATTAGGTAATGGGATGCCCCCTCGAGAGGGCATGTGGGTTAGGAGAACACGAGTGTGCTCTTGAAATGAAAGGAAAAAATGATGGATTATTATCAAGAAGCAGATGAATTGGAAGATGAAATAGGATGAAGGAGATGAAAAGGAAGGGGAATTTGGATGGAGATGGATGAAAATTAAGGGGAATGTGATGATGATGGATGAAAAGGAAGGGGAATGTAATGATGATGGATGAAAAGGAAGGGGAATGTGATGATGATAAATAGGTTATACCAATATGTATTGAGCAATCGTAAGATTAGATATAGAAAAGGAAATGATGCACCAAGGTATGAGGAACCAGGGTGACAAGGTAGCCTTTGCATGGACTTGAAACTCAAGTAATAACAAGCATGAAAAATAATATAATGCCCTACTATACACCAGTTATGACACACCAAGATATAAATAGATCAAGGCAGTCATAAGTAGGTATAGTCATGGGTACAAAGATAAATCAAAATAAAAGACTTACTGCAAACATGTCATGTAGCCAACATATCTCTTGCTAAAGATTAGATGATCATGATGATGATTGATTAATTTTGTTGTGATTAGGCTTGGATAGTCACCTAATCGAGACTTTGACAAGGATGATTTACTTGCGATTAGGCTTGGATAATAACCTAAGCAAGGATTTGATTTTCTTACTTAAGAAAGGCTTTGATAAGATGATGATGAGTGATTGATTGAGCGATTAGCAAAAGGATAAGATGATTGATTTGTGTTTGAAAACTAGGCTTATGATATGATTATGATGAAAGATTGATGTCTTGGTTGCAATGTGTGGATTGATCAAATGTCAAGTCTGAGGAGCTCAATATTTTGATTTTATTTTTATTTTTTGATGATTTTTATGATTGGATGAAAGGATGATAATTTTTTATTATGTTTGAGATGGGATGGATAGGATGATGATTATTTTATTATGCCTTAGTTGAGATGGATATGAGAGGGGATAGGATGGATTGATGTTTGATTTATTATGGATGAAGATGAGGGATGGACTCCAAATGTATGAGACTTGAAGGCCAAAGCGAGAGGAAACTAAAGATATACAAGATCAATACTTGACATAATTGAAATAAAGGAGAAGGGGGAGGTCCACCAAAATAGATTAACAAGATAATGAACCTCACTTTTCACTAGTTATTTCATTCAATTATGCATAGATGAATATCAGAAAACAAACCTAACTAATATAATAGTAAAAAGGTAGGTTTTAAGATGGTAAAATGTTGTGTACCTGATGGAAAAAGTTCTTTTTCGAGCCTCACTAAGGACTCATTCGCCCAGTGGCGAATGGGTCCCTGCTAGGGTTCTGGAAAATCAATTTTTGGGTTCTATTCTTCAATGTTTGCACTCCCAGATCCCAGGTGTTTAGCTCCTGAAAGTCAGAAATAAATTTTGTAGAAGACTTTCCGTGATCTTGCAAGAAAGATGACAACTTTGACAACTTTTTCTCTCCAATTGATCTTCAACCTAGAACCTGTAATCACACATCAAATGAGAATAAAAATGGTGTTTTGTTAGAGAATAGGGGTTTTCCTTGGTCAAACCCCATTTTGGTAATTAAACCAAGTAATGAAACAATGCATAAAGGAAAGATGAATGAACAATGTAATGCCACAACTCACCAATCCTCAATTGAATCTTGGATTACAAATCAGTAATCTTGCATGAAGCGGCCTCAATGTATGTAGATCTTGATCACATCACTTGATTAGAAACAACACCTTGAATATGCTTGAATTGGATTTAGCTCAACAACATGCATGATGCACTATGCCTTTGACATGATGAAATGACCTTTGATTTATGCAATAAACTTTAATAATCTACCCTTGAATGCCTTAGAAATTCTCTTGAATGATCTTGTAAAATGCTCACTTGAATGCTCTTAAGATAACTTGAATTTTCTAGGTGAAACTATGTGAGATATCCTTGTATTTATATATAACTTAAGATTAAATCCTAAAATTCAAATATCACAAGCTAACAACAGATCTAGGATTTGAGATCATTAAAATACCGCCAAAAACATATTCCAAGGGGGTGTCCTAAGTTAAGTGAGGGCCCATTTTCCCTACTAGCATACTACACTTTGGGGGATGTGAAATGATATGTCAAAAGGGGGTCTTAGAACCTAGTGAGGACCCATTCACCAGGTGGCGAATGGGTCCTAGGACACATTCCTTGCAAAATTAAGTGTTGTGTAATATTATTTATGAATGTTGAGCTCTATCCCTCAGAAAATGCAATTAATTAGGCTTGGATTTAAAATAAAGGGGCCAATTAACTTTAATTTAACCTCAATTAAAAAAAAAGCCTTATATTAGTGTGAAAGTGTAAAGATAGAATTTACAACACCCTAAATAAGGAACCATTAAGTCCATTTTATTTAGAAGGGCCCTAGACTTAATGTGATTGTTTAAAACACATTACAACACTAAATCAAGGTATAATTAAGCTCATTTTAATATTAATTATTCCCAAATTAAGTGTGAAAAATGGATACTTTTTTCTACACTACATTTAGCCCCCACTTTAGTGAGACCAGGAAATTGCTTCAAACTCGCATTAAAGTAGACATTCAAGACACCTATGTATGCAGTAATGACAAAGATACTCAATCATACAACGTCAAAGGCTAAAAGAAAGAAAAACAAAAATAAAAAGGGGTGGATCAAGCCTTAACTGTCCAATGCGATGTGGAACATGTCTTAGCTATTTGTCCAAAAAAATTCACAAGCAAAACGAGATGTCCATTATGCAAATGACGTTTACACTCTCTTTGGGCTAATGGAACCTCAGACCATCCACTAGGTGATCCCCCAAGAAGGTGGCTTAGTGACAAATTCATGCCTCTATGTCCGCTCTCACTATGCTTACCATACTAAAACTATCCCTCTAATAACTCTGATAGGGAACCACTCACATTCATGTTTCGTGCTTAACATGAGAGTAAAGGTTTTTGTTCAACGGGACTTTTCTTAGTTTGTGTAAGGTCTCTTCTTAGGGAACATTCTGTCTAACATCTCCAAGAGAGGACTAGTCGAAGAAATATCACGCTCTTGGAGGAAATCAAACCCAATGACACCACCAAGAAAAGGACACATCACAAGAATAAATAAAATTACACAAATAAGAATGATTGTCGATGTATTCCCCCACTTTAAAGTGATTGCTAACACCATTGTTGTGAGCAATCCACTTTAAAGTAGAAGGAGACATGAGAGCTTACTCAAAAATCCCTATGCCAAGTCATATGTTCCCAAATGAAACTACATCATGGATAAGGGGTTTCCCCCAAAATGCAACAACTAAAGATAACTTGGTACATCACATGTGAGCCAACTTAAGGCATGTCACCCACATCCCAAGCTTTTTCTTATATATATACATGGAAGGCATTCAACTAGCCAAAAGAGACAATCAACAAGTGCCATATGAGGACAAGGCTAACTAACCCCTTTCCCCCACTTAGTGCAAGACAAGGATGAGTCATACGAGGTGATTGATGAGAACATGACAATCAGTATCAATTAGAGGAACTAGGTGCTTCAACACAAGGAAGAGCACCACAATTCTTAAGATGTTGAATTTTATTACCCAAAGCCTTACATTCATTAGTAGAATGACCATGAACTCTATGATATGCATAAAATGAACTCTTCTAGTAAAATTTCTTTCGTGTTCTTGGAGGGAGAGATATCAAACGATCTTTGAGGAGTCTTGACAAGATACCCTCTTGATCAATAGTAGAGGATGTTCCTTTATTTTGCAACAAAAATACCTCTTGCTTAGTACAAGATGTCATACTTACACAAGACCCTTTAGATGGCAATATTTTGTGTTCTCCTTGAAATGAGGGTGTAAAATCTAACGAACTCCAATTGTTAGTGTTTTGCATGATGACATTGATATTAAGCAAAGATTTTTTTGTTTCTTTCATTTCTTTCAAAGGACAATAACCTAGACCATTAGTCATTTCTTGCATGTTAGGCTCTATAGGGACACGGATACCTTGTTCTCTAGCACCACATCCTTTTCCGCTATACCTAAGTTATTTCATAAATTCATAACCTCTTCCATAAAGCTTTTTCATTTCTTTCAGATTTGGTGGTTGCTCATGATCAACTTCATCAAAGTTTGTTGTGTAATTCACTTCTTCTAAAGTGGTTGAGATGGATGCTTTCAAATTTTGTGTTGACATTACCACTTTTCCTTTTCCCTTTTCATAATCTTTGTTTATGATCTTGTATTATCCCATGAATATTGGTGTGAAATCTAAGGAACCCCAATCATCTTCTAACAACTTAGTGACTTCATCAATGTTCTTCTTGTATTATTCTTCCTTCGTGACTTCCACTTTTGTAGTTGATTTGAATGATTTTAAGGGATCTCATCCTTCTTTCTCAGCAATCAAACAAATTTCAAGTTCAGGATCAGCTTTGAGTGTGTGAACTTTGTTTTCATAGATGTACTTCATTTTACGATGAAGGGTAGAAGGCACCCCATTCATTGCATGAATCCATGGTCTCCCCAAAAGGAGATTGTAAGAAAGATCATGAGGCATAACATGGACCAGAGCTTTGTAAGGAAGTCAAGGTAGCAGAACAACTTCCTACACTAATCTTGAGAGGAGAAAAAATAAAAACTTTTACAAATATTTAACAGTTATAGAAAATTAAACAAAATAAACATAAATATCATGCATACCATGACACGGTGATTTACATGGGGAAAACCCTTTTAGGATAAATACCCCACACTCCAAAATTTTCCCAATATATTATTCAGTAAATCAAAAAGATTACAATATACTTGCAAAGCAAGCTTCTCACAGGAGTATCACCACTCAAAGATCCAGAGACAACATGACTGCTATCAGACTCTCAAAATACATCACTCTCTCTATCGTAGTCGTAATACAACTCCCTCATAAAATAGGGTTACATTCTAGGGCAAGACAAGCCAAAAAAATATCTTCCATTAGATATAAAACCTAATAACGAGTTGTCCAGATTTACAATACATCATTATTTAATGTATGTCGGCCATCTTAGAAGTTTCCTAAAAAAGTTAACACGCTCACATTTTTCTCTTTGCTACCATTGTATACACCTATTGGTGTAACTAGGAAATATATATATAAATATATATACATCCTATCAACAATAAACCATATAGAATTGCAAGGTTGAGACACATTTTCCCAACAAATCTCCCACTTGTCGAACACCTTGCAAGAGCAACGTGAGGGTGCAAACATCATCTCTTTAATTGCTAGGGGTCGAAAGGCACATAGTCTCTTAACACCATCTGAACTTCTCCATGCTCACAGGCTTAGTTAAAGAATCAACAACATTCATCAAAGTCTCTACCTTAACCAGCTTCACCTTTCCATCTTCGACCATATCTCTAACAAAATGATACTACATACATCAATGTTCTTGGTCCTGGCATGAAATGTCAGGTTCTTGGCTAGAAATATCAAACTGTGAATGTAGCAATAAATTGTCACTACACCTTGTATTATTTCAATATCTAAACATAGTCTCTTAAGCCAAATGGCTTCTTTACAAGTATGAGTAGCTGCCATATACTGTGCTTTAGTAGTGGACAAGGAAACCACAGCCTGCCACTTACTCATCCAACTAATTGCACTACCAAATAAAGTAAACACATAAGCACTGGTGGATTTTTTTCTATCAACATCACCTCCCCAGTCTGAATCCACATAACCATAAATATCAAGAGAAATTTTCTCTTCAGTCATATTACTATGATAACATAAGGAATAATTTGAGGTACCTTGCAAATATTTGAAGACTCTTTAACTGCATCCCAATGAATTCTACCAGGATTAGACATATATCTAGAAATAACTCCCAATGCTTGGGCAATGTTTGGTCTAGTACAAACCATAGCATACATCAAACTTCCAACTGCACTCTAGTAAGGCACTCTGCTCATGTCTTTCATCTCTGATGGAGATGTTGGACAATTTGACATAGATAACTTTATTCCAACTAAAACAAGAACACACAATGGTCTACAATCCTGCATATCAAATCTATGTAAAATTGAGTTGACATACTTACTTTGGCCAAGCCATAGCTTTCTGTTCACTCTATCTCTTTTAATTTCCATCCCAAGAATGTGTTTAGCTACACCAAGATCTTTCATTTCAAATTTAGCAGCAAGTTGAGATTTTAGTTCTAAAATCATACATTTCCCTCTACCAATAAATAATATATCATTAACATATAATGCGATAAACAGGAAACGATCACCATCAGTTTTATAATAAACACAATGATCCAATTTAGAACGCTCAAATCCTAAATTCAACACATATGTATCAAAAATTTGTACCACATCCTAGGACTTTGTTTTAAGCCATACACAGATTTCTTTAATTCGCAAACCAACTTACTTTTACCTTTTACCACGTAGTCCTCTGGCTGTGTCATATAAATATCCTCCTCCAAATCACCATAAAGGAAGTAGTTTTCACATCCATTTTCTAAACCTCTAAATCATAAGCAATACCAATAGAAAGCAAAAATCTAATGGATGTTACTTTTGCAACAGGTGAAAATATCTCACCATAATCAACACCCTCAGCTTGAGAGTAACCTTTTGCAACCAACCTTGCTTTATAATTCTCAATACCTCCATCTAAAAAATTATTTTTCTTGAGCACCCATTTGCAACCAATAGGTTTTTGTCCTTTAGGAAATGGTACAAGATCCCATGTATCATTATTTTTCAAATATATTGTTTCTTCATCCATAGCAATCTTCCAGGATTTTGCATCATTCATACCTAGTTCCTCTTCTATAAATCTAGGTTCATCCATGTTAGTATTCAAAGCAAAAATACATCTCCAATAATCAGGTGAATACCTTCCAGGTGGTTTTCTATGTCTTGTGGACCTATGAAAATTTTGATTTGGAGGTTCTTCCTCCTCTTCTAAAGATTCAAAGTTAGATGAGCTCTCCTCAACTTCTTGTCTATTCTTGAGCCTTGATTCAACTTTCTCAGGTGTGGAAGGAAATTGAATCACATCTTCTTGTTTTCTTTGTTCTAGTTGCAATGTAACAGAAGAAGGCTTAGTTTCTCTAAAAATAACACTTCTACTATGTATTACCTTATGTGCAACAGGATCCCAAAGCTTGTATTCTTTCGCACCATAACTATATTCGATGAAGATACATTCCACAACCTTGTTCTCCAACTTTGTTCACTTCTCCTTTGGCACATGTACATATGCCTCACAACCAAAAACTCTAAGATGTCTTAATGAAGGCTTGCAACCCAACCATGCCTCTATAGGAATCTTATCAACAAGAGATGATGTAGGAGACCTGTTAATTAGGTAACAAGTAGTGGCAACAGCTTCAGCCCAAAACCTTTGTTCTAGGCCAGCACCACTCAACATACTCCTAGCCTCCTCCATCAATGTCATGTTCATTCTTTTTGCAACTCCATTTTGTTGTGGAGAATATGGCGTCTTTTATCTATGAATACCAAAATCTTTACAAAATCTATCAAAATCATTAGTGAAAAATTCACCACCATTATCAATCCTTAAACATTTTATTTTCTTTCCAATCTACAACTCAACCATTGCTTTAAATTCTTTAAATCGACTGAAAACTTCTAATTTACTCTTTAGAAAATATACCCATGTCCTTCTACGACAATCATCAATAAATAAAATATAATATGTGGATTTACCAATCAAAGGAACATCTGCAGGACCAAACACATCAGAATGAATAAGATCCAATACACCACAAGATTTATGAGAACTCAAGTAAAACTAAACACGGTTTTGTTTTCCATAAATGTAATGCTCACAAAAATTGAATTCAAGATTACAATCAAACAAACCTTCAACAAGGTTTTTATTTTTCAAGGTCCTTAGACCCTTTTCTCCAATGTGGCCAAGTCTTTGGTTCCATAGCATAGTTTTCTCTGTAGGTAACTTTGATTCAAAAGAAAGAGCACCCTTGGGTACCCAAAAGCCATGACCATCTACTAAAGGTGAAACCCTCACTCCTTCCACATACTTGCTTTTCATAGAAGTACTATTGCACTCAACAGTGATGCATCAAGTTTATACAATGTGCCATATCTGACACCTTTATCAATCACCATAGCAACTCTAACCATCTTGCATCTTGCATCAAAAATACTGCCTGCACACCCGCATCTATTATTTTTCTCATAGATAACAAATTTCATGCTAATCCAAGGATATGCAACACACCATTAATCCTTTTTATTCTACCATCAGGAAACCTGATTTTAACTTTACCATGACCAACAATTTCTAAATGAGAATCATCACCCAAGTACACCTTACCACCATCAAATTCTTCATATTCAGAAAACCAATTTCTATTAAAGGTCATATGGAAAGATGCACCTAATTCAATTAACCATGCATCATTACCTACACGAGTTGCCAAAGCTACAATGAATGTGTCACCATCTTCCTTCTCGGACTTAGAATAATAATCAAATTTCTTCATTTTATTCTTCTTTTATTCTTTGCATTCCTTATGAACATGTCCAAGCTTACCACAGCTCCAAAAAATAACTTTAGACTTTGGACCAAGAGATTTAGATCTCCCCCTAGACTTGGATTTGTCACACTTCTCATTCTTCTTGCCTTTTTCCTTAGGTCTTCCATGAACATTTAGGGCCTCATTGACAGTGATGGATAGCTTCCTCCTCATCTCTTCAAAAATAAAATAACCCACCACATCTTTAGTCTTCAATATAACAGAAGTACTCCCAATAGCCATAACAAGAGAATCCCACGAATTAGGCAAAGAACAAAGCAAGATCTGACATTTCTCCTCCTCATCCATTTTGACACCAACTAATGCCAGTTGAGCCACCAACATATTGAATGCTTCTAGGTGGTCTGTGATTCATCCACCCTCTTCCATTCTCAAGGAATACAACTTCTTCCTCAATAAAATCTTGTTCACTAAAGATTTGGCATGATACATCTCACCAAGCTTCTTCCATACTTTTTGTGTAGAGTTCTCTTCATGGACATTGAGTAAAAAAGAGTCTGCCAAGCACAATCTGATTAGACCCTTGGCTTTATGATCCATAACACCATATTGAGTAGCCTAAGTAAGATCTACAAGCCTTGAAGCATTCTCATCAATAGCATCCCACAGATCTCAATCTATTAACAAATCCTCCATTTTTAGCTTCCACATCTCAAAATTATTTCTAGAAAATTTCTCCACCTCTATTCTCCTTGTTGAACTTGCCATCTGAAAATTCCTGCAATAAGATCACAAACTATTTTCTACACAAGCTCCCACTCAAATCTATATTATTTCAAAATACCCAACAACCCACAATTGAAACCAAAGGTGATCAAGCTCTAATACCACTTGTAAGGAAGCTAAGGTAGCGAAACAACTTCCTACACTAATCTTGAGAGGAGAAAAATGCAAAAAATTTATAGATCTTTAACAGTTACATAAACTTAAACAGAATAAACATAAATATCATATATACCATGACACTGTGATTTACATGGGGAAAACCCTTTCGAGAGAAAAACCCCACACTCCAAAAGTCACCCAATATATTATTCAGTAAATCACAAAGATTACAATATACTTGTAGAGAAAGCTTCTCACAAGAGTTTCACCACTCAAAGATCCAGAGACAACACGACAGCTATCATACTCTTAGAATACATCACTCTCTCTAACACAACCGTAATAGAACACCCTCATAAAATAGGGTTACATTCTAGGGCAAGACAGGCCAACAAAATATATGTCATTAGATTTAAAGCCTAATAACAGACAGTCTAGATTTACAATACATCATTATTTAATGTAAGTTGGCCATTTTAGAAGTTTCCTGAAAAAGTTAACACACTCACATTTTTTCTCTTTTCTGCCATTGTATACACCTATCGGTGTAACTAGGAAATATATATATATATATAATTATATATACATCCTATCAAAAATAAACTATATATAATTGTAAGGTTGAGACACATTTCCCCAACAAGTTTGTAATGTTACCTTCCTGACTTTAATAGGTAATGTGATTATTCCAAGTGTTTGTTTTCCTATGTTATCAAACCCTCAGATAGACAAATAATCGAGGAAAATGACACTCTTATTCATATCAATCTTTTCCAAAAGGTTCACACTACACACATTAAGGGTTGAACCATTGTCAACATGAGTTCTCTTTATTGCAATTCGATTAACGTAAGCTATTATCATGAATGGTTCATTTTGTTTTTGCTCTTCTAACGAAGGTAACTCATCTTGATAGAAATTAATGTCTAAGTTGGTCATAGTTATAGCTTGAATTTAGGTTGCCACATCATTTTGTTGCACATTAGGAGGGGCAAGAACTTGTTGTAAAGCACTTTGAAGAATGTTATGATAACTAGGTGAGGCTTGAATAAGATCCCAGAAGGATATCTTAGTGGGAGTATTTTTAAGTTGTTCAACAAGATCATACTCCTTTCCACTATGTGAAGGAAAGCGAGGAGCACTAGGCAAGATAGGTTGAGGCAATGGGAGGGATGTTGGAGTTGTTTGTCTTGGTTTTGGATTGTTCCTAGTGTTATATGTATGAGCAATGGTATTGGAACTCGGTTGCTGAGAAACATAATCATTATCAAGTTGCCTTTTAGGTATTTCTAAGATAAGCACGGGTTTTTTTTTTTCTTGTGGTTGTTGTGAGGGCAGATAGATCATAAGAAGTGGATTAGGAGACCACTTCAAGGGATATCTCATGTGCATAACCTCAAAAGGCTTGTCCTTATTTTCATGATCTCTTAGTGAAGGGGAGTCTAATGTCACTTCATTATCTTCATCTAAGGGATTACTATTGTCAATGTTCTCATTTTCTTCCACCATGATATCTTCCCTAGTAGGATATTTTTTAGGAGAGCTACAAACTAGATGTTCATGACATTCAGAGGTTGGTTCTTCTAAAATAACTTCATCACAAGTAAGGGAGTTATCAATGGTTGGTTTGTCTTGCTTATCAATGATGGTATTCACTTTTCCAATGATTTTTTCCCTAGAGGAAGAGAGACAAATAGGATTCTCATAACTCTCATTGATTTAATCTTCTAACACCAAAATATCTTCATCATAAATACGAGAGATATTGGGAGAAGACCAAGTTTGATTGTCATGAGTGTCCACTATTGTATTCTCTTTCACTAAAGTGTTTGCATAGTTGTGAGGGATGAAATTTTTCTTAGCATGCTTAGAAAGGTAAGATACTAACATTGTGTGTCCAAAAATGAAAAATATTTATAACCATCTTATGCAATGCTTGAAGAATGTAAACAATATATATACAAAGATGAAAAGTACTTTTATCCAATTTATGCAAAACTTTAAAAATGTAAACAGTGTGTATCCAAAAATGAAAAGCACTTTTATCAAACTTATACAAAGCTTCATGAATGTAAAAATTGTGCATGCAAAAGTGAAAAGTACTTTTATCCATATTATGCAAAGTTTTAGAAATGTAAATATTTTTCAGATCTGATGATTTTTGCTACTAAAATGATTTTGGAATGATTCAAAAATGACTACACTAAATGGATAATTTTGACCTACATGCATAAAATAGAAGTTTATGAAACTTTCCAAACTGATACTATAGATTACCAGAAAGCCTAGGAAGTACAGAAAATCACTAGAAAGCTCAAAAAAGTTGGCTTTTGTAGGCCTCCCAGGACTCATTCACCCAATGGCAAATGAGTCCTAGTATGCTTTTCTGAGAAACTTTGAATCTGATATTGAAGCTTAGGAACTATGAAAACTTGCTACCTTTGTAACCCTAATAGGCACTCATTCACCCTATGGTGAATGGGTCCTGGTACAGGAATTTTTAAAACTGAAAAATGAAATTTCAAAGTGATTATATATGTGTTTTTTGTTTCAGGTTTCAAACTGTAACTTTTGTAGCAGACTTTTCCAAAATTTGATGTTGAAATGCAAGTGCAATGAAGGACAAAAGATGAACTATATGACACTTTTTTGAAATGCAATTTTTGACTATGAATGATGAAAAGTACACTAATATGCAAACACTGCAAAATCAGTCTAACATTATGCAATTTTTGTTTAATTTTTCAGATTTAAAATGAATGCAAAATACAAATTTACACCTAAAATGGAATGCAAACTAATGCAACTTTAACAACCTTCTAGATGAAATGAAAACTAATACAAATCCTAGATCTAAGGTTTGAATGGACTCCAATTTTAGAATTTTGATGTATCATGTCAAGTTCAACAAAATGAAATAAAGGAAAAGGGGGAGGTCCACCAAAATAGATTCACAAGATGATGAATCTCACTTTTCACTAGTTATTTCATTCAATTATGCATAGATGAATATAAAAAAAAACCTAAATGATATAACAGTAAAAAGGTAGGCTTTAATATGGTAAAATGTTGTGTACCTAATGGAAAAAATGCTTTTTCGAGCCTCACTGAGGACTCATTGGCCCAGTAGCGAATGGGTCCCTGCTAGGGTTCTGGAAAATCAATTTCTGGGTTATTTTCTTCAATGTCTGCACTCCCAAATCCTAGGTGTTCAGCTCTTAAAAGCTGGAAATAAATTATGTAGAAGACTTTCCGTGATCTTTCAAGAAAGATGACAACTTTGACAATTTTGCAACTTTGACAACTTTTTCTCTCCAATTGATCTTCAACCTAAAACCTACAATCACACATCAAAGGAGAAGAAAAATGTTGTTTTGTTAGGGAATAGAGGTTTTCCTTGGTCAAACCCTATTTTGGTAATTAAACCTTGTAATGAAACAATGCACAAAGGAAAGATGAATGAACAGTGTAATGCCACAACTCACCAATCCTCAATTGAACCTTGGAGTACAAATCAACAATCTTCCATGAAGTGGCCTCAATGTATGTAAATATTGATCCCAACACTTGATTAGAAACAACACCTTGAATATGCTTGAATTGGATATTCAATCAATACATTAGCTCAACAACATGCATGATGCACTATACCTTTGACATGACGAAATGAACTTTGATTGTTGCAATAAACTTTAATAATCTTCCCTTGAATTCCTTAGAAATGCTCTTCAATGCTCTTGTAAAATGCTCACTTGCATGCTCTTAAGATAACTTGAATTTTCTAGGTGAAACCCTATGAAATAGCCTTATATTTATACATAACTTAAGATTAAATCCTGAAATTCAAATATCACAAGTCGACATCAAATCTAGGAATTGATATTATTAAAATACCACCAAAAACATATTCCAAGGGGGTGTCCTAAGTTAAGTGAGGACCCATTCTCCATAGGGAAAATGGGTCCTAGCATACTTAACTAGGACACACTTCAGGGGATGTAAAATGATATGTCAAAAGGGCGTCCTAGGACCTAGTGAGGACCCATTCGCCAAGTGGCGAATGGGTCTTAGGTCACTAGCCTAGGACACGTTCCTTGCAAAATTAAGTGTTGTGTAATATTATTTATGAATGTCAGGCTTTATCCCTCAGAAAATGAAATTAATTAGGTTTGGATTTCAATTAAAGGGGCCAATTAACTTTAATTTAATCTCAATTAATTAATAAAGACCTAGATTAGTGTGAAAGTGTAAGGATACACTTTACAACACAAAAAATAAGGCACCATTAAGTCCATTTTATTTAGACTTAATGTGAATGTGTAAAACACATTACAACACTAAATCAAAGCATAATTAAGCTCATTTTATTGTTAATTATTCCCAAATTAAATGTGAAAAATGGATACTTTTTTCTACACTACAATAATGTAGATGTAACACCTGCATATAGAACATGGGAAAGCACATGGGGAAGGGTGGGTGATAATGGATAAGGGATGAATCTTGATCAAGGAGAAAAGATAATCCATAATAGGTGTATTATGGATGGATGTATGGAGATGGGTAATAGTTTATTTGATATGGATAGGAATGATAGTGGATGGGATGACATCCTAAGTGATGGTGGATAAAAGACTACTACACATGGTGCATGTTTCTAGGTTTTCACCATGGTACTTATCCAAGGCATCTTATTTTTTTTGGATTTTTGGATTTTTAGATTCTCTGAGACTTGATCATGGTGGACACTCTTTAATACATAGATGACAAAGTGTGATGGATGAATATGGATGGTATGATTTGGATGATGGAGGATGATTTATGTAGTAGCGAGAGAGCTAAGGTATGATCCCTAATGCACGCACTATGAGGGTCATCATGCTTCACATGAAAAGGAGTTTGGGAAACCATTAGATTAAAGAATGTGAAGGGGTCACCATCAAAGGTCCATGAGATACATCACCAAGGGGTTGGAATGATAAGATGAATGTATGGATATGGGTGGATTTGGTAGAGTGTATGTAAATTATGTGAAGATGATGAGGACATGAACGCTTAGGATCAACAAGCTCATTGCTTGGTATTTTTCTTTAATAGATGCCCCCAATTATTTTAGGTGAAGGGGTATGATAGGAGATTTTTTTTTGCTTTCTTTTATTTTTTACTTTGATTTGTGATTTTTCCAATAGCTTTTGATTTTGATTTTGAATAAAGGACTTGTCTTGTCTTTTGATTTTGGATCTCCATTTGATAAAGGCTTTTCATTTTTTATGTTTGTTTCATAGCCCTAATTTTTAGGATGATACTTGTTGATCCAAGTCTAGGAGATGGATGGAAGTGGATGCATTGGGTGTGTTAGATGAAATGGTAAGGATATGATCGTGGCAGATATTAGCAATGTACTCAATGGGTTCTTCATGACTATCATTTTTGGTACTATTAATATGTCAAAGGAAGCTTACACATCCTTAGCAAGTTGGCAAGAAGGTGTAGTAGAGGCATCATTAGAAGATGCAAACCCTAACCTAGTATGTTCAATATGAAATGATTTTGGAGTGGAAGGGATATGATCTTAGATGTCATATGATCATGATCAAATAGTGGATTATCATAGATATAATGATCAAACATAGGATTATCGTGGACATAAAATGATAGAGATGAAGTGGATGGTGATGCGTCTTCAATGTGGAAGGCTTGGAGCTCACATTCACCAACACCCAGGTCTTTGATCTTAGCCTTGATCTCTGGGGGATTATGGGAGGCAACAATGAAGGATCAATGTATGAAGATGAAGATGGTGATGTGATGTTTGTAGGGCAATGTTGTGAAAGGCCATGGCTGTTTTGTAAGAATTTACAATATTAATGGATTTGGATGAGCATGTACAGCCACTACAGTTCTATTGTGGGGGAACTTTATGCATTGATGGAATGTGGTTGGAATGGCTTGCACATGGAATGGATTCATGGGTGGCCTGTTGGTGTAAGTTTTTATTTTCCCTTAGTCCTAGGTTTTTCCTACACTTTTATTAAGCTTTATTAGGATAATAAAGTGATTTTATGACCAGGAGATAAGTGTGTGGTGTCCCCTTAAAGGGTGGAACCACTTTCCACTTTTGGTGGTCCATCTCCACTTTTTGTGGTTGATTCCTATTGGTTGGATTTGCCACCAATCTCCTCTCCTAAGTTTTATATAAACTCACTACTTAGCTTGTATTTGCATCCATTCATGCATATTTGCATTGTATCTTTTCAGCTTGGAAGATCTTAATGCAATATTTTCACTTCATCTCTCGAAGTCTTGGTTTGCATTCTTATGTTTTTCCAGTTTATGTAACTTTCATTTTCTCTTAAAAAGTTACTTGGGTTATTTAATCTATTTCAGATTTCTAACATGGTATCAGAGCTTTTGTTTTGAGAAATCTAAGTTCTTAGATTCCTGGTTGAGAGATTGAGTTTTCATGTAAAAATCTTGTAAATTCTTGTATGCTCTTCTCTTGCGTTCTTGAACCATTTGGAGAATTAGAAAGGATTTGCAACGATTTAATTACCTCTTTATTTTGCATATGTGTTTTGTGAGATCCAGATGACTGAAACATTTTTGGTTATATTGTCAGCATTTTTTGACCATTTCAACACATCTAGAAGACTCAAGAAAGTCAAATTTGGCTTTTGTTTCATCCACCTTAGAGATCATTTGACATAGTTGCAAGTAGGGGTTTGATGCAAGTCATTTTTATTGGAGCCTTTTTCATTTTTTCTTCAAAAATCTAGCTTCCACTCATTTGTAAGAAAAACGATTTCTGGGTTTTGTAGCCAAGGGTGAAATCTCAACTGGGTATCTTTTAGATTTTGTATATATTGCACCCACCTGAAGAAGATTGTTGTACAAAAAGTGATGCATGTCATTGTTCTCCTATTGAAGGTTAAAAAAAATCATTTTTTCATCTTCTGCTTGTTGGATCAAAAAATGATTTTTGGGTTTTGTTCTTAGCATCAAAATATTTCTGGCTTTTTGTTATTGTCTACAAAAAGTGAGTAGATTTTTCAAAAATAAAATCAGAAGTAAAACTGTTTGCTTGAAAAAATTGTTTCTTGTAGGCTAAATTCAGCCATTTTTTTCAAAAATTCATATCTTTTGCTTCAGGCATTGAATTTTAGCAAATAAGATATCGTTGGAAATCTAGATACGAGCACTTTCCATCTACAAAGGTTTTGAAAAGAAATTTTTCCATTTTCTACCACATATTGTAGGTTGAATTTGTTGTTGCTTTTTTTCTTCAACATGCCATAACTTTCGCCTCAGAACTCCATTTTTCGGAAAAAAAAATAGGCATTGGAAAGGTCTTGAAGAGCACTACACAACCATAAGGCTATTGTTTTCAGATTTTATCTCAGGTTTATTTTGTATCAGAATTTGTAATTTTGGCTATTTTGAGCCTATTGTGCATTGTATCTTGGAAAAGGCTTTGTAAACGCACTAAATTATAAAATGTCAACCTTATAATATTTGGGGGGATGATCTTTGATAGTAGTGAAAAGGGTGGAGTGTATTGATGTTTTTTTGGTGTTCTTTTGAAATCATTTGAGGATTGTATCATGGGTTTTTCTACTCGTCCTTATGTGATAGTTTTGGATAAGGCTAATTATGAGTCTTGGAAAAAAGGAACTTTAACCCATCTCATATGGCTAAAACTTTTGTCTTACCTTTATGGAATCATGCCTGAACTAGACACACCTGATAAGAAGAATGTTTGGGGTAATAGAATTGATCATGTAACAGGAATAATACGTTGTCATGTTGATTATGACACTTTGTTGGCTATAGTGGGCATTGAATGTCCCCGTACAATTTGGACCAAGATTTGGGAGATGTTTAGAGACCCTCATATTTCTCCATTCCCAAATGATCATGTCGTAGATTCCCTCATTCCACTTGATGATGTAGATAATATACCCTTTGATGATGATACTTTAGAGGAGCTTAAGTATTATTTACGTCTTGAATGTTCAGATGACATAAACACTTATCTTGCTTCTCATCCTCGCATTGAGATTACATCGACATCACTTGTTGTAGTTTCAAATTCCAGGGATGCTTCGTCGAGAGCCTCCAATGATACATTGCAGCAGGATCATTTATGTCTTATAGATTCAATTCATTGGGACCAATTTCTACTAGGCATCTCTTGTTTGTTTGTAGAGTCCCTCATTTTGGATCTAGATGAAACTATTGAGGACATACGAATTCCCTTTGAGGACCACTCTTTTTTCCTTACATCTATTATTGTTACTTCAAAGTTTAGAGTTGCTTCTTTGAAAGCTTCCACTAAAAATGACTTCTTGTAGTAGGATATCTATAGTCTTCCTAATTCAGCTTGGGATGATCTCTTGATAGGTATTTCAAACTTGTTTATGGAGACACATATTGTAGATTTGGGAGACACTATTGAGTGTATTCATCTTCTCTTTGATGAAGATGATTCTTCTTCAGTTGTTGTGAGGGGACACTTTTACCCTCTCATTCATGGTCATTCATTTCAGTTTGACATGAGTGTGGATACTTTAAATTTGGAGGAGACTTCTTCAGAGGAGATATTTAAGTCTTTAGCTTATGCTCTACATTAGTCTCTAGGAGATTCCGATTTGTCATCTTCAGTAGTGTGGCCTAGAATGCCTAATTTGACTATGACAGCTTTCAGCATTGACATGGGGATACTTGAGCTGACTTTAGAGACTTCATACATTTTGCACTTTCTTCCTACATATTCCTTTCAGGACTTGGGAAATAGCTTTCATACACCTTTGGTTTTGTTTCTTCCTAAAGGGAGGAACATTGTTCGACGATCGTGGACTATCTTCTCCATCCAATTTCGAGCATCTACCATTGGATCTCTTTGAGGGGGATACTTAGTCCCTATTTTATTCTCTCTCTATTCTGGGGGTGTTCTCTCTCTATTTATGGGAGATTCTTCTTCCTTGGGGGGAATTTGATATGTACATGGGTACCTAACATGGCCTCATTTGTCGGGACCCATCATCTTTTACATCCTCCCAAGTTGTGCTTAGGGGGGGTGTTGGTGTAGGTTTCTATTTTCCTAGTGGGTTAATTTATTTTCCCTTAGTCCTAGGTTTTCCATACACTTTTATTAAGCTTTCTTAGCATAATAAAGTGAGTTTATGACTAGGAGATAAGTGTGTGGTGTCCCCTTCCTTAAAGGGTGGAACCACTTTCCACTTTTGGCAGCATTGTCCACTTTTGGTGGTCCATCTCCACTTTTTGTGGTTGATTCCTATTGGTTGGATTTTCCACTTACCTCCTCTCCTAAGTTCTATATAAACTCAGTACCTAGCTTGTATTTTCATCCATTCATGCATATTTGCATTGTATTTTTCAGCTTGGAAGCTCTTAATGCAATATTATCACATCAACATTGCATAGTCTCTTGGTGTCCTAGTTTGCATTCTTATGTTTTTCTAGTTTATGTAACTTTTATTTTCTCTTAAAAAGTTCCTTGGGTTATTTAATCTATTTCAAATTTCTAACATGGCCAAGGATAGTGTTATATGGGAGATCAATGTCTAAGATTTGGCAACTAATTTCAATTGTTGTGGGTCCGACCTGGATGGGTAGCTTGATAGATTCTTTAGATTCATGATCAATTTCTTCATATGCTTTAATGGTAATTTTTTTTTGGGAATCGACAACATCATCATAATATCTGAGTTGCTTTATTACACTTAGGATGCAAATATTAAGTCCTAATCCACCATCTACTATGATACATTTGATTATGGTTTTATGGATGTGGTCTTGAATGTGAAGTAGATGATTATGAGAGGGATCAATGGAAGGCATGTCTTTAGTGGAAAATTTGAGGGCTTGTGGAGATGATGAGTGTCTTATCATGGCTTAAAATTGAACAAGATCGATATCATTGGGGACATGAGACTTATGGACGACTTTCTCAAGAAGGTCCTTGTGGATGTGAGATGTTTTAAGCATCTCAAGGATAGATATTTGTACTAGAATTTTGTTCAATTGGTCAAGGATGCTATATTAATTGGTAGGTTGGGATGAGGAGGAAACTCCTTGAATAACGACACGACCACATCAAGTAGTGATGGCATAATTAGGAACTTTGATAGTTATGGTAGTTACTTAGGAAGGACTTTATTTGATGTAGCCAATGATGAAATCAGATGAGATATTGTTGTATGTATAAGGCACTATGTTATATGATGCAAAATTTTCACCATTGTTATGCTAATGAAAAGGATACTTGTATATACCCAAGTTTTCAGTAGGGGATATATGGCCTTTGATAGAGACATCTCCTCAATCAATAAGATCTTGGATAGAGTTCTTGAGTTTCATGCATGAGGACATTTTATGTCTATGAATGCTATGGTACTCGTAAAATTCATGTTCTATGTACCAAGAGGTTTTAGGCACATCAAGACCAAGGGGTTTAATGGGTGGAAATTAGATCATGTTAGTGTGGATGATCTTTTGGAGGACGGTTTCGCTTGGTTCACCCAAGGGGGTATATTTACATCTAATGTGTCTTTTAGGTTGACCTTTAGGGATTTAACCACATGTTGTTGGGGAGATAGATTGTTGTGAGATGATGATGGTGGAGGTATTTGGATATTTTCAACATGTTTTGAATTAGTTACACCATCATTGACCATATTTTTTTTTTTATTCCAAAAATGAGATTTGTCACTAGATTATGGATTGTTGTCTTTGCCTTTTTTTTGTATATCTTTACTAGGCCTTTGGTGATAAGGGATTTTTTAATAGCTACTACTTTCTCTATTATCTCATCAAAGGAATGATCACATTGCATACAAATATGGAATCCCAATTCAGTGTTTAAGTTCTCGACAAAGATAGTGATGAGTTGTTTTTCAGGTATGGGCCACATAAAGAAGCTAGCAAGATGTCTCCATCATTACAAAAATGAGGCAAAGGATTCACCATTATTTTTCTTAATGTTACAAAGATCCATCATGGTGATATCATGTTCGATGTTATAGGAAAAGTGAGTGAAAAATTTATTGGCTAGCTTAGAAAATGTTGTGATTGTTCCATGGAGAAGGTGAGTGAACCAATCAAGGGCTTGTCCACCCAATCGTCTAGGGAAGATCCTCAAGAGCTAAGTGTCAAGATAGGAGACCTCTTGGCATGCAATATATAATTCTTTTAAATTTTCCCTAGGATCTCCCTTTCGCTTATACTTGTCAAATTTAGGCATTTCAAAATTTTAGGGAAATGAGATCATGGTGATGGACTGGTCGAAAGGATAAGGACATAGTCCTTGGAGTGTATAATATTTATTGTGATGTCCTAGTTGAAGTCCCTTAATTGTTTCCTTTATTTGTTGCACATCTTGGGCCAAAGTACTTGTAAAATTGAAGGGAGGTTAAATTGATATTTGGATATGGGAGGTTGTAAGGATGATATGTGTTGATATTAATAAGAGGATGAAATGGGATTGGAAGATTGAATATGTTGATGGGTAGATGAAATGGGGTTGGAAGAAACTAAATTTGAGTTTTGGAGATGATATTATGTGCTAGGAGGAATGGATGTTGAAACATGAGGAGAAGGGATCGAATGTTGAGGTTACAGGATATGTGATGAAATTTTTTGGGTGTGAGAAGGGATTTTGATATGTAAGTGGGATGTAGGATAAAGGGTTTGAGATGAAATGGGGAGATTAGATAGAGATCCTGGAAAAGATGAAGGATTATGAGAGTTAGAAGAATATGGAAGATATGTAGGATTATGATGAATAGAATGTGGGGGTGTAGAAGGAGGTTGTTGGATGATTTGAGATATGTCAAAATTAGGAGGTAATTTGGCCCCTTTGTTTGCTTAGAACATAAGAATATATTTGCAAGGATGCTTCATGACATATTTATGCATCAAATCCATAGCTTGGGTCTCTTGGGAAAAGTCCTCTAATGATGTTTGGGAATCTTGGTCACTGGAATCATGATCATGGATGATGTAAGATGAAAATGGATTCTCCATGGGGATTTGGTGGACAACCTCCTCAAATGGTGTATCATGAGATGATGAAGGGAACTCTTGAGAGGACATAATTTTCTTTCTTGATTGGGACCTTGTGATAGGCATCCAAGATAGAGAGACCTAGGAATGATGAGATGATATGAAAGTGATTAGGATGATTAGGATAGACCTTGGGTTTGAGAGAATAGAGATGATAAAATGGATGGAAAGAGGATAATGCTATAAATGGATGGAAAGGGGATAATGATGAAATGGATGGGTACAAGACCAATAATTTCTCAAGATAATTAGATCCTTGATTGATAATGATGGGGTTTTTCTTACACTAGATTTTGATAATTACCTAGGCAAGGCTTGGGTTTTCTTACTCAAACTTGGATAATCACTTGGGAAAGGCTTGGATAAAAGATGATTTTCTTACCTAAGCTTAGATGATCACTTAGGAAAGGCTTGGATAATCACTTAAATAAGACTTTGATGGGGATTTTGATATCAAGGATGAAGATCTAGATACTCTTCACAAGATTGACTTTGATAAGATATGATATGGATTATGATAAGATGACAAGATAGGTCAAAGATGATAAGAATTCGATATGATATGATAGGATTGAGATTGGAATGAAAGAAATGATGGTGACAAGGATGATATAGATAGGTTGATAGTTGATAGGACCAAAGTCTAAGGATGACTAGATTGTGATTATGGATAAAAAATGATAGGATGAGGGAAAGATAATAGATTTTGGATGGATATTATGTAAATGGTTGATATTTTAGGTGAAATTATAGTTAAGGAAGGGTTCCATGGGTCCGCTCTAGGGTTGCAAAGGTCAAGATTTTAAACTAAGGTCTCAAGATGGTCAAATGATGATGAAATGATAGAGGCATAGCTTTGAGTGACAAAGGTGCTACTTCAGGCTATAAAGGTGTAGCTTTAGGTTATAGAGGTGCATCTTTAGGCTATAGAGGCACAACTTTAGGCTACAAAGGTGCAACTTTAGGTTACATAGGTGTAGTTTCAAGCTACAAAGGCATAGTTTCAGGCTATAGAGGCATAGTTTCACAAAGAATTGTGTAGAGGCACCCTTAGGATGATACACAAGAATAGTTTGATATTTTGGTGGATGGATTTTGATGATTTTTGGTAAGAGACAATCAAACAAGAAGACATAATGGTTGAATTAACTTTAAAGGTGATAAGATAAGTTTCAGTAATACAAGCTAAATGGTTTCACTGGTTTTACACATGAAAACATCCCAAGCATGATAACATAATCTATATTTAGTCAAGTAGAACTGTTAACTTAATGAAGGCCCACATGTAAAAAGTGTAATACCTTAATGAATGGGTAAATAGGGTATGCAAAGGTCATTTACCACCTTTACACCCTTTACCTTAGAAGCATAAGGCCCTACCAAGGAGTATGTGTCACCTCAACAAGAGAAATTACATGGTGAGTAACTTCAAGCATGATATTATAACCTACACCACACTCAGCAATAGCCAATGGTCTTAAGGCTTCTAAAATAAGGTTCTTAGTAGATTTTTGAATGGTGAGGCTATTTGATAGTTCTCAATATTAGGAGAGTCTCTCCTTCTCTCATAACTAAATGAGTCTCGATGGATCGAGGGTCTCACAGCTTGGCTTGAACAACATTGGCTACATTTCAAGGTAAAACTTTCACTCTCCCCCCTTTATATACCCTACCAAAAAATATGGTTGAGGTCATCCTTGAGGTGATCAAATTCCCAAGAAAGTATCTTAATAGAAAATACTATACTATGTGCTTTTGGTCACCCAAGATTGCATGAAGTGCAATGGGAGAGCATACACACAAGCTAGCAAGAACTGGGATAACACTTAGAACATAAAAGAAATAAAGAAATGTTAGATTTTTTATCTCTAAGATCACACTAAGTGCAAGGAGAGAGCATACATCTACACACACTTCCAAACATGATAAACAATGCTAATTAAACCCACTAAGCTACTTTAGATGCCTAGATTAGTGGAAAATAAAGTCTTGAACCAATGAATCTACATCAAACCATTAGTAATCTCAATGATATTGGTTTTTGACAAGTGTTATATAGCTACACCATATGTTAGTCTCTCAAAATGAAGATTAGATGTGAAAAATAAATGAAAAACCCTAGAAATTGCAACTTGAAACTGAAGTGCAATTTACCTAACAGAGGCACCACTTCAGATAGTAGAAGCATAGTTTTGTGATGCAGAAGTACAACTTTATGAAACAAAAGCACCACTTTAGGTTACAAAGGTGAAACTCTATGAAACATAAGCGTAACTATATGAAATAGAAGCACCACTTCAAGTTATAGAGGTGCCACTCTATGAAATAGAGGTGTAGTTTAACTGACAAGCCTTGAAAACAACCTTCGAGAGCCAAAAAATGAATTTTTTCACCAACCCAATTGAGAAACCTACATGATGAGGCTATAGGACACTTTAAAATGCAAATATCTTATCAAAATATGCTAGGTTTATGCTCAAAAGATATCAAAATGAGGCAAACCCTAGGTCACCTAGAAATCTTACAAGAGACTAGTTTTTCAAAACCCTAGAAACCCTATTTTTTGTAAGAAAATAGTGAATCAACCTACAAAAATAGAGTGTTAGAATGGTGTAATCCTATAAAACAAGGCCTCACAAGTTAGATAAACCCTAGATCTAGGTCAATTTGTTTAAATGCAAGCTTCAGAACAAAAGCACAATTTTGGGTGATAGAGGTGTCACTTTATGCAATGAAGGCACAACTCTATGGGACAAAGGCACCTTTCTATGAAATAGATGCACCACTTCATAGTCTAGGACCAAAAATGACATCTACGTCATCAAAACTCACGAATACTTCATGAAAAATGTTAGTTCAAGGACGGGGGTCCCACCGGGCATGCCAAAATGAAGAGATTTAGAAAATATTGAAGGCAAACAAAGGAAGATAAAATCAATATAAATCACAATACCTTCACCTAGAATCTTTTCTTTTCTTCTTTCTCTTTGATGTTAATATGTGGATTCCTCAATTATGCTAAAGCATAACCTTGATATGATTTGATAATGATAATGATAGGCTTGATTCAATAGATATTTTGATAGCATGTAGGTATGATAGATTGATAAGTGATGTAAGAGATGAAAATGAAGGAGTAGAGCCTCTAGATATAGAGTCTTGAAGAGACAAAATCAATGGCTAGAAATATTGATGATGGATGGTTAATATTGAAGGAGAATTAGGGTTTGGATCAAGGATGCAATCATATGACAAGTGTCAAATGATGGATAGGATCTAGGTTTAGGATTGAGATAAGAACAAAAAACCTTATGGAAATGTTTAGGATTAAGAGGTTAAATGAGATGAATGGATAAGGTGAGAATTTAGTTTGACTTTTGGGTAGATTTCTAGGTTCAATGAATCTAGAGGAGAAGTTAGTTCTACATGTGAAGGGGACATTTGTCACATGAGGAAAAAATTAGATTATAATCCATGTAAATAAGATGAAAGGTTAGGATTAGATGGGCACAGATAGAGATAAAGAGCAATCAAATAAAGAAAGTATTTATTTAATTAATGGGATCATGTGAAGGGATATTAATTAAATAAATAATAAATATTAAATTAATTAAAAGGATTGGGATAAAGATGAGAATAATTAAATAAGTAATAAATATGTATTTAATTAATGAGCTAAGGATATGCTAAAATTAGGTGTGATTGGGTAAGGTCATATTTTAGGTGTCTACAATGGTAGAAAACTAAATAGATTGTAATGATTAAATTATTCTAATAATCATGTGGCATTTACAAACAATATATTAAATCTAAATCCCTACAGATATGAGGTCATGGCTAGAGAAACCTAGATATATCACTCTAACAAAATATGCCCTAAATTATGTATAAGAGAATAAACGTGTAGGGAAGAGGAAAAATAGCAAGGCAGAGCATAAAGAGAGGGGCCAACCAATTGAAGTAAAAGACAAGATGAGAAAAACAGAGGAGAGATAGAAGAATGAGAACAATCAAATTTTCATCCATCCTACGTGTTGACCATACCTATGCCAATTTGTGTTTTGTTTAATAGTCATGAGTCTTTCTCAACATGATTATAAGTCATTTGAAGGTTTATTTTCAAAGTTAATGTAAGAACATTATTGTTGCTTCTATTTGGCATATGAATTTTTTGTTTGAGCATTGTTTAGGTTGCCAAGTTTAGGTTGTCTTTCACTGAAAATCCTTACCGAGACTACATCACTCATATACGTTAGATTAAATATCGTTAGATAAAAAATACATTGTAGAGAATGGAAAAAGACCAAGGTGACTTTTTCATGGATACTTGGAATAGGATAGAATTAAATCTTTAAAGGGAGTGTGATTTGTATAGCCATGTCTTATTTATAACATCATAGATTTTATTCTATTTCAAGGGACAACTCTAATCTAGTTTAGATTATATAATATGTCTATCTACATGGAGACATGTATGTCTTATCTAAAATTGTATCCCATATAAATTAGTTTATTTCTTCTTCTTCAATTATAATTAAAAATATATATTATCTTCACAAATATATATATATTTATTTTAAATAAAAAAACGATTTTCATAAAATTTAAAATTAATTTAATTTATAAAAAACAATATATTTAAATTTGTCATGTTTGCAAACATTTAATGGATCAAGATTACCATTTTGCAACATAAAAACCTTAAACAACTTAGTAAAGACTTGAACAACATAAAAAAACTTAAACAATTTAGTAAAGAATTGGTTAAACTTGGACAACATAAAAACCTCTATATAAAAAACCGGTACGTTACATCAAACGTATGAGAAATAATCACATTTAACTTGTTTCATAGGTCTCTTATATAGAGATGAACAGTCTTGCCAACCACCTTATAAAAGATTGAAAAACAATCTTAACCGCTGTCCATGCTCCTGTAAATTGACTAATTAACAAGGTTTTTCTCCCACACCATTGAGTTCTGTAACGAAGCATGGAAGCTTGTATAAAGGGTGTTTCAGTTTCACAGGTTAAAATGTTAACCACCCAGGAAACCATAACGTTTGACGAAAGCTTAGAGTGGCGTGCAAGAATGCAAAACCACCCCATTTGAATTTTACGACCCTTTACATAGACCAAATCAACTTGAAACTAGTTTAGACAAGTTAGCTCAGAACATCTGGAAATGAGTAGAGAGGCAGATAAGAAATGAGAAACCACAAGAAATTGCTCTGATGCACAAAATTATAAGTTGTTGGCCCGCTCTTTACTCCAGGTCAATGTAATTTAGAAGCCATACAGAGCGTAGGTGGTGTTGGGTTGTCACCTAATCAGAGAAAGAGCTCAAATTAACTTTCTTTTTAATTTTTTTGTTGGGTCACGGTAGATCATGAAAGTTCTCGAAGTCATCCAAGCTGCTTTCCTTGACTGTGATGAAGTGGGTATTTATTATAGCCAGTGATGGAGGGAGAGCATCAATTGTAAAGTGTGTGAGGGAAGAGAAAAGATGGAGATGAAGAACAGCTGTTCCCAAGTCATTTGTGTTGCAGTTGTGTGGATGTTAGCAAATGGGGTGTTATTGATGGGTGCAGAGGTGAATGTGCCAGCAGCCTTCATATTTGGAGACTCCTTAACTGATGTGGGGAACAACAATCATCTTACCTATGGTCTTGCAAAAGCCAATTTCCTCTGGTATGGTATTGATTTCCCAGGTGGGGCTCCTACTGGAAGGTTTAGCAATGGAAGGACTATCAACGACATTATCTGTAAGTTATTTGTTTAGACTTTTCAAATCTTGTTAGCTTTCCATTGTCCAAGTTTGAGCTTTTGATTGTGTGTTCTCTGATGTCTGCAGTTAGCAAATTGAATATTCCTACTCCAAAGGCATATCTTTCTTTGTCAGATAAGGATGATGCCATCCTGAATGGGGCAAACTATGCATCTGGAGGGGCAGGCATACTCAACGAAACAGGATTCCTATTTGTACATATATACTATCCATTGCACTGCACTTCTCACTGCATTATTTGCACTGTCTTATACTATCCATTGCATTGCACTTCTAACTCCATTGTTTACACTATCTGATTCCATTCATTGCATGGAACTTCTAACTCCATTGTTTACACTATCTGATTCCATTCATTGCATGGAACTTCTAACTCCATTGTTTACACTATCTGATTCCATTCATTGCATGCAACTTCTAACTCCATTGTTTACAGTATCTGATTCTATTCACAATGATAATGTAAATGTGATTGCAGATTGAGAGAGTGGCAATGGACAAGCAAGTAGAATGCTTCGAGGCTACCAAAAAGCGTATCACCAACAAACTGGGGGAGAAGGCAGCAAATGAATTGCTTGCTGGATCCCTTTACTTTGTGCTCATAGGGAGCAATGATTACATTAACAACTATCTCTTGCCAGTTCCATCCCAAGTTCAGCAGTATGATCCTCATGAGTTTATCAATTTGCTTATTACATCCTTGCAGCGACAACTCAAGGTAATATAAAATACAAAAAGTAAAGTTGGCTTGAACAACATACTCTAAATTTTGACTTGTTTAGATAGTTCATTTGAAATCATACTATTAAATTTATCTATGTAGTATGATCCTCATGAGTTTGTCGATTTGTTTACTACATCTTTGCAGCGACAATTCAAGGTAAGACAAACATAAATATGATGTTCAATCTTAACAAGTAATTTTGGTTTAAACAACGCACTCTAAACTTTGACTTGTTTACATAACTAATCCGAAATCATACTATTAAATTTATCTATATTATATTACTATATGTTTTGATTCTCGGAAAGTTATAGTAGTAGGGCTCTGCTTAAACAATGGCCATTTTTTAATTGATAAATGTTCTGTTGTGACTTGAACCTGGGATTGCAGCAAATTTACGAAATTGGTGCACGTAAAATAGTGTTCAATGGAATGGGACCTCTTGGATGCATCCCCTCACAACGGCTTCAGAATCCTGCGGGTGATAACAGTTGCCTCGATGATGTGAATACATGGGCTCAAAAATTTAACGTGGAAATAATGAAAGTCATAAAGCAGCTTAATTCAGAACTACCAGGGGTCCGCATCAGCTACGTTGACACCTATAACTTACTCATGGAACTCATTCAAAACCCTAACAAATACGGTAAACAAAAATATACATATATTATAAGTAATCTAAATTAGAGTAGAGTAATTTGGTATTGACATAGATCATTTTATTATGTAAATTCATACCAAGACATTAAATAGGGGTATTTAGTGAGGTGTGGTCTTTAAGATATTTAATTTGTGAGATTTGAATTTGGATCAATTTATTTATTGATTTAAAATTATATTAAAAGATTAAATTGTTGTTTAGTGAGATATTAATAATTTATTGAATTATTGTAATGTGTAGGTTTTGATGTTGTAGATGTTTCATGTTGTATTGAGGTACTAATAATTTGTTGATTTATTGTAATGTGTAGGTTTTGATGTCGCGGATGCTCCATGTTGTAAGGTGGACACACAATTTGGACAATTTTGTTTTCCCAACTCGTCACTGTGTAGGGATCGTAGCAAGTACTTGTTTTGGGATGCCTTCCATCCCTCGGATGCTGCCAATGAAATCATGGCACACTTTGTTCTCTCTCACCCCGATGCTCTCCAATTCTACAATTCTCCTGCTCCAGCTCCAGCTCCTGCTCCTACCCTTACTTCACCATCTCCTTCTCCTTAGAATATAGATCATAACCGCTTAGTAGAGGATATTTGAAAACTATTTATATATTATTGAAAAAGTTTTGTTCTAAGATTTCCTTCTTGCATCTTAAAACTATTAAATATTAATAATTTTGAAACTTCAAAGTGTTTTATATTTGTTATATCCAATCATTTTTTCAAACTATAGCTAGCCCTTGCTTGGATTTAAATGATTCAAAATGGGGTCTCATCCATGTGCTTAGATTATAATTATACACTATTTTGGAGCTAACATCTAAAAAATATATCAACTAAATGTAGGAAGATCAAATATGTTAATTTATTAAATTATATTTACTATTAATATTAGAAAATAAGATTTGTAGAGCAGCTTAGTTCTTGTTTGAAATTGTAAGATTGCTTCTATAACAAAATATATGATTTAATGATGGAAAGCAATTGAAAGCTAGGAAAAATAATAAACATATATTTATAGCCTATTTAAAGTCGACAAAAATTGTGGCCTATTTTATCTATTCTCTAGCTTTATTGTATATTAGCTTTAGTCTTGAGATAATCCTTTTTTTTTTTCTTTAAATTGTTTCCTTGAGATATGATTTCTTAAATTTTGGTGGATGTATGGAAGCACATATAACAAATTTATGTGGTGAAATTCTTTGAGATGGACTTGATTGTAGAGCAATAATTGATAACATGTAGGCATTACTAAAATATCTTTTTAATAAGATAAGTAATGCAAAGCTATTATTGGCTTGCATGTAATACATTTCACATTTTAAAAACTTCCAAAACATACCTATAATAATTATAACTCATTTTTATAGATATTTTAGTAGATTTAAAAATGTGATCCATTGGCACCTCCATAAATATTTTCAAACTTCAAAAATAATTAAATTAAGATAAATTTGATTTTTATCATTTCATAAAGAAATAGTAGAAGCATTTTATCATATGAAAATTATATTTAATGAAGCCACTCTAAAAATGTATATAGTGTATAAAAGGTAATTTCAAACAATGAATGGTGTACTTATGAAGCAAATAAATGACAGAAACATGGAAGATACTATAAACCATGTATAAAAGGAATAGCGCCAATGGTATTTATACTTTTTATCATATCAATAGAGGATGTATTTTCTCTTGATATAGACCCAAGGTGTCCAATAGTAGATTCTTGCATTATGTCACATATTAATGATTATTACAAGCCTACAAAGATAATCTTATAACCCATAAATTATTTCTTAAATGTATTTGATGCTTTTTTCTATAGATCATAAGCTTGCTTTAAATTTCTAAATTACAATAATCTTGTAGGGATAATTAGAACTAAGTTGATCTATATTTAAAGAGATATTGGGAAGAATTATATAGCAATTATAAATTATTGTATTTTATAAAGTGAAAATTCAATGTTAAATTCATGTGAATAGGCAAGTGTGTATATTAAGCAAAGGGTGATCCCACAATAATGGTTTACACCTTTTGGGACATCCTGATTTTTGCTAAAATCACATATTTTTAGAAAATATAATGATTTAAGCCTTGAAAATTTCCATTTAAAGGATTCCAATTAAAGAGGGTTTGATCAAACCACCTTAGATCAAACCCCCTTGGATAGAACCCCGCTAGTTTTAAACCATACCTATAATAGAGTCTCCTTTAGACCTATCAAAATGTTGATAAAAAACCACTTTTGATTTACCTTTTGGGGGATCAAATGAATTCATTTAAAATTTATTTTTTGTAAGTATATAGTCCTTATTATAAGCTTCCCAATTTAAGTATAATTTTAAATATATTTAATTTGATTATTATATTTATTTTGTATTTCTTGTGAATGTAGGTTTTTCACCAAAAATCAAGCTCTTTGTTTTGTACATGTGGAAAAATAGTCAATTAACAAAAAAAAATTTGAAAAAATATGTTTATGTTAGGTATTGATGTCCTTGATCTAGCAAAAAAAAAAAAAAAGAATTTCGAGACATACAAAAAAAGTTATGTTGTATACGGTTTGCCTATGTCTAAATTGTAATTGGTTTGATTTCAAAACTTAATTAAGAAAAAAATATCCAATAAAACACTATGAAACCAAATAGAAGTGCTAAATATCATAGTTACAAATATAAATTCGAAAAAAATATAATTTTATCCTTCACAAAAAAAAAGTTATGTTGTATACGGTGAACATCACTCTTTAAAAATGGTGTTTACTGGGATGGGTGACCTCCCAGGATGGCCCAATGCTTCACCTCTGTGAGCATCACCTAGATGCAATGAGTGCTAAGTGGGCCATTCATTATCATGAGAGATGGTTTTTTGTGAACCACTACTCATGAAACATGGGTCAATGAGTTTGACTCGAAAACTACAAGGTTGAATCTTGATAGCAATATCATAATGGTGTTTACTATTAAAAACTAGTTTTTGAAGGAGATGGAAAAAGAAATGCAATATGATTCCAAAAAATTTAAAATATATATATTTAGAATCTACAAACAAAATTTCACAAATCACTAGTTTGTATCATCTTTAAATTCCTCATGGTTTAGTAGCTATAGGTGCTCGAAAGTGAAGATTTAGTTAAAAAAATCAGTTCAATGTCCAATTTGGCCAAAAATTGTAAACCAATATTGTGGGATCACCCTAAATCTACAAATAATATCTTGAGTTTCTATCAATGCTACTCTATAAAAAATGTATATGTGTGGATTTATCCATTGTGGCAAGTTTATAGGAAGAATAATACTTTTAAAACACCATTCAAGTAGTGTGATCACTTTGGAAAAATTTAAGAGAATAGGAGAGGAAGGAGAGAATAATTTTTTCTTAAGTTCTTTAAAACAAACATAACTTGCATTTAGGGTACATTATATCAATATTCAAGTATCTAATTAAAAATCTTATCATGATGATTTCCTCTTATATCTTTAGAATTATCAAATTACATCTCACACAATCAACTAGACACTTGGGGTATACAATTAAATACTCTCTTTGACGAAGTCTCATAGTATTTTGACTAAATATAATTAAATATTTCACTCAGTGACATGAATAGGGGAAAGTGTGGCTAAGTGACACTTTAACTAGATCATCATGTGGTCTATTATAAAAATAATTATTATATTATAAATAATCAATATAATTAATTCACCTTAAAAATATATTTTCAATTCAACATTGCTAACAATGTCACAAAATTAGAGCAAGAATCTGATATTGGAAAGAAAATTAAGTTTGAAATAAAATAAATTTTGGTTATATAGGTAATTACACAAGGATGGCTTCACATGCCCAGTTTGAAACAAATTGTAGTTATAAAGTTGGGGTGTAGATATATATTTTAGCACCATTGAGGACATGAAATCCCAATCATTTATCCCATAATGAAGAAAACCACTACTTATTGATGGGTCAAATGAAGCACATCAACTTTGTTGGAATGGATAATTCTCAATTGAAAGGGAATTAATATTCTTAAGGTTTATATCATCAATTCTTTGCATGTGTGGGCAACATAAAGTTCATTTATAATTATTCCATTTA
>VDFB02379711.1:117510127-117598294 GCA_007258455.2 Sequoia sempervirens
TGCAATTATAATATAATATAAGGAGATATAAGGGTTTATCTATATATGTATTATGAATGGATGAATGACTTTGTTATTAGTACAGCTTGCATTTCCTGATCATCTTAATATCTTATCACAAATGCTTAATTATCTTACTATATCCTTCGGGGTATAAACTGACTACATAAGATGTCTTGGGGTACAAATCTCTAGAATGTACTTCCTCATTCTTCTTTCCAACACTGGTTCCATTGACGAGACCTTAGAGAGAATAGTAAAGAAAGTATAAAGAATAAGAAGGAAAGAAAGTTGGTAGAAAATCTACATCAAACCCTAAGGGCCACCTCTATGAGAGGGGGGTAGGCCATTAAGGGATGACAAAATGGAAAGGGGGAGGGATATTAAAAGATCCCTGAAAAGATGCAATTGTTTAGAAAAATCAAATTGTGCCCATAGGATAGATAAGGATTAATGGAAGTCTGGATCTGGAAAACACATGGGAATAGGAGATAAAAAGAGAAGGGAGATAATTGAAATAATTGAGTTGGGAATGGAAATGAACATAGCAGAAAGGAGGCTAAAATATATTTAGGAAAGATAGGAAAGATACTACAAAAGAATGGAAGAGGAAAAGAAAAAGACTAAAGAACAAAACTCAAAGGCTGCAAAAGAAAATAATAGTAAAGAAAGTGAATGCACCATTGAGGGCGCTACTGAGCACGCTAGTGTGGGTGTTGTCGAAAATAAAGAGGAAGAGTGTGCCATTGTGGGTGCAAAAAAAGGGGATAGAGAAGAGATTCCACACTTATGTTTTATGATAAATTAAATAAATTAAATAATTCAAAACATAGAAGAAGAAATTGAAGATTATGGAAATTCCAAAAAAGAAATAGAACAAGCGGTAGTAAGGATCATGTCACCTCCTACAAATAAGATAAATAAGGAGTGGTTATCACTCGAAACTCTTATATAAAAACTTTAAAATACACCATTTGATGATGATTATTTGTAATGAGTTAGTAACCAAAAGTGTATTATAGATAAGGAGCAAAGGCACGGTATAAATAAGGAAAATTATATAAATCTAACACCTTATAATATAATTACACAATCAAGTAATCAAATGACACTAACTAATTAATGACCATCTCTAAGAACGAAAAGAAACTTTGACCAGATGCAACCCCTAGACCAGGGGTCACCCCTAATTTGATAAGAGTACGAAGGATTTCAACAGAGGAAGTAGAAAAAAATATAGAACAACAAAATACAGGTGAACAGAAGGAAGAGGAAGACAATATAGACATTGAGTGAGCAAAATTTTGATATAGGACATACAGATAGTGACTCAAAAAAAGAACTAATCATGAACACCACTAGGAAATTTCCCATGTTTAGACATGACACAACTAAAGAAACCAAACATGTCTTCATCCTGGAGTCTCTATGGTAAAGAAAACACCTAACTAGAGATAACATCAAACTATTTGACTTTGTCGGATCAATCTAAGGAGAAACATTAAAATGGTATCAAAAAATTATCCTAACCATAATAAAGATATGGAAATAGTAAAAAAGGACTTCCTAGCAAACTTTTCTACCCCAAATTTACCTACAGAGGGAGTAAGTAAACTTCAAGAGCTAATGCAATAGGAGGATGAACACAATCAATGAATTTGATAAAATATTCAAAGAGGTCACTAGACAACTAGAAGAACCTTTAAGTGACAAATAAAAGATTGAGTGGTTCATCTCTAAAGTCCTACCAGAAATAAGAATAGCACTTGATGGATAACATTTCAATACCTATTTGAAATTAGTTACATTTGCATACCGGATTAAAAACCAGTCATGGTGCAAACAAGACAAAAAGCTTTTAGAGAAATCAAGTAATTGGAGAAACTTCTAGACTAGGTGTAGAACAGTTAAGACTCCAACAAGACATCGTGGAAAAAAGAGACATATATACACCTAGACCTAACATATGGTGTACCTATTGCATAAGGGAAGGTCATATTTGAAATGAATGTCCCAAGGAAGTAGGGGAAAAGAAATAAAATGTGTTATGGGTATACCTCTAGAAGGTACCCAAAAAGGTGAATTCAATCTACTATAGGGTTTGTAGAGAGTGGGATGACCACGACATTGAATAATGTCCATCATAGCTATTTCGATTAAGGGAAGACTCTACCATAGCAAGCAACAAAAGACCAACATACACTTGCATATATAAAAGGATTAGCTAAAAGTGAACTATATGTATAAGATAATGGATATATATAGTACCATCATGGCAGTAAAACCAAAGGTCTAAAAACACCATTCAGAATCTAGAACCATACAATAACAATGATATGTTGTGGGGAGGCAGAGGCAGAGGCCGAGGAAGAGGAAGGAGAGCAGATGCCACATGCTTCAAGTGTGGTAAATCAAGACACTTTGTAACTAAATGTTAGGGAGAGAAAAGAAAACAATGTGGATTTTGTGGCCAGGAAAATTATGATTCCTTCAACTGTGATAAGGCACATCAATATTATAAAAATAATACACCACAAACCTTAAATGATGAACCATAAAATTCAAATACAAACAAATATGTAACAACCACCTCCTTCTATAAAGAATTTACTTGGTTTTATTTACCATGCAGTAATAAATTAAGATCATGAGTAAAATGAGATTATTTTTTTCCTTTCAATAACAAAAAATGTAATTGCATAACTGAATATATAAACATTTCATAAAAACTTATCTTGCTAATCGAACAGAAAAAAATAAACAATATTTTTCCTTTTATATTTCAACATGAATGATTTCAATTAAAGAAGATATATCATTAAATTTTAAGGTACAAGATTAAAGATACCATATCTAGATACTTTTTGTCTTCCAATACTCGGAATGTCATCTGCAAGAGAGAGAGCATCACCCAGGTGCTTTACCTCCAACCATGGACCAACGGTCCCTCGCACATTTTCCTAACTGGAAGTGGCCCTACCCTTCAACGAAGGGTATAGTCAAGAATCCTCGTGGTTTTTCCATCTAAGCTATGGTGTTGTGCCCTACTTAACCAATACCATCAAACAACTATGAATACCTTCCAACTATGTATGACATCTCTGATTAGTTAAGAAAATTTGGGACATAGTGAACTGGGAAGTGCATGCAAAGACTATTGTACTCACTTTGGCTAAAGTATTGGATCTAAGTTCAACCACTACTTATGAGTGGAATCATTTTTTCACCCACCTCTACTCGACTTGGAGAACCATATCTGACCCAAGGTTAACTCGAATTAATTGTTTGACCAATGAATAATCATAATGAAAGCTTTTACTTTACACATATTGACTTCCTAGTCAAAACTCAACTGAGTTGTTTAGTTTTATACTTGCTTTGAATTCTTGAGTTACTCTACATAACTCCCTAGGTCTTTGCAACCACCACAAGTTCAAAGCTCACCAAACTTATAAGAGTAACTACTCTCAAAATTATACCTTTGGTATACTTGAAACCAAAAGAGGATAATTTGACCTAATTGGTCATAATATAATATTAAAACATCTATATAAAAAATACCCCATTTGGGTGTTTTCCATTAATGAACATAACTCATTTTAGGTTTTAATCCTTTCAAGACAAAAGATTTGGTCGTGCTTATTCAAAGATTCCATTTTAAATGACAAGGTCTTTTCATAAGAAGATGGTGAAAGACAATAAAGAATAACTACACTTTACACTAGGTAGGCATCTTTATTCAAAAACTAGCATTGTATTGTGCTTTATACTTTTCTACCAAATCCTTAGTTCTTATCCATATAATCTTTAGTGCAATAACAACAAAGGAGATGTCCAGTTTGATATTTGCTTATCATAGGTTCTTTAATGAGCTTCATTTACAAATTGTTTACAATTAATAAAAATATTACGGATTGGAAAAGAAAGAAAAATGACTCCCTTTATGAATTGAGAAAGGATCTCGTTAAATAATTAACAGATTTCATGATTCTTCCATAGCCACATCTTGCAAAAGAGGGTTTAGGGTAAGAAAAACCCTTACTAATTTCAAGAAACAAATTATTTTCAATGAACCCAAAAGAATACTTCAACAAGAAAGATTGAAAAATAGGAAATGATTCTTGCATAAGAAAGGTTATAACCAAGATTGCTTCATTATAGGGTTACAAATAATCATTATCATTCCATCAAATACAAGAACTTAACCAGCAACTAAGACAAGGTAGATAGTAGCAAATTCTTCTACCAAGTGAATAATAGGAAAATGGGAGCTTTATAACCTAGGTCATAGAACACCACTTTTCTCCTATTATCATTCAATAATGTCCTAGGAGTCCTAATTGGATTTACTATCAACCTCACAAGGTGAGTCAATTCTCAACAAGGAAGACCTAGGAGGGGGTTCTTTTAGCTTTTAGGGGTTCACCACCAAGCAAAAGCTTGAAAAAGACACTTTAACATTCAACTTACAAAACCTAATAATGCAAGCTAAATGATGGATACAAATGATGAAATTATGCAACAGGGAGTTAGGATGTGTGTACCTGGGAAGTCTGGAAATGTGATGAGGTTTCTGGAAATGCAAAAATGTTGTCAAAACATGCTAGGGAGGACTAAGACACCCTTATTGTTGTCTTAGTCTTGTTGTTGTTTTTCAGGGCAGACGCGGAATCTTCGGATGTCGGAATAGAATCTGAAAGAATCTCTGCAAAATACCCTTGGGAGGACTAAGACGCCCTTATTGTTTTCTTAGTCCCGTTTGAAATCTTTGAAATCTTTGAATGTGGTCCTAAGCCCCAAGGTCTACACTTGCCTCTTCTCATATTTGAGGTCCTAAATCTTCCAAATATGGGTTGTAGGTGAGTTTCTGTGAAGATGAAAACTTTGCAATGCAACTTTGTAAATTTTCACTTCAAAAGATCTTTAAGTCTTCAACCTAAATCTGCAATCTCAAACATGCAAGAGAGGAAAAAATTGTTGATTGTTAGTGAATGGGGGTTTGCCTTGGTCAAATCCCTTGTAAGTAATTAAACCAAATGATGAAATGAAGCATGAAACATGAAACATGTAAATGATATCACCTTGAATGATGTCTTGTGAAGCAAATCTGCAATCTACCATGTGGTAGCCATGAGGAATGTAGATCTTAGATCCTTGGATTTTATGTGAACAATGGTTGTAAATAGATCTTCAATGTTACATCCACAATCTTGGCTCAACAACATGAATGGTTGCAACAAACCCTTGACATGATGCTTGAATCTTGATGATGGCTCCAGATGCTTGATGAATTGCTCTTGAATGCTCTTGTGGACTCAATTTTGCTAGAATAGATGCTCTCGCAACTTTCTTAGATGAAAATGAGTGAAGGAACCTTGTAAATTTATACTTATTCATGCTTAATATCCTGAAATTGCACCACAACACTTGCCGACATATGAAATTATTAATTAAAGGATGCCAAATCCCGCTAGAATTTGAAATTAAATCCTGAAAAATAAGCCAAGGAGGACTAAGATGCCCTAGGTGGCATCTTAGCCCCAAGGCTTGAAACTTGGGGCACATACTCCAAAAAGGGGCCCATTTGAGATACACTTGAAATTTGGGTCCCAAGACCTTTGGGGGACAAAGACGCCCTAGGTGGCATTTTAGTCTCGACCCAAAAAATCGGGGACACTCAAACAAAATCATTAAATTATCATTTATCATTTGATATTTGTCGGGAATTGCCATAAAAATATATAGTTTATTAGGCTTATGGATGCAAAATAGGACTGGAATTAAGTCATAAAGAAACATAATTAAAGGAAGGCGGGCCCAAACAAGTGTAAAAATGCAAGGGTATGCATTTTACTACACTACACCAAAAATACCATGGCCCTCTTCTTTCTTTTCAATCCAACAAAAATAGAAAAAAGGATAATACACAAAGAAGAATCCCCAAGCTCTTTTATCCACGCTAAATAACTAACTGATCTTCACTTATTTCTTGATCAGGGAAAATAAATACTCAAGCAACAACTTCCTTTAAGGTTGACAAAAAATTTATACCGCCGGACCCTTAACACTTAACCTGACTTGGTGAAATGGCATGCCAAATTGGAGTTACAATTTGCTCCAATAACTGCATTCAATCTCAATTTTTTAGCATCCAAAATAATTCTAGAATGGTTTAAATGATTCTCAAATCCCTCGACCACTCGGTAGCAAGAAACAGTTACCAAGATCTGTTGAAGATAGATATCCAAATATCTTATCCCCCTAATAGATAAAACCATGACTAACTCTATGCTTTAATCGGTTTCAAATAGTTATAAGATGCAGTTGCCAGAGCTACTTTCATGTGGAAAATTCCACGACTGTGCATTAAGAGGGATTTGAATTTCAATCATTATTAACCTGCTACCTATGTGGCATTCATAACATAGCCTATCAAGGCTTAAGGTTGGCGAAAATGCTAAGATGAACTTAGTTTACAAGAATTTTACGTGCTCCTTTAATCTTAGAGTCAATCCTTTACATGCACCACGGCTTGAATAGCCGAAAATGAAACATTAAAGTATAATTTCCATTCGAAGTTTAAACATTAATATTGTTACCAAGTGGTGATCAAAGGCAAGGTCGACGTTTGATAAATATCATCTCTTCTTTATATTGGCGCAATCGCCAAAATGCAATGAACTCATAATGACCAATGTTGATTAACATTCACCATGCTTCTATTAGCATGCAAATTAATATCAATGATATAAAATAACAACTTATAGTATATAATGCTTTTTTATATATATATATAATTTTATTTCTATTAATACACACAAACACATATATACACATGTGAACACATATATACATACACAGATGTATACTCATCATTTACACATGTAGACATATATATCCATATGATCACATATATATATATACATATACATACATATGTGCTCCTTTTGTAACACACACACACACATATATATCTTTATATATTAAGCAAGAAAAAGGTTACCAAATACTCCAAATTACTTACAACCCAAGCAAAACGAGAAAAACACGGCTAAATGACCTTAGGGTTTTACTTACCTTCAAGATGTTATTGAGAACCCTAAACACATATAGGTTAAACAAAGTCAAACACTTGACCAACGTTAAGGTCAGATGGCATTGCTAGAGAACTCTTAAATTTACCCTTCTCTTGGGAGATACTTTCCCTCTCCCTCTAGAGGGTGTGCAAAAATGCTCCTACAAATACACTCAAGTAACAACCAAGTAGTTAGCCGTAAATAATTACATCATAATCATATCTTTGTATTTTCATCAATAGTTCATTCAAATGCAAAAAAATCACATCACATTACATCATAATCATATTGATACATATTCATCAATATTTCATTTAAATGTAGAAACATCATGTTGCATAAATTCATCAAAACATTTATCTTTCCAGATTTCATAGTCTCATATTTCATCATTGTATTTACCATAAAGTAAAAATTAATTTTAGAAATCAAGGTTGGGGTGTAACAAAAGGAGCAAGACTCCTTCAAAAGGTGCCTAGGAACCCAGAAGAGGAAACAAGAAGATGTCACAAGGCAAATAGGGACGAAGGATACACTAGACAAAAGAAAGTAGTATAGGAGAAGAGTAAAGTGGTTGTAGTCACGAGGCAAGGTACCAATAATGAAAGATAGGAAGCAGTACCATTAGAAGAAGAAAGCTCAAAGGGGGAAGAGGGGTTTCGCCCCACCAAACAACAACATGATCAAATCCTAGAATAGGCTAGGAAAATCATTGAAAAGGAACAAGGGAAGGAAAGAGAATAGAATGGTTATTTTTTAGAATAAGAAGTAAGAATACTAAAGAAATTGGCACATATGGTAGGAAAACATGACCCACTCACAAAATTGAAACAAATTTGTAATACTAGAATAGGAAATATATTCTGCAAGTTAGGAGTGTAGGGGAGCACTAGAAAACCAAGTGCATCATGATTAACCTCTAGATTCATAACAGGAAGATCTCTATGTTAATGGTTGATTTAGGGGTAGATGTCAATCTAATCCCAAAAAGAATATGGGAATACCTCGAAAGACCTACACTAGAACCTACCCCATACAACATCAGTCTAGGAGATGGTTCCAAGATGAAAACCTTAGGCACTTGGAGACAAGTGGAAGTAAATGTTAAAGGAGTGAAAAAGTATAGATTTTGAGGTAGTTACAATCAAAGAAATATTTGATTCTTTTGATGCACTTCTAGGACTAAGATGGTTTGTAGATTCACATGGAGTGATAGACACAAGAAAGAAATTTTATTTGCATTGATACGAGAATAGTACACATCCCCTTAGGAAAGAGTCAAGAAGAAACCTATGTATAAGAGGTGGATGCGAAGGAAGATGGTGATGAAAACAAAAAGCTAAACACTATAACTTTAGCTACCTACAACTAAAATTTGGGAAGAACCCAACTCAAAAGGGGAGCTAGAAATAGATGAAATTGAGGGGAGCATAGATAGTGATACTAGACAAGAAGCATAGATACAAGATGAACCAAAAGTCTATTCTCATTGCATTTTTGGCTCCAGAAGGGTATTCATGATAAGGAAGATAGTGGGAGAAGAATTCTCCACAAAAAACATACTACATGACAATGTCACCAACATAAAAGGTGACAAAAAGAAGTATCTCACCATGTCCATCACATTTCACATGGAATATCACACATTAAGTTACCTAAATATTTTGGAGTAGGGGACTTATTGGCATTCATCTCACAAATAGAAAAAATATTTCCAACTGAAGCCCATAGGCTTGATATCCTACCGCATACCCTTACTTGCATTGGCGCATGTTGGTACAACACACATAAGCAAACTATTATAAAGTGGGAAACTTTCAAAACTCTAATAAAAGCAAGGTATTTGTTGGAAGTAGGAGAATATGAGGACATACCCACATATGAGGGAGATATCTTACCACAACATCATTTAGACATGTGTATACACTATTGGGAAGAAGGATACAAATACGATGAAAGACTATACATCCACTTGTTCTATTGGACATTAAACCTTGTAGTCAAAACTTCAGTACATCGACCAGGAGAGACGTGGAGAAACCAAAACATGGGATGAAGTAACAAAAAATTTCCTCCATACTTTTTCTTTCTACAATGAAAACCCTCAAATGCATACCACATTAGCCAAAATGAAGAAAATATATTCAAATCGGAAGAAGACCATGAGATAGTGGTACGACAACCTTCATGCCTTCCACCCAAAGAAGAATGTATATGGGAGTATATTAAATGGTTGGATCGCAAATCAACCAAAGTAGAAAAACATTGTTGTACAGCATAGAATGATCAAGAAGAAGATATGTAAATACAAATAGACCAAGGAGAAAGATAAATAGAAGAATCTACTAAACCTAAGAAGAAATATTATAATGACCCCATCAAGCTAATACAAGAGAACATTACAACAGAAGGAGACTCGAATATGGAAAGAATAGGAGGTCCCACTTGGATGAAAAGGTAGTAGCTCTGATAATAGAAACCCTCTCAGAATTTCAAGATTTATTCCCTAGAACTTTTACAGAAATGAAAGGGATTAAAGAAGAGGTAGGGGTGATGAAAATTCAATTAGGAGTTAAGACGGCCTGAAAAAGACCTTACAAAACTGAATCCAAATATGAAGAAAAAGGTCAAAATAGAAATAGACAAAATGCTAGATGTCAGAATCATCAAACTGGTAGAGGACGCTGATTGGATAAGCCCCATGGTTGTCCAAAATAAGAAAACCAGAGAGATAAGTATTTGTGTAGATTTCATGGAATTGAATAAAGATTGCATACATGATCCCTTTACCACCCCATTCATCGAAGAAATCCTAGAATTAGTTACAGGGAGAGATATAATCATTCACTAATGGCTTTTCCAGATATCATATATGTACACAATAATGTCTTTTGGGTTGAAAACTACCCCTGCGGTATTCAGTAGAATAATGATTAACACACTTAAAGACTTCATACATAAATTTCTAGAAGTTTACTTGCATGGATGATTGGACTATTTATGGACTAGTAAAAGATCATGTAAAAGTACTCTGCATGATGTTGAATAGATGTAGGAGCATGTAAATTCCACTAAATTTGAAGAAATGTACCTCTACGGTGCCCTTTGGGACACTATTAGGCCATATTATATGTAAATAAGGATTAATGGTAGACCCTATGAAAGTTTCCCTAATACTAAACATATCGTTGCCTAAGAATGTACCAAAAGTTAAGACATTTTTGGGATATACAAGGTACCATAGAAAGTTAATAAAGGGATATTCCAATATTGTTGCACCATTAGAAGACCTATTGAAGAAGAAAATCAGTAGAAATATTGAATGGAATGAGGAATCCCAAAAATAATTTGACACATTAAAATAGAAGATTACGAAAGCGCCAATCCTTATATTCCTAGATGGGAACAACCCCTTTCATGTTCATGTGGATGCTTCTGGTATCGCCATAAGAGCAATGCTTACCCAACCCAAAGGGAACAAAGACTACCCCATTTCCTTTTCCAAAAGAAATTATCTACCATGAAGAACTATACTACCACTAAGAGAGAGGCATTGACTATGGTCTACATGCTACAAAAATATAGACACTACCTACTATCCACCCTATTCACTTTCTTTACTAACCATGAACCTCTTAAGTATTTACTTAATAAAATGATAACACATGAACACATATGCAGATGGTTGCTACTATTTCAAGAATTTAATTTCAAAATCATGGTGAAACTAGGTAAAAGAAACCAAGGAGAAAACTACTTATCCTAGATTGAGATTGGAGAAGATCCAAACACTCAAGGAGAAGATCTCCTTGGTGTACATTTATTTCACATTAAAGTGGTACTGGAGGAGTTATAGGAGATTGCCATCTTAATTTCTACAAGTGAATTCCCCAAAGATATCTCATCAAAAGAGAAACAATCACTCGTGTAGAGGGTTGTCCCATACACTTTAGTTGAAGGAGAGTTACACCATTTAGGTAGGGATGATATCTTGAGAAGAGTAGTGTATAAATATGAAATAAACTCAATCCTAAAGGAAGCACACACAAGAGTTAAAGGGGGCCATAACTTCGATGAAATTACAGCCAAGAGAGTACAACTTGCAAGACTATGGTGGCCAACTCTTCATGAAGATGTTAGAGAATATACAAAATATTGTGATATTTGTCAAAGGGTAGGGAAACCTACCACAATATATGAAATTCCATTAAGACCAGTACTAGCATAGAACTCCTTTGAAAAATGGACCATAAACTTTATTGGACCTATTGATCCACCGACAAAACATTCTAAAGAAAGATTCATTATAGCTAGAATAAAATACCTCACAAAATGGGTGAAGATAGAATCCACAAAGGATTGTACCGCCAAGACTACCACAAGATTTTGATATGAGAACATAATTACAAGATACAAATGTCCACTTAGTATAGTGAGTGACCAAGGGAAACATTTTGTAAACAAAATGATAAAATAATTACTACAAAACTTCATGATAACACACAAACAAATCTCTCCTTATCACCCACAAGCTAATGAGGCAAGTGAAGCATTGAACAAGATAATTGGAAAATCCCTTACCAAAATGTGTGATGGGAATATGATAGATTGGGATGTAAAAGTACCTATGGTACTTTGGGTATACCACACATCATATAAAAGGACCAATAATTTCACTCTATTTCAATTAATCTCTGGTGCTAACACTGCAGTCCCTATGAACTTTATACTCCCCAACCTACGTACCACACTCACCTTGTGGTTGGAAAATGGCCAATCCCTGAGACAACAAATAGAAGATTTAGATAAACTAGATGAATATAGACAAATTGTAATGTATAATCACCAACTAGAATGTAAGAGACAAAAAGCATGGAATGATAGGAACTTAAGACTCAAAACATTTAAAGAAAGGGATTTTTTACTACTTTGTGACAACAAGTTCAATAAATAAGGGAAATTAAAGATTAGATGGCTAGGACCATACTATATCCATGATCTAAATAATTTTGGAGTAGTGAAACTTAGACAAATGAATGACACCCTTATGACCAGATACGTTAATGGCCCACACCTCAAATATTACCACTTGCCAGCAAATTAAAAACATCAAATAAAATCAAATTCTAATGTATATTATGTACTATAGTTCAAAACCATAAAAAAATATAAAAAATTAAATACCCAAAAAGCAACCCATCACATCGAAAAAATAAAATGGCTAGAAAAAGGTTCGTGTAATGGGAAACAACATTAAATTCACTACCACTCATTCACCTATTTAACACCTCACACCTCACTTCATTCACTCACATGTCTCCTATGCAATTTGCATTATGTGCTTATTTAGCTAAAACCAAACCCTAGAAGCTCTACGCACTCTGAAAATTTATTTTCTAAGACAATGGCCACCCCAATTGTAGTCAAAATCTTTAAGAAGCCTTGACTCAAATACCAAAAGTACCCATAAAAGGCCCTAGAAACAAATAAGGATGGTAAATTCTCTCAATGTGGTATACCTAAATGATATCTGCAAGTACATTCACGAAAAAATTACAGAAATTGATCACACCAAGTTCAAGGAGCTCTGCATAACACTCCTCCAAGATGATGAGAAGATATTCAAACCAAAATATATAGAGATTGGTTACATAAAAAAGTTGGATATTTGGAAAGACTACCTAAACTTCTATGATGAACACACGTGGGTAAGAATCATACAAAGTTAGGTGCAAGATGAGTTCATGTACTTAGAAAAACCCTACAGGATCATGAAGGAGGAAATTCATGTAGTAACAAGGCTCAACATGGTAGGCAGAATTCTTGTTTAAAGAAGGGCATTAAGAATAATGAGGTACAAAAACTAATCGAAGTAACCCCTAACGGCTGGAGCATAAACATGAAAATAATCACAAATGATGGAATCTGCTACGCCATGATGGGGATTGCATACAAAGTCTATTATGCCAACTAGGAGGACTTGGCCACCGCCATTGCAATTCACATAACCTACCAAATAGCGGTGAAGGGAAAAGATTTCAACCTTTATGAGGTCATATAGGAGAAATTGATGGAGAATATCTAGAAAATCTAAAACTCCAAGTACCACTTTTGGTATGGTACATTATTGATATGCTTAATGTTTTATTTTCTTAAAGAATTACCCAATTTCAAAGGAAAATTTTTGCAACAAAACTAAACGGTGACAACTCGGATTAAATACCATATTTACCAATTCCTAGACGTCTAGTCCTACAAAGCCACATACTGGGGGTTCTTCAAGACCTCCCAAGAACAAATGAAATAAAGGGAAAGGGTTCCCCATGAGTCCACCACCCAATACACTAACACAATAACCTTCATGGTGGATAAGGACTACACATATATGGAAGTGGTAGAACTGTGCACAGTTTTGGTACCATGACTACCCTATGAGCTCACCACACATGAGATATAGATGCTTTTGTTGTTACCCTTCTAAACCAACCCAAGGAGCCTAACAAAAAGTGTTTTGGAACCTATAAATAGGTAATGGAGAGTAGAATCAATAAAGAGGCACAAGAAAAGTTGGAGAAGAATAAAGATAAACTCCACAAACATTGGGGAATACTAGAAGAGGGTTTTCTCAATTCATTCTACCACAACACAATCAGAACCCTCCTCTATAAGGAGATCAAGAAAGCTTCATATAACCTCACTAAGAAAATTAGAAGGCCCCATAACCTCCTTACAGACAGTATCCATACCAAGGAAACCACCGCAAGTCACCCCACAAAAGAGGCCTTAACAAGCAAGGCCCAAACAAATGGAAAAAAGGAAAATGCAGAAGGAAAGGATGAAAGAAGTAGAATAGGTAGAAGTAGAAGTGATCACAAAGGATGAAGAGGAGATTCAACCACCTCTCAAGAGGAGGAAAATAGGGAAACAAACTCCAACACCTACTCCTTAAGTGACTTTGGAGCAACCCCAAATGCCAATTGACATCTTGACAACTACCAATGTCATCCTCCATTTCAAGATGATATATAGGTGTTGAACATGTATGAAAGAGATGAGAAAAATAAAGGCAGGATAATAAAATTCCTTCTCCAATATGTCAACCAATCTAGCAAAGGGATGGATGAAGCAATGAAGGACTTTTGAGAGGAAATAATTACAATAATACGGGAAAAGAAGGCCAAGGAACTCAATAAAGAAGAAGAAATAAGGGAGAAGGCCATCTCCACAATGGATCCAAATATTACCAAAGAATAGAAGAAGGAACTAGTTCAGGCACAAGCCCAAGAAATCCACACAAAACAGAGAGTGGATAAGCTCGTGGAGGAGGATCTAGGTAATATAGAAAAAATTCATCCAAAGAAATTGAAGATGTCACCAGGAAGCTATATGAGTAGATAATCAAGAATGACATGGAAGGGGTAGAAATACCCCACCCACTAGAGAATAATCCAACTAGGGAAGAAAAGGATAAAGGTGAAGACACTAGCCCCACAGAGACAGCCACTCCCACTTCCACAATCTCCACCATCAATTTTTTTTTGGTGCAACAACAACAAATCCAAGCAATTCTATCATCGTAGCTTTTATAAGTACCAATGGTGGACTCACAAGTAGATATGTCTATCATTTCCCCACTATAGAAGATATAATCAAGAGACATTCTCCATGCCACCACAAGGGAAGAATTGCTAAGTGATATGTGATCATAGTGGAGCAACTATAAGATGCATTAGATACACTACAAAATGTCATTCCCTACCTACCATGGGATACTTCACTGCCCATGCCCCAACAATTCAAACAAATGGTGGATAACCTACAAGGAGATTGTCTGCAACAAAGGAAATCATAAGGAAAGAAGCACAAGAGGGGGTCATAAAGAAGAAAACAAAAGAATATACCAAGAAGTGTGCAACCACACACTCTAATTTGGAGGGAAATATCAAAGGGTTGAGTGATACAATCATAAAATCATGGGTGATATTCCAAATTTTCTTATAGTGGCCTACCACAACAAAACGTCTAAGAGAATAAATGACCCAACTAGATAATTAGATAGCACAAGTGGCACAAACCTATAACCCTCCCCAGGATAGGAATGACACCATAAGAGCCCAAGTGGAAACTCTCCACTACCAATTTTAGCAACTCCACACCCAAAGGGAGAAGATCAAGGAGCATATCAAGCAGTTGAGGGAAATTTCCAGCAACCAGATGGCCCACCTATTATGGATAATGGGGGAAGCACAAAAAATAGCCAAAACTATTCAAATCCCTAATAATCTAGCTAACATGGAGGCAATAATATTTCAAATTCAGAGCCACATCTCCACTTTACAATGGGAAAAAACATAGTGGGCCAATACATTGAATCATCTCAAAGGAACATACAAGCATCTCCTCCCCAATTAAGCATCATGTCTTGAGGACAAGACATCATTTTAAAAGGGGGGATGATTTTAGCAGGTCAAAGGCCGAAGTAGATCTTACTGCAGGTTACCACAAAAGGGTCCACAGAGGAATGAAGAGAAATTAGGTGTAAACTTGGAGTCATGTCTCTTCATGGGAAAGCATATATGTAAATGTATATCATATGCAAAAATATATAAGGATAGATATAAGAATATATATATGAGCAAAGACTCAAACTTTCCTTTTATATATAGTTACAATATAATATAAGAAGATATAAGGGTTTACCTATATATGTGTTATGAATGGATGAATGACTCTTTGTTATTAGTATATTTTATTGGATGTTGTGGCTATGTTGCTGATATGTGGTTGTCATTTATGTCAACACTATTAGCATTTGATGTATTGAAGGTTGTATATGTCGAGGATATTGAGAAAATTGTAAAAGAAAGTATTGTAGGTTCCCAGTGGTTCAGTGAAGGTCATGAAGGCGTCGTATTTTGTACATTGAAGATCAGCTGGTGTGGATTAAAGGGTTTTCTATTGATTGTATCTAGTCCATCCATCGGAAGTTTTAGAGGTCCACGTGAAGATTTGATCGTGCTATGAACAGTTGTGTTCTGACAGTATTCTTGAGTGAAGTTTGTGTGATTATGGTAATTCTAGTTGTTGCGGATGTTTCTCTATTGTTTCTTGGTGTTCTTGGATGTTTCTAGATAATTCTCTATCTTTTTGGTACATCCACAAATTAATCAATGTGTTCTTGGTTGAATATTTTTCTCGGTATGATCAATTTTTGTGTTCTTGGCTGACATGATGGTTGTAGTGTGTTGTGGATCTTCGAGGTGAAATTAATTGAAGTATTTTTGTGTTGGTGTTGTTAATTTTGGTCTCCACTATGTTGTGGCCAACCTTGGTGGATTCGCATTGCAAATTTATTTGTAAATTTGGGCCAACATTGAAAATATGTCTTACATTTATGGCCGACTAGGTTGTTGATGTAATCTCATGTTGTGAATATATAAGAGCGATTGTTTCATCGGTGTAATATATGCTTAGTGTGCTCCTATATGTGTATGTGTGAATATCATTTGATTGTAGAGCAGAGTGTGAAGAGGATTGAGCGAAGTGTGAAGAAGTTTGAGCGAAGATTGAAGAAGTTTTTTGTGCTTAACTAGAACTATAATCAGGCTTGTGTAGAAGCTATTTTCTCAGTTCACAATTTGGATGGTTTTAATCCAAACCTTTCTTTGGACAGTGATTCCTCTTTTTTATTTGAGCATTGAGCTCTAGGGAGTGTGCCTAAATGCATGTGCATTCCCATTATTTTTCATTATACTTTTAACAGGGTATAATCTTGTGCACTAACATCCACCGTGGTTTTTCCCCTAACAGAGTTTCCACATAAAAAATCTTGGTTTTCTCTGTGTTTCTGATGTGTTGATTGTTTATGGTTTATTGTTTATTCATCAAATCTGAGATTGAGTTAAGTAAGGTTTGAAAAGGTTTTAATATTCTGTGACAACTGATTCACTCCCCTCTTAGTTGTTTGTCCTTTTTTTTCCAACAATTGGTATCAGAGCAGGTTCCTCTGAATAAGTTTAAAAGCTTGAGGTGATCCGAGATGGCAACATACAAGAAGGAAAGTCCTAGGTTTGATGGAACAAACTACTCATTGTGGAAAACTAGGATGGAGTGTCATTTGAGATGTATTGGTGAACCCTTCTGGAAAATTACAAAGAATCAATATGTTATTCCTCAGAATGGTCCTTCCATTGCTGATGAGATTAAAGAGGCTAAGAATAATGTCAAGGCTATGGAAGCTTTGTTGAGTGCTTTAACAAATTCAGAAATGACAAATGTGTTAGGTCTGAAGATAGCTCATGAGATGTGGACGAAGTTGGAAACTTTGTATGAAGGAGATGTACATGTGAAGATGGCTAAGCTACAGAGTTTAAAAGGCAAGTATGAAAATTTGAAGATGGGTGAAGATGAAAATATTTCTTCTCTTATGAAAAGAGTAAATGAACTAGTGATGGGTATTAGGTGTGTTGGTGGCACCTTGGATGAGGAAGAAATTATGGCTAAGGTGCTTAGATCATTTCCTCCCTCCTAAAAAGAAAAGGCCCATGCTATTGAAGAAACCAAATCATTGACAAATGTGACAAGGGATACACTAATTGGTAAACTTGTTGCCTTTTAGTTGAGTGAATTTGGTTATTTTGTTCCTAATACTAAAACTACAATTAAGGCTATTGTATCCAGAAGAAACAAGCAAAGATATGATCTGGGAGAATGTTCTAGAAAGATATCCAAATATGATGAAGAATTGAAATAGCTTGAAGATAAAGAGAGGTAGAAGAATTGGAAGCATTGATTGTAAAGAAAGAAGGCAGAGGAAAAGGTAAGTATGGAGTGTTGCCTATTAAATGTTTTTCTTGCAATAAAATAGGTCATTTTGCATCAAGGTGTCCTGAAAGAATTCCTAGATCTAAGCCTAACAAATCTAGATTCCAAAAGAAATGTTACTTTGATGAAGAAGGAGTGACTGATGATGAGTTTGATAAAGATAATGGAAATGAAGATGATTGGGTTTTCATTGCTATCAAGGAAAATAGTCATGTGGCTACTAAATCTACTAAAGTTGAGAAAGCTCTTGCAGCCTGAATTGAATAAAAATATCAGTGGGTCATTGATAGTGGATGCTCACATCATATGACTAGTGACAAAAGAAAAATTGTAAGTCTAGAGAAGTATGATGGTGGGGTTGTAAGATTTGGAGATAACTATGCTTGTGTGATTCGTGGCAAAGGATCTATTTTTCTTGGTAGTAAGCATAACACTGATGATGTTCTTTATGTTGAAGGCTTGAAACACAACTTGTTAAGTGTTGGACAAATGGTGGAAAAGGGTTATGATCTTCAGTTCAAAGATGGAAGATGCAAGATATATGGAAGTTCTAGAAATGTAATTGCCTCAGGTAAACAGACAAAAGGTAATATTTTTCACCTAAATGCTGCCAGTAAAAGTTGTTTAATTCCTCAAGTAGATGAAAGTTGGTTATGGCATAGAAGGTTGTGTCATGTGAATTTTGATAAAATTGTCAAAATAAGTTCCACTCAAGTAGTAAGATATCTACCTAAGCTAGTGAAGCCCGCTAGCACAATTTTCAAAGAGTGTTAGATGGGAAAACAGACTAGAGTTTCTTTTCAGAGCAAACAACATCATTCAAATGGATTGCTGGAGTTGGTACATACTAATCTATGTGGTCCTTCCAGAGTCAGAAGTCTCCATGGTGAAAGGTACTTTATGTTGCTTAAATATTGATGATTATTCTAGAATGATATGGGTTGCTTTCTTAAGAGAAAAATGTGAAGCATTAGAAAAGTTCAAAATTTTCAAAGCTATGGTAGAAAATGAGAAAGGTTTGAAAATAAAATGCTTAAGGTCAGACAGAGGTGGTGAGTTCACCTCCAAGGAGTTTAATTCTTTCTGTGAAGAGCATGGAATCAGAAGACAATTATCTGCTCCCCGAACCCCTCAACAGAATGGTGTTGCACAAAGGAAGAACAAAACAATTCTGGATGTTGCTAGAACAATGATGATTGAAGGAAATGTGCCTCACATCTACTAGAGTGAAGCAGTAAGAATTGTTGTGTATACTTTGAACTAGGTAAATGTAAATGGTAATTCTGGTAAGACTCCTTTTGAACTATGGTTTGGTTATAAGCCTACTGTTAAATATTTCAAGATCTTTGGAAGCAAGTGTTACATCAAGAGAGATGATGATATAGGAAAGTTTGATGCAAGAAGTGATGAAGGAATATTTCTAGGATACTCTACTAGAAGCAAGGCCTATCGGTGCTATAATAGAAGATTAAAAAAAATGGTTGAGAGTGTAAATGTCAGAATTGATGAAGACTCTGCTAAATCATCTAGATATTGTGGATATGATTCAGATGAAGACAACACAAACAAAGGGAAGAATGCTCAGACACAAAATTGTGTCATATGTACTGGTAAGACAACTTCAATTTGTTCCAGTAAATCAAGATAGTCAGGAAGCAAAGACAAGTGCAAGTGCAGAAGAAAGGGTAGAAGAATCAGAAGTTCGAGAGAATCCTAAAACTCTGAGGTATGTAAAGCCAAATCATTCTGAAAATCAAATTATAGGAGATAAGAATAAAGGTGTGCAAACTAGAAGAAAGATTGTAGAAGAGTATTCCCTGGAACCTAAAGATGTCAAAGAAGCCTGCAATGATGAACATTGGATGGAAGCTATGAAGGAAGAACTGATGCAGATTGAAAAGAATGATACATGGATACTTGTTCCCAGACCAAAAGACAAGAATGGATTGGAACCAAATGGGTCTTTTAGAATAAGTTGAATGAACAAGGTGAAGTGGTCTAGAATAAAGCGAGATTGGTATGTAAAGGGTATTCACAAATGCAAGGTATTGATTTTGGAGAAACCTTTGCTCTTGTTGCTAGAATTGAAGTTGTAAGGTTATTTCTTGCTTATGTTGCATATAAGAACTATAAATTCTATCAAATGGATGTGAAGTCAGCTTTTCTGAATGGTGAGCTAGAAGAAGTATACATTGAACAACCTGATGGATTTCAATTGACTGACAAAAAAGACTTGGTTTTTCGATTGAAGAAAACTTTGTACGGACTAAAGAAATCCCCAGAGCTTGGTATGCTAGATTAGACAAATACTTACTGAAGCTTGGATTCAATAAAGGTATTGTTGACAGCAACTTATATTTGAAATTGGATCATGACAAAGAGTTGATTATTGAGGTCTTTGTTGATGACATTATTTTTGGAGGAGATGATAATCTATGTATGAAGTTTTTTGATGAAATGAAGAGTGAATTTGAGATGAGTATGATTGGAGAGATTAAGTTCTTTCTGGGATTGCAAGTTACTTAGTTAGATAAGGGGATCTTTATATCTCAGTCAAAATATGTGAGAGAACTGTTGAAGAAATTTGGCATGGATCACTCAAAACCTGTTGGTACTCCCATGATAACCAGGTGTAAGTTGACACAGAATGATGATTCTCCTAAAGCAAATCAAACAAGATATAGGTCGATGATTGGTGGATTTATCTATTTAACTCAGACCAGACCAGACATTATGAATGTTGTATGTATGGTTGCTAGATTTCAGGTTGATCCAAAAGAGTTTCATGTGACTGCTATTAAGAGAATCTTCAGATATCTGAAAGGAACAGTTGATTTTGGGCTTTGGTATCCTAAGGATGATGATCTTACTATGAATGCATATACTGATGCGGATTGGGTAGGAGATGTAGATGACAGAAAGAGTATTAGTGGTGGTGCCTTCTTCCTAGGGAAGAAGCTGGTGTCTTGGTTGAGCAAAAAGTAGAATTTCATTTCTCTATCTACTGCCGAGGTAGAGTATATTGTTGTTGCAAACAACTGTACTCAGGTGATGTGGATGAAACAGATGCTGAAAGATATCAAAGTAGTATATGATGAACCTATTGCCATATACTGTGACAACTCAAGTGCAATAAACATATCAAAGAATCTGATGCTACACTCTAAGACCAAACATATATCAATCAAGTTTCACTTCTTGATCGAAAAAGTGAGTGAGAAAGAAGTCAGACTAGAGTATGTTCCTACCAAAGAATAGATTGCAAACATTTTCACTAAGTCGTTGTTGAAGGATACTTTTGAGTATCTCAGAGGGATGCTAGGGGTGATTACCCCTCTTAATATAAACTAAATATGTATTTACTTGCATCAATCTGTGTGCTTAATTGCTATATCCTAATTCGGAATGATGTTTATGTGGCTGCTACTCAAGGGGAGTAGTCAAATTTGCAGATATGTGGTTTAGAACCTATATGTGGAAAGATAATGTTTATCTTTTCCATTGATTTCAAAGGGGGAGAAGAGTCATGTGAAAAACTATTTCTTATCTAGAGTAAAGAGTCTTGTGGGGAGAAGACCATGTAGAAGAACTCAAGGAAGAAGAGTCAGAATCTAAGTGTTGATTGGGTTGATGGTGTTTTTCACATCATGTGTTGCCATCAATGCCAAAGGGAGAGGTTGTTGGATGTTGTGGCTATGTTGTTGATATGTGGTTGTCATTGATGTCAACACTATTAGCATTTGATGTATTGAAGGTTGTATATGTTGAGGATATTGAGAAAATTGTAAAAGAAAGTATTGAAGGTTGTATATGTTGAGGATATTGAGAAAATTGTAAAAGAAAGTATTGAAGGTTCTCAGTGGTTCAGTGAAGGTCATGAAGGTGTTGTATTTTGTATGTTGAAGATCAGCTGGTGTCAATTAAAGGGTTTTTTGTTGAGTGTATCTATTCCATCCACCAGAAGTTTCAAAGGTTCATGTGAAGATTTGATCGTGCTATGAACAGTTGTGTTCTAACAGTATTCCTGAGTGAAGTTTGTGTAATTTTGGCAATTCTAGTTGTTGCAGATGTTTCTCTGTTGTTTCTTGGTGTTCTTGGATGTTTCTAGATCATTCTCTATCTTTGTGGTATGCCCACATTAATCGATGTGTCCGTGGTCGAAGATTTTTCTCGATATGATCAGTTTTTGTGTTCTTGGTCAACATGATGGTTGTAGCATGTTGTGGATCTTTGAGGTAAAATTAATTGAAGTATTTTTGTGTTGGTGTTGTTAATTTTGGTCTCCACTATGTTGTGGCTGACCTTGGTGGATTCACATTGTAAATTCATTTGTAAATTTGGGCCGACATTGAAAATATGTTTTACATTTATGGCCGACTAGGTTGTTGATGTAATCTCATGTTGTGGATATATAAGAGCGATTGTTTCATCGATGTAATATATGCTTAGTGTGCTCCTATGTGTGTATGTGTGAATATAATTCAATTGCAGAGTAGAGTGTGAAGAGGATTGAACGAAGTGTGAAGAAGTTTGAGCGAAGAGTGAAGAAGGTTTTTTGTGCTTAACTAGAACTGTAATCGGGCTTGTGTAGAAGCTATTTTCTCAGTTCACAATTTGGATGGTTTTAATCCAAACCTTTCTTTGGATAGTGAGTCCTCTTTTGTATTTGAGCAGTGAGCTCTAGGCAATGCGCCTGAATGCATGTGCATTCCCATTATTTTTCATTATACTTTTAACAGGGTATAATCTTGTGGACTAACATCCACCGTGGTTTTTCCCCTAACAGGGTTTCCACGTAAAAAATCTTGGTGTTCTCTATGTTTCTGATGTGTTGATTATTTATGGTTTATTGTTTATTCATCAGATCTTAGATTGAGTTAAGTAAAGTTTGAAAAGGTTTTAATATTCTATGACAACTGATTCACCCCCCCTCTTAGTTGTTTGTCCTTGTTTTTCCAACATAGTTTGCATTTCTTGTTCATCTTAATATCTTACTACAAATTCTTATTTCTCTTATTGTATCCTTTGAGGTATAAACTGACTACATCAGAGGTCCTAGGGTACCCTATTCTTCTTGCCAACAGTCTCAAAGCATGTTTTTCTTTTTAAAAGGGTAAACACTTTTGACTTGGAGCTATGAATCGATGAGGTCACAAATGGGGGGCCTCATCCCCAATTTAAACATTCAACAATTACACTCTAGTGGGGTTTGAACCTTGATGGCAAGAACAACACCACAACAACTTAACCATCATACTATGCCACTATTGGCATAGTCTCAAAACATGTTTATTAGAAATTGACTATCAAATTTAGACCTAGACTAACCTTACGTGTTAAGATTGATAAGGTGCATGGCAATAGTCATCAATTTTGGGTTCATCAAGTGGCATGCCCCTATTAATTCATTTTCTAATCTCCCAAAGATTGATAGCTTAATTTTTTTCATGGTGAAATTAAAATTTAATAGTTATCATTCATTGTGGAGAGTGTGTAAGTGTATAAAGAGTAATAGGCATGTTATAGTCTAATGATGACCCAATGGACCAACTCATAACCCCATATGACATGAAAAATAAATAAAATTCATCTTCAAATATATTCCCCTTGATGGAAATACTTAGACAACTCCTTAAGACTCTTATTTTGGATTTTTTATTTATCCTAAGTCATTTGTAAAGCATTCATAGTCTCTTTCAATATAAACATTTGTGTTTTTGGATTAAAGTTTCAAATTCACCCCTTAAGCTATTATTTCACCCTAGTGAATGATTTTTTTCCAAAAGGAGTGAACACGTGTTAAAATTATGTCAATGGTCCTTTGCATGCACTTGATTTTTCTCAATATTCATCATTTTTCTTAAGTTAATGTCTCTTTTAGATGTATTACATTTAGTATAACTCTTTATATCTACTCTAGATCCAATCTCTATAATATTAATAGAGATATTTTTTTATTTTTGAGGATCTGAATTCTTATGAAATTTTCCTTGATAGAATTCTAAGTTTTGGCATCAATTTTTTAGAGAACTTGATCTAGATTTAGATAAAGGTGTTGTTAATATATGCATTCAAGCAACACATATTCTAATCTCATTACAAAATATATTAAAATATTTTTTTGAGTGTTTTAATCATCAATAATATATAAATATCTTCTATTTTTTTAATCATTTCAAATTACCATCTTTGTCATAGGAAAAAATTCAAGGCTCCCACAACTAGAATTTTACATAGTTATAGTCAACTTCTTGTTCTTGTGAATTTATTTATTTATTTTTATTTCTCCCTTGCTTCCACTAATAGGGAAACTTTCTACAATTAAAGGAAGGAGAGGGTACCAAACATATTGGGTCTCTAAGAATGATTGCTAACATAAAAACTACTCTAGGCTTCAGATATTGCTAATACCAAGAATGGGCTTATCATGGAATTTTATCTTATTAGATTTTTTAATATATTTGTTTGTAAAATTTAGATTAGTTTCATGTTTATCATGGTAAATAATAAATTTATTTTACAAAATTATAGTCTAGATTAATTAGTTGGTATTTTCTTCAAAGTAATCAAATTGAAATAACAAATCAAACCTTTCATTGCATATTAAAATTATAATTTTAAATTCAAATTTTATTCTCAAATCACCAAGAAATAGGAAAATAAAGGCATACACAAAAATTTATAAAAACCACATACTATTTGTTGAAATTGAAAGAGAATTACTTCTCGTTCATTGCTTGTTCCTATTTTATGTCTAGTTTTTTTCTTGGCTAAAATTATATGTTCGAAAAGGGAAGAACAAAAGAAACATTTATTTTTTATTCATTAAAATAAATTGGTGAAGATCTTTACTTTTCAACAGTATTTTAATTTTAGATTAATTGCACACAACTATAAAATTAATCATAAAAAATTATTCATTTAGTTAAGTTTTATCATATTTACATAAATTAGTTAGTTTATTGTAGCATTACTTTAAATATTCCAAACACATCAAATAGATTAGTGTAAAGAAGGGGGATTCGCTACTCACGAGTTCTCTTCATTTAGAGAGCCTCTTGGGGTGAGCTTCCCTAAACTACCTCAGGTACAGCGCATGAGTTCTAGAATCAGAAAGAGCAGGTCACAGAAATTCTCTAGACAAACTGACAAGCTCTCGGCCAAAGGACGACAACGCGAGATATGGACGACAGCACAGCGCGTTGGCGTCCTAGAGGCGCACCGGTGTCTCATTCGAACTAGAGAGTGAATTTATCACAGAAAATAGCTAAATGACTAATTCTACTCTAATTTCTAGAAACTTTTAGAATGCAAAAAAAGTAACAAGATGTAATAGAACTAAAATAAAGTAAAGTAGAAAAGATAAAGATAAAGAGAAGAAAGGAAAGAAGATGCTCACAACAATCCAAGTAATGAAGCCTCTAGCTAGTAGATATCTTTAATAAATGTGCCTATAAGATCTGGAGAAAGTGTTGGGGCTATATAGGGGTTTGCCTCAGTCAAACCCCTGTTTTGGTGTTCCCACCTCCACGGACAGCCAGATAGATAGAGAGAAACGAACAAAGCATGTGGTGAAAGAAAAAATCGCTTCAAGAGTAGAACCCACACCACCAAGTATGAGTGATAAAAGGAATCCCCACTCGAGGAGGAGAACCTATATCACAAAAGAGGTGATAAAATCAATCCCCGCTCAAGGAGGAGAACTCGTATCACAAAGCAAAGATGCACTAGAAAAGAGATGTGGAATCCCAAGATACTCACAAGCATGAAGTGAAGAGAGATAGAGTTGCAAGAGCCAAAGGAGCTGCAAAGAGGGAGAGCAAGATAGTTGCAAATGTCGAGTGTAGAAAAGGGTGTGGCTAAGAGAGCTTGAGAGTGTTGTAACAAATAAGGGAGTTGTGCAAGCAAGAGCAAGATAGGAGAATGCTTGAGAGAGGGGCCAAGAAGGAGAAGAAGTTAGAAGTTAGAGTGAAGCTAGAATCAAAAGAGTGGAGCTGGAAGAAGTTAGAGAGAAAAATGAACTGAAAGGATAGCTTTTAATGAGGGAAAACAAGCTTCTCCAACTATTACAAGGTGCCCTGAGCTGTTACCACCAACAAAAGGTGAGGAAAAGTGGCAAGAATGCTCAAAGATAGTTGTTTGAGCATTGAAACATTGCAGGATGCTAGCATGGCGCGCGGATGTCTGCGCAGCATGCTAGTGTTTGGACACGTCACGTTACAAAATGATGCAAACAAGGAAGGCACAAAGTTTGATGCAAAGCTGACATGTGAGGGTAGTTGCTGAAAAGGGGTGTTGGAGCATCTGAGAAGGGAGAAAGCCTGATGCAAGGGCTAAAATGAACCTACACAAATGCTAAGGGAGTGGTCACTAAAGTGGACGCAAGAATGTATGTGAGATTGCAAGGGGTGCAATTTTACGACTATACATTTTTCCCCCACTTTAATGGGCATATGAATCTACATTAATATGCACGCTAAAGGAAATCTACTAAACATAAATAACATCATATGCCAAAAGGATATTGTAGAGGAAGCAGACAACTCTTCGAACCACGGAAGCATGCCTCCAAGTTGAAGACCTGCAAAACAAATGCATTAGACAAGAAAAACCTGCATCATAACAATGTTAGAACATAAAAATCCCCTAAAGGATTTGAGTTAGCAAAGTGAAAGAGACCTTGATGTAGAAGGTTGTCTCAATACTATGCATCGTCCCCAAACAATAACACATAGAAGAAATCTAAAATGAAGCAAGGAAGGGCATATACTCAGGATGAAGAAGATGCAAGTCTTTGATTCGGTATACACACAATTGAGAAGAGAAGAGAGCATTTAAGAATGTAAGTGCCTCACAAGCCTGCAGACCTGCAAGGAAGGTGTCCTCAAGGATTTCTCACATGAAGGGTACCTAGAAAAGTTCCTTATAGACCTGTAGACCTGTAAGGAAGGTGTCCTCCAAGATCTCTGACATGAAGGAAACCGAGAAAAGTGTCTTACAGACTCACAAACCTGCAAGGGAGAGTCCCCCAAGATCTCTCACATGAAGGAAGCTTAGAAGTGTATGCACCTCACAGGCCCACAAACCTACTAGGAAGCATCCCCCAAGATCTCTTGCATGGAGAAAGTTGGGAAAATTCCCTATAGACCCGCAAACCTATAGGGAAGGTGTCCTTCAAGATCTCTTGCATGAAGGAAACCCAGGAAAGTGCCCTACAGACCCGTAGACCTATAGGGAGGTATCCCCCAAGATCTCTCACATGGAGGAAACCCAAACAAAGTGCCCTACAGACCCGGAGACCTGTAGAAGAGCCACCCCCAAGATCTCTCACATGGAGGAAGCTTAGAAGAAGCACCTTATAGACCCATAGACCTATAAGGAGGTATCTCCCAAGCTCTCTCACATGGATGAAACCAAAGAAAGGGGACTTCATAGAGTCAGAAAGCGGCTTCACAGGTGCACCTACAAAGCGACATGTTTACCCACAAGTAGAACATGTCCAAGAGTGGCCACACAGGAAAGTAAGTAGACAGTCACGCAAACTATTGATAGATTGGAAAGCTTTCAAAGGGGTCCCTCGAGAACCCTTCAAAAGAAGAGGGGTCCACTCAAGGGACGCACTATTTGAAAAGCAAGGTCTAGTCAGGCTACCCCCAAAGGTCTAGTCAAGCTGCCCCCAAAGGTCTAGTCAAGCTGCCCCCAAGCTAGACACTAAAGAATTCATTTGAAAGAAAATATTTCAAAGGGGGTCCCTCAGGAACCCTTCAAGAGAAAAAGGGATCCACTCAAGGGATTCTTCATTTGAAAGATATAGAGAAGAGAGGGGGTCCTTAAGAAGGACCCACATCTCCAAAACAAGTTATCAATACCCCTAGCATATAGGGGAGGAGAACCGTAAAAGATACTTAGGACATGCAGGATAGAGGTAAAACTCGATATCACTTATCATGTGAAGAAAAGGCAGGTGCATCAATCAAATGGGAGTTTCATGGCACCTGAATCAAGAAGTTGTTGTATTTTGTCCTTCAAGGCTTTTCATTCACTAGTGGAATGGCCAAGCACTCAATGGTATGCACAGAAAGAATGCTTTTCTTTATCATGCTTATGAAATTTCTTACATGTAGGAGAAGGAAGAGTAATCAAGTGGGCTTTAAGAAGCCTCAACAAGATATGCTCTTGCTTAGATAAAGAATGAGGAGCAGGAAGCAACCCTTTCTCTTGTGGAGAAAATTCTAACTGCTCACAAGAAGAAGATAGGAAGATAGAAGACAAAGGAGGATCTACATGGAGAGTATTATTCTGGCAACAGGGATCATACTCTTCTACGATATTTCCATCATCTTTCTTGACAGGATTACTAACATTAACATCTTCAATAGAAGTGCAATCAGCTTCCTTAGAAGGAGGAGAATCGACATCAATGGCATTACAACTGTTGCTCACACTATCTCGCAATACAAAAGAATTATCATCTTTGATAGTGGGTGTGGATGATGTTATCAGAAGGTCTAAGTGGATCGAGTCAACTTTATGCTTTCCAATGAAGGATTCTATAAATTCTAGAGAACCCCAATCATCACCAAGACATGCATTCCTTTGAGAAGAGGTAGACTTAGGATTTCTTGCTTCAGAAGGATCTTCTTTAGGGACATCTATCTCAAGAGTATCCTTTGTAGTAGGTACTGTTGGAGTAAACATCGACACATTGGAAGATACTGAAGGAATAAGAGTAGGCACAACCAAAACCTAACCAATGGCTGCCATCTCACATAAGTGCATAGCATCAAGGTCAACCTTGAATATTACTACTATATTGTTAGCAATGAACTTAATTGATTTATGCAAGGTAGAAGGGATTGCACCCATAGCATGAATCCATGGTTTACCGAGAAGAAGGTTATATGGTAATTTTTCTGGCATGACATATACAAGGGTAGGTACAATAATGGATCCCAACCTCAAAGGCAAGACTATCGTTCCTAGGGCTTGTCGACCAACATTATCAAACCCATGAATGACAATAGAAGAAGCATTAAGCGAAGATGAATCAATATTAATTTTAGGAAATAGATCAATGCTACATACATTGATTGTCAAACTAGCATCAACGAAAGTATGTATAATGCTAATTTTATTAATATTAACTATTATCATTAAAGGATCTTCTTGTTTCTACACATCTGGGGGCAGAAGTTCCTATGGATAGAACGTGATATTCGGCGAATCCACACGAATAAGACCCATCAACGCATTAATATTTGGCAGCCTAATAGAGGCAGGCAAGAGGACCTTTTGTAAGGCTTCCTAAAGCATACCTTGATAAACTAGAGTAGACTGAAGCAAGTCCCACAACAAGATCTTGGTTGGAGTAACACAGAGTTGCTCGGCAAGATCGTAATCACCGGGTGCTTTAGTTGCAGGTTTAGATGCTTGAGGAAGGCTTGGTTGTTTATTCATTCTATTCCCATAAGTATGGGCTACCACTTTATAAGAGGGAATCATAGAAAGATCAAGAGAATCACCATTAAATGAAACACCATTAATAGAACAAACCCTTTTAGGGCAAGGACTAGTTGGAGTCACATAAATAACTGGTCTCTTAGGCCTTTGAGGGGCAGCAAAGACATAGATTACATTTATAGACTCATTGCAACTAGTAGAATCATTTGAAGAAACATTCTCAACATCGATCCAAGGAGGATTAGATGTGGAAGGAGGTTCATCATCCGCTAATACATCATCCCTAGAGGAGAGTGCATCAGAACAAAGATGAGATTCATCATTCAAAAATGCAACGTCTCTAGGAGAGTGCATTAGAAGGAATAGGAGATTCATCATTCATAAATGCAACATCTCTAGAAGAAAGTGCATTGGAAGGAATAGGAGATTCATCATTCACAAATGCCTCATCTCTAAAAGAGAGTGCATTGGAATGAAGAGAAGGTAAAATAACATTAAGAAAGGTACCAATGATTTCATCTTCTTGCAACAAAATATCCTCTGAAGTAAGAGGACTTTCGTGAGAAGGATCAAAGATTCTAAGTGACATGGGTAAATCCAAGTCATCATCGCATGCATGAAATGGAACATCATTAATATTTTGATTAAAATTAGATACTGAACTAATAAAAGAAGGCATACGATTTTTTTGGTATTTTCTATGTTCTAGTAATTCGCGTTTTCGAAGGTCTTCAGAGTGGAATTTGAGGTTGGAACTTGCGTTGGTCCCTAAAATTTAATTTCCAAAGGCACTTGTATTTTAGGAATTGAACTAGTTCTCTAGAAGACCTTTCCAACGATGCAAATGGTTCTGAATTCTGAGCACTGAGTAGAAATTTATGACCCCGCCAAGTAGGGGTAAGTAAATTCCTAGTTTTTTTGAAAAATATACCCTTCTTCACGTCGGGTTCACCAAAATGTAGAGAAGGGGGATTCACTACTCATGAGTTCTCTTCATTCAGAGAGCCTCACGGGGTGAACTGCCCTGAACTACCTCGAGAACAACGGGAGAGTTCTAGAATCAGAAAGAGCAGGTCACATAAATTCTCTAGACAAACTGACAAGCTCTTGGTCAAAGGACGACAGAACAGGGATACAGATGACAATGCGACGCACTAGCATCCCAGAGGCGTGTTGGCATCTCGTTCGGACCAAAGAGTGAATTTATCATAGAAAATAGCTAAATGACTACTACTTCGATTTCTAGGAACTTTTAGAATGCAAAAAAAGTAACATGATGTAATAGAACCGAAATAAAGTAAAGTAGAAAAGATAAAGATAAAGAGAAGAAAGGAAAGAAGATGCTCACAACAATCCAAGTAATGAAGCCTCCAGCTAGTAGATATCTTCAATACCTGCGTCTATAAGATCTAGAGAAAGTGTTGGGGCTGTATAGGGGTTTGCCTTAGTCAAACCCTCGTTTTGGTGTTCCCACCTCCATGGACAACCAGATAGATAGAGAGAAATGGACAAAGTGTGTGGTGAAAGCAAAACCCGCTTCAAGAGTAGAACCCGCACCACCAAGTATGAGTGATAAAAGAAATCCCCGCTCAAGGAGGAGAACCCGTATCACAAAAGAGGTGATAAAAGCAATCCTCACTCAAGGAGGAGAACCTGTATCACAAAGTAAAGATGCAATAGAAAAGAGATGTGGAATCCCAAGATGCTCACAAGCATGAAGTGAAGAGAGATAGAGTTGCAAGAGCCAAAGGAGTTGCAAAGAGGGAGAGCAAGATAGCTGCAAGAGCCAAGAATGTAGCAAAGGGTGTGGCTAAGAGAGCTTGAGAGTGTTGTTGTAACAAATAAGGGAGTTGTGCAAGCAAGAGAAAGATAGGAGAATGCTTGAGAGAGGAGCCAAGAAGGAGAAGAAGTTAGAAGTTAGAGTGAAGCTAGAAGAAAAAGAGTGGAGCTGGAAGAAGTTAGAGAGAAAAATGAACTGAAAGGATAGCTTTTAATGAGGGGAAAGAAGCTTCTCTGGTCGTTACAAGGTGTCCCAGGCCATTACCACCGACAAAAGGTGAGTACAAGTGGCGAGCATGCTTGAAGACAACTGTTTAAGCATTGAAACATTGCAGGACGCTAGCACAGCGTGCAGACATTTGCACAGCACGCTAATGTCCGGACACGTCATGCTACAAAACAACATGAACGGGGAAGGCACAAAGTCTGATGCAAAGCTGACACACAAGGGTAGCTACTGAAAAGGGGTGCTAGAGCATCCTAAGAAGGGAGAAAGGTTGATGCAGGGGCTAAAATGAGCCTACACAAATGCTAAGGGAGTGGTCACTAAAGTGGATGGAAGAATGTATGTGAAATTGCAAGAGGTGTAATTTTACAACTATACAATTAGAAAAGACAAAATCAAAACAAAAAAAAAAGCACTTGCATGTTAAACATTATTCCAATCAATTCCTGACAAGTGTTTAATGCTTTGTATCTACAAAACCATTTCAAACATTCAAAATATTGAATCCATCCAAACACTTCAAACACTTGCAAACATTTGAAAGTAAACAAACTATTGAAACGTGCTTAAACACTAAAAATTCAAAGACGAACTAAAACTCAAGTAGAAATGGTGCATCTAAACTAAAGGAATCAAATGAATCTTGAACTATTTTTTTATCTCCTTTGATCATCCTAGGAATTTCACAACTACATTGTTAGGGGTGTGATATTTACTTTGTAAATCCTATATATTTATAGTAACATTTAGTTCTTATATATGAAATAATGTATGCATCTCCAAGAACCATGAAGTTGGGTAAATTGGATACCCATGTGAGGATGGAAGATATATTCAATTAATATGTATTCCTCTAATCACTCGGAAATATAGTTTAAAGAAGACAAATATAAATGAGGTTACACAAAATAGTTCAAAATTGGGAGTTACAGAGAATCTTCGCAAGATAGGTGTTATGACATGTAATTATCTCCCTCATGGAGATCCTAGCATGAGAAAACTAATATTTATGGTGATTACGTCGAGAGGCATATTCAATTGTAGAGGGAAGAATGTTTGTTTGTAAACATTGACACGTTTAAAAAAAATTTGATAGTCATCGGCCTGTTTATGTGCATACATATATTAAACCATATGTTGAGAGTTATAAACCATGTAACTAGCTAGAAACTGACAGTAATAAAAGATAATATGAGGTGGAGTAACTATCAGGATGGGAAGGAGTGGTGGAAGACCAAGCGATGCCATTACTTCATAAAAAATAGGAAGAATAACAATGCCATTTTTCATTTATGTAGCTATGTCTACAGTTGCATTTGACAAATCATCTTCCTCAAAAGCAAGCATGAGTATCAAAACTGATATCTACAGCTTCGACATCATTCTTGTAGAAATGGTTTCTGGGTGTCGTTGCATGGATTTGATAATGCAGATGGAAGATTGTTATCTTCCTACCACTTCCATTTGTAGTTTTGAGGTAGGAAACTTGGTTGGGCTTTTGGATCCTTGATTGGATAGTGGTAGAATTGCAATGGAGGAGGTGAAAAGGTGATGGTCATGGAATTTTGTTGTATTCAAGAGGTGATCAACATGAGACCCAAGGCTAGCTTTGTCACCCATTTGCTCAAACAGGCACATGAAAATCTAGGAGCCACCATTGCTTTCTATGCAATTTGTGCTTGGAAGGAAATAAAATATCTGGATCACAGATGTCAAGATTGATTTTTTTATTTTCTCTATGATTTTGGAGAGTACTTAGCAGGTTTTTGGGCTACCATTAGAGAAGTTGTTTGTGGAGGTTTGGAGGAGTACGGATGGAGGCGTCAACTATAGAGAGTCTCCTAGGCAACATAAGTAGCAGACATGGATAATTTATTTTTGTGGCTATTTTCTAGGCGGTTTGAGGTTTGATTCCTCACACATGTAGATTTGGATCAGAGATTTATTGGAAGAGAATACAAACAATGTTCAAAAGATTTTGCTTTATGACATCAAACTGGGTTTTTTTCATTTGCTATTTTCAAAAATCTATTTTATGTGGCCTCGTTTGGCAGAGCTATATTTCACATGTATGGGAAGAATTAACATCCTCATTAGATAGTTTATAGAATGGCCATAATGCTTAATTTTATTTTGTTCACTCTAGTCCAAAAAATTTCTATTGCATGAGTTTGATTGCTTTAATGTGGTTTACCTTCATCTCATAATTGTTGGTATTTTTTACAAGTATGTAAATACAATTATAAAATATCAATAATCCAAGTTGCTAACTCTCTATTGAGATTTATTGTATTTAACATGCATTGATGGTTTAGTATCAGGGGAGCTTCATCTCTATCATGTTAGTGTGAAGGGACCATATGGAGAAAAACTCAAGTTACAGGTAAACTATTTAATTCATGATACTTTGCAAATGGAAATAATCTACTATGTAGTGTATTCTTAATATGCCCAGAAAACAAGAAATTGTGTCATACTTCCAAGAATGTTAAAATAAGCATATTAAATTACCATTTTTTGTATCTGCAAATTGACAATTTAGAAACTTATTTTATTTTAGCATGAGAATTATTTCATCTTTAACTTTGGTTGCAAGTAACTTTTATAAGCATGTGCCACTCTTACCTTTTTATGTGTCCTGTTATCCAGGATGCATATGGTACTCAGTGTTCACGAGTTACATTGGGTTTTTCTAACTTAACTTTATTGTATTTTCTCTCATCTTTGGGTTACCTATATGTATGTTCATTCACAAGCCAATTTTTTCATCTTCCTAAAGTATTCCTATCTTAGTTAAGTATGTTGTTTGTCTTTGCAGTTGTCTCGGAAGTGCTTTTAATTCCCTACAAGTATCTTCAAGCAGTTTGATGATGTTGTAAGTGTTTAAGAAAAATGATGGATCCATCAATAGTTTACGAGAAATGCTTGACAGTGAAAGCCATCTTGGTGTAGAGAGTTTTTGTGAAGAAGGTGAGATGGGGCATTGAAGGAAAATTGAAATGGAGGAATTCTTTCTATGTCGATTTTGATAAGTTGGACAAATAGAGTGGTCTTGGAATACCAACAAAAACTTGCATTAATAAAGACCAAGGGACTAAATATCAATATTTCTTTCTATTTGAAGGTGAATAACTCAAAGATCATAGTTTGTGGAGGTAGAAAATAAACTTGAAGACATTATTAAGATAGACTATAGGTAATAAATCTAGAGGGGAAGCCCAAGTGACATGAATATATCAACAATGAAATTATTTTGATAGTTGAGTTAATGTCATTTGATGCAAGTTGATTCCTAAAAATTATAAGGTAAGAAAATCATGTTTTCTAAGTTTAAAAGTGGTTTGTAACAACTCAAAATTTTAGGGGAACAATGATTCATGCTAAAAGTGGAGAGTTAGAGTTGAATTAGTAGACAATGCCTTGTGAGCGGGGAAATGATACTAAGTGGAAGATATGTAACGATTGGGGGGTAGGATAGGAATGATAGATCCATGGGGAGTTATTTTTTAGAGGGAATCAAACTTTTATACAGTCCTTTTCAAATTTGTAAATATAATGTTACTATATATTTTCGAGCACACTATCAAGTGTGGCTTTCTTCCCTAGCTATTTTTTGTGTGTTTGAAGAAGAATATTAATATTTCTACATTGAGTTTAATGCTTTCTATATACACAGACATAGTATTTTCTAGGTTTATAGTTTAATTATTCTGAAATATAAGCTCTAAAAAATTTAGATAATATTTTAAGAAAATAAAATTAACCATTTTCATATTTATGGAGGCCATCTAAATTGTTTAACAAATATGAATCTAATCCAAAATAATCAATAGATAAACTATCTTACCTTAACTTTAAAAATAAATGCAAATATAAACTATATATATATGCACACACACATAATATTAATCTATAATTCAATTATTTTGAAATATAAGAAGTTCTACTAGAATGGGCAAGCTTTGGCTGCTAAGTTGTACTGGAGATGGTGTTCACACCAGCATCAATCTTGGGCCAGGATCCTTACTTTCAAGTATCTTGGGGAGGTGGATGGCACTGAGGTTCCTCATTTTAGTCTTTTGGGGAAAGGTTCTATGATCTAGGATACTCTCAAGAGGGGAGCCACGTTGGTTAAGCAAGGCCTGTTTTGGATCTACAACAGAGGTTTTGATGCTCTTTTTTGGCATGACTCATGGGATGGTTTCTCGCCTATTCTCTCATCGCATCCTCACCTGGGGGACTTATGTAGGATTTTTTTCAGGTTGTTTGGAGCAGAGTGATGGATTTTAAAGCCCCTCAGGTTGTGGGGTAGGCTATTGTTTACCAGTGGAAGGATATGCGGGAGTGGCCCCGAGGTGGATCTTTGGAGGATAGGATGGAGTTGTCCTCCATTTTGGCTGATAGAGTCTATTGTTCTCTTCTGGAGAGGGATATGCTAGCTTGGGGTCTGGATCCTAAGGGGAAGTACACCATTGCTTCAAGGTTCGTGTTTTGGACAGACAAGCTTTAGGCAGTGTTGAGGTTCCTTGGTGGAAAAATATTTGGAATAAATTCTCTTGGCCAAAATGCAATTTATTTTTTTGGCTAGTGGTATATGGCAGGTGGTTGACTTGGGATAACCTTTGTAAGTGGGGCTTCCAAGGTCCCTCAATATGTTTCGTTTGTCTAAAAGATGTTGAGACTATTCCTCATCTTTTCTTTTAGTGCCCCTTTGCTAGGACTATTTGGCATTTTTGGTGGGGGCATGGAATTTGTAGTGCAGGCATCCTTCTTCTCTTGATGAGTTTTGGCAGAATATTGGGTTCATTCTGGTGAAGACTTCTTTTTGGCACATAGTGTGCTCTATTGGTCCCAATCTAATTATTTGGCATATTTGGTTAGAGTGTAATCATAGGATCTTTCTAGATAAGAAGTTGATGATAGGTCAACTTTTGGCTTGTATTCTTGGGGCCTTGCAGGATACTTTGTATGCTAAATGTGATATGTCCATCCCAATGAATCCTGGAGATACTAGAGTGATTCATAATTTGGGGATTTCTGTTGGTGGTACTGGAAGGCCCAAGATTGGGCGAGGCAAGTGTTCTAGAGGGAAGATCTTTGGGGGAGGACACTGGATGCTTCCTCCCACTAGAATCTTGAAAATTAATACGGATGGGTCTGTAAGGGGTAATCCTGGGCATGCCGACGTTGGTGGAGTGGGCAGAGACAGTTCCAGGGTGGTTGTGTTCTTCTTCGAAGTATAGGGGGCAACACTCTAATAACCTCATGGAGGCCTTGGCAATTCTTTTGGATTTGAAGAGGGCATATGTCCTCAGCTGGAAAAGGATTATCCATGAGTCAGATTCTCATGTGGTGGTAGACTTGATAAATAGTCATCAGTTTGATAATGTTAGTTGGCAGCTTGCGGTGGTGGCTAAGAAAATTACCAATCTTGGAGACTTGCTAGATTCTATCACCTTTTCTCATATCCCTCAGGATTGGAATAAGGTGGCAAATGGGTTGGCCAAATGGGCTCTGAGAAGAATGGGACTTGGTTGGTGGATGATTGGGACAGTTTACCAGGGGACCTTGCCTAGGATTTAGAGGGCTGGGTTACAGAGGACATGAGATGTTGTATGAACGTGTCTTGATTACTTGTATGTTGTTTCTGGGCCCTTTTGGGTTTTTTTCCTGCTTCATGCTTTGTACTGCTTTAGTTGATTAATAAAAAAATTTCCCTCTTTTATATATATATACAAGAAGTTCTACAATTTTCAAATAAAATTTTAAGAAAATAAAATTAACCATTTTCATATTTATGGAGGAAATCTAAATTGTTTGACAAATATGAATTTAATCCAAAATAATCAATAGATGAACTATCTTATCTTAACTTTAAAAATAAATATAAATAAAAACAATACACACACACACACGTACACACACATAATATTTTTCTATAATTCAATTATTTTGAAATATAAGAAGTTCTACAATTTTTAAATGAAATTTTATGAAAATAAAAATAACCATTTTCATACTTATGGAGGTGATCTAAATTGTTTGAAAAATATGAATCTAATCTAAAATAATCAATAGATAAACTATCTTATCTTAACTCTAAAAATAAATACAAATAAAAACAATTAAAAAATCAAATTGTCACCAACTTTTACTAAAATATCTTCATTCATTCATAGATACTAATTGATGAGAGACAAATGAATCCAAGTATTCAATTTTACTTCATTAAACTAAATAGTTATAAAGTAAAAAACAATTGCTAACCCTAAAATTGCATATATCAATTATATAATTTAATAAATGAATAATATAGAATAATGTGGAGATCAAAGTTACAACTAGGATTTGTTGGGTGAAAATTATGTAATCCCTTTAACAAATTACAAAACTTGATTTCAGCCACAGCTATGTGAGATACAATCTCTCCTCTTAGAAAGGGGAGGTGCCCTTCTTACTGCTTATTGAAACTAAGTAAAACTAATTAAGTATTCACAATGATGTACACTATGATTAAGAGATGGGGGTGTGTCACATTCATAATTCTCTCTTTTTTCAGAGAATATGTTTTACAATACTTCATGGTTTTGAGTTCCTGATTCAATATAACATCGAACTAAAAAAAGCAATAATTCCAATATTCTTATCTTGTCAAAGCAAAGACCAAGAATACCAGCAAAATAACGATAAATGATAAAACAAGAAAAATCACGAAGGCACAAAGTCATTTTGTAGCTTTCACCAATGAATCCTTTGAGATATGTAACCAATGTTGTATTAGAAGCACAAATTCTTCTAGATACTCCATGATAGATCCATGAACAACATGAACAAATACAAGTACAAATTCCTATAGAGATTTCACCAACAACATTCAATCAAATAACATAAATTCAAATAAAAAGGTGTAACACAAAGTTTACATGGATTTACTCAAATCCCTTTAGATCTCAATCACTAATCACTGCCATTCTCAATCAAATCCAAAAGAGAATCGATTCCAACACAAAGTCTGGTATGCAACTTTCTTCTTTATTGATCAAAATAGATACACAAAGATGAACACAAAGTTTCATGTATTTGCTTCTCAAAATGGGCAGCACTTCATTGCAAAAGATAAAAGATAACTATTACAAAAGAATTCCCTCATATTTATAAAAGAGAGGGAAGAGAAAATATAGGAAAAGTAGATGAGTGAATTTAGGAAAGTTAGGTGAGTGAATTTAGGAAAATCTCACCTAACAAGTCGAATTATTCAAAAAAATTGTTCATCTTTTTAGGAAAACATTTCTATTTTTACATGTAATTACATCTTGGAAAAAGACATGTAAGATGTCGAGAACTATTTACAAAAAGTGTAAATGAAAGCATAAAACTATCTAACACTGGAGATGAAAAGAAGTCTCCATGGTTCCTTGCATTGGGCGTGGAAATCTTCATATCTCTTCTTTGTCTCCAGTACGAATGCCTCATCTGGACCAATAGTGTAATCCACAATGGTGTGAAATCTTGTGATTGATCTTCTGGCAGATGAGTGAATCTTCTTGCATCTGTCAAGATGTGTCTTGAGATTATCAAGAGAAATCTATATGTCACAAATTACATGCATGGAGGTCTTTGAAAATTTTGCAGCCTCCACTTGCTTCATGACGGCTTCCTTGTAGATCTATGAAAGTTCACTGGTCAGGAGGAAAATATGATCTTCATCAAGGAGCTTACCCGGTGACTCCTTAATTCTATTTTCTAGGATAACACGATGTCCTTCGACATCTTCTTGTACTTGGTGGATATCTTCAATAAGAGACTTGATCACTTGAATGCGGTGCTTGAGAGATTCTCTTACCTCCACACATTTCTCTTTGTCGGGCATTACCCCAACTTCCACCAACTTACTCAGCTTTGTCTCTTTCATCCGTGACCAAACTGAGAGACATTTTTCCATTTCTTTTTGCTCTTGGGAAAGTATGCTTTCTTCTTTATCGAGCTCTAATTTTAACTTGGCTATCTGAGTGGCCTTCTCATTCGCAGTAGTTATAACTTGTGAACCATGTTCTATTATTTCATCAATGAAATCATACAACACCTTACCCTTGGAGGAAAATTTCTCTGCCTTTTGTACTACTAGTTCCTCAAGGTTTACCATAGCCATAGCTTGTACATTTCTTGAAGATCCTGCAAGGTTCCTCAAAATAGTTGCATAACGCTCGGCTTTCTCCTTGTACATGTTCCTGGCCTATTCCATCTTACCAAGCCTTCCTACTAATCTATCTAGGCCCACCTGTGCATCTACCTTTGTGCTTGTATTTTTCTCTTTGTCGAGTTGGACTCTCATGACAATGCAGTCCTCCATGTTTACATCTCCTTCTTGTGGCGGTATACCAATTTCTACAAACTTATGACCAATTTTGTCAACATGAAGCCTTAAGTGAACTTTTTCTTTTTTCTTCCCCTTGGCTTTTGGAGGAGCTATCTCTTCAAGATCAAGCTCATCTGAGGAGATCATTTGTTTCTTTCGCTTCAATACTTGAGAGATCAACCAAGGAGGAAGGGAGGAAGTAAATGCTTCTTGACTCACCATCAACTCTTGTGTCGTGTAACACCTCTCTAACTTCAACCTAGTAAGATAGCATTTGATTTTGATTTGGTATTCTAACTGTTAAATGTTGTTATAATGAGATTAGACATTGATTATTAGTTATTATTTTGGACTACATGCTTAAATGTTTAGACATTTTTATAATTGATTATGTACAATTATGGATAGGAAAGAGATGATTTCGTAACACTCAATTTGAGACGCTTATGATATCATGACTCCCTTATGGATGAATGATGTTACTTTGGCTATATGATATATGTTATATGCACATGTACTTTGACGTGTAATTGGAAGTGATGCAGGTACTGAGTATTGACTCCGCCTGGATCCACAGGCCTGAGCATACTCATATCCCCGATGGTGGTTACTGGAGGTAGTCACAAGCAAAATTTTCCCTATCCTAGCCCACTATACCCTGTTAGGGTAGTGTTTTCCTTATTGATGTCTTACCGTCTTGTTACCTAATGGTAACGTCCAGAGCTGGAACTTCCGTAGCTAGAAGTTCCATAGCTAGAAATTCCTTAGCTGGAAGTTCTGTAGCTGGGAGTTTTGTAGTTGGTAGATCCCTAGCTAGAACTTTCGTAGCAGGAAGTTCTGTAGCAGAAAGTTCTGGAGCACCTTTCAACCGTATGTTCTGGCGCATCTTTCAGTTGTATGTGGTTTACCAGTATGTCTTGCTGAGGTATTTTGTCTTGATTTTCGTGAATCTGTTATGTGATTATATATGCATTTAATTTGGATTGTCAGTGTTTTGATGTGGTTCCATTGGCATCTTCACGTATTTTTTTAAAATATGGTATTTTATGGTGGTTAATGAGTTGGGGATTTGAATTGTTATTTTCTTGAGATTTTAAATATTTTATTTAAAATATTTACTAATCCTTTTGGGGGAGCCATGTGCATTTTAATATTGCTTATTTTTGTGATTTTAATTAGTTGTTCCTTTTGGGGGAGCTTTAATGCATAATTTTATAAAAATGTTTTATTCTCTTTTGGATGGTTTAGGGAAAAAAAAGATAGAAAAGAAAAGAGAGCTTTGTTGAAAGGAGGTTTTTTTTTTTTTTTTTGAGAAAAAGAATGAAATTGCTATTTTTTGGCATGGGAAAGAAACCCTATAACTTTGGTGATGGAGTTGTGAGATTGTGAAAGTTTTGGGAGAAGAAAATTGTGGGCAATAAATTAGTGAATTCAACCTCCCCGTTCTTGTTGATTGTCGAATTTTGGAGTTTGGTCGTGCCTTCTTCATTGAGCAAATTTGTCATTTCAGTTTTGGGGAAATTCAAGGTAATTTTTTGGTTGTTCTTCATTCATGCTTGGCTGGTAAATTTTCTTTCTTAACTAGGTTATTGTTGTCCCTTGAAAATTGAGGAATTCCTTCATGTCTTCGTTTTGTATTGTTTGGAGTTGAATGTTGGATTGTTTTAATTGGTTATTGTTGTTGTGTGGGGTTTTGTGTGACTGATTTTTTAGATCTCTAGCAAACTTGAATTGGGTTTATGGGAAAAATCTATTTCTTGGGCTCTCTCTTATGTTTTTGTCTTTTGCCCAATTTTGTATGAAAACTGTGTTTTTCTATTGCTACTCATTACCCTATTGGTAAAAATGATAATTGAGGGTGGATTTCATGTTGGAACACCAAGATCTCAACTGGGTCGTTAGCAGATTTGAAATCTAGGCACTTTTATTTTTCTGTGCTTTTTGCTTGCCTAGTTTGAAAAAAGATGTTTTTTCTAGAAAACACTTCTTTCTGGCCCTAAAATCAAAAATCAAAGGTGGATTTTGACTTGAAACGCCCAAATACGAACTGGGTCGGGCTTAGATTCATGATCCAGGCACTTTGAAATTTTACATGTTTTCTATTCCTTCAATTCTTACTGATTTACAGCCATTAAATGTGTGTTTTACAACAGTGTTAGTTGGTTGCCTTTAATTGGTTTCTTTGACATAAATTTGTGCCCTTTCCTTTAATTCATGTATTGTTTGGTTTCCTTGTATTGTTAAACGAGATGAGCATAGGTCTAGGTAATAGAGTGGTCATATGGAGTGGCTCTCTACGGGTCCGAGGCCCGCAAGTGGTTGTCGGGGGAACTAGTAGCAGAGTTAGAGTAAACAAGTGATAACTAAATAAAATTAATTGGGTAAAACACTAATAAGATAATGAGTCCTCGTGCATGTCCTTGATTTCTTGTAAAGGCTAAGGATGCACTCGAGAAGGCCCATCCGTTTGCGGGGCATTGTGTCATCCGTCTGCGGGGCGTGGATTCGGGCATGATTGAGTCTCCTCATCCCTATGAGAGGTGTACTTGATTCCATTTTGTGCCATCCCTTTGAGCACGCATGATGACACTCCATCTGATATGCACTCTATTATCTAGCCCTTGGTAGACATGAGTAGTACCCGTCATGATATTGGATGAGCATTTTTTGTGGTGACTTTGATTGTGTGCTTTGCCTTCCTTGTTGGCTTCGTAATTGATGTGAGTGTGGCCTTACCTTTCCTTTGTCTTGCCACCTCTGTTTGTGCCTTGTGACTATCTCCGAGCACGGTGGGGTGGCTTCTTTTGAGTCCACATGGTAGGGAGGCGTTGCCACCGCCATTGAGGACCGGTGTACAGGTTATTGGAGCACCGTCGGAGTCATCCCCTCTTCCGTATTTACCTTTCTGATGATGTATTTTATTCATATAAATACTATTGTATTCAAACTCACTTCCTTTATGCTCATTATACTCACTTGAGAGTGAAAGAAATGATAAATTAATGAGAAGATATGTGATGATTATGTTTGGCTTTCGGGTTCTGGTGTTGGTATCATAATCACATGTTCTATGATAATTCTTTTATGGATTCATTCTTAATTCATGTTAAATTAAAGCTCTAGATGTATTTTCTTTCTTTTTGTATCATGTGGTTAATTTTCCAGTGCATCACAACATGTTATTTTAATCCGTGTAGTTGTTGCCTAAGTTTCAGAGCAGCGCTGCAAGTTCCAGAGTAGCGCTGTTAAGGTTTCGGAGTAGCGTTGTTAAGGTTCCGAAGCAACATTGTTAAAGTGCTAGAGCAGCGCTGTTAAGGTTCTGAAGCAACGATGTTAAGGTTCTGGAGCAGCACTACAAGTTCCAGAGCAACGCTGCAAGTTCCGGAGCAGCATTGTTAAGGTTCTAGAGCAGCGCTGCAAGTTTCGGAGCAACACTGTTAAGGTTCTAGAGCAGGGCTGCAAGTTCCGGAGCAGGGCTGCTAAGGTTCCGGAGCATTTTCCCTAGAGCTATCTTTTTGCTCTTGTCTGGTTTCTTCTTTGGAGGGTAGATCAATCCTCTCCCTTGGGCTGCATTAGGCCATACTTGGCCTTGTTTATGGTCATATTAATGTATTTGGAAACTTCTTTTGTGTCTGTAATCCCTTATGTTTTTAAAAAAAAAATTATCTTGTCCTCTTTTGGTTCTTACCCTTCGGGGTTGCGTAGCGGGATGTTACATGTCGCAGCCACTTCTATAGAAATGATTGGTATGGTAACAATCGGGGTAGTATCTATCATGATTGCTCTAGTGGACTACAAACCAAGTTGACTCTATAAAGACTCATTCATAAATTTGTCGAATTCAGCTTCAGATGAAATATCAAAAGATGGAGATGACAAACTCGGGGATGGATGAGGGAGATCTTGACAAGACATCAATAGTTTGTAGGTTTGAAACTGTAGGAGTGGCAAGGACGGTTGATACTTTAGGGGGAATAGAAACATCCACTGCATGTATGGTAGATGTGGGAGGAGGTGAAGTAGGAAGAGGAGGTGGAGGAGTGTTAGGATTGGGAGGTGTATGAGGAACATTTGAAGTAATAGACAATGACATTCGGGGAAGATCTTCAACAATATTATCATGAGGAGATAGTTGTTGTTTATTGTCATTCCCAAGTTCCTCCTCATTACCTTCTTTTTCTCGTTCATCTTTTTCAGACTCTTCTTCTATAGACTCTTCTTCAGATTCTTCACTTTCGTTTCCTTCTTCTTCAGAAGTTTGTTCCTCAAAAGCAAGCTCTTTTCCTTCTGCATGTGTAGGTTTAGATTTTGTTGCCTCCTATTCTTCAACAGTCAGTGTAACTTCTGATGAGGTAAAAATAACCTCATCAACATAATGGCCTCAATATGCAAAACTAAACCTTTCAACCCAAATTACCCTACCAATTGATTACCTTTAGGAAAAATAATTGCTCTTTTTTTTGAATAAGCGTACAAAATTTACTTCTTGAAGTTAGGAAAATTAAGCTTATTTATGTTGATTTAATGGTTTAGTCTTTGAGCATTTCGTAGGTCAACTCCACTCCCAATCACCATTCCATTCAAAAGGGAAATGAACGCGGATCTTAATACTTTTGAAACAAGCAAGCAGGTGCCAGAATTTCAGGAGCACACGTTTTGGGTTGAGTCTTCATAGTTTGTTATTTTTCAGTTTCAAAAACTTGATGGCTCGTGCGATCCTCTTTAATATTGTATGTCATGGGCTTTAAAGTCCATCTATTATTGGCAATCTGTTAAAATACTCTATTAACTGGAAAGTAGGCTTTTGTTAGTTCTCTTCATATAAATATGTAACATGTTGCAAATAAGGAATAGAGAAGAAGATTATCGTTATGTTGCCAATATGTCTTTTGAGTGAAAACTACCATATGAATAAAAATGAGTTTTCCCGCCACTCTTTGAATTACTGAGCGATGTGAATGAAGTCTTTGAAATGAAGTAACTTAGAGATTTCTAGTGCATGTGATATGAGATAGTTGTAGACACACCCGAGAGCTAGCCACTCGAGGGTTATAGATAGATAGATAAGTATTATATTTCTTACTTTGTATTTTCTTTTAGTAGATAACAGTTGGAATCGCAATTCATTTTCATGAGTATATGTTATGTTGTCAGTGTCGAGCCTGTGGATTGTAACTAAGTCCGTAGTTTTGAGCTTAACATTTGAATGTCTAGAGCACCTTACATTAGTTGATTATGTTAAATTATTTTATGTTAGTAGTTGGCTTGTTATCTTTTGCATTAGATAAATGTTTCCTAATTTCTTTACATGTTCTACTTCTTCAGCAATTTATGCATTCGTTAGGTTAATCATTTCCATGCTTTCTAGTTTATTGGTGATGCTTTTCAGATTTATATTTTTTTGTTTTATGGTTTGATTCATTTCCCGCTTTCTAGATATATGATTCATTGCTTCCAAGATTAGAGGCCCTTTAGCTTATAGCTTTTATTCAGTTGGTTAGTATTTAGGAAACCTGAGAGAGAGAAGTTGAGATGTCTTCTATTGCATATAGTCATTGGACACTGCCTGATTGATATATTGATGATTTTATTCACTAAAGTGTTAGGACCTAACAACAGCCTATCACTTTTTGGCATTGTTGTCAGGGAATCCTTTTTCTAGTGTTAGTAGGAGATATCTTGAATACCTCTTTTAGGGATAAAATTAGCTCTTTGGCTTCTTTTCTGCATGGTCAGGAAATGAGGCCCTTACGGAAGATTCATACCAAAAACCCCCCAATCAACGTACCAACAACAAGTAGGGAGGAAGGAAACTCAGATCAAGAACTTACTGAGGAGTTGACTGAATAGGGTCAACCTGAGACATTCCCACATACCCCGGAAAGAGAACGAATAGTGGTTGAGGAGCATATTCTTTCTCAAACTCCTAAACCTCGTGCCACATAGCAAATTTTGGAAGAGGTTCACGTCCCCTTCAACATTATGGGTGACAATAGAAATGTCGCCAATAACAACAACAATGATAACCCTCCACCACACACATTCACTTATCCTATTGCTATTGATGTAGATGATGATACGACAATGAAAAATATATCACCGGCCTTCTTGCCAACCTTTCAAGGTTTGTCTACTAAGGACCCTAATCAGTTTCTATTTGAATTCAAAGTCTTGTGTCAGACATATGACTACAAGAATGATAATCAGAAACTAAAGCTTTTCCCTTCCACTCTGAAAGACTCAGCTATGCATTGGTTTATGGGGTTAGCTTCTCAATCGATAACCTCCTAGGATGAGATGTAGTCTGTCTTTTTGGAGAAATACCAAAGTTACTACAGGGTGAGTGATAGGAAAGAATAACTGTTCAAAATAAGGCAAAATGAGGATGAAAGTTTATAGGATTACCTAGATAGGTTTATCTTCTTATCTAAACATGGTGGTGGAGAAGTTATAAGTCTTGATATTTTGAAGACCTTATTCCTCAAAGGTCTCGATGACGAAGCTCGGAGGAGTTTAGATTTAATGGGAAAAGGAGATGTGTCCCAACTGAGACTAGGAGAGATTATAGAATTATGTCAGAATTTCTCTCGAACTCAAGGAGGAATTAGGAAGTCCACCCTTTTTAAATGTTCCAGTGATATTAGCAAACTTCATGAAGAGCTCACCAACTTCAAGATCGACATTCTCATCTAGTTAAACACCACTTTAGATGGCATACAAGCTAAAACACGAAACTCTGAGACCTTGTCTATCTATTGCCTCAGATGTTGAAACAAACATTTACTAAGAGAATGTCCCTTGGACAAAGTTGATAAGATTGACGTTTGTCAAGTGTGTGACAAAAATCACCCCACCGACCAATTTGAGCTACTGAACGCCTTCAAAAATTTCAAGAAAAGAACAACTCGAATCAAGGAAGAAGTGAACGTTAATCAAAGAACTGGAGGCAATTTTTCCTATGGCCAAAATCCCAATCCTAACTGGATACCCCAACCCAATTGGAACAACAATCAATGGGCAGCACCCTAGCCTCAAGCACCGCCTCCGATACCCTCTAATTAGGGAACCTATCCTTAAGGACCATCGGAATGGACAAACCAATCTTGGGGTAACCCTTAGTGGCCTAATCAACCTCAACCACAGTGGTACCCTCAAAATCCAATTCCTCAATGGAATCAACCTCAGCATCAATTCTACACTAGCCCCAGGAGAATGCCTACCCAACAACAGACTCTCCTACCACCACCCCAAAATACTCCACAAACTGAACAAGTTAACCAACCACCACTTCCGGCGCAACCAGTCCCTAACCCAAAGAACAATCGTCCAAATACTCTGGTGTATTCCATCGAACAAGACAATGTCATTGGACTTAATTCCATTCACTATGGAAATCTACAATTGAGGTCTAGAAAAACACTTTCACAGCCAACTATTGAAGAAATCATTGAAAAACCTATCAAAAATCCTATTGAGGAAACCATGATAACACCTACATCTATGGAATAGATACCAGATACTACACAACAGAATCCCAACTTGCTATCTTCAGCAAGAGCTTCTGACTTACCTCAGGAGGAGGGGGGTCAGTCTCCAACTGAGCACCCAAAAGATCTCGCGCCAAAGGACCCCGTGCCTAAAGAAAATACCAAGGCACCCTTTTTAAAGTGTCTGAAACCAATTCCTATGAAAGATGCTCTAGAATCGACCTTATCCACCGAAACTGCACTAATAAGAGAAATTAAGCAATTACAGATTGAATTTTCCTTATTATAGGTGATTAAGGAGATCCCTAAGTTAAACCAACTGATTAAAAAATTGTGTGTCAAAACCCCAAGAAGGAAACCGAAACAAATTAACACTGTTCATATAAATGGGTACCTAGCTTATTTGTTAGCTGGAACAACCACTGCTCTAAAATATGATGACCCAGGGAGTCCGCTTATAACAGTGACAGTTAATGAGGTAGCAATCCTTAACGCTTTAGTGGACCTTGGAGCAGCGATTAATGTAATGACTGTTGATGTGATGGAAAAATTGGGACTTACTAATCTATGCCTCACAACTATAGTCTTATAGATGGCAAACCAATCCATAACTATTCCCAAAGGCATCATTGAAAAAATTCTCATTAAGGTGGATGGATGGGAATATCCAATGGATTTGCAGATAGTTGAATCCCTTATGCCCAAAGACAGTTATCCAATAATTTTAGGACGACCATGGTTGGCTATGGTTGCATCCAAAATTGACTGCATGGAAGGAGGAATGACCATTTCACATGGCTCTAATAGCAAACATTTGTTTTTGTATCCTCCTGCCAAGCCTGCTGAACACAATAAAGTATGGGTTGATGAACCAGAAACCCTTGATGGACAGGAGAATTTGGCTTCACTGGCCATGGTAGTTATTAAACAACATGGTGAAGAGCTAGAGGATGAATTGGAAGATGATGTGGAAATTCTTGCCATTCATTCAGGCAGTGAGGAGATGTTAGACGTAGAAGAAATCCTAGGACACCCAATCAACATAGATCAAGTAGAATTTGATGGTGCTAGTTTTATCAGATTAACTTGTCCTTTGATGAACTTTGTTCCAAAAACTTACCATTTCTTTGCAGATGTTGCCTGGCTTCATAAAACTATACTGCATAGTTGTCCACTTAACACCCTGATAAGGCCTATGTACACTATCATGTCCAACCATCCGGAAGTCGAAACCATCATGTTGCTACCAGGAAAAACTTTGAACATCAATAGTTGGTTGACTGAGATGGAAGAACAAAGACTATTTGATACCCTGGTGAGTAGATCTAAAGTGTTCGCCTAGGACTATAAAGATATGAGATGAATACACCCTAGTGTATGTACGCATCATATCCATACTGAGGATGTTCGACCTGATCACCAACCACAACAAAGACTCAATCATTCCCTCAAGGAAATCATTAAAACTGAGATTGAGAAACTCTTGCAGGTAGGATTTATCTATCGAATTTCTGATAGCAAGTGAGTGTCACCTTTGGTTGTAGTTCCAAAGAATAATGGGAAGTGGAGAGTGTGTGTAGACTATAGGGAGCTTAACAAAGTGACATGCAAAGACTATTTTCCCCTACCATTCATGGACCAAGTGTTGGATAACTTGGCTAGGAGGAAATATTTTTCATTCTTGGATAGATTTAGTGGATACAACCAGATACAGGTAGCAGAAGAAGACTAGGATAAGACGACCTTTACTTGCCCTTGGGGGAAATTTTCATATAGGGTTCTTCCCTTTGGCTTATGTAATGCTCCTACCACGTTCCAGAGGGCCATCCTGGCTATATTGGCTAAGTTGGTAAATGAGCGTGTGGAAGTCTATATGGATGACTTCATTATATACGGTTCAACTTTCGATGAAGCCCTCACAAATCTAGACAAGGTGTTAAAATAGTGTGAGGATCATCGGTTGTCTCTCAATCACAAGAAATGTTTGATCATGGTGGAACAAGGAATAGTGTTGGGGCATCATATTTAAGCTGAAGGAATTAAGGTGTATCCTAAGAAAATTGAAGTCATACAACAACTCGAGATCCCAAAAACACAAATTGATATCAAGGGTTTCTTAGGGCATGTGGGATACTACCGAAGATTCATAGAAAACTTTAGCAAAATCGCAACCCCTATGTTTTCTTTCCTCCAGAAGAATGTAGACTTCATTTGGACGCCTAAGTGTTAGTCTTCATTCAAAATTAATAAGGAAAAACTCATCTTTGCCCCTGTCCTTCGAGGACCTAATTGGAATCTTTTGTTCAATATTTATGCTAACGCATTTGATGATACCATTGGAGCGGTTCGAGGGAAAGAATATGAGAATGGGAAAAAATATGCTATATACTTCATCAGCAAGAACTTGACGCCAACAAAAAAGAACTATACCACAATGGAGAAAGAATTCTTGGTTATAGTGCATGCAATCAAGAAGTTTCTACATTATGTCACAAGATATAAAGTTACAGTGCATACAGATCACTCGGCCATTAAGTATCTTATGAACAAACCAATGATAAATGCAAGGATAATTAGGTGGTTACTTCTCCTCTAGGAGTTCAATGTCACAATTGTTGACAAACCAGGGAAATCCAATGTAGTCATAGATTTATTATCTCAGATAAAACATGATGGTAGTTGTGCTCAAGTACAAGATGAGTTTCCAAATGAAAATATTTTTGCTATTTCCATTAATACTCCTTGGTTCGCTGACATTGCAAATTATTTGGCCATTGTAGAAGTGTCACCTCATTTCTCATCAAAACAAAAGAAATGCCTCGTTAGAGAAAGTGCCCCTTTTCAATGGATTGATGGAATCCTGTTTCGATGTGGACCCGATATGGTTTTACGACGGTGTGTTAGGGAAAATGAGACTTATAGTATTTTGAGAGCCTGTCATGATGACCCTTCGAGAGGGAATTATTCTACTAAAAGGACAGCTCACAAGATTTTGGGAGAAGGATACTACTTGCCCTCAATGCACAAGGACATCAAGAAATATGTTTTCCGATGTGATGAATGTTAAAGAGTAGGTAGGCCAACAGCTTCTAATGAAATGCCCCTACGGCCTCAGGTAGTCCTTGAACCATTTGAAAAATGAGGATTGGATTTTATCGGGCCAATAGACCCTCCTTCACAAGGAAAAGAATACATTCTGGTCTATACTGACTACCTAACCAAGTGGGAAGAAGTCCAAGCCCTACATATCGCCAGAGAGGAATAGGTAATTGATTTCCTCTACAATAGAATTTTCCTTAAATTTGAAGCTCCAAGGACAATTGTCATAGACCAGGGCCCCCAATTTATGTTCAAAGTGTTGTTGGCATTCATAGATCACTTCCAAGTAAGTCACAAGAAGTCCTCACCCTACCACCCACAGGAAAATGGACAAGTTGAGGTCACCAATAGGGAGTTGGAAAATATTTTGACAAAAATAGTTTCTTCGGGAAGAAAAGACTGGGCTACAAAACTACCAGAAGTTGTCTAGGCCTACAACATGACTTGGAAATCAACCACTGGCTATAGCCCCTATGAGTTAGTCTTTGGGAAGAAGCCCCTCTTACCCATTGAATTCGAACTCCAAATCCTTAAGACAACCATGGAATTGGGAATGGATCTCAAATGAGCCCAAATTGAGAGAGTCTTACAACTTAGTGAACTAGACGAACTCCATTTGGATGTCATCCATCAAACTGAATTAGTCCAACAACAACATAAGGTCTGGCATGTCAAACATACCAAAGAGAAAGAATTCCATACTGGGGATTGGGCATTATTGTTCGATTCTAGATACAAGGATCGTCAAGGGAAACTCAGGACACACTGGCTTGGACCATATGAAATTTTTGAAGTGTTTGCTAATGGTTCGGTCTAGTTGAAACCTATTGATGGTGATACCCGAACTCTCCTAGTTAATGGGCATCGATTATGTCTCTACCATAAACCTGTTAACAAGGAAGAGTTTAGGAAATGGTGGAAACGCAAGGAGAAATCCACTGCATTGACTCTGTTGTGGTAGGGTCAACATAGTTTTTTCAATCTAAAAGAAAAAAAAACACATCTTCATTTTAGAATGTTTCTTTGATTTCCTCATTGGTTTTATCATTTGGACTTGACTAAAAAAAATTCTCTATCTTGCAGGACTCCACCTTTTGCCAAGTACAATTCTGATGCACCTTGCTACGGTGCTCTGGAATCTGTTAACACGGTTGTTGCAATGCTCCGGAATCTACACAACAGACCGGTGTCGCTCATCATTCCAATCCTACATCCTGACGCATCACTCAATGGTGCTTTGGGAAGCCAAGGCCAAAATGTCACAATTTTCTTCCTTCCAGCCACATCTTTTCAGCGATGCTCCAGAATTCTATTGTTTCTTCCTTTCAGCCGCATCTTTTCAATGATGCTCCAAAATTTTGTTGTTTCTTCCTTCCAGCTACATATTTTCAACGATGCTCTGGAATGATGCTTAAGTGCTCCAAAATTTTGTTTGGATGCTCTAGAAATTTTGGTTGCTACTTCGGCTGCATCTTTCGACGATGCTCCATAAATTTTGGTTACTGCTCAAGTTGCATCTTTCGATGATGCTCCAGAAATTTTGGTTGCTACTCTGGCTGCATCTTTTCAACGATGCTCCATAAATTTGGGTTATTGACCTGTTGGCATATGTTCAACGATGCTCTAGAATCTTCAATCTGGTCACCATGTTCCAATGATATCCCTCTATGATGTTTCAAAACTCTCTTCTTCTCTACTTCGGTTGCATTTCTCGGTAATGCTCCGAATTTTTGGTATAAATTTTTTCTTTCCAATTTTTTTTAATTTTTTCCTAAGTTCCACGCATGCCCATCCTTTAATTTCGCTTCGAGATCTACTCCCTTATGATTATCACACCACATCATACTGAATCTTTCCATAATAAATAAGATTATTACACTAGTAGAATTTGGAAAATAAATGACTACGTGACTAAAAATTTTAGTCACGTGACTAACACTAGTAGTATCTTGAAAATAAATGACTAATTTGGTCATTTATAAGTGACTAATTTGGTCATTGGGTAAAATCACAACTAAATGACTAAATAAATGACTAATATCAGACAAATAAAAATGACAAAATATATGGCTAAATTAATGACTAAATAAATTACTATTACTCCTCTATTCTTTTGAATTTGAATTTGATCATAATCCATAGAGCTAATTAAGCCCTCCTCATGGGTCCCCTACCTAAGTGGGCCATTTGGCTGCCTAGGTTGCTTGGTGCACCAAAAATACCTATTGTGTGGAAGGCATTGCCTCTCGGTGCAGTCTTAAGGCCTTCACATATATCATTTTTTTTTTTACATTTGATCTCATAATCCACCATGATGGGGTCAGAGAGGAAGCATGTTGGGGAGCCCTAACTTCAACACATACTCTCTAATATATTAACATGCATACAATTTTCTATCGGCACAATCCTTGAACCTCTTTTAGGTGCAAGTGTTAGTATATATTCCTCTCTCTATATAGAATTGTCTCCCTCTCTATCTCTCCTTTTTCCTAATCTCTCCAAATATCAATTAAACTATCAATTTTTTTATATAAAAATATATTAATTATTAATTATTAATTATAATAATTTTATAAGAATACAATATATAACAATAATATAACCTATATATACTATTAAATATAATAATAAATATAATTATATTATATATAATTTAATTTGTATTAGTATTATTTAAATATATATAATATACTAATTATATTTTGTATTATATTTATTTTATTTTTTTTGTGTTATATATAAAAAATATTTGACAAATAAATGATATTTTATGGTAAAATATTATAAAAAGGCATTTTTATTCTTTAATGGCCTTGTTCATCAAATCCACATGAAGTTGAGCAAGTGATAAAGTGGAGGGAAACTTGCAAGAAAGAGGGAAATTTGGGTGAGAAATCAAATAATATTACCATTTTACAGCAAGTCAGGGCTTCAAATTTGGAGGAGCTGGTGTACAAGCAAGTGTAGGACGGAGTGACAAAGGCCATGGTTTCTACTATTTTTGATAATTATGATCACAGTCACGGTCCCAATGGATATGAAAAAAACACCAAGATCACTGTAATTCGACGGGTATTTAGCCATTTCATTTTATTTTAACTCTTTTAATTTCAAAATAATCCTCAAATGGTTTGTGATATGCAATGGAATTTTATCTTATCCTTCCATCACACCACCACACCATTTCTAGGGTTTATTGCTTGCCCTTTTACGATGATGCAGGAATAGCCTGGAGTGCCCTTGTGCCAAAGTAATGAGAGTGTTCGTTTAGGGGTCAAATTGCAATTTAGGCTCTCTAACTAGGGATTTTTCCCCCATTGTCTTGCAACAAACTGAAGAGATTGCTAAAATTAGGTTTCCAAGTCAATGTTGAAGTGTTTGGATATGACCCTACTTTGTCAGGACCTGGCTTTATATGTTGAAATCTAAGGGTTATTTTGAGGGATGGGAGGCTAGAAATATTGAGTACCTTCACCCTCCCACCTCTATCTCTAGTAAGAGCTAAAGGTCGATCATTTTTGGAGCCTAGGTTTATACTCAACCCAAATTTTGTGTCTGATCCAAATCTTAGTATGGTTTTTTGTTTATTTGTGGGAAGTTCTTTTTGTTGGTTTCTCCTTTTGGTGGTTGTTGGATGGCTTCATTATTGATATTATATGGTTTCATTTAGGTGATGGTATGTTTGTGCACCCATGGGATTTTATTTATAAGCTTTTTTCAAAGGGATTGGGCCGCAATAGAACTCACACTTAACCAAGCAAAGAAATTTATATATATTAAAAATCAGTCATACAATTCCAAAAAATCAGGTTACCTATCAAACAAGTTAAAAGGCAATCTTTATCACTCCATTGTCACCATTACAAGTGAAAAGAATAACAATATTGATTGGTCTGCTAAAAATAAATGGAGTATAATAATCTCAAACTTATTTATGGCCCTTTCGATATCATTTGAGAAAAAGAATTACCGTAATTTCTCATTATCTAGTTAATGAAGAATTATTATATTTACTCATACACAAACCAAAAAAAAGAGAAACATAACTGACGATGAAACAAGAATATTACCATGATTTACACATAATTAAAAAACATCTTCCTAGTGTTTACCCTCAGACATCAAGGAGAAAACTTTTATATTACACATTTGAGTTTTTGTCATTGCCAGCTAAAACAACTCTGAGCTTTCTTAACAACTTGAAAAGGCATTTCAAGAAGTAGAATGCATAGCCAATATTTGCATGGATTACATAAATACAATACAAATGGTATGGTAAGTTATAGTTCCTAATTTCAATTCTTGAGAAAGTTACTTTTAAAATAAAAATGTATATTCCTTAATTGCATTCCTACAAAAATATATTACCAATACAAAGCTCTAATGCTTCGATAATAACATTGTGCTCAATTTTTTGTTGAAGCCTTTTGTGACAGAGCTTCTAGTGCTCTAATCTTCTATGACACAAAGTCTTGTATATATAAAGTGTGAGATCCCATAAGTATAAGAAAGTAATGTAACATTTAATGACACAAATACAAACACATTTACCCTCTCCATTTTCAAAAAGGCTTTACTAAAAACAAAATAATTAAATACAATCACAACAGGATGAGCTAAGATTTAGAGAGTGATTTGGATTTGTATGGATAAAGTAAACTACACCATGGAAAGCCTAAAATAAACTATACCACGATATCACATTTCTTTGAGGAATTTTTGGAAACAATTCACTTGCCTTGTCTATGCTTCCACATTTTCATGTATGTAGATAGCAAGGCACTTGTAACTACAACATATGACAAAAAAAATCCCTAGTGTTATGATTTGATGGATGTCCCTTCATTATTAGTAGATATCTGATGTAGTGCACATTATTATAGTGCAAGCCTATTTTTCAGATTGTTTCATTTAGTACCACCAATATTCTCCACAAGAACATGTTGTCCCTATTTAAAATGATGGAAATGGTTCACATCTCTCAAAATAATTTCTCTTTGAACAATCTTGGAGATGAATTTAGATGTAGTGTGAAAATCATAACATACTCGAAGATTCTTAACAACTCTAATAGTTGTACCAGGGGCCATGTTTAACAAACCAAATACAATTGCTAACTTTTCACTATGGTGGTAGATAAATGATTCTTTTTTCTTCTATTCCACAACATTAAGTAAACTCTTGAATCTGGAAATACCTGCTACCTTCATTTGTCGAGCCAATTTCTCCAATTCTGCATATCTCTCCCATGTTTGTGGATGTGATATGTCTCCTACACAAAAAATCATGTACCATTTTATGCCCTTCAATCCAATTACATGTAGGTATCTTTTTAATTCCTTTATCTTTCATCAATTTCCTTACTATTTGAACCTCACCACACCTGCACATTTTTGCACAGATGTTTTAGAGAACATAAGTTGCAAAAATTTTAGGATCCAACTAAAAAAGTAGTGTTGCTGGAATACTCATCCTATATTCATATATGATCCACAGGCACCAAAGGTTTAACTGGCATCTTAGTAATAATGTTTAGGGTGTCCTCAAGATAGCCAGCACGGGCATGAAGGTCAACCATGCACATCTAATCATCAACTATATGTGTAATGCAATAAGGGTTACTAATGTGTGAAGTGTGTGCAACCCTCATCTACTAAACTTGCATGACTAAATTCATCTAGAACAAAAGCAAAGCTTATAATGTCGGTGTTCCAAAGTGCTTCGTTAATTCAAATATTTTGAGAGCTTCCTTTTAAAATCCATTTTGTGTACATTATGCAATCATATCATTTCATTCCATGAGATGAAATCTCTTTGAGACATTCTGTGAAACAATTCATTTTGTACTACATTTTGGTGTCAGATCTTTGTAATTATGGTTAGTTTCATTACATTCAAATTCTGAATTCTGGGAAATTATATACAACAAATAGATTGATGGTTGTAAATCATTTAACAGTCACCAACTATCCTCTTGACTTGGAGTGTCTAATGCAGCTTTGAAACTCTGTCTCTCAACCCCTTTCATTTGATCATTGTGATCATTGCTTGACATGATACTCACTGTCTCTTGAACCTATTTCATATGAATATGATGAGGATGATAGGGTGGATGGGAGGTTCATCTATTTCTTTTGTTGTACATAAAAGTAGTTTTTTTTTAAGATCTTGCTTTAGGAGTAGAAAACCTTCATTTCAGTTAAGGTTGTTATATTTATGTCCATTTTCATATGTGAGCTAGAGTGTTTAGACTTTGACAAGTAGATTCAAGGAGACTAATGTTGAGTTGCTCCTTGAAAAATGAGCTTGCCTATCATTGATTTAGTCATTGCAAGGGTTGGATTTCAAAGTCACAAGGCATTTTCATTTGAATTCCAATTGTTTAAAGGGAGATGAAATATACATAAATGTTGTGTTTAAAATCATTTAGTTGATTTGAAGTATTTAATCTCAAATACTATATTTGTATTTTTTTGTTAATTTATCTTTAAATGATAAGTATTTACAATATAGAAAATAATTGTACTAATCAACCTTGGAATTCGCTCTTAGTTTTATTAATTTTTAATGCCATATAGAATTATCTCCTAAGTATTTTGGCTTCAATATGATTGCAATTGGATTCTTTAAGTCAATTCAATTTAATGAGGATCTAGGGTTTCTATTTTTTAATTCTTGCAAATCATTTACATACTGAGCATTTCCTTTGGTGTATTTCTTTTTTTATAGGGACAAAGCTCTAAGAGCAAGAAGAAGACTTGTAAAATTGGCTTCTAGAAAGGAAGAGAAGAAAGTTGCTACCTTGGTTGCAGGCCTAGAATGGCAGAGTGATTTAGATGATGAAGAACTTCCAATATGAATTCTTTTATCGGCAGTATGTTGGAAATTTTTTCAAGCTTAATCGATGAATATCCTGAAATGGAATCATACATGATATTTACTAAATAGTGCCAGTTATAATGTATTTCTTTTTATGATATTGTGTGTGTCGATATTAAGTGGCACTAAAAAATAATGATATGACAAGAACCTATGATAAAGGAGCCTCCCTTACCAAACCTTCGGAAGGATGAGGGACATTATCAATTGATTATTGAGGTGTGTAGTCATGCATTTGTTTTCCTTTTCCATCACCTTACATGTCATTGTAGGAAAGTTTGTCGATATATTACTGGTCAATACAGAGCAATTTTTTTGATTGATCCTTTCTATGGATGACAAGCACTGAATGCAAGATCCATGCAGTCCACGATCATAGATAGTAATCCACATTATGTATTTTTGCAAAACGCTACTACAGTATCATGAATATTTTTCATTCTCTCTTGCATTTATACCTTATTGGCACTACATTGTGATGCATAAGCAAACATATCTATAATAAAATAGGAAGTAGCATCTACTTTTTAAAAATTAGGGTACATTTCAGTGCTTGCTTGATTTACAAATATAAATTGACAAAAAAAAATTAGTTTTCAAAAAGGAACCCACCCCATTGTATCTTTGAGCGTTTAAATTTGAATGAACCTGAAAAGTGTTTATGCACCTTAAAAGAAACAAGGTCATCAAGAATGTGTATAATGACATTGGATGCTCATTGTAACAGACAAGAAGATCTAACATTTTATGTATTGTGAGTAGTTGCAACATTGGCTATTTTTTCGAGACCATCTTTCAAAATAAATTGCCAAGAAGAATCTAGTCATAACCTTTCTACAGTTATTTACTACAGATATGCAAGGAATTGGCATCATTAAAGAGATATTGGGAAGCATTGGAAATCATAAATCATAGCTTGAAATCGGGCCACAACCATTTTTGTCAAGAAAAGCAAGATGAACTTTGTTCATTATGTGCACGAAAGATTGTAATTTTGTCTTGATAATGTCCATTCAAACTTAGGGTACTTTAGGTTTACTTGGACTATAAATTTGAGGTTTTAATTACAAATTTTAAGTTCATATGATGCCATTGATTTGACATAATTACATTTTTACCCAAATCAATTGAATATCCGTGATTTCAAGTTAATATTTTCTTTTGTTGTGGTGAATGTAGAGGTTGCATACAATACAACGGACCCAAAAAATGGATATGACTATGCATGCTACATTATTCAACAACATCCATATAGCCTTGGTGCATGGAATTGCTACTACAAAGTGGTTTCCCAATAAGAGAATATAGAGCTTATCTCTTTTTGAGTAACACATAGTTTCCAACCAATATTTACACTTTTTGTTCTTAAATGTGTTTGGACACTAAGAAATTATATTTAATTAAGGAACATCTTATAAGAATTCATGAATCAAATATAGCTTTTGATGTTTTTGAAATAGCTCTTCCCACTCCTTCCTCTACAAACCCTATAACAATGATATTTGTAGACAAATTTAGGGAGTCTCCAAAGCAATTAGCAACAAATGTTGTAGATTCTTCTTGCCATGTTGGCAATGTTGCAAATGGGTTTCAACATCTTTGTAACTTGCCAAAGATGTAACTATGGCTTCAAGGAATTTAACAACCTTAACTCTCTCACACAGATCTGCAAATCCATCAACTATTATTTGTTTCATCCTACTAACAAATAGGCTTTCAAAAAGTTCATCCCACAGACTCTTTGAGTCCTTCAAAACAATCTCACACACGCATTGCCATGGAAACTCAACATTTGCACCAAAATCCATTTTTATCCACTTCAAGCTCCCTTCAATGCATCCAAACTGTCCAATGTTTCTTTGATCAATGTCTCATTCTCTGCAAGTTCCTTGCCACTTTTTACAAGATCAAACAAATACTTTCCCCCAAGCCTATCTGCAGAGAGAATATCATTTGCACATGTCTTAAGCCATGGTAACCAAGAATCTAATATAAGTTCGCTCAGCAAAATCATCATGGTAGCTTTTAGCTTCTCTCTATGAGATTTCCACAACTGCACCTCATTGTCTGGGTTTGGAATCCCACCAAACAACTATGATCCAAGTGGCACTGCCAACATAGTCTTATAAAAAAGAGGCAAATCATTTAGAACCTCCAAGAAGAGTTCCCCAGCTTGACATAGAGTTACCTATATGACTCTTACCACATTACAGAAAATGGAACTGACTGCCCCCACCTTATCGGTCTATCAGCCGGACGTGTCTTCTGGTTCTAGTGATGCATCGACGGTTCTAATTTTTCATTAGTGTGAGGATCTTCTATCGGAGGGACGAGGTCTCTTGTTCCTGTGATGGTCCGATGGGGATGTCATTGGTGGAGTTTGTGCCTGCCACCAGTACTTGGGTGGTGGTTCCAACGATGGGCCGATGTTGTTGGTGCTCATGATCTAAGTCAACACCAACAAAACCAAGGTTTTGGTCTTCTTGTGTTGAAAGGATAAGAAGTAGATAAGCTTCATATTTAGTTGAACCCACTTGAGATAATCTTTGAAAAAAAATTCATGGGGCTTGATTTCACTAACAAATGGAAAATGAAGATGCTCATAGCTCAATTGAGGACCAAATCACACCAACTGAGATGTGAAACAGGTGTTGAAAACCAATCTAACTGATCTTTTTGTGGCTCTATATGTAGCCTTGTTAAACTTGCTAGATAATTCAACCAAGAATGATTCAATAGGATTTGGTTTGTTTGTGAGGAGTTCTAGAAACAAAATAATCTTCCACTATAATCAAATTTTGCATAAGCTTTATCTAGTACAATGTGTTCCCACCTATTATGTGGTTGGCTAAACCCTTTTCCAAAGCATTGGTTCCTTGCCCCCATTGGATTTTTAATTCTTTGCTACCTTGGTTGAGTTCTTGAGTTGCGTTAATGGAAAATTGGTTCATCAAATTTATGTGAAGGACAAGAACTTTGCCTCTGCCTTCACCTTTTTATTATATTCTTTCATTGACTTTTTATAGGAGGTTATATTTCATTTAAGTGATTTGATCATGTTTGTTTGATGATTGGATAATGGTCCCATAATCTTGGTAGACCGGCATGGTGGGTTCAATATCCATATATTGATCTACCAAAAAGGTCTCTATTTTTAGCATGGGAATCACCAACATGGAGTCTGATAGCAATCAGGAGCACCATTCAACCTCACTTAGACAAATTTCCCAAAAAATAGGCTTCAATCTCTCAATTACTTCAATCCTCAAGCACTATAGACAAGATATAAAACCATTTTTAGATACCCTTTAATGACTTCTAAAACATATCCCAAATTCACCATAGGTTGTTTTGGAACAACATCCCCAAAACTCATATTTTCCCCTAAAACTAGGTCTAATTAGGCCCCTTTACAAAGGAAGCCTTCTTTAAAATGTTCCCCAACCTTAAAACTCGATGGGATAGCACTAACCAAGTAACAACACTTCAAAATCCACAACTTCCACTTGATGAACAGTTCTCCAACATGACACCCACAAAAACCCTCCTTTTTAGCAAGTTTCATGGGGGTTTATTGAAAATGGGCACTCCATACTCCTAGCACTCTTACCAATGCTTCAAACACCTTCTAAGAAGTCTACTCATGCTCCAGGAACTCTCTTACAACCTTTACCAATGTTGCTTCTTCAAACTCCAACCATAGTATCTGAAAAAAATCCCCCATCTATTATGCTCTGATGGATGTTCATACCCTGCTCCAAAGCTCCCATTTTGGCACAAGCAGGGAGGATGTTGGCATAGGTTGTGGAATTTGGCTTCACACCTACTAATTTCATTTTCTTGAAAGTTTCTAAATCCTTTTCAGCAAATCCATTTTGTGCATATCCCATAATCATCGTATTCCGTGAGATGGCATCTCTTTCAGGTATTCTGTCAAACAGTTCACATGCCTTGTCTATACTTCCGCATTTTGCATACATGTCTATTAGGGCAGTTGCAACTACAACATTTGACAAAATTCCTCTATTATTTATGCTTTGATGGATGTTCATACCCTGTTCCAAAGCCCCCATTTTGGCACAGGCATGAAAGATGCTGGCAAAGGTTGTGGAATTTGGCTTTATACCTACCAATTGCATTTGCTTGAAAGTTTCTAAAGCATTTTCAAAAAATCCATTTTGTGCATATCCAGCAATAATTGCAGTCCAAGAGATGACATCTCTTCGAGGCATTCTATCAAAAACTTCACATGCTTTCTCTATGCTTCCACATTTTGTATATATGTCAACCATAGCATTTCCAACTATAATATCAGATGAAAATCCCCCTTCTATTATGCTTTGATGGATGTCCATACCCTATTCCAAAGCTTCCATTTTGGAATAGGTAAAGAGGATGCTGGAAAAGGTTACAAAGTCTAGCTTTAAACCTGCAAATTGCATTTGCTTGAAAGTTTCTAAAGCCTTTTCAACAGGTCTAATTTGTGTATATCCTGCAATTATTACAGTCCATGAGACCACATTTCTTTGAGGCATTTTGTTGAACACTTCAAGTGCCTTATCTATGATTCCACATTTAGCATACATGTCTACAAGAGCAGTTGCAACTACAATATCTGACAAAATTCCTCTATCCTTTATGCTTTGATGGTTGTCCATACCTTGTTCCAAGGCTCCCAATTTGGCACAAGCAGGTATGATACTGGAAAAGGTTGTGAAGTATGGCTTTACACCTACCAATTGCATTTGATTGAAAGTTTATAAAGCCTTTTCAAAAAGTTCAATTTATTTTTATCTTGAAATCATTGTAGCCCATAAGACCACATTTCTTTGAGGCATTTTGTCAAATAATTCACACGCCTTGTCTATGTTTCCACGTTTTGCATACATGTCTACAAGGTTTGTTGCCACTACAACATCTAACAAAATTTATCTATCCTTTATGCTTTGATAGATGTCCATACCCTATTCCAAAGCTCGCATTTTAGCATAGATAGGGAGGATGTTGGCAAAGGTTGTGGAATTTAGCTTTACACTTTCCAACTGCATTTGCTTGAAATATTTTAAAGCCTTTTCAAAAAAACAAAATTGTGCATATCCTACAAGCATTGTATTCCATGAGATGACATCTCTTTTAGGAATTTTATCAAACACTTCATGTTCCTTTTGTATGCTTTCACATTTTGCATACATGTCCACTAGAGAATTTCCTACTACAATATCAAGCAAAAACCCCCCTTTCATTATGCTTTGATGCATATCCATACCATGTTCCAAAGTTCCCATTTTGGCACAGGCAAGGAGGATGCTAACAAAGGTTATAGAGTTTGGTTTGACACCTGACATTTGCATTTCCTTGAAAAAATTTAAAACCTTTTCAACAAATCCATTATATGCATATCTTGTAGCGATTGCATTCCATGAGACAACAGTTCTTTGAGGCATTTTGTCAAACAATTCACGTGCCTTCTCTATGCTTCCACATTTCGCATACATGAGTTTTATTATAGGTAGGGAGTATGCTGGCAAAGGTTGTGGAATATGGCTTTACACCTACCAATTTCATTTGCTTGAAATTTTCTAAAGCCTTTTCAACAAATCCATTTTGTGCATATCCTGCAATATTGCAAGAAAACAGTGTCTTTTGGTCTTTTGATGTTGGTTGCCTAAAGCCCACATTGGATTTCCTAGTAACCGCTGTTGTATCATGTTTTTAAGGGTCTTTGGAGTCTCTACAAGTCTAGGGCAAGCATTGCTTGGTCAATTCAAGCCTGATTTTTCTTTGTTTGGGGCTATCTCCATAGGACAATATAAGTGAAACATGTAAAACAATTTGAACCTGCATTAGTACTTATCATGGGTGTTGAAACAAAGTAATTTCTCATCAAAATCCATCCCTAATATGTTGTTTAAAGGTATCACATCCTGCATCAAGCTTGAAATGCTCTCTCATCAGACTGTCTTATACTTTTGCACCATTTTCATTGGAGGAAACATTGTGTCAAGTTCTTAAAGTTACCATGTCTTGTTTTCATGTCTAAAGAGTCTTAAGTAATCTCATGTGCCTTAAACCATGCAAGTACATTTTCTTTAGCCCCATGCTCATGCTTGAAGGTTCTTAATAACTCTAATAGTTGTACCAGGGGCCATGTTTAACAAACCAAATGCAATTTCTAACTTTTCACTATGGTGGTAGATAAATGATTCTTTATACCTTGTTGCCTTCATTAGCCAAGCCAATTTCTCCTACTTTGCATAGCTTTGCCATGTTTTTGGATGTGATATGTCTCCTACACGAAAAACATGTACAAGTTTATGGCCTTCAATCCAACTACATCCAGGTATCTTTTTAATTCCTCTATCTTTCATCAATCTCTTTACTAAACTTCTGTATAAGTTATTCTACTGTGGAATTGCACTATAAAAAATATACAAGAAGTTTTTTATCATACTTGTACAGTAGCATCATAGGATAAGTTTTATTTAGATTAATTCCTCTTGGTAGCAAAGGAACTACAAACTCATTCACAATTTGGCATCATAGGATAAGTTTTATTTAGCACTTGAAAATAGAAAGTTGCAGAGGTTTAAATAACCTCCCCAATTCCATTGTCAACCTCTCACAGCTGCAACACTTGAATATAATAGGAAATTTTAAAGGTTTAAATAACCTCCTTGATTTTGTTGACAATCTATCACAACTGCAACACTTAAAAAAATATATTGTCACAGTTTAAATAACCTCCTTGATTTCATTAGAAACCTGTCACAGTTGCAACACTTGAACATAGACAGGTGTGGATGTTTAAATAAGATCCTTGATTCCATTGGCAACTAGTCACAGTTGCAACACTTGAACATGGTAAGGTGTATAGATTTAAATAGCCTCCCCGATTCATTAGCAACCTCTCACAGTTGCAGCACTTCAACATAGAAGGGTGTAAAAGTTTAAATAACCTCCCTAATTCCATTGAAAATAGAATGTTAGGATGTGTTCCAGAGTGCTTCATTAATTCAAATATTTTGAGACGTTCCTTGCAAAATCCATTTTGTGCACATTTTGCAATCAATCATTTCATTCCATGAGATGAGATGACATCTCTTTGAGGCATTCTGTCAAACAATTCAAGTGCTTTGTCTATGATTCCACATCTTGCATATATGTCTACCAGAGCATATCCAACTATAATATCTGACAAAAATTCCCCTGCCAATATGCTTTGGTGCATGTTCATAGCCCATCCCAAAGATCCCGTTTTTGCACAGGCAGGGAGGACTCTAGTATTTTACTTGTGGAAATTTTATAAAAATTATATAATAATCAGATAAGAATTATGCTAGGAATGTTGTGACTTCATTAATAATTGTGTTTAATTGTCTGGGTGGTTAGATGTTAATTGCAACGAGTGTCACAAAAATGTATATCTACATCCTACAGGTTGTTACACAATCATTCTATTTTGTTTGACCTATAGTGTTGAGCAGTTAATTATTGGTTTGTATTATGTTGTACTCCTAAAAAAACAAAATTGTAATGACTTTATTCCATCAAAATCCTTTGCTTATCAAATTCAAATCACTATAATTTCCCATCTACAAGATTATTTATGCAAATTTATCAGAGTAAGGGGATCATTGCTAGTACAAAGTAGAGTAGATGAGCAGAGGCAAACACAATTGAAGGAAAAGGTATGAAGTAAAAGATCCTTATGATAATTGGTAGTTCACAATGAAGTAAGAATTTCTTATTTTATTATTAAATTATCAATTTATTAATGTTTGTAACTTGTAAATTATTTTTGTTTTTCGTAATAGTATTCTCTCTGTCATTTGAATCTTATGTTTTATTGATATTTTTTTAGATATGTTTGTTTGTTTATCTCACTTGTTATTTAGGTCATTAGATATACTGAATCTCCTAGTCTTGAAGAGATTTTTGAAACATTTAACAACATGCTTGGACAAATTAAAAAACAATTCATTGTAAGGATCCTAACTTGAGATTGCATGAGGAGTATAATGGGCCCATTGTGATGGAACGGTGGAACACTAGGAACATTGAGAACTAATATTATAATATGTGTTAAGTTGTCATTGTTGCTTTGAATGTAACTATCGTATTTAACTTACAATGTCTTGTGTATAGTGTAGATGAAGTAAATTGAAGTATTTTTACTATTAATTGCAGATTTTGTATTGTACATTGTAGTGAAGTGGATCTTGTAGTTTTGTAACACCCCTCTTCTAATTTACCGAGTCATTTGTGTTGTTGAAACTAAATCCTATTTTTATGTTTTCTTTTATTGCTCAATCTCTACATTTAACTAAATAGCATAAACATAATAGCTATCATAGATTTTATTTTAAGCTAATTTGTATTGCATACTCAAAAAAACACCTTTAGTTTTGTTCACTATGTATAAACTACTCAAAAATCAATATACTTGATGGACCTATGAATCTAGTTTATAATGCACTTGATTTCATTTAAAACCATTTAGAATTGTAAAATTTATTGTAAATTCACTTCAGGTGGGTTGAAACCTTGTTCTAGGGTAATAGTGGGAGTTCAAAATTGTGTTTCTTCCAAACTAATTGGTAGAACAATCTAAATCTTGGTGAGTAGGTTTCTTTTTGTATATTCTTTCATGTTCCAAAGATTCAGACTGAGTGATGATGGTTAGCATGTGAAAAATTAATGCCCTAGATCTGTATTTGCATGAAAAATATCGAATTTGACAGAGTCAAAAATTTGTGTTTTGCTAATGCAAAGGATGTTCTACTTGGATTACAGTGAGTTAGAAGGTTGTAGAGGTGTATATTGAAGTCTCTCTAAGAAGTTTTGGTAATTTATAAGCTTTGAATGCACTTTTGTATACTATCCTATTGATACAGTGTTATGACAGTCACATTTTGGAATCAATAATGAAGGGTTTGAATGGGTGTTTGAAGAATTATCAAGAATAAAGGTTGGGGAATGATTTCAATATGTTGTATAGGAATTTTTAGACATGTATGAGACTTTGGTAATGAGGATTGGGCTTGGAGTTTGAAGTTGTCTTGTGTAGGTGGCCTAAATGGGCATAGTGGTTGATTAAGACAGTCCACTTAAATTGATAGTTCTTATATTGGAGTTGTTTATGTTGGTAAAAGGGGTTTGGGTCATGTATTTTGATGTTGCTTTAGGTGTTTTGTGAATTCAATAAGAGGTGTGTGTGCCTTAATCGTAGTTTGAGTACTTTGAAACAAGGTTTTGTGAAGAATGTAGAGTCCTAGTTGCAAGGATAGTCAAGAATTGGTTGTGTTTCTGACAAGTTGAGTTTGGTGAAGATTCTTGTGCTCCTACATTGCATCAATATCCTTCTTTAATAGATTAGTCAAGAGTGGTTTCTAGAGCTCGTAGATTTCTAATCGAACTTTCCAATGATTGTGAGGAGTACACATCGCCACTATGAACAAGTGAGCATGCTTTCATCGGTCTATCGATGGAGCTATGAGGGGAGTTCCCCCGATGTAGTAATCTTAGGCTGATAGTTCCACTGGGGGTGTTGCCCCCAGACCTCCACGAGGGGTGCTGCCCCCAGACCCCCGTGAGGGGTGCTTCCCCTCGACCTCGCTGGGGGCGTTGCCCCCAAACCCCCACAAGGGTCAATGCCCCTCAACCCTGCTAGGGGTGTTTTTAGTCCTAGCTTTGGAAGATCTAATGATATTCAAGTAACCTACAATGTTGTAATCAATTACACCTATAAGATAGGTCACATGCTTAACATTAGGGAAGAAGGTTAAGTAAGGGTTTTCAATGCTTATTTGTAGAATCTAGTGACCACTATCAATGCAAATTTTTGGAGTTGATATTAAGAAGTGTTGTGAACCTTCTTCAAAGTTGGGATTTGATGAAATTAAAGGTGTTGAGCCCATTTGGTCTATTGCCCTGTTATGACAAAGTTGTGACTGTTGGAGTAAAATTGTGTTTGGAAAGATTCATAGTGCTCCTTATTGTATGGTCTTGAAACCCTTGAAGGTCATTTATGTGAGTGTCATGAATGCCTCTAAAGCAATGATGAATGCCTATATTCATATATGATCCACAACCTATGCATTGATGGTTCTATAGCAATATTTATGTATATTTACCTCAAAAGATAATTAATAACAGTAATTCATATCATTTGGCCTTGCTTTTTATAGATAGATATATGAGTACATAGTTGTTATCATAGCTATTGTTTATATTTTTTATTTTATAGTGATAAAATTTCAATCTTTTGTTCCTATTGTGATGGTTTTCAAATTCATGGCAGAAAGTGGGCTTTTCAATTTGCATATTTCATACTCTACAACATGGGACTCCTACTACTTTCTAGGAGAGCTCTCAAGGTACTCTGTTTCATTTGCCTTTTAACCTGTATAAATGCAACAATAAGGAAAAAATTTCAATTTATTTATATATGCTACTAACTCAATTGAGATAGAATTTGTGATCAGCTTTAGATCCCCATTTTGATATTAGGTGTTTTATCTTGATATTAGATGTTTTGTCTTGATAGCATGTCTAATCTAGGATTATTTTTTACCAGAGATGTTGTGACTCTGTCCAGTATGGTTATCTTTTTGGCTAAATGGCTAGCATTGTATCTTTGTCTATAACTTGATGGGTATAATCCTGTATTAAAACATAGCTTAATTCATTTACCATGAAAATGGTTTTGAAAAGAGTTATAGGTTATGGATTCTCTAAAATATTAAAGATGAAATACATTGGTTAAAATTTTATAAAATTCCAAAGTGCTTAAAATACTTAAATAAAACAAAGACTCATCTCCAAGAATCTTCTCAACAATTCCTAACTGTTGCAATCACAACCTTCATGTAGAGTTTGTCCCCATTACAATTATGTATCAGACTAAGCTTATCCCATTGTTTAGTATATTGATCCTATCCCCATTTCCCAGTGATATATCAAACTAAGCTTGTCCCGATTGCTTTGTGTACTCAATAATTCACAACTTTCCTTGGGGATGCACATAACTCAGTTGATGAACTAGGTGGGAAATTATGTCCATAACATGGCAACATTTTTTGGAGGTCTTTCTATGGGATTCATAAACAGTTGGAAAGTTGCCCTTGTAACTCTAGCTATTGGTCCATTTATCGTGGTTGCAGGAGGAGCTTCAAATATCTTTCTTCATAGGCTTGTTGAAAACATTCAAGATGCATATGTTGAAGATGCCAACATTGCAAAGCAAGTTTGAATGGGGGGCGAGGGAGGACGTAGTTCGTATAAATTAACTTGTTAATTTTTTGTATTTTGTTTGTAAACTGACTTTATGCTAATTCCTTGTTGACTTGTGGGTAGTTGCTATGATTTGGCTTCAGGTAATTGTTGATGGTTGTGTTATATTTGACAACTATCAAGTATTTTATACATGTTTTTCCTAGTCTGGGAAAGTAGTCCAATCTTGATAGATGTTTCGTGGTCTATATTTTGTGTACAAGCACTACTCCTAATGAATAAAACAATCATTGATATTGGTCTACAATCTCTTGGCATGTTTTGTTATATTTTTCTTACATAGCAACAACTAATGTTATTGTTTGCCTGTAAACACCACTTCTGCTTATATTTATGTTGGCTTAGATTGATGGTAGTTTCTTTATTAGAGTTGATACCTTGATCACTTTTGTTTTAATAGCAAGGAAATATTCTTTTAAGATGTTATGTTTATGATAGATATTTAACAAATGCAAGCAATTTTAACTGATAATGACCCATGGAAGACATTATTTTGACGTAAGTCATTAATCTTTCTAGGATATGAACATGGTAGAAAATCTAAAATCTCCTTAATGCTTTGGTACTTTAGTATAGACCCATTGAATTATTTCAAATTTAAGGTTATTGTTTACACTAACCATGGATGCACTTTCTTTGCTTACATTTAGATTGGTTTTATTGATTGTAGCATTGAGGGACTCTTTTTTTCTTTGTGTAGAAAGGGAATGGGTATGATAAGTGCTTTTGGAGGTAAGGGATGGGCTGGTGGAGGTGGTGGTAGAGTTTCCATAAAGAGCTACAGTAGGCAAGAGAGTTTGAATATCTTTGTGCATGGTTAGTTTGAATGAGGATAGCCTACAGATGATTGGAGCTTTATCACAATCATAGAATGAAAGTTCCTTTGCAAAGATGTATCATGTACTTATGCATTACAAGGGTAAGGGACTGTAGGTTATGATATAAAAGAACAGTCATGCACAAATGACAGTTAGAGGATCAACAAGCATTACAAGGGTAAGGGATTTTAGGTTATGATATAAAAGAGCAGTCATGTTCCTATTCTTTTGTAAACTGTTGAACAGCATAAAGGCAAGGTTTTAGAGCATATTTCAGCTAGTTATTTTCTCTCTTAGCAATGTATTGTAATCTTTTCAAGTTCTTTTATGTTGGGACAACAAATTGTAACTCCATTTTCAAGCTTACATAGTTGAATGTAATATCTTTTTGATTAATAAAATAAGTTATTTTTACCTTCTCATTGTTGTTTTATTGTGCAAATATTTTAGATAGTTGATAAGTAATATTTTTTATTAATGGAAACCAATAAATAAAAATGACTAAATTAATGACTAAATGACTAAATTGATGACTAAATATATGACTAAACAAATTACTGCCATGACTAAATTAACGACCAAATCAATGACTAAATAAATGACTAGAATAGTTTAGTCATAAATTTGGTGGTGTTATAAATGACTACAAATAAACCACTAAAATAGTCATGTGACTAAAATTAATGACTAAATATATGACTAAATAAATAACTAAATCGATAACCAAATCAATGACCAAATTAATGACTAAAATCAATGACTAAATAAATGACTAAAATTGTTTAGTCATAAATTTAGTGGTGTTATAAATGACTACAAATAAACCACTAATAGTCACGTGACTAAAGTTAGTCATTTATATGCAATTTTTAGTAGTTTATTTAGTCATATATTACTATTTGTGTAGTAGTGTTATGACACCTTTTTGTCATGATAATTTCTACCATCACTTCAACCATTCCATTTGTGCCAATATTATCCACCGCCACCCTCGCCAACCATATGACTATCCAATTATGTCAGCACAAGTGAGTGACGTTTGATCTAATGACAAGACTTAAGGTATGTGCGGATTTATTTATTTAAAGGGTTAGTACTTATTTTGAATAAAGGTTAATTAATTGGCATGATCCATTCCTCCTTATAATTTTGAAACTTGTGCCCTTTTACATGATTGCTAAGAGTATGGCAATAATTGTAATTCCCCATGAAAGGCCATCATAATTATGCAGTAAGGTGATAAGAAAGTTGGTAATTAGTTTCTTCCCCATTGAGTATATCGATGCAAAACTTTTTTTCTGTCTACAATTTAGTGAAGAGACAATTCCAAAAGTTATGTAGAATCTCACCAGGAGACAAAGAAAATGGGAGGCGCTAAGAAGAAGTCTGAGCCAACTTCTGTAGCGCCATTGTTGGCATTGGGCAATATAGTAGCTTTATTTCAAAGAGTTGGATGGTTGGACTTCATGAAACAATTTGAAGGGTACACAGAGTAGCTTGTGAAGGAATTCATCAAGAATTTTGTAGATGGGTAGACCATGGTGCGCGACAAACTATTCCGGGTAAGTACGAAAATCATTGCCTGTCTTTCTAGTCTTGAGAATAAAGGAATTCATTTGAATGAAAATACCCATGTTCCTTATCAAAATTTAATAGAATTGTTCCATAGGGAAGGGGAACCCCAACCTGTAATGACCATAAACACTAAGGGACAAAATAAGGGAATCCATAGAATGTCTCTTCCAAAACCCTGGAGGTTTGCTGCAACCTATATTATTAAATACTTCACTTGTGAGGGACAAATGATTATAGTTGTGGGACCCCCTTTTTGCTTGATGACTCATGCCACGACATTGAGGACCCTACTCTTAGGGTAAATTTACTAGCTTTTCTTTGTCATTTAGTCACCTCTATGATAGAAAAGTATAAAGTTGGAATGGGGCCCCTTAAGCATCACAATTTGATACAACTAATATGTTAATACCATTTCCGCAAAAATCTAGAAAAAAAAAGTGGCAAAAGGTTTTTGCAAAAAATTTAAAATGAGGGGCCAGGGAGGTCACTTGAGGAGGGAGAATCCTTTAAACAAAAAGATCAATTTGTAGAAGAACCCTCCTTAGAGGCATTAGATGCCCTTGAATCCCAACATACCTCCACAGCTCCCAGCGACGATGCACCAAAAACTTTTCCAGATGAATTACAAACCCCAGGACAGGAAGGGGAGGTGGGAATTGTGCATTCCGAAGGAGAAGAGGAGCCTCCTCGGAAGAGGAAGAAACGAATTAAAGTTACTTTTCAAACAACTCCTCCTCTATGGAGGAGTAAAAGGTTATCTTTAGGGGCCAATGAAACTGAACCTCTGGACGTAGGCAATACTTCAAAAAGGAAGAAGGCCAGGACTCCAATAAAGGTGGTAGAAATTGATAGTTCACTTGATAATTTGAGGAAATAAATGAAACGGAGAAACAAGGGGATCAACTTCCTAGAGAAAAGGACAAGGAAACCCTATCACCTGAAGAACAGGAAGGAGAGAAAATATAATCACCACATTCAGAGCAGAATGAAGATGAACCTGTGGGAGGATTCTCTCCTTTTCTTAATAGAGCAGGGAGTATACCAGAAGTTGAAGAAAATGTACATCATATTAATGAAGAAATAGAGGAAGTGCTTTACTCATACTTTCCTGAGAACACTGAGGCAGAAAATGTACCTCATATTGATGAAAAAGTGGAAGAAGTGCCTCACTTATCCCTCCTTGAGGGCACTAAGGAGGAAAATGCACCTCATCCTAATGAGGAAATTCCTCATGCATCCTTCTCTGTGGACACAGGGGATATAGAATCCAGTTAGAAAAATGAGGAATTAGAAAAGTTAAGGCAGGAAATTGTGGGGTTGAGAGCCAGGTTGCAGGATGACGAAGCACAAATTAACCAACAAAAAGAAGAAATTGAGGTGAAAACTGCCATTGTACACAAAAGAGACCAAAAAATTACAAAATTGATAGCACAAATGGAGGAAAAAGACAAGCTTATTGAGTAGTTGCAATACCAGATTCAGCAATGGAACCAGCAGGGTAAGCAGCATCAAGTTGCTCTGTGTAAAAAAGATAAGTGTATTCAAGATTTAAAAAATAGTTTTATGCAATTATTCAGTGCTTTTGAAGAAGAAAAGAATAGATAGGAAATTGAATTAAATGCCTCTATGAGTAAAATTGTGGAGCTAGAACAAAATCTACAAGAGAGTGACACTCAAGCAGTCATGGAATCAAAGGGGACACAAACTTAACCTATTGTTATAGACTGGTTCTAGGTACACATTCCCCCAATATTAATGAAATGGATAGAGCATTGCTATTTCTTGAAGGATGTGGAATTTTAGAATAATAGGTTAAAAAGGGAATTGGTAATGTTAAAAGAATCTTTCAATCAGGCATATAGGGGTAAATAGGATGCCTGTGAAATTGGTGAATTACTATTAGCCTATAGAAGACCATCTAGGTTGTACTCCATGTTTCTTAATGAGCAGGGTTTAAGATGGAAATTGCAAAGAATTCGCCAAAACTAGCCATATGATCCTAATGACAGAGAATTTGTAAAAATATTTGTTGAGTCACTCCCTAAACAGCATAATTTGTTGTGTGAGTTCTTTTTTCATAATTTGCTCCTAGAGAAATATACAAATTTATTTATTAACTTCTTTGTGGGAGAAGTAGAATTGAGATCATTCTTGTCTATAATAAAAAATCAACTTCACTGGCAAGACAAATCAAGAGAGTGTGCACAGGAAGAAAAGACTATGGGGTTGCAAATGAGGTATCCTCATAGGAATCCTTTCTCTTTCAAGGCACAATTTATGGGTGTCAGACTTACAAAGGAAGTACATGTCAAATACAATAACAATCCCTGGCTATGTCATGATCACTTTCAAGAACAAAGGCCACAATTAATAAGACTAACATGGCATGCATGTGAAGAGAGGTATACCCCTCTTCCTATGCATCTCAAGAAAAGGGAAATAATTTCACCCCTTAATATTAGATGGTCCTATCGAAGAGTAGTAGCTTTGGCCAAAATTCTTGAAGAATTACATATTAATTGGATTGGTATGAGGTACAGACCCCTCTTGCTTTTTAACCACCTCCTTCAGTATACACCAATCTAGACCAAAGTGAGGACAGTTTTGCTAGGTGGAAACAAAGAGTCACTTTTCATTAGGGATTCTTGAGGAACCCAAAGACATTAGACACAAAGGCAAATGATGCATATGATCTCAGTTCCAAGTATGAGGAAATGAACAGGAGGAATGAAGGACAAGGGGCACACTAGAGAGTAGGAGACTTGCTCAGACTTAGGAAGGGGAGGAAATGATGAGGTAAAAATAACCTCATCAACATAATGGCCTTAATATGCAAAACTAAACCTTTTAGCCCAAATTACCCTGCCAATTGATTACCTTTAGGAAAAATAATTGCTCTCTTTTTATGAATAAGCGTACAAACTTTACTTCTTGAAGTTAGGCGAATTAAGCTTATTTATGTTGATTTCATGGTTTAGTCTTTGAGCATTTCACAAGTCAACTCCACTCCCAATCACCATTCCATTCAAAAGGGAAATGAACATGGATCTTAATACTTTTGAAAACAAGCGAGCGAGCGTTGGAATTTCAGGAGCACACGTTTTGGGCCGAGTCTTCATAGTCTATTATTTTTCAATTTCAAAAACTTTATGGCTCGTGTGATCCTCTTTAATATTGTATGTCATGGGCTTTAAATTCCATCTGTTATTGGCACTCTGTTAAAAGACTTTATTAACTGGAAAATAGGATTTTGTTAGTTCTCTTCATATAAATATGTAGTTGTTGCAAATAAGGAGTAGAGAAGAAGATTATCGTTATCCTGCCAATATGTCTTTTGAGTAAAAACTACCATATGAATAAAAATGAGTTTTCCCACCACTCTTTGAATTACTGAGCGATGTGAATGAAGTCTTTGGAATGAAGTAACTTAGAGATTTCCAGTGCATGTGATTTGAGATAGTTGTAGTCACACCTAAGAGCTGGCCACTCGAGGGTTATAGATAAATAGATAAGTATTATATTTCTTACTCTATATTTTCTTTTAGTAGATAACAGTTGGAATTGTAATTCATTTTCTTGAGTATATGTTATGTTGTCAATTTCGATTCTGTAGATTGTAACTAAGTCCGTAGTTTTTGAGCTTAACAATTGAATGTCTAGAGCACCTTTCTTCAGTTGATTTTGTTAAATTGTTTTATGTTAACAATTGGCTTGTTATCTTTTGCGTTAGATAAATTTGTTTCCTAATTTCTTTACATGTTTTACTTCTTCAACAATTTATGCATTTGTTAGGTTAATCATTTCAATGCTTTCTAGTTTAGTGGTGATACTTTTCAGATTTATAATTTTCTATTTTATGGTTTGAGTCATTTCCCGCTTTCTAGATATATGATTCATTGCTTTCAAGATTAGAGGCCCTTTAGCTTAGAGATTTTATTTGGTTGGTTAGTATTTAGGAAACCTGAGAGAGAGAAGTTGAGATGTCTTCTATTACATATAGCCATTGGACACTGTGTTATCAAGGAATCTAGCAGCGCTCGTTCCACAGATAACCCCCCTACGAAACTTATCTGTTAACTAGGTTCGTGAAGTTCAAGCATGCAAAATGAGGTGATTTTCAAACCACCTCAAAACGTGTTCCAAAGCCTCAAATAGTCAGTTTGAGCATCCCCCTATGTTCACCTCGCAAAGACCTTCGAAACGAGCTCTTTTTCGAAGTCTCACTGTTCATACTTAGTCAAATTGTGAAAAATGCAGTTGCACATAAAAAGTGTGCTCCTGCCCATGTTAAAAATTTGACTAAGTGTTGAAAGTGTCGGGGCGCCAAAAATCAATTCCCTTGCATGAAAGTGATTTGTCAAAATGTGCAGAAGCGCTAAAAAAGTGCACTCTTACACATTGTTTCCAGACTTACCCAATTTTTGGCTCAGGCGCATTTCTTCATGTATTTTTCATTTTTCACTTATCGTGCCACTTTTTATGCCTCAATTAATTGGGCGACTTGAGTTAGGTTTTTGCTTTCCTCAATCACTTAAAAGTGATTTTATGTTTCATTTTCATCATCCTTGGCCTTCAAACTTCATTCCTCTTTGTTGGGCACGCATCTACCTCCTCCAAAAACGTGTTTTTATATAGACCTCTTTCTTGGTCAAGCTAGGTTTCGAGTTTTGGTTCAGGTATGTCGTTCTTTTCTCCTTTCCTTTCTTTCCTTTGCACTTGGTGTTTGTTTGATAAATGTTTTGTGATCTGTAAATGTGTTTTTAAATAAACCCACCCTTTTTCTTTCTTTACTTTATGTCTATACACATGGGCATTCCTTTCTTACCCTAATCGTGTTCTTTATTTCCCCTTTGCTAAACACGTAGATGTTGTTCCATTGTTTGTGTTGGGTGTGGATTTCTTGCATATACACGTTTTATTTTCTTTTGCTTTGGTCGATCTTACCTGCACATTTTAATCTCCTCACATGATTCTTTGTCAATACTTTGAAATGAACAATGAAAGAAACTCACGTTTTGTGAGTAAGATTGCACTATGCTTTTCATAAAAACCATGGCGGTAAAATGAAGATCTAATGCACTTCAATATGTGTTCTCAAGTGTTGATTTTAATCCTTTCAATACTTCCAAATTGCCAAAGCGTTGTTTTCAGAAATCATTATATTATGTTTTCATTGTTCTTCCCAAATGTTGAAGTGCTCAATTTCAACGCCATATCAATTGCCAACTTCACAGTGAAAAGTGTCATAGCAATGAAATTCAGCACCCTAACATATTTCCTCAAGTTTCTAACTCTTAGGTGCAAGGGCATTGTTTTTCAGCGCCACTGCACCAAAGACAGCTCCCTCCAAGGGCAAGGGCATTGGTTTTCAGCGCCCTTACACTTTTCCCAATTTTTCTTCCAAACACCTCGAAACTTGCCAATTTCATTCCAAACCTCTTTTCGTCCACTTTGTGCATCGTTTTGCATGCCTTTTCATCTTCTCCATGCTTTCTCATCATCGTTGCTCACCTCACACATCCCCATGTTGTTTAACGACTAACGTTTGTTCTGACTCCACATCTTGCAGTCTCTTTTCAAGATCCTTAAAGTTGATTGATCAAAGATTCAGTTGCTCTCAGATGACTTCCAGAAAACCTCAGTCGTCTTCAAAAGCAAAACACAGAATGAAATATAAGTATCAAGGAGTCTATCCACCAATTGTAGTGGTCTCCAAGGTGGAAGAAATAAAAGACACAGAGGTTGGTCATCAAGACTTGGTTGATTTTGCAAAGAAAATTGAGAAGAAGCCTCTTCCTGATTCTATGAGAGCAATTGTACATAGTAACCTGCATTTGGTAGCTATGTTCCCTACTACTGCACACAATATATAATTTGTCCTTCAAGTTGCATCCCACTACATCAGGGAGAGTAGAAGTGTGATTGATTCTTCTGGGCACGAGATTTTGAGACTTGACCCTGACTTCTTTGATATTGTGTTTAAAGTTCCTCAAATGGAGTACATTGACATCTCGATACAAAAAGCACAAGAAGTCTATGACGCTGATCCCAACAAGGCTAAAAACCTAATAAATAGCCAATGGTTGAAGAAGCCTAGGCAAACTGTTTCCAGATGGCCAAAGGGACTCCTGCGAAGTGATTTCAAAGATGATGTCAAAGATATGATCACATTCTTGAGTAGAGTGAAGGGCTTGCTTGAATCATCCACATTTCATGACTGGATGTATGAACACATCAGGATTATAAGAAGACAAAAAGTGCACATTGACTAGGGAAAACAAATCAGTGATGAAATATATGAGCAACTGATCAATGCACCTTCCACATTAAAATTCTATATGACTTCTTACTTAGTGTACGCAGCAGCTGTAATGAGGCAATTTTCGAGTCTATCCACAAAAGGGAATCGAATGCTGGTACCTGTGTATAAATTTTTCTATCAACTGGAGTTGAAGGAAAGCTTCCATCATTTCAAGTGGGTTACTGATGCTTTCTTTGCACCTTTGCTTTTCAATTTTGATCTGACTCTCGAGAGGAGAAGGGTATATGATGAGGCCTATAAGGCGGTAAGTAAAGTTGGATGCATATTTCTACAATTCCCAACATTTACTTATTTGAGAGTAGGGTGCTACATTGGCTGCCCTTACATGCTACCACGATATCCTTCAGACAAGTGGGTTCTCATGGAGATGTGCAAACAGCTGATTTCAGTACACAAAGAACGCAGAAATATTCACAAGCGTGGATTCAAGTTCCCACTGACAATCGGTAGATATACTATCCTGACTGTACAAAAAGCCAAATCTGTTTATGCTGAGATGCAAATCATGACAATCAGGACCTACAGGTATAGGTTTGATTTTGATTATCGGGATGTCAGAAGGAAATTGCAAAAGGGTCATCATCACAAGTACCGTTTTGAAGACATTTGGGCTGATTGCAGAGATGAAGAAGCCATTCGCAAAATGGATTATTCCAAGTTGACCATACAACAAATCAAAGACCTTGATATTGCTGACCTACTAGAGGATTTTATAGATCCTGGTGATATAATGAATGTTATCTATGATGAACAAGAGATTTCTAAGAAGTCGTTACCTGTGATTCAATGGTCTAGGAAAGAAAGTACTAGCATCAGAGAGAGATTGGAACCAATCTTATCCAATATTGCAGAATGGTTACACAAGCATGGTTTTGAAATGAAAAGTTTTAGAACATATTTGAAAGGAGAAGAATCTAAAGAAAAAGCTTGCTGACAGCAAGAACTCCACATGAAAAATAAATCAGCAGTTGTTCCCACTTCTTCACGAAGAGGTCCCAGGATCAAGTTCACTGTTGGAAAGAAAGATACCCAGACCGTCCCAAAAGGAGAAACCACGAAATCTAAACCATCTCACTCTAAAGGTAAAAAGGTTGTTTCAAAGGAGATAAATTCCAATGAAGAAGGTACTTCCAATGACCAATCCGCTGAAGATGAAGACTCAGCAGAAGCAGACTCCGATGCAGAAGAAGTTTCTGAAAGCGGGCAAGAGTCTAAAGAAGAATCTGAAGGTGATTCTGAAGGTGAACCAGAATCGAAGAGATAAGAGGGTGATCAATAGGAACCCAGGCATGATCAAGAAAGAACTATGTCTCCACCTGAGAATGTAGTTGAGGAAATTCCTAGAACGTCATCGCCTGTGATTTCCAATGTTCCTCATACCCCTCCAAATTCAAGTACTCCTCCACCTCCTGTTCCTTCATCACATATTCCTACTACAGGCATTTCTATAGTAGAGGTATCCACTATTCCTGCAGCATCAACCTTGCTTGATACTCCCTCGGTGACAAGTATTCATACGGTTGATATACTCTCAAGTCCTCCATCATCCATTACTAGCCTGTCTTCACCAACATATGATATCACTTCTGAAACTAAATTCAATCGGTTCATGAATGAATCAATGTGTGATTAGCTCAATGTGCAGTCTACAGGAGCAATGATGACAGACACTTCTCCTATTGTCACAATACCCATGGTAACTTCAGAGGTGACAATGACTTTAGAGGTGACAATGATGACAGAGTTGACAATAAATCCAGAAGTTCACACCTCCTTCCTTCCCCCTTGGATGATATCTCAAGTATCAAAGTGGAAGAAGCAAATGATCTCTCCAAAGGAGCTCGACCTCAAAGAGATAGTCCCTCCAAAGTCTAAAGGGAAGAAAAAGGAAAAAGTATACTCAAGGCTAAACGTTGACAAGACTGGCCACAAGTATGCGGAGATTGGCATACCACCGCAAGAAGGAGATGTCAATATGGAGGACTACACAGTAACAAGAGTCCATCTTGGAAAAGTTACCAATGAAAGTGCAAAAGCAAATGCGCAAATGACATTGGACATCTTGGCTGGAAGACTAGATAAAATGGAGCAAGCTCGCAATATGTAAAAATAAAGGGTAGAGCATTATGCCACTGTTGTAAAGAGACTTGTAGGATCTTCAACTAATGTACAACTGCTGGCAGTGGTAAGTGTTGGCACTCTCAAATTTGCAAAATTTGAAGTGCCCATTTTGAAAATTTTGCCTCTGCACTCTCAGAAGTGCACTTGATGAATCTGCCTGAATGATCTACTTTGGAGGGTCATAATTTGAAGCCCGTTGATTTCCAAGCAAAACCCATTTGCAATCTCACTCATGTGTCCTATGTGAGTATACATGTCAATTTTCAGCTTCCCACGATGAGTTTTGTTAGGGTTTTGAAAAGTGAAGCTGGAGGGTTTTTTGTTGTTTGCAAACGTTCAGTTTTGCAAAGTAGCCTCCCGTTTGAGCTTGGATTTTGCAACCAGTGGACTGTCAAGTCAAAATGAATGTTATTCCGCATTCTCCATACCAAGATGATCTCACATGTCACCTTACAGAGCCTCACGAGTTGATTTGTTATTTTTAGCAAATCAAAACCAAGTGCAATTTATTCAGTTTTGCATTTGCATTGTTGACAGCGTTTCTGAGAGGTCAACTTCGACCTTCAATATCTTTTGATGGGTGATGATTCAAGCTAATTCCTTTTTCACACGTGTTCACTGCACCAAAATGATCTACTGTGTCTAGTGGTAGCTCGCTAGGAGTTGATTTGGTATTTTTTCAATGAGGTGATCTCTTCAGTTTCAATTGGTTCAGAATAGTTGTTTGTTGCAGAAAGTTCAACTGAACAAATTTGACAGTTAATAACTTTTGCCTCGTTATCTGTTTCTCTGAGTCGTCTTTTGCATTGCATTCTTGGGATGAATGGCTACATGTATGCAAGTTTTTATGTCTCCAGCAGATCATTTGTCCAAGTTTCAAGAGCGATTCCAAAGCTCACCTAGCATGTTTTCATCATTTTGCAAATGTGCTTAAAAGCAGGTTTTAATGCAAACCCATTTCATCTTTCCATTTCTGAAGCATTCAAAAGTAGTGACAGATGAAATTGAGCCTGATAGTGGTTTAAAAACAAACAAAAAAATTAGTTGGGCGACATGGGGCCCGACATGCTTTGCCCAGTTATGAGGTTATAGTGTTGCATTGTAGCCTATTCATGAAGACAATGTTGGAGGCATGGATGTGCAATCATTATAAATTCAAACCAAGATTGTCAAAGTAATGCTAATCCTCATTAAGAAAGGTTCCAATAAGAAGGATCATAAACTGAGATTGTTAAGTCGTGAACAAGTGAAGATATGGTCCAATGTAAAGATTGAATGATCTGCACCATTTAAGCAATCCTCTCTACAAGACATGTGAGAATGTTGCAAAGTGTTATGAAGTTGATGATAGTGCTAGGTCTATTGATACAAATGGTTGTGAGGGTCAAAAAATTGTAGCTCATGTATCCAGGCCCTTTCAAAGCTTTTAATCAAGTGGTTTAGTGGTTGTGTGCATTCAGAGTTGATTCATATTGTTAAAAACAATCCCAATTTTGTGGTATTGGTTGGATTTCATTGTGTAGTAGAGTGTAAAGTTGTTTGAGATAAATGGAACGCCATCAAAGATTGGAGGCAATGCATACACAAAATGAATGTGTTTAAAGACTTTGAGAATTTCTAACAAATGCAAATGAATTATGCCCCACACTTCCAAAGGGCTTGATGCGCCATGGGAGAGACACGAATACAAGGCAAAAGGGAATGCCTTCAAAATGTGGGTAATTTTCCCATCACACCAATATGGCTGAAATATGTGTACAACACAGATTTGAAAATGCTTTAGAATTTTTTTAAAGCAAATACAAGCAACGCCATGGCTGCAAGAAACATAAATTGAATTTGTTGAGAAGACGTTTGACATCTCTCAAAGTAAATATGGTCAATGGGCTACACATAAAGGAGGATGGCTCCCAACATTCAAGGTGCCTGAGATTGTGCCAAAGTGAACCTCAAAGGAACAAAATAGAGGGATGGCATAAGTTGGACCGATATACCATAGATTGCTAAAAAATGACTTAGAAACTTAGAGGAAAATACATGTGGTAAGTGGAAACAGGGAATAATGTTGAAAAGAGCCTGCGCTAGAGGAGAAGTGTGGAGGGCACGCCAAAGTTAGGGTATTAGAAAATGGTTTGTTAAAAAAATCCTTAGAACTCTTCAAGCAAATGTACACTTACAGGCACCATATCCTTGTTGCGTTGTTTGAGCAGCCTAGTGATGTTTATAAGAGGGAAATCAACATGTAGTGCAGAGTATACATTATGGAATCTATTGAGATCTCTGGAGACTTTCAACCAAATGCCTTTGGCGCGTGCAACAAGGGAAGCAAAGGCAAGGTACGCATCATGGCGTATCAAATGGATTTGTTGACAAGGCCAATGGAACTTTAAATTAGATGAACTGCCATAGCCATTAAGGCCCCATCGTGCCAGTTGTAGAGCAAGAAAAATAGAAGTTGCAGCCATGGTTGTGAAAGCATACAGAGCATGGAAATGCAACACAGAAGATTAGGGAAAAATGTGAGATGAAAGAAGCAAAGATGAAATCTACGGTGGAGAAAGGAGGAGCAAAATGCAACCTCATCCTCACAATCCCCTACCAAGTCGCGGTTCCAACATGCACACCATTTAATTCTCGCGAAATGGTGGGATGACGCCACGTTGACAGGGTGGGCCCCAAGGAAGGATGAAAGGTTGGAGAAAGTTAATGTTGCCCGTAGATTTTAATGTTTAGAAGGGCTCTCATTTCGAACGAAATATTTTTAAAAGGGGGCAAAGGCATTTGAAGATTAAAGTTTGCAGGTATATACAATAGTGGGGCCCATGCAAAAGGCAAGATTTATATGACCCGAGCCGAAACTCTAAAATGTTTAAAGGGGGTAATAATTTAAACATTTGGAAAGGGGAGATATAGGGAAATATTTTATTTCCTGATGGAAGTTGAATATTTTCATTTTTACATAGAACTATATTTTAAGCAAAATGTTTAAAATATCTTAAACAGTGGTGAATGTTTCAAATAGAGTTCAAGGTGAAATATTTAATATTTCACTATAAAGTAAAATGGGGCCATGCTTTTAAATGCAAAATGCATGGTGAATGAGGTAAAATGTTTTACCCAATGGATTTGAGATTAACATTCTGAATGGAGAATTCTATCTCTGAAGATCAAATAATTCACGTAAGGGGAAATATTTGTGAAATATTTCAATGTTGGAGATCACATGGGTAAAATTCACGTGCAAGTTCACAAAGTAGAGTGAATAAAATATTCACTATTTTGTAAAGCAAAGTGAAATATTTACTGAGGGTAAAGTGAATTGGAAAATATAATGTGCTGGGAGATAAAATTGAAGGTGCAACTCAGCAAGGGAAAATGAAATATTTTCACGGGAGCAGAGACATATTTTCACACAATTGTTGGTAAATGGTGAATTCCATCACATGGACATATGGGCATTTTTTTGTTGCTTGGAAACTAACAGCAAAGACAAATAGAGAGGCAAAATTCAGTAGGAGGAGAGATGAGAGAGGCTTTGCAAATTTGATTGATCAACGGTGAAGAGGTTTCCAGATGGCATCTCTGGATCAACTTTAGGGCTTCTTCTAGAATCTTCTCTTCTTTTATTCTCTTCTCTCATGATTCAAGGTTCTGAGATTGAGTTCTGAGTTCTGAATTCTTGTATGGGGCTAGGTAGATAGAAAATGCTAAGTTTGAGTCATTTCTTGCGTCTGTAAGCTGTAATTTTTGATTTCATGAGCAAATACGGCTAGTTTATGCAAATAAATCATGAAAGTGTGTGCACATTCATGAATATCTTCAAATTGTCTCCATACTTGTACAGTTTAATCATATGAATTCAATAATACAAAGTATCTTTGAGTTTGTCATCTCAAATTTCATGAGATTGTGTTCTTTGTTTATGGGTCTATTTCAAAGAAATGGTTAAATACTTTGAGTAGATAACAGTGATTTCAAGTGTGCAGGTTGGATTTGGTAAGGAGAGTTTGATTGATAATAGGAGTGGGATTGTTGGTGCAAGACACTAACAGTTGATGCAAAGCATTAACAATTTAAATCCACTGGTTGAAGTCAGTTTGCTGATGAATTCTTTTTATGTATTTGACTCCATGGCCTAGAATTAGGCACTGATTTATTTTGCAGCTTAGTGCATCTTAGAAACATTTTATAAATTCAAAATCATTTTAAATCCCTATGTGTTGTAGTTATCTCATGCTCCAAATAGTTGATATTATTGATGAACAGTCAATTCTATTTGGTATTATCCTATTATGTTGAGCTATTAAATGAGATTATTTGTTGTTGTTAATGTTGTTTATGATAATGGTGTAGAGGTTGTAAACGCATTAAGGGATCACCCTCCCGGGTCTTGTAGAGCCCAAAGTGTAGGAGGTCTTTAAAATCCTCGTCAATTGGTCCAAGTCCTTAGAGCTACCCTTGATTGGAATTGGCAATTCCATAGGTAGATTAGAATACCAACCTGGTTACAATAAAAACAACCAACAATAAGTATTGAGGACCTAGCTGTCAAGAAAGCTATGAAGTTCGCCTCCAAAGGTAGGGTGTTGTACGATTTCGTTGAGAATATCATAGAACATGGATCTCAAATCATAATTGTTGCAGACGAGAATACTACTTTGTTGGCCAAGCTCACCATAGAGCTTGATAAAGAAAAAAATGTACTTTCCCAGGAGCGAAAAGATATGGAAAAGTGTCTGTTTTCATGGTCACAGATGAAGCAGGTAAAGTTCAGTAAATTGGTGGAAGTCAGGGTAATTTCCGACAAAGAAAAGTTCATTGAGGTAAGAGAATCTTTGAAACATCGAATTCAAGTAATTCAATCTCTTACGGAGGATCTCCACCAAGTGCAGGAAGATGTCGAAGGGCATCGTGTTATTCTTGAAAAAGGTATCAAGGCAAGACAACTTCTTGAGGAAAATCGTATCTTCCTGCCAGCCATAGAAATATCTCAGATCTTCCAAGAAGCCATCATGAAGTTGATTGATAGCATAGACTTTTCAGAAGCCTCTCTGAATGTCATTTGTGATACAAGGCTCACGTTGGATAACTTGAAAACGCATCTTGACAGGTGCAAGAAGGTTCACTCATCTGCCATGAGATCGATCACGAGAATTCACACCATTGTGGATTACACCGTTGGTCCGGATGAGAAGTTTTTGCAAGAGACCAAGAAGAAATATGAAGACTTCCGCACCCAAAGCAAGGAAACATGAAGGTTCTTGATCTCTAGTGTTAGATATTTTTTATGCGTCCCATTATGCATCTTGTAAATATTTCCTGACATTTTATATGTCTTTTTGTAAATTGTATTTGCACCAAGTTCGAGATGTAATCTTTTGAAAACAAATTACACTTTGACTTTGGTCAAAGTTAGGTGAGATCTCCTTAAATCGCTCACCCAACTTTCCTTAATTTTCACAATTAGTTTCCTAATTTTGCTCTTCCCTGTTTCCATATATATGAGGGATTTCCTTTGTATTAGGTATCTTTTAGTATTTTGCAACGAAGTGCTACCCTTTTTGAAACAAATTGTGAAACTTTGTGTTCATACTTTGCGAACAAAATCTTATCAATAAAGAACAAGATTGCAAACCAGACTTTGTGTTAGATTCGATAGTCTTGTGAATTGATCTCTTTTGGTGGTAATTAGTAAGTGATATCTGAAAGACTCGAAGCAATTCATGTAAACTTTGTGTTACATCTTTTACTTAGATTTACAATTGTGTTTTGTTTAACTATGGTTGGATGATCTACAAGACTTTGCACTTGTAATTGTTCATGCTCTTTACTTTGGTTGGATGATCTACAAGACTTTGTGCTTGTAATTGTTCATGTTGTTTGAGGAATTGTTGCATCTAAGAATATTTTATGCTTCTAATGCGACAAACGGCACATCTATCACAAATCCACCATTGATAAATCTACGGAACGACTTTGTGCCTTTGTGAGCTTTCCCTTTTATTTTACTTGTTTATTGTTAATTACTTCTAGTATCTCTACGCTTTGCTTTGACAAGATAAAGGTATTGGTATTACTGCTAGTTGATCATTTAAAGTTATTAAGAATTGAGAACTTCCAACAGCGAAGCATTGTAAACATCTTCTCTGAAAAAAGAGAGAAGGATGAATGTGACACACCCCCCCACTTCATAAGTATTGTGTACATTGTGTAATTACTTTATTTGTTTTACCATCGCTTCCATCAGTAGTAAGAAGGGTGCCTCCCCTTTTTTGAGAGGAGAGATTCATATCTCACATAGTTGTGGTTGAAGTCCTAGTTGTGTAATCTATTGAAAAGTTGATTACATAATTTTCACCCAACAGTTTTTTCGCGACTCCGTTGGGGAATGACATACGTAGTTTAAGCCTCACGCTTTTGATTGAAGTAGATAAGTTTCCTATTTCTTACTGTTCTTTTGTATATTGTTACTTTTATAATCTCCATCTTATTCAAATCTACATTCTGGCGGACCAAATATATACACGAGGATTGAGGGCTCAAGGAGTAGCAGATCCACTCTTTGAAGAGTTGTTGCAACGTAATTTTCCATTTACTCCTCCATGAGTAAGGTCACCACTACAACGTGTTGTAAGCTACCCTCCTCAAAGCCAAAGATCTCCTCTCCCAAGTGTTTGGTCTGTTTACCGCAGACGTCCCTTTCAGATACCCATATTGCAACCAACTATGGTCGCACCACCTACGGGACCATGGGGAAATGCTTTTGGTCCCCTCTATTTGGCCGCACCTTTGCACGAACTACCACGCGTATCTAGAAAGCATCTCCCAAAGTTTCAAGGTGATGGAAAATAACATCCCGATGAGCACATATCCGCATTCTACATCATTTGTGGTGTTCTCGGCATTGAGCATGAATATGTTTCTGTAAGATTTTTCATTGAATCCCTTCAAGGGGTTGCAGCCGAATGGTTCTTTACTCTTCCTAACGCCTCCGCCACCGATTGGGCCTCTCTTCGCACCAAGTTTGAATAAAGATTCAAACCTACTGAAGATTCACATGCTTTATTGGCACAACTCACCACCATGCGTAAAGAAGCTCAAGAGCCCATGCCTGAGTTCGTGGAAAAATTTAATAAATTGGTGATGTGGATCCAAAATGATGCAAGACTGACAGATCATAACATGAAGTGCTTCTTCATCAACACACAACTACCCAAAGTGAGTTTCTACTTACGTAGGGAAAATCTTGTTAATGTCGAAGCAGCTCAGCAACTGGCTACCAGCTTGGAGGATGACATGATCCTTGCTGGAGAAATAAGGATGGGAACTAACAAAAATAAAAGGATGCAGCCTCAAGGTCTTCAACATACAATGTTAGCACTCCCAATGCCAGCTCCAATTTTACATATCCTATGGTCCAAAGACTGGAAAATGAAGTCTTGTCCCTAAAAAAGCAAGTTTCGAACAATAACAATAGTAGCAACTACAAGGACGTCCCTAGGAGGACTTTCCCTAATTACGCTGGCAACAAAAATCAAAATCATCTCTCGGCACCCCCAGGAAGGCTTGCTCTGGAAGCCCCGCTCACTAATAATTTTGCAAGATACTACGAGGCTGAACAAGATGATTATGCATAACAAGAATACCCTAAAGAAGAAAATGTCAATCTCTTCCAAGAAGAAGAAATTGAATCAGCTGGCGACTCCAAGATTAGCTACCTGCAAATGGTGGAGCAAGAAGAACAAGATGACTTGGTTATTGATACTTATGTTGTTTTTACACGGCATCAACAAAATCAACTTGACAAAGCTCAAGCTATTGTTGTCCCTAAAAAAGAGAAGCCACCAGTCATGATCACCAAAAGAGGGTCTCCCCTCCCTTGGCAACCCAAGAAAGCAGCAAATCCACAAGTAAGTACACCTCATTCTTCTTCATCAACTCCCGCTATTCCTAAAGCTAATCCTCTCGTTCCAAAGACTAGTGTGCCTTTTGTAAAACCAATCAATGAAGTTACGACTTCCAACCTACAAAATTCTTTCTAGGATTTTGACATTATTGACCATGCCAAGAAAACCAAGGTTCAGATGTCTGAGGCTAAATACCTCAAAGCCAACCCCAACCAATTTGACAGGCTTGTCAAGTTTATTAATGATAAAAGAATTTCCCCAAGTCAGGATACATCTCCTGACACTCCTAAACCCAAGATGCCACAGAGTAACCTTGTATCTAATCCTCCAACCACCTCTGAATGCATTGATATGTTTTTCATCTCCCTACTTGTAAATGGTTTTAAGCTGAGTAACTATGTCATAGACTCTGGTGCATCCGACAACATGATGCCCGCAAAAGTAGCCACTGCTTTGGGCCTTGAGATGACCAAAACTTCCAGTCATTATTTCTCCATGGAAAACAAACAAGTGCCATTGATCGGCCAGATCAAAGATGCGCAATACGCATTCGCCGCATACCCGGAGAAGAAAATAAAAATGATGGTCCTTGTGGCCGATGTACCAGCATCCTACAGAATCCTCCTCGGATGAAATTTCTACAAAGATGTTGGAGGAGAACTAAGCATGGATATGTCTGAAGCAAGAATACCCATAAAAGGTGTGATGCAAAAATTGGTTCCTAAAAAGGAGTCAAAGTTTTCAATTTCCAAATCAGATGATCCCAGAGCTCAAATCTTGTTCAAATCCTCAGGCATGGGAACTTACTATCTACAAATAAATGAGGTGGGTGAATCCTCGACTCAAAATGAGTCAAAAAATCATGATATTTCCTCCACTTCAAATAAATCGTCATTAGGTGATTTGTCTATCTCCGATCATGAATCCTCGTCAGATGATGAAGCCT
>VDFB02379711.1:117598394-117695885 GCA_007258455.2 Sequoia sempervirens
TAGCCTACAAAATTCCATTTTGAGGATGTCTTCTTCATCCCTACAGTCCTCCCATATGTCTTCAAAGTGGTAGACATGTCAGTGATCTTTCTTTAGTTTCCTCTTCACATCCCGGTAGTCAAAGTCAAATCTATATTTGTATGTTCTGATAGTTATGATTTGCATTTCTGCATAGATTGAATTTTCCTTTTATACACTGTGAACAGTATACCTCCCAATTGTCAGTGGAAGCTTGAAACTCGGTTTGTGAATTCTCATGTGTTCCTTGTGGACTAAGATCAACTGTCTACACAACTCCATGAATATCCACTTATCTGAGGGATATTTGGGCAACATGTATGGACACCCAGTATGGCAACCCACTCTCATATAGGTGAAAGTTGGAAATTGCAAAAAGATACACCCAACTTTACTAACCACTTTGTATGCCTCATCCGATACTCTCTTCTTTTTGAGAGTTGGATAAAAACTGAATAGGAGGGATGCAAAGAAGGCATTTGTGACCCTCCTGAAATGATGAAGACTTTCTTTTAGTTTCAAATGATAAAAATACTCATACATAGGTATAAAATGTATGTTTCCCTTTGTAGATAGCCCTAGAAATTGCCTCATTACTGCGATAGCATACACCAAATAAGAAGTCATGTAGAACTTCTAAGTGGTTGGCACATTTATCAATTACTCATGAATTTCATCACTAATTTGATTCCCCCAATCAAGATGATCTTTCTTTCTCCCGATGATCTAGATGTATTCATACATCTAATCCTAAAAATGAGATGACTCAAGCAATCCTTTCACCCTGCTCAGGAGAGTAATCATATCTTTGACATCCTCTTTAAAATCACTTCAAGGAAGCCCCTTTGGCCATCTTGAGATAGTAGGCCTAGGTGTTTTCAACCATTGGCTATTAATCAAATTTTTAGCCTTAGTTGGATCCTGATCATAAACCTCCTATGCTTGTTGAATTGAAATATTTGTATATTGTTCCATGTGTGGAACCCAGAAAACAATATCAAAAAGTTCAGGGTCTAGTCTCATCATTACTTGTCCTAAGGAATCTATTACATTTCTGTTATCTTGGATGTAGTGGGATGCAACCTGGAGAATGAACTTTGTATTATGAGCAGAAGTCGAGAATGTAGATACCAGGTGCAAGTTGTTGTCGACAATAGCTCTTAGGCTATCTTCTAAGGGCTTTTTCTCAATTCTTTTTGCAAATTCCTCAAGGTCTTGATGACCAACTTCAACGTCTTTAATTTCATCCACCTTCTAGATCACCACGGTAGGCAGAAAGACACCCTGATATTTGTATTTCATTTTTCCCTCTTTCTCAGAAGACGACAGAGGCTTCTTTGTTGTCATCTAGAAACAACAGGATCAAGGGATATCACCTTCTAGGATCACCTAATGAGATCTTGAGAGGAACTGCAAGAATAGTGAATCAACAGATGTTAGGAGAAAATGCAACGTTGGGAAGCGTGAGGCAAGTAGGAAATTTAGAGCAAGTGCAAACGAGCTATTTTGCATGGAAAATGGAGCATTGGCGAAGAAACGGGGTTCAAAGCGCAAGCGGAGTGATTTCAGAGCATTAGAAGAAAAAAAATTGCTTTTTGTGTCTAGGAGCGCTGAAAATTAGCGCTCCTACATCTTGAGATGATGATTTTACATGTAGGGGCACTGATTTTTAGTGCTCCTACACGTGTTTTTCATTTGGGATAAAGGAAGTGTTAAGGTGCTAAAAATCAATGCCAGTGCTTTTTGGTGAAGTTCAATTTTATGCTTGAGCACTGAAAATAAACGCTTAAGCATATCCTTAATGTATTTCTCTTGCTTTTGAAGTTATGTGTTCAAGCGGAAAAAATCATCGCTTTTACATTTGGAGTTGGTGGAAATCTCAAAGTGTAGCGGTGCTAAAAATTACCACTTTAGCATTTGAAGTTTAAGAAAGATCTTAAGTGACAGCGGGAAATTTCATTGCCTTGACAACTATGGGAGGAACCTTCAATTTTTGAGTGGTGATTTATCCTACTCGAACATTGAAGAGGTATGATCATTCAAAGAATGATGAAGCTTGGAGGTTATTTATAAATACAAATGGTGGAGATTGTGCGTGGAGAGAAATGCCTAGGGTAGGAAAAGCCAAAATGTGCAAAAAGATAATAAGAAAAGCAGGGCGTGATTTCAAAAGAGGAAAGAGAAATCGAATAAATGAAAATATCAAACCCTAAAAATGCATGGAGCAAGGTTAATCCATAATTAATAGAGCTTTTTAAAACAAATAGAAAGAAGAAATGGACGAAGAGGAAGAAGCAATGACGTACCTGGCGAAAACTCGAAACCCTAGTTTGAATGCTTGAAAGATCTTCAAACGTGAGTCGTAGGAGGTGGAGAACGTCCAACACGCAAAGGAAGAGGTTAAGGAAGGATTAGAATGAAAGAGATTAGCTCAAAATCACTTTTAAGTGATTAAAAAGAGGTCATAAATGCAACATAAGTTGCATTAATTGAGGTGAACATAATGGCGAAATATATGCACAAGCAGTGAAAATCATTACTTGTGCATGTAGAAGACTTGGAGAAACAAAAAGTGCATTGATTTTCATCGCTTTTGCATCATTTAGACTTGACAAAGGGAAAAAATGCACTAGCGCTGAATTTTAGCAGTTGTGCATCTCAAAGTTGGTGGCAAAGTGTAGGAGAATTGATTTTCAGCACTCCAACACTTGGAGTTGAAAATTGACTAAGGCTCAGTAGGAGCACTAATTTTTTCAGCACTCTGACATGAGTCTCAATTTGAATAACTCCCAAAAGATAGGAACTAACGAAAATACTTGTTTCGAAGGTATTCGAAAGATGGGCGAAAGGAAACCCTCAAATGGACGATTTGAGGTTTAGGACCACGCATTGAGGGCAATCAAATTTTTGCCTCATTTTGCATGCTTGAAATACATGAAAATACGAAACAAACAAGTTTCGTAGGGGGGTTATTTGTGAATCAAGCCTTGCTAGACTCCATGATAACAGGATCAACATTAGGATTGATGTTATATGAATAATGCGAATTGCAATTAGGATTAGGGTTAGGGTTAGGGTTACACTTAGAATTAGGATTAGGGTTGCAAAAATGGTTCAGGTTAGGGTTAGAATTAGAGTAGGATAAGGGTTACAAATAAAAATAGGGTTAGAACTAAAACTAGGGTTAGCCTGGTTATGTTTGGGATTAGGGTTAAGGATTATCTTAAATTAGGGTTTGAATTAGGTTCAAGTTAGGGTTTAATTAGAGTTTAATTATGATTCTAGGATTAAGCCTGGCATTACACTTAGGGTTATGGTTATTAATGTCTAAATATAATTATGGTTATACAATTATGGTTTAATTTTGATTAGGGTTTATTAAGGGTTAGGGTTAGGGTTTAATTATACTTAGAACTATGATTAGGGTTATAAATATGGTTAGGGTTAGGGTTATAATTTGCGTATGGTAAGAGTTACAATTAAAAATAAGGTTAGAATTAAAATTAGGGTTAGGGTACAACTATGATTTAATTTGGGTTAGGATTTAATAAGGGCTAGGGTTCAATTAATGTTATGGTTATGGTTAGGGTTAGGGTTCAATTAAGCTTAGGGGTAGGATTAGAGTTTAATTGTAGTCAGGGTTTAATTACGATAATTATTAGAGTTCAATTAGGGTTGGTGTTAAGATAGGGTTAGGGTTAGGGTTAGTGTTGGGGTCAAGGCCAGGGTTATGGTTTATTTAGGGTTAGGATTCACTAAGGGTTCAATTAGGGTCAACATTAAGGTTAGTGTTCAGTTATGTTTAGGGTTGGGGTTATGGCTCAATAAGGATAAGGGTTAGTGTTAGGGTTAGGGTTAAGGATTAATTAGAGGTACAATTTAGTCAAAGTTCACGATTAAGGTTATGATACAATTAGGGTTAGGTTTAAATCAAGGTTCAACTAGGGTTAAGGTTAGGGTTAGGGTATGATTAGGGTTAACATTTAATTAAGCTTAGGGTTCAATTAACATTCAACTAGGGTTAGGGTTCAATTAGAGTTATATGGTTAAGATTAGAGTTCAATTAGGGTTAGGATTAAGGTTCAATTAGGTAGGGTTAGGGTTAGAATTAAGGTTATAGGATAAAATTTGGGGTTATAGTTCAGATTAGGGTTAGATTTATGATAAATATTATGATTTGGGTTAGAATTAGTATATAAATTAGGGTTAACTATAGCATTATAATTATGATTTGGGTTAGAATTAGTATTTAAATTAGGGTTAACTATACCATTATAATTAAGGTACAATTAGAATAAGGATTAGGGTTAGGGATCAACTAGGGTTAGGATTTAATTAGGGCATAGAGTTATTGTTAGAGTTCAATTAGGATGAGGACTCAATCAAGGTTTAATTAGGGTTAGGGTTAAAGCTCAATTAGGGTTAATGTTCAATTAATGTTAGGGTTTAATAAGGATTAGTGTGAGGGTTGAATTGAGATAAGGGTAAAATTATAGTTATAATTAAATTAGGGTTAGGGTTCAATTAGCATTAAATTAGGGTTAAGATTCAACTAGAGTACAATTTAGGATTAGGGTTAGGGTTTAATTAGGATTACGAGTTCAGGTTCAATTAGGGTTAGGGTTAAGATAAATATTTGGATTTAGGCTTATGATTAGGGTTATAATTAGGGATTAGGATTTGAATATGCTATAAATATTTATTATAAAACCCTAACCCAAACTATAAAGCTTATATTAGGTTAGGGTTCAATAATTCTAACCATCGGGTTAGGGTTAGAGTTACTATTCAATTATAATAATTTAATTAGGGTTAATATTCTATGATAAAGCTTGCGGGTAGGGTTAGGGTTGGGATAAAATTATAAAGGATTAGTGTGAGGGTAGCTTGGGGGAGCTTTATTTTATTTAACATGTACATTGATAATTTAGTATCAAGAGAGCTTTATAGTTTGGGTTAACTCTAATATTAATTGAACCTTAACCCTCACACTAATCCTTATTCTAACTTTAACCCTAACCCTAACCCTAACTCTAATCCTAACCCTAACCTTAACCCTAACCCTATCCCTAACCATAATCATAATCCTAGTTTCATATCTAACCAAAGTCTAATACTAATTCTACTAGTAACCTTAAACAAAACCCTAATCCTAACCCAAAGCCTAATCCCAATTCTATATATAAACCTAACCCTAACCCTAATCCCAACACTTAAATTAATCCTAACTTTAACCATAATTTATCTCTAACTTTAACCATAACCTTAACCCTATCAATGATCCTAATTATTTCATTAATCCTAACCCTAACTGTAACTGTGATGATAACCCCATCCCAAATTTTTATTCTAAATCTAATCATAACCTTAATTAATTATGTAGATCATCGTTATTTTATTTTAATGTGTAGCCTTATATATGGAAATTGAAGTAAACAATGATGAAAAATATAATGAAATCATATATATTACTTTTGAAATGAATGTTAATGAAGATGTAAGCATTTTTTAAGGTAACTATTTAACAAGAGTTAAAAAAACTACTAATTATTTATTAAACATAAGCATTATTATTTATCAGAATGTGTTAAAGAAAAAAGTATGTTATTGTAACTGAATTTATAATAATTATTTTCATAATTATACAAATATTATTTAACAATTATCACGAATGCATTAATTTATATTATTTTTAGTTAACAAATTGAAAGTATGTGTGTTTTAATTAAATGCAAATGGTTGATGTTGATGTTATGTTTTTCTATATACAAGTTGGTATGATTTTAAGTTAATCAAGTTATAAAACCTAAAATCAAATACTTACAAAGCTACCCTTAACAAAAACATTACATTGTAAGTTTGGGGAGGAATTTTTCTTAATTTTAATGTGTAGCCTTATATATGGGAATTGAAATAAACAATGATAAAAATAATAATGAAATCATATATATTATTTTTGAAATGAATGTTAATGAAGATGTAAGCATACTTTAAGATAACTATTTATCAAGAGTAAACAACTACTATTTTTTTATAACATAAAAATTATTATTGGAATGTGTTAAGGAAAAAAATATGTTTTTGATATTAAAAGCAACAAAACAAGGGTGTTGTCCCATTAAAACAAGGCAACCAAGGCCATTCACAACAAATTAACACTATCAACACAATAACAGCAGGTCTAAGACCAAACCATCACCCTAAGCAGAACATATCAAAAACATCACAAAAAAACACATAACCGATCTAAAGCTACTAGCAGAGTCCATCATGATAGCATGATATAAAGTCATAGACCACCGAGGGTCATACCAGTTATAGAGGAAATTAAACATAACAACAAAGTCTTTTAAAAAAAAAACATGATCAAAGGCTGAAACAACCCACCCTAGTAAAAAAATGAAAACTATTTCCCACTGCATGGCTTAACAAGAGTAATAGTGGCCCAATCCTCAGAGAGGAACTTAAGCAAAAAAATTATGTTATTGCAAGTGAATTTATAATTAAAATAAACTTTTAATTGCTTCATATTATGAAATTTAATTAAAGATAGGCTTAATGATAGGAACATTTGTTACAAAAAAGTACCATTTTATTACTAAATTTTTAATAATAATAAAAAACATTACACTAACTCTAATGTAATACAAAGACTAATCCTAATGTAATAATAAGACTAACCCTAACCCTAATAATGAACAAAACCCTAATTGAACCCTAACCCAAACCTTAATTTAACCCTATTTAAAATGTAACCCTAACCCTAATTTGATTATAAACATAATTTTAAAGTAACCCTATTTAAAAAGTGACACTAACCTTAACCCTAATACAAACCCTAGGCCTAATACTAATTGAATCCTAACTCAAATTAAATGCAAATATTACCCTAAAACTAATAACAACCCTAATTAAACCCTAACCCTGATACTAATTAAACCCTAAATCAAATTCAAATGTAAGCTTATCCTAATACTAAATTCAACCATAAATAAACCCTAATTGAACTGTAATTAAGCACTAAAAATCTAACCTAACCCTAATTTAAATCTAATTAAAATCTAACCCTAACCCTAATGTAATATTAAGACTAGGGCAGGGGGCCTAGCTCAATTGGCTAAAGCATCCCATTGTAGGCAAGAAGTCACGAGGTCTAGTCCCCCCCAAACCTGTGGTATTAGAGGGCATGTCACGCCAACGTCACTAGTCACGTGAAAAAAGTTTACCATGTGCATTGTAGTTTATAGGGGGATGAATACCTGATTGATTCTTGTAGTCTAAAAGAAAAATGTAATATTAAAACTAACCCTAGGTAACTGTAATACTAACCCCAACCCTAATTGAATTGTAATCCTTATCCTTATACTAACCCTACTCCTAATAAAACTATAACCTAACCCTTACCATAATTACAGATAAATTAGCCTGGTTAGAGATATAATTAGGATTAGTATTAGGGTTAGAAGTAGAATTAGGTTTAGGGTTACAAGTAGAATTAGATTTAGGGTTATGAATAGGGTTAGGTTTTAATTAGGGTTAGCATTCAATTAAATTTAATATTAACAATCCATTACATAAAGGGCTTAATTAATGTTAGGGTTCAATTAGGTTTACATTTCAATTACATTTATGGGAGAAATATTTGACTTATGGTTAGGGTTAGCGTAAAAGTGTGATTATTGTTTAATTAAACTTAGAGTTATGGTTTAATTAGGGTTACAATTCAATGAGGGTTAGAGTTACTATTGCAAATAAGATTGTGAATAGGGTTATAATTATGGTTAGGGTTAGAGTTAGAACTAGATATAGGGTTAGAATTACAATAAAATTAAGATTAAGTTTCAATTATGGTTAGGGTTAGCATTTTGGTTCAATTAGGGTTCAATTATATTAAAAAATTATAATTATAATTATTAAATATTATAATATTATTATTTTTATTAATAATAGTTATTTATTATATTATACAATATTATATCATACTATTATTAAATTTTAAATTATTATAGTTAATTTTTTTTTGGTAACCCAGAGGTATCCCCCAATCTTTAATTTAAATTAATATAAAATTATTTAGAATAAATTATAAAAAATATTACATTTTATATAATATATTTATTATTAAATTATAACTTATATACTCATATAATATTATAATTATATATACATTACAATTTAAAAATAATATAATTATAATACTACATTAGTAATTTTAATAAATTAAATTTATATAAAAAAATATGAATACAAATATTATTTATTATATTTTATAATATATTTTTTTGATACGTAAGCAGTTTTTTTATATATTAATTTATAAAATAGATTCATACAATCGTCTGCTAAGCAAGAAAACCATCACTTCTAAGACACCAAAAAATGACTTGGCACCATTCATCCATCCCAAATACTTCAAACAAAAAGATAATGTTTTCATAATTTGCAAAGCAACTAACCAGACCTAACCCCAACACGAACAACCAAATTCATACATTTTATTATAGAACGACTACTGTAATTTTCAAAAAGACCAAGGAAATTGACTAACTATAGGAACCTGTTAAGCTTAGTAAAGGACTCAAAATCCCATATCCACTCGAAACCACCAGCTGCCATTAAGTTGAGCATTTTCTTTAGGTACTCCATTGTAACCATAACAATCATCTGATGGCGCATGAGAGCCATCCCACTTAGGTCCAACAAAAAAGGATAAAACTTCACTGCCTCATTAGTCTCCTGTAAGAGCTTCAAGTCACCAGGGCATGAGATACTAGTACCTAAAATTGCAGATTTAAAAACCTCCTCCACACCACCAACCAAACCCTTCCTAAATAGCCTCACCAACAACTCCTTTGCCTCCAGCTTGGGAACACAACTATCCAAAAGAGAGGCCAAAAACCTTGAAGAAATATGCACATTATCCCTCCCGTACTCTGATCACTCAAGATGCCTAGAACCCAAAATCATTTTAACTGCTGCGATGGTGAGAGGGTCAATGCTAAGTAGTATCCACTTCAACCTTTGGTCCTTAATCTCACGAAATGCTGCTTGCCTCGAAGACGCTTGTAGAGAAATTGGAGTATCCACTCCAAACCATGCCACACCCTCCATCAAGACTTCAATTATAAACTTCAAATGCCTAGCCATTGCCACCCACTGACGACACCAAAGACCAAGCAATTGCTACCACTCAACCCACCACCATTAGCATAGCGACAACACCCAAAATGTGTTAATGCTTTGATCAAACCGCCACCTCCATGCATTTAAAAAGGCCCGCACTTGCCTAACGATGCTTGCATCACACGGGCGAGAAATCATTACCAAGTAAGCGAGTTGTCCTCGCAGCATAAAAAACCGTCCTGCAAATCCTTCATCGTGAACGAAGCCTTCATTGAAGAAAGAGCTTAAATTGACAACCTCAAAAGCATGTACTCAGAATAATTGTCCTCTCCACCAATATGCACTTCAATGCCTTCGACATCCACCCCAACATAAAAACTCTGACGTGGCGACCATGAACCCCGCCTCGTTGGAATCCCTCCGCCAACTTGGAGGGCCACCCTCCCAACCACCCATATTATATTTTATAATATTAATATCTATTATATCATCATATTATTTAATTTTATATTAATATTATTATTATTTTTTAAATAAATATAAAATTTTACTGTTAGGGTTTAATTAGAGTTAAGAGTTTAATAAGGGTTAGGGTTATAGTTAAGATTCTATTACGATTAGGGTAAGAGTTAAATTAGCATTACAGTTAGGTAAGGGTTCAATTATCATTAGGGTTTAATTAGGGTTAAGGTTAACATTAAATCAGGTTTAGGATTCCAATTAAGTTCCAATTGTAATTGTAATTCAATTACATTAAAATTAATATTTTATAATATTTATTAAATATTATATCAAAATATAATTTATTATTATATTATAATAATTAACATTACTATAATATTATGGATTGATCTCACAGTGAAACGGTTAAGTTGCAAGGGCAACAGTTGGGCTATCTAGGGTTTGAATCCCATGGTGGATAGTGGGATTGCCACAAGGAGAAAGTGACAACGAGGTCAACAAAGGCAACAATGACGGTGGATATGGTGGTAGCAGTAGTGAATATAGTGACCAAAATAGTGGTTAAGGTGGTCGACAGTGGTTAAGGTGGTGGCAGTGGCGGTGGTTATGGACATATCGGGGATGAGGTCCCCCATATGTGGCCTCACTGGTTCATAGCTCCAGTCAAAAGCAATGGGTGCTGCCCCTTAGCAGTGATTTACTAAACAAAAAAAAAAATTATTATAATATAATATTATTATATTAATCTCTTATATGTTGCGTCACAATTGCTACTAGCATACATATATTAAATATTAATATATAATAAAATACACCAAGAGTTATCTTTCTCGAGGTGCCTATTTTCATTATTTTTTCTCAGTGCAATAGGTGCCTCGATAATGATAACTCTCAACGTATTTTATATATATTAATATTTAATATATGTATGCTAGTTTATAATAGACTCATGATGTGTAAGTGGTGTGAAAAGTGTAAGAGGAGAACTACATTTTATTCTAATATTTTTAGTAATTGATTATGGGGCATTATTTTTTGCATGGGGAGTATGGAACTAGTTTTGGGTCCATGATTTTGACTCATTTTCAAAATCATTTATGGTTTCTAGTTTCTAATTGTTATATATAATGAAGGCATGTGATAGAGGTATCATAGTTGATTTTGTAAATATTATTATTCTACTATATTGTTATCAAACTAAAGGTATAAGTGTGTTGTATTGATGTAATTGTTACCCAATTTTCACCTACGGGCTCAATCAGGCAAGGCATCTATGTTGCAGGTGTTCTTGAAGGCCAAATGGGACGTTCGCATCAGGGGTTAGGTCATGCATCTGATGATGTTTCACAAGGAGCTCATTTGAAGGTATGCCTCAGTCAGATTTGGCATAAAATCCATCAGAGGAGAAAGTCGGCAAGACCCCTTTGTTGTCTTGCCGACTAGTAATGCATTCCATTTGTCTGAAATACTAGTCGCCAAGACATTCAGGGCGCCATAAGTCTTGTATATCTCTCCGCTTGGGATGTCTCGCTGACAGTAGCTCACAAAGTTGATCTCGGGGAAACAGTTTGCTTTCGACAAAAGGTCTCGACGATCATGTAGAGTCTCACCGAAGGGGGGTTTCACCGTCGGCATAAGGTTTGGACTTCGGCATGAAGTCTCGGCGACTAATGAATGGTCTTATCGATAGCGAGCTCACCGAAGGTTTTTTCCTTCGGCATAATGTCTTGCCGAAGGTTGGGGGTCTCCCCAAAAAGAGGTGTGGTCTTGGTGAGAGAGTTGATCTCGGGGAGATGTCTTGCCAACACGGGAAAGTCTTGGTGACATAAGAAGCATCATCGAAAAAGCTCTCACTGACCAGTGGAGCCTCCCAAAATGAAAGGAGTTCGCCAAAGGGAAAGGAATTCTACATGATGTCTCAGCGAATGAAGGGGGTCCTGCTGACAACAAATGAATCGAGCTCGCTGGGAGTTGAGGCCTTTAGCATGAGGTCCTGGAGACTTTTTGAAGTCTCGCCGAAAAGGATTGACTTCGGTATGATGTTGTGTATTCACTAAGAGGTCTCCTCGACACAAACGATATCAGTGTAGTTTCCAGCCGTCGGGGTAATGTCTTGTCGACATGGTGTGGTCTCAGCGACGAAAGCAGGTATCGATATGAATAATGGGCCTCGCTATAAGTCTTCCTGACTTGCCAGTGTCTCGCCGAAAGAAATGTAGAGCTCGGTAGCATGGAGTGCATTCAGAGTGACATCAATAAACTCTCGCCGATGGAAGATGATGAAAGCTCGCCGAGGTAGTTTTGCTTTCGACATGAGGTCTTGCCGAGAGTATGATGTCTTGCCAACTCGTGGTCTCGGCCAAAGAAAGTAGTTTCGCCATGATGTCTTGGCGAAGGCATTATGTCTTGCTGATAGAATGGTGGGTCTCGGGGTAGTGTTTTGCTTTCAGAAAGATCTCTCACTGACACTCAGGAGTCTTGCCGACAGATGAAGAAGCTTCAACAGGAGATGATGGTTTTGGCGAAGGATGGAGGAATCGCCGTGATGTCTCGGTGATGCGGAGGTGGTCTTGCCGAAAGATAGAGGGGGCCTCGATATGTGTTTTTCCTTCGACAGGAGTCTCACCGACAATAGAAGACCTCGCCGAGAAATATTGACATCGGCATAAGGTCTTGCCGATATAAAGATGTCTCCCTGACGGAAAGAAAAGGCTGCTCACCGTAAGGTCTAGCCGAGTGGTGAAGGTCCTGCTAACAAAGGGAGCCTTCGGCATAACATTTGGAGTTCGGGAAGATGTCTTGCTGACCGGTGGGAGTCAGGTTGAAAGGAAGGAAGTCGGCCAAGGATTCATAGCTCGGCGAAAGGGGGCAGAGCATAACGAAGGAATGAAGATCTCGGTGTGAGGTCTCACCGACACATGGGTGTCCTGCTGAAGGAGTTTTACTTGCTGGCAAAGGGCTCGGTCGGTGTAATGTCTCACCGACCGACGAGGAGTCTCATCGAATGGAATGAACAGAGATCGAGGAGAGCAGAATGTGCTCGGTAAAGGGTCTTGCCGAAGGGTGAAGGTCTCAGCGATGAAAGAGATTTATGTGTGACTCCAAGGGGCTCGTTGTAACATCTTGCTGAAAGCGATATGTCTTGTCGATATTCTCGGCGATAACAAAGGTGATATCGGCATGACTTTTGGGCTCGCTAAGAACTCTCATCGACGGATGCATGTTATGTTGATGGTTGCAGGAAGATTTAATTGCATCGGGGAGACACGATTAGTGTCTCACCGACATGCGATTCTACAGGAGGAGCTTTTGACCGCCCGAGGAATCTGCGTGGAGTATGCTCAACCAATCAGAGAAGCTACAAGTGAATCATTGGCAGCTGAACCAGATGAAGAAGATCAATAGGATGAAAAGCAACGTGTATCTGTTATGAGCTCACAAGCATTCAAAGCAACTCGACGGGGGAGGTTAGAAAGCAGACACGAGACCAGGAAATGAAGGCGGTAGCTGCGAAAAATCTAAGGGCTTCTCCGGGGAATGTCTCTTCACCGACATGGGCAACAAGGACACGGGGATGCAACATTAATTTCATCAAAGGATCTGAGGAAGTTTTATCCCTAGGAGGGATATTTTTGTAAGCCCTAAGGGGTCGACACTCTTTTGTATATAAGGCATTTTTTGCCTTTTTGTAGATAGTTCAAACTATGCATCTAGAAGAGTTAGTGATTTCTAGCTATCCTTCCTCGGCTGATGTATGCTTTGTAACCCAACTGAAGTCTGGAATGTAAAACAAAGTTCACCATGAAAGCAAGTATTAATGCTTATACCACTCTCATTTCTGTATGTTAGCTTATTCAAGTTTTCTTAACAGTGTTTTTCTAAATCTGTATTCATACCATAAAGCTGTGAAGTTTGTTTCTTCCTTCTTGAGATATGTATGTAGATCAAACCTATCAAGAATGATGCATAAGACTAAATGGGTTATGTTGAGTAAGTAAAACAGTTGCAGTCAAGTTTTCTCAGTGTATTTCATCTTGTTTTCATTTCATGATTTCTCACCAATGCGGTGTATCACCATATGATAGCTTTTTCTAATTGATGTATCCCTCTTCCCTTTACCTCACAAAGATTAGTAGTTTAGGTGATACCCAAAGGAAGCTGGCCTTCTCCAGAGGTTCATTTCAAATTCAGGTGACCCACAGCCTTGAAATGATCCCACGTGTCTCTAGAAAGCTCAGTTTCCATCACTGTGCATAGGGTGCAATTTCTAGGTGACAACAATAATTACATTATTAAGATTAATATAAGCTTGGATCTCTTTGGTGATGTTCTTATGTTTTATTAATTTAATATGATTATGCATGTTTCATTTATATTTATTAGTTTAATCACATGTATTAATCAAATTTAAACATTATTTGGTCTTTGTTTCACCACTTACCCTATATTCAACATATGTGTCAAGGAGTGAGGCAAACTTAGTAGAAAAGGCATTAAAAGAGCTTAGGGAGATTTTAACCACTCCTACAAATATCAAGGTTGAAGATCAAATATTTATTCAAGTACACAAATTTATTGAGAGAAGTATTTTTTTGAGATAATTGAGTTAGTTCATATTGTTAAGATATTTGAACATGCAATTACTCATTAAGATGCTCTCTTTAAATCAACCCAATAAAACATTAATACCCTCCACATAGAAACTACTCACCAGAAAACATAAATAACATCCTTTAATACCCTTTCTACATGAAGAGTGTATTCCATCTCATCTACCATCATTGGACACACTTTTTCCATACAATAAAAAGTAAAAATGTCACATACTTGATTAATGCAAACTTGCATGTCTAAACCAATTTTGGGTCATACATATTTTAGTGAACTCAACATGAAGTATAAACCTTTGTGATAATTCATGTCACTTTCTTCATCTATCCCATCCATTTCCTTTCACCAAGCCTCCCCTTATCCATCTATTTTGTGATGCCTACATTACCCTAAAACATGTTTAAAAATAATATAAGTCAAAGGAAATTCCCTCTTGATAATCCTTCTAGACTCCTAAATTTGATAGGTATGTCCTTCAATTTGATCCCTTGGATCCTAAACAAATCAAGTACTATAAATAAGATATTGTCTCAAATTGTACCCACCATGAATGTAAAATAACACAAGTGTAAACCAATACATGATTTAAAAAAAAAATCCTATGTGAGGATAATATCAATGGACTATCATCTCACCTATAGTTGGTAATTAGTTACATGTCAAATCAACAACACACATAAATTATTAATTTGACATGCAAATAAACATGTCAAATTAATGACACACATAAATTGTTAATTTGATGTTAAATAAAAATCAAATTTAATTTAAATGTATATACTAGCATTTGCACTTAAAAGAGGTTCAAGGATTATGTCGATAGAAAAGTATATGTATGTTAATATGTTAGAGAGTATGTGTTTGTGCATGGATATGTATGGATGCCATATGCTACAAATTCTAGTTGTATGTGGCTGGATTAAACAATTAATAATAAGTGTTAAATAATGGAATAAAATAAACTTAAACAAATCTATATTTTTTCCTTAAAAAAATTAAGTATTATCTGATTTTGAAATATTTGTAATATAGATTTAAAACATAAAACATTGCAAATGGAAAAAGAAAGTTGCCATCAAATTGACAAAAAATATTACAAATGGAAATAAAATGTTCCCATCTAGTTGGAAAATCAATATTTATTTTACTTTTATGTGATAAGTGAGATTTTGGAGGCTTTTACTATTAAATGACAACTGGTTTACCATTAAACGACAGTTAAAACTTGTTTTCCTAGGTGTGAGACTTGTTTCAGGCTCAAATCTCACACTATATGTAACCTATCGACTAAATATACATTAATTATTAATTTGATGTGTAAATGAAATTTAAGTTAAACAATGCACACTAATTGTTAACTTGAAATGTAAATGATTAGGTACTAAATTTAAATTATATTTTTTTGGTGAAGATTCACACCATTAAAATCCACTCTTAAACTACATTTCTCAACATAGTAAAATAATATTAAATTAAAAAATATAATTATATAAATAAAATGCATCTCAATGAAAACAAATTCATAGAAATACACTTTATTTTTTTTTTAGAAACCCCCATGGGGGTTCCCTCTAACTTAGAGCTAAGCTCTGAGGGGTATCCATTCCACCAAAATCTGTCGGGGGCACAATCCCCATCTCATCCCTTTCTAGGTGTGAAAACATTTGCACTCAGCAAAACTTAATCCGTGGTGGCCTCATTTATAACCTTTCAACTTCACCACTAGACCAAAAACCCATTGACACAAATAGGTATTTTGAAGTTAGCCCCTTCCATAAAATCATTTTTCTTTTTATGAAATTTTTATATCAAACCCAAATTCGTTTGAACTATTTGATAGGAAAGAATAGGCCATAAACTGAAACCTCTTGGACTAAGAACCATTTTTCACTACTCCTGGATAAAACCATAGCCTAAAACTAGATGGGTGCGAGAGCCCTTGAGACATTAGAGGATAACAGCTCTCTGAACGGCTTTGTGTTTACAGATGAATAATGGCACAAAATAGTCATATTCATTTGAACACCGTCGAAACATCTGTTACTCCAATAATATTTAGCAGGCAGGGTTAGGGTTTATCATCGGTTCGCATCAGAGGAGATCATCTACTTTGTGGCCACAACATTTTTGCAAAGATTTAATATTGTAGCTGATCAACGACGAGCTTGTGATGGCTCTAAGAGCTCTCATCAACAAAATTCCTAATCAGAATAAATTCCACTCCTTACGAAATGCACACCTTTACTATCTGGAACCAACAAGACTCGAAGTCAGAACCCACTCTTCTAAAAATACAAGCGACCAATTGCAAGAACAATTGCAAGAACAAGGAGGGAAAACATGGAAGGTGATTGAATCTTCAATTCTGCAAGAAATTCAGCCAATCAAACGCCTTATCAAGAAGATACTCCATAACCCCAGGTAAGTGCTATATCTGTTTATTAAAAAAAAATTCATAGCAAAATTTAACTGTCCGACCTGGTAGGCTTTTCCACTGGTAGTTTTTTTTTGGAATTTATATTTACAAGTAAACTGATTCGTGCTCAATGCCCTTAGGGGAGTAGCCTGTCCTAGGCTTATACAAGTGTTAATCTCTGCTCTGTTTAAGAGAGGCTATTGTAAATAATAAAATCAAATGAAATTAAATGCCTTACCTAGCTCCCCGTTTTTAAAATTTTCAGCCATTTTTGTGTAAGCGAATTTGTATTGGATCGAATTTAAGTTCGGTTTGTGCCTTTTACCAGGGCTACTGTGTGTATTGTGTACACTTCACTGCTAAATTACTAAAAATGTTATGTGGATGTATCTGGGAACGGGTTACGAGAAGTTATTGTAATGTCGATAAAATATATTAACTGGATATTTACTTGGCAAATTTCTCCATTCCGTTTAATAATTTACATACCCTAGAAACATGGATATTTGTGTCTTAAATGGTTTGGAGATGGGGAGAGCTGCAAGAGGGCTACTACAGAAGACAAATGTAGCAAGCAGGGTATGAAGCTGACTTCTTCTGAGGTCTCAGTGGAAATTTGGAGAGCTTGCAAGGCACAGGGAGGGATGGGAGGAGGGAGTGAATGAAGCAATTTATTTGCAACAAATACAGCAGAAAAAAAACTAAGAAAAAACTCATTTTCACTTGTGGGTAATATATATTTATGAATCTGTTCAATATTTATGAAAGCCTTTTTTAACTTTTGCTAAAGAGCAACATAACGCTTGTTAATGTCCCAGGGAGATAAATTTCGTATTTACTTTATTATATGATCTTACATTTTTTAAACTTTAGGTATCTTAAGTTATGCACATGTAGGTTGTGCTTTGATTTCTTTTTTTTAATGTTATCCTTTTACTTAGTTTAGTGTATAATTTTATGGGCCTGCAAACAAAAATGGAGGAAAAAATTTGAAAAAAACTTACCTCTTTGCAAAAATATCCTTCTATGATCTTCTTGGCGGCCAATGGACACTTGTAAAGATGTAGGAATGACAATGCAATTGTTGTAGAACCTTCAAAGATCAATCTTCAACTCCTTTTTGTTGATTCAACAAGCAAAAATGAATGCTTAGCCTCTTGGAATGATATTTGTTTTTTGCAATAGAAATGAACTAAAATGAATTTGTTTTGGTGTTTGATGTGTTTTAGAAGTGACTTTTAGGGTTTAGGAGCAATTCTAGGGTGCCCAAGTCAAAGTCAACAAAAAATAAATTAAAAAAAAAGAAAGCAAATTAGCGTAGGTGTGATGGGTTCATCTTGGGTTCCCTTGGGTTTACTTGGGTTTGTACCAGCTGATCAAATGCCACCATGCAGAACCTTGTTGGGACCTACAGGTGGACTAGATTGGATCCCAGAGCTGATTTGAACTAGACCCGGATCCAGTCCACAAGCAGATTTGGCTACATAGGGGAAAGGGAATAGTGAGCAGATAGTGAGAAAGAAAGTGATGCAGAGGATTGGAGTAAGACATTGGTGGATGGAAGGAGAGGAATACATAGGCACTAATAGATTATCTTCAACAAGAAGCTTCAAAAACCTGCAATAATGGAGCAGAGAGCTTTTGGAGAAAACTTAGTAGAAGATTGTGGAAGAGAGAGAAGTGAGAGTGAGGAACAAAAATAATTTAATGGGATGACCCAAGACAAATATCCATTAGAGAACATGATTAGGGTTAGGGCTTTATTCATACATCAAATCATATATTTCTAATTTTGAGTTAGACACAAGTGTTGAGGCTTGTAAGTGTCCAAGACACTAGCATCTACATGCAAAAATGTCTTTTGAGAGTCAAGACCAAATTTCTAGGGTAGATTGTTGGTATCTAGGATAGGCTAGGAGTGTTTGCAACTTAGACCATCAACAGATATAGCCTAGGAAATAAAGGAAAATGAGTCATATTTAAAGCTATGGGGATGAACTCTAAAATGAACATAGAAACATGAGGTGGAGATTGAAAATCAAACAATTTTTGATCTTATGGAGGCACTGTTGGAAATGTTGTCATTGATGTCAAAGGCATACAGGGATAATGGTGAATCATCTAGATTTGGACAAGACTCTCAGTTAAGTTATGGAAGTTGACAAAGATGTAGTGGAGAAAATGAAGTTGTTATGTTTGATAATTTATCTCATTTAAAGGAGATGTCTTTGTTAGATCCAGATATATGGAAGATAATCTTAAAAGAAGTACCTTGCAGATATATTATCTGTATTAGCTTTGACTATATTTATGGAAAATGATAAGAATCGTGGAGCTGATAGCAAGGACCATTTATATTTAGCAAGGAAATAAAATAAAATTTAAAGACTTGTTATGGGCCAACACTCCTTTTAATAATAACATGAAGCAGCAATTATAATGTAAAGAAGCAATGAACCTTGTTAAGGATGGAGCGATCACTATTGAAAGGACACAAAGCTTATAAAGGGGGCGATTCATTTGTGATAAAATAACTAAAAGCAGCAAACTAAAGGGTGCGATTCAAATATTTTGAAGGCAGCGATTCATAAAGAGGCAGCGATTGGGTTTAAAAGACACATCCATTTAATTGTTGTTACATTTCATATAGACACATCTCTCGTAAAGACACATCCCTTCGCAAAATGAAGTGGTATAATACTATAAATAGAGGTTGAAGTGGGAACCAAAAGGAAACAATTTTCAATGAATATTTTCTGAGTAATAAAGAAAAGGAGAGCAGAAATATGAAGAGTAAATCAGACTTATATTGAAGATATTTGTGTGATGAAAAGTTAGAATTTATGCTAGTAAATTGAATTAATAATATCCAGATTTAAGAATGAAGAAATGTGTGCTTGAATCAGATTTGTGAGGATTGTGAAAAGATTTAGAGTTTGAATCAGATTTGTGAGGATTGTGAAAAGATTTAGAGTTTGGATCAGATTTGTGTGGAAGACACTATATCAGCCATTTAAGAACTAATAGGCCTCTTGTTGGGTTGGAGCTCAGTTTGTGTGGGGTTTGAAGCCTCCAATAGGTTGGAGCCTATATTTTTGTCAAGTAGAGATTGGAGTCTCTAGTAAGTTGGAGCCTACAAGAAGAAGAAAGAAGATACACACACACACACACACACACACACACATATAAGCAAAATTGTGTCGTGGTTTTTCTCCCGCAAGGGTTTCTGTGTAAATCGTGTGTTCTCTTTGTGTTCTTGATTGATAGATTTTACATATGTGCAATTGATGTGATTGATTACATTTGAAAAGTAAAAGTTTGTGATATACAGATTCACCCCCCCTCTCAGTATAACTGTGTGCTCAATAGGCACAAAAGCAAAGAATATGTAGAAGTTGTAATGGCATTTAGCATTATTTAATATTTATGGAAATTTATTCAAAACAAAATTTCATTAATGGTTTTAGCAAGTTTGAAGAGGAAACTTGAAAGTGGGAAGTTGAATAAGCAATGATCGATGGGAATTGGGAACACACCTCAAGGTATTAGTATTGATATTGTTCCTATTCTTCTTCCTTCTTCTTTTCGTCTTCCTCTTCTTTTTTCCTCTTTTCCATATCTTCTCTATTCCCCTTCTCTTTTTGTGATTGCAAAAGAGCATGGTCTAGGATTTTACAAGTTTTTTAAGGTTGTGAGGCCTTGGCGGGCCTTGCTTTAAGATTTAGGTTTAAGGTAGGATGTTTTCTTTTTCCAATTCAATGTTTTTTTAATGCAAAGGATGGTTGAGGGATGTCATGATCTCTCTTGATTGTCTTGGGAATGCTAGGGTGTTCCAAAAATTCAATAAAATTGAGGGGCAAATCAAGGACATCCCCATGAATTTATGAAAGATTAGGAAATGTGGGGGAATGCATCCCCCCATGTCACCAAGTCCTCGAGACATCTAAAGCATCTAGGACACAGGGTCGAACAATGAGGATGCATTCTAATTTCTCATAGATCATTGCTCGAAAATAACATGGTACAATTGAAATTGAAGCTTCCCAACCTCCCATCTGTTTCTCTCTAACTAGTGATGAATGTGGATATACTTGTAGACACAAACGATCAGTATTACCAACACTAGATTTATACAACACATCTAGTCTTGCTTGAAAAGTTTGCAAACTAGATAGTTTGACCCAATGAGATTTAAAATTGTGTTTCCCACTCTTGATATCTATCAAAATTAGGGCTTACATCCCTTTTGAATTCTAATGCAAGGATATTGCTTATCAGTTATAGTTTTCCATGGTTTCATTGCTAAGAGCTCATTAAAAGCATAGTTGGAAAACTCGGACTTGGCAAAAACTCGCCAGACCAAAGAAATTTGACTCAACAAAAACTCGGGGAAAACTTGGCAAAAAGCTCGACAACTTAAAAAATTGCTTAAATTTCTTTAGAAACACATTTTTTTTACAAAATTCAATGACAAGATGTATCCAATGAGTCCATAAATGAGTACAAAAGTGTTTTCTATTAAATTTGATTGATTTGAGTGCAAATTGGGTACAAAATCACATTCTCATGTGTAATCCCAATGGCTGAAAGCTTGATACAATAGATAGCTTAAAATGAAAATAGTAAAACTAAAAGTAAATACAACATTTTACATCTTCCTCTTCCCTAAACTACCGAAAATTAGGGGATAGGTAGATGTTCTAGTACTTGGAGTAGGCTGTGGCTCTTTGGTTGGCATGGAAGGCAGTGGCTAAGGCTCGACCTCCATCTTGGAAGTAGATGGCAATGACTCCTCATCCTCATCAATGTCATCCAACCCTACATCTCCTGCTATAGCCACATCCTCCAATGCCTGTCTCTCAAAATCAAGAATCTCGTCCTCATTAGATAATGGAGGCTTCTCATCCTGCCTTGTCCAATCATTGTAAGGATCTATCTCATCCAAATCAATGGGATCCTGTGATTTATCCTCTATGCTTCTTGTGTGCAGATGAAGGCTATATTGCACAAAGACAAGGTCATTTAGGTGCTTTTGAGCTAATTTGTTCCTCGTCTTCATGTGATTGGCCTCAAACAAGCTCCAGTTGCGCTCATAGCTGGATGCACTACAAGGTTGGCATAGTATGAAGAGGGCAAGTCTTTGGAGATTTGGGGTATTTCAAAACATATTTAGTTTGCAAAATAAAATATTGAAGAGTTAGAAAGCAAAGTCAAAACATATTTTATCAAATTATAAGATGCATGTGAAATAAAGACTCCAAATTTTATACCTAGTGTCTTAGTGGTTCTTCCTCGAATAGCTAGGTCTGAAGAAAAGAGCCTACCTTTTCCTTCCTTGTAACATTCCAATTCTTGGACAATGACTCAACCTAGGGTGTCATCCTTTGAATGCATGTCGTGAGCCCCTCCATAACCTCTCCATTAGGATCCGAGAAGGTGTTTGAGTAGAAAAAATGAGGGTTGAGGAAGTACCCTGCTGGATGGATGGGTTGGTGGAGTTGATTGTTCCACCTCCTATCAATAATCTCCTATATGGGATCAAATTTGAGGCCGTCTCCCATGTAATAATTTTTGATAGCCTCTTTGGCCCTATCCATGGCCTCGTAAATATACTCCATTGGGTTTTGATCCCCATCTACCAAACAAAGAACTCTAATCAAAGGTTTTGACACCTACATTGCAAATACAAAAATATTAAAGTTACAAATTTATAATGAAAGACTTAAATTAAAAAAAAAATATTCAACTTGAATTTAAATTCAAAGTTTTGAAGTTACCTTCACGATCTCTGTAGCTCTTTGTGCAAAAAGGTGGTCAAAGACTATTCTTGCAACCATAGTTGAAAAACTCGCCAAATCGAAGAACTTGTCAAGCCCAAAAAACTTGACTTGGCAAAAACTCAGCGAGAACTCAACAACTTAAAAAATTGCTTAAATTTCATTAAAAACACATTTTTTTGCAAAATTCAATGATAAGATGAATCCAATGAGTCAATAAATGAATACATAAAAGGAACAAGTTGAGTCTAGTTGTATTTGATTGATTTGAAAGCAAATTGGGTACAAAATGGCATCCTTATATGGAATGTGCTGACATTGATAGTCCGAAACAAAATAAAAATAACAAATTGTTTTTGTAAAACTGAAAGTAAATACTACATTAATATATTTTACAAAATTTACATCTTCCTCTTCCCATGTCTAGTAAAAACTAGGGGAGAGGTAGAACTAGACGATATTATAGATGAAGACCTGTAGGCAAACTTGGACTTGGAGAGTACCTAGAAAATCAAATGAATTCAATGGAGTTTGAGGGCAATGCCCCCAATAGGGTTGAGGGGCAATGCCCCTCGTGGGGGTCTAGGGGCAGCGCCCCTCGCAGGGTTCAGGGGCAGTGCCCCTGATGCGCTCCTTGTGGCGATACAGGGCGGGGTCGAGGGGCAAAGCCCCAGCTACCAAGCACAAATTAAGACCTCCAAAACCACACAAACCTTCATGGTATACATCATTTTGCATTAACAATAAAACCCAAATTAAGACCATCAAAGCCACACAAACCTTCATGGAACACATCATTTTAGCAGCTGTGGAGACTTTTTTCTAAGCAGGCGAGTTTTTCTACTAGACTTGCCGAGGTTTTTGCAACTCGCTGAGTTTTTTGCAACTCGTCGAGTTTTTTGCAAGCTTTTCAACTATGCTTGCAACCCTCTCTCCTTCAGGCTCCTTTGCATAAGATGAGTTTAGCCATGCTTGACTTACAAACATTTGTTTTAAAGCAGTCCATGAACCAATAATGCTTTACAACGTTAGGAAAACTGTTGCAAACCTTGTAACACCCGATCTTACCAACTCTTTCCCTTGGGTGTGATCTCTCATCAAATTAAGAACCCAAGGGTGATTGTAGATAAATTTTGTGATGCCCCTTGCATCATCTACAACTAGTGTCACCCAAACAAGTTTGCCTATGCCCTCCAAAAGAAGGTCAAGGCAATGTGCTGCACAAGGTGACCAAAAAAGTGTCCAATGTTTGTCCTGGAGAAATCTCCTAGCTGCCACATATGCCACTGCATTATCAATGATGATTTGCACCACATTTTCTATGTCCACCTCCATGACAACTTCCTCCAACATTAGAGACAACGTTTCTGCATTTTTGACTTTGTTGGAGGCATCCATTGATTTCAAAAAAACTTCACTTTTTGAAGCAATCAAAAAATTAAGGATGGTTTGGTTTTTCCCATTTGTCTACCCATCTGAAAGAATGGTGCAGCCAAACTTTTTCCATTCTTTATTTTGCTCTTCCACTACTTGCATTGCCCTTTAGTTGCATTTGTGAGCAACCTATAAATTCAAAGTAAAATTAAGTACAAAATTTTAATATTTAAACAAAAAATAGCTTGAATTCAACAAAAATTAATTTAGATTAAAGAACATAAATTTAGCCGAAAATTCAACTTAATTTTTTTTTAACTAATAAGTATAATTTAGCATAAAATTTTAATTAACTAATCTCCCACTCAAGTCTCAACGAGAAGGCGCCTTGTAGCCTTTTCCCACAACTGTCAATGTAGTAACCAAATTGTCCCAATAAGGACACTCGCCACATTGAAAGGAATGTTGTTGAAATACCAAAAATCAGCACATGTCATGTCGGCATGATCATGCACCTCCCTATTCCACCTTGTAACTTCCAATGATGGTTGTGCTCTGGGTGTGTTTCTCGGCACAAAAAAATTGTGGCGTTCATGTAGGTGTAGTTGCTAGCACTCTACTTGAAGTAGAGGAAGTGGAGGGCCTGGAGACCGATGTGCCTCGGATGTGTGGACCACGAAGAGAGCCCACAATGTCAGGACATGTTTCCTCATCTGATTCTACTTGTTGATGACCATGACCACCAACTGTGCTTGCTGCTATGGCTGCCCTTGTCCTCTCCCTTTGCAATTTTTTCTCTTCGGCAGCTGCAAGTAGGGCATTCACCTCTCTTTTTATCTCTTCCGTGGTCGCAAGAGAAGGCTTGGCATCATGATGAGCAATGCCTACAAGATGGTATTTGAGGTGATTTATGCCTCCATGATGTAGCTTCTCACATTGAATGCAAATAACCGATCTAAGCATCGGTCCTTGCACGACATACTTCCCCTGCACGACATACTTCCAAGCAGGGTCTCTAGCTCCTACAAGACAAGTGCCTAAAATAGATGGTGGCATGGGCATCGATGGGGCAGAGCCTAAGGCTGAACCTAAACCAGAATTTTCTCTATTTGCCATTATAGTGTGTATTTAACCTACACATACAAAGTGAAAGTACAACATATTCATTTTTTAATACAAAAAAAACCTAAATTATACATAAATCATTAAAAATCAGCGTAAATTTGGTTTGAATCAATATAAATGAGTTTAAATCAGTAAAATTTAATCTTATTTAAACATTGTAAAGATTTTTTTCAAAAAAAAGAGATGAAAATAAAAAAAAACAAGCTGTGTATGAAAAAACAGTGAAAATAATGAAAAATCAGAAAAAATTAACAAAAAATAGTGATGAACCTTATTTTTTGGAATTTAAATGCAAAAAACCTACTTTTTAGGATATGATGATTTTTTTTTTCGTAGATGCAACATTTTGCAGCCAAAATGAAATAAAATGATTTAAATAAAAAAAAATGAAAAACAAAAAACCTACCGGTGCTTCAAATTTGCCTTTGAAATTCACCAAAAGATCCCTTTTGATCTTCACTTCTCGATGGCAAAATGCTGTAAATGGTGTGTTTGCTGTTGTGAAAGGTTTTTATGCAGAGCATAGCAAAATAGAAGTGTTTTTTTTTTCATTTGAGGGCCTTTTTTGATGCGGCTGCCTTTTGTTCCTGTGCTGGTGAGTTTTTATTATGGACTTGCTGAGTTTTTGGCGAGAACTCGCCAAAATTTGTCGAATTTTTTTGGTGACTTCACCTTGCAAAAACTCTTGGGTTGTTTGACTCAGCGAGTTTTAGTTGACTTGCTGAGTTTTCTGCGAGTTTGTCAACTATGATTAAAAGCATCCATGATTGAACCAATTGTTTTTCATTTGAGATTTGTTTGAAGAAACATCATTAAGGTAAAATCTTGATGGTTGCTAACAAAGTACATGCTTAGGAAATTGATTTTCTAGAAAATAGTTCTTTCATATTTTTATTGGATATGCTTATGCATCATAGATAAAATTTGTGTCCATATGGGATGTATTTCAAGTTGGACACTGTTAATTTAAGTTTCAAATAAGGAACAATGCTCCATTCACATTGTATTACTTTTTTGAAAGGAATATGATGGCGCTCTAAATTCTATAGTTTGATTGATGCAATGAAGAAAAAATAGTCTATCTACACACTTGGTTTTGATGTTATTGGACTATAGTGGTTAGGCTATAAATTCTTACCATGCATGCAAGAGATCATGCGATAGCAAACCTATTTGCATTGGCTCAATTCAAACATCAAATCCTATGGGAGTGGTATGTAAGATTGATAGTGTTAGTAACTTAGTGCATGAAGTTGGGGCAAAATAATTGCTAAAATTTACTTTAAGGCCATTTCTTATAAAGGGCATGGGGCTTTGGAAAAGTAGGCACACCTTATAGCATGGGCATTAAGCTTATTTTAAATGGGGTTGGGGATGCGAGTCTAAAGGGTGTGTGCTCTTTGTAGAAAGTTTAAATTCATGCTTACGAAAGGGCACACATACTTAGTAAAGGGTGTCTGACCTTTGAAAACTAAAAGGGCACATTTGTTTTACAAATAGTGTTCACCCTCCTTTTCAAAACTCAAATCCTCTATACCCTCCAAATTAGCCATGGTTTTAGTTTTGGTGTATCTAAATCTAACCTACAAACCTGCAATCCCACAGCAACTATGTCTAAAGTTGTTTTTATAAGTCTTTCCCATTTTAATGGACATAATTATAAATTAAGTAGGCAATTTAAAAAAATAAAACAGGTTTGTAGATTGGAGGATGTAGATTCCTAATTTAGTTTTGTTGCACATTAAATTATGCTTTTTAGCAAAAACTCTGTATGATAATTTTTATCAAAATGTGATCCATCATCTGGATTATATGGAACATGGAGTGTGATCCTAAATTTTGATAAAAATAAACATGAACAATTTTTCCAGATGCTTTTTACTTATTTGCATGGACTTAAAATCTCATGTTCATCATTACATAATTTCTGAATAACATATATCATACCGTTATGAAGTGAATAAACTTCTGATGGTTATTTTTTTTTTCAAAGCTTATTTCTGACCAGCCTACACATTATTTACTGTACTGTAAAAAAAGAAATTTCTGTAAGATGTTAAGGTCAAAAACTTACGTTTATACATTTAGGTTTATGTTTTTTTGACTCTCTTGATTAGTAAAAATTAATTAAAAAATAGTAATGTATTTATCTTTTGAATTTTTTGGTGGCTTTTTCTTTACTACCTCATTAAGAAACAAGCTTTTTTTTGACAATGAAATCTTCTGATGTGTATGTTTGTAACTTTACTCAATAAGATGTCATTGCCAGAAATTCATTGATTCATATTTAACTTGTGTGGGTATTGAAATAAATTATATATTTATAAATTGGATTCAAAATTCTACAATTCATCCTCTTATGTATTAGTATAATATCTTTCTATTTGTTTTGTTAATGGTCATCTAGTAGTTTTTAGTTAATTTCTATTTTTGTCTTCTGTTAACGTTTGTTTCTTTTAGAAACAACATTTTTGTAATCTATTTATTGAAGCTTTTGCTTCTCGTGTAAATAATAACATTGATTATTTGAACAGGGTATCAGAGCTTGTCTGAGCTTGTTTCCCTCACAGGAGGGCTCAGGATTCTGGGAGGGCCTATTTTCTATAATTCGTGATTTATCAAGTGGGATTCTGACAACGTCGAAGGATTGTTTAGAATGTTTTTTTTTGAAAGAGGTTTTGAACATGTAGAAAATTCGTGTGTAGTGTTCTGAAGTGTTTTTCACAGTGTTTGAAGAAGAAAAATCGCATATTCTTTTAGAAGGTGATTTCAAGTTGTTTCTTCTCTACAAAATCAATTTTTTTGAAGGAAAATCTCAAAGGACCTGTTTATTTACAAAAATCGCAGACTAGTTTTCAGTAAATCACGTTTTTCTGAGTCGCGAATTTTCTATGCCGTCCATTTTTTTTGCGACCTCCTGTATGTTCTTCTGTGTGGATTTTTTGGCGTCTTCTGCTTGGTTCATGGCGGCTCTTTTTGGTGTCGAGAGCTTTCTGGGCGATCTTCTTTTGAAATAAAAAAAAACGCAATCCTCTTTTGCTAGATTACGACTGAGATATTCTTTTTATTTTCTGCATGGGGTCTCTGCTACTCGCATTTTCGTGAGAATTTCTTCTGCTTTTTGTCACGCATGAGGGTTTTAGAAATGCTTTTTTTTTTTTGAAGTCGCGTTTCCTTCTTTCTGCTCAACTTTGACGGGGTTGTGTTCTTTGTCGGGCTTTGTTGTCTTTTAGCTGCCCGACCTGTTGCTCCTTTGTTTATTTTCTGGGCATCGATGTTCTGTGGTTTTTTTAATATTTTTTTTCCTTAAAAAAATGTGAGTAGTTTTAATATTTTTGTCCCTTAAAAAAATCTGAGGGGTTTTAATAGTTTTGTCCCTTAAAAAAATCTGGAGGGGTTTTAATATTTTTGTCCCTTTAAAAAATTTGTGATGGGTTTTAATATTTTTTTGTCCAGGAAAAAAATTGTTTAGGGTTTTTTAATAATTTTTTGTCCCTTATTAAAAAAATCTGTCTTCTAGGTTTTAATAATTTGTCCCCTTAAAAATTCTGATGGGTTTTACAATTTTTGTCCCTATAAAAAATTATACTTGGGTTTTGGTTTTTTGATTTTTTGCCTGAAAAAATCATGGGAGGGTTTATAATTTTTTCCTCAAAAATTAAGGGTTTGCTCCTATATGCTCTAGTTTGGGTTTCCACAGTTCGGGAGGGCTCTCTGGTTTCTAGAAAGGTTTTATTGTTTTTCCTTAAAAACGATGTTATGTATGCTAATCCATATTTCAGATTTTGTGCCAGCTACCTATTTGGTTTTTTCGATGTTATCCTCGAAAATCGTTTCTGGGCTTCTATAATTTGTAGAGTTGCGTGGGATTCCTTTGTGGGTTTTTACCGTTTTTTCCAAAAAAACGATGCTTTGTAAACTTTAGTTTCAGGGTTTTGCATTTTTTTCCTTCAAAAATTGTGGTTTCTTGCAGCTTGTTCTAGAGTGTTGTGCTCATCTGCAAAAGTTTGGAGGGTTTGCTGATTTTTCCTCAAAATTGTGGCAGCTGTTCTCGGTGTGTCTCTTGTTACAGGGAGTGACAGTTTTGTTACCCAACATCAGGTTGGATTTTTGTGATCAGTTTTGGTCTTTTCCAGAAGTTTTGCAGTTTCTCCTATATGCTCTAGTTTGGGTTTGCTCCTATATGCTCTAGTTTGGGTTTCCATAGTTCGGGAGGGCTCTCTGGTTTTTGGAAAGGTTTTATTGTTTTTCCTTAAAAATGATGTTATGTATGCTAATCCATATTTCAGATTTTGTGCCAGCTACCTGTTTGGTTTTTTCAATGTTATCCTCGAAAATCGTTTCTAGGCTTCTATAATTTGTAGAGTTGCGTGGGATTCCTTTGTGGGTTTTTACCTTTTTTCCGAAAAAACGATGCTTTGTAAACTTTAGTTTCAAGGTTTTGCATTTTTTCCCTTCAAAAATTGTGGTTTCTTGCAGCTTGTTCTAGAGTGTTGTGCTCATCTGCAAAAGTTTGGAGGGTTTGCTGATTTTTCCTCAAAATTGTGGCAGCTGTTTTCGGTGTGTCTCTTGTTACAGGGAGTGACAGTTCTGTTAACCCAACATCAGGTTGGATTTTTGTGATCAGTTTTGGTCTTTTTCAGAAGTTTTGCAGTTTCTGGGAGGGTTGGTGGTAGATTCATCTCAAGTGGCAGAGTTAGTGGTAGGCTCTTGTCTTTTGTTGCAAGAGCGTTTTGAGAATAAGGGGGCAGACTTCTCTGTTATTTCTCTGGGTAGTTAGAACGATGACCATTAAGGGAGGGTATTGGTATAATATCTTTCTATTTGTTTTGTTAATGGTCATCTAGTAGTTTTTAGTTAGTTTCTATTTTTGTCTTTTGTTAACGTTTGTTTCTTTTAGAAACGTCTTTGTAATCTATTTATTGAAGCTTTCGCTTTTCGTGTAAATAATAACATCGATTATTTGATCATTATGCTGTCTTCAATTTCTTTGTGCAAGTGTCTCTAAACATCCCTTTGAGTTTGTGTATTCCTGTTTGACACTCATTAGCATGCATTCTGGTGCTGTAGAACTTTGGAAATTTCATACACAGCAAAAATTCATTCCAATCTCTTGAGAACCCTAGAAACTCATTGAGAATTACAGGTTTTTTAGCCCCTCGGATACAAGGATAAAAAATGATTTCACCAAGTGTATTAGGGACAGTTGTATGGACATTGGCTAATGTTCAATGTAAGGCACAGCATTCCTTTGAAGTATATTTTCTTTCAATTTTAATTTGTAATATATTGATATTTGGCTTTAAAGTATTCCATCTGTTATTCCTGGAAAATATTTCCAATTAGAACTCCTTCCTTGTGATGGTTTCCTTATGTGAGAAGGTATTATGTGAAACAAAACCTAACTATGCCATTCATCCTGCCACTTGAGGTCTCCCAAAATTTTTATTTGCAGCAAATGGATTATATACTTATATTTGTTTGTTTGAACTATGCCCAAGCTACTGCCTATGTACAGTTTAATACATTTGAAGTATTTTTCACCTAGAGACCTTGATATCCGTGAGAATGGTGTCGATGGCAGGTATAAAGATGGTGAACTATTGAGTCCAGAAGACGAGAAAGAAATAATTGAAAAGGTTCTTCCTTATCATCCACATGCACAAGATAAGATAGATTGTGGTGTTGATTCTATCATGGTAAGTTCTTGTTGTCAACTGGCCTATGGTTTGTCTTTTCCTCTGTAAATTCATGACATGTTTGAGGAACTCATCTTTTGTAGCACTTTCCTTTATGTTTAAGCATGCAACTTTGCAAAGAATCTGTTGTGTCATCCAAGGAATGGATATTGGAGTTGAATAATTCTCTTATTTCTTAGCAATGAACCATTGGAAATTTCCCATTGAAAAAACAGAAGATTAGATAATTTTGTCTGTGCTATGTTTCTTCTGTGTTATTTTTTTCAACTTGTTGCATTAGAAACTAGTTCACTTTTGAATTTATCCTATAATCTGCAAGTACATCCATAATGGAAACTTAAGACATGAATTTGGCAAGGAGTTCAATGTAACAGGAGTTCAATGTAAAGAGACTTGTCCCCTAATATATAGTTTGAATTTTGAATGTGGATATTAAATCCTAGTCAAAATCAAGCATGTCAATATACACCATAAAGACCACCATAAACATTTAAATGCTTAAGCTGTAATCAATTGGTTATCATTTTCCTTGAACTGAAATAATTGATGTTCCATGGGGACATGTACCTGCCCTTTGGGGCTATCCCAGATGTTTGGGGATGTGGAGATGTCGAGGGAATGTTCTCCCTTAGTCACTTTTTTATCTCTATTTTTTCTCTTGTCCCCAGGCATTTTTGGAAATTTTTGGTGCCTCAGGGAGTCTCCTGTTTGGGAGGGTATCATGGGGACATCCTGATGTCCCCAATGTCAACGATTGTTTTGAAAAACAGAAGAAATTAAAATATATATATATATATAAAATTGGGGGAAGTTTCAAACATTATTTTCATAGTCATTGATAATATACCCAACATCTTTTATCTGCTGGGAACAACCTGATGTCCCCATTGTCAATAAAATGAGGGCATTTTCAAATGGTTATTTTGATGGTAATTGATAAAATAACAATCGGATATCCATACCTATTATCTGACATTTGAATTTCAGTTTTTTGCTCTATTTTCAATTGCATATTTCAATGGTCAATGTTGAATGTTCAATGTCATAGCTGTTAGTGTTATTTGAAATTCAGTTAGTGAGAATGCAATTTACTAATATACAATTGAAAAGCCATCAGATATGTTATCAATAATTTTCTTTTATATATAAGATATATTTGCTGTCTCCAAAATCCAGGTAATTTTTTTGGCCATTCTTTAATCTTGGAAAAATAGAAAATATTGCTATTTTATTTGAAGCTTTTGAACCAGAGGAATAGATTGATTTCAAGTTTCAATATTGGATTCAAGTTAGAAAAATTAGTACTTTTAATTGCATTAAGTTTTCTGCGATAGATATCTCTTATTTGTCTGATTGCAGTTATTATTCTTAGGTTATTTTCAGGGCAACATGTGGACTTGTCATGCTTATACTAGAATTGTTTATAATAATGCAATAGCTTCTCGTCTGGTGTAATGTCCACAATTTTAACCCAGAGCAAAACGCCCAAACTGGTCAGCAATTTTATCTATTTAGTTTTTGAGCACATTAATCTATTTGCCTTTTAAATTATATCAAGCATATTTTTCCAAGTGCAATTTCCAGTTACAAACTAACATGGTTGTTATGGTTTTCTCCCACTATAACTTCAATTTATTCTTCGATCTCTTGGGACATAAAAATCTGGGTGGTAATGTGAGAGTTTATGGTCCTGCAGAACATAATAATCTTCCCTCAACTCGGATGGGTTCCACCCTTCTTGATACAAAATTTCTTTTCTCTCAGGTACAAATCTTGGAATACGGTCATAGAACTATCAAAACAATCTCGGGAATATGGTTATAAAACTATCAAAATAATCTTGGGGCTCCATAGGGTCTCAACTCTCAAGGGAATTGGCTTCAGCAATAGCCTTATTGATTTCGTTAATGTTTCTTGGAGCTCCATTTAACACCTAGTTGCAACTTCAGTGACTTAGGAAGCTTCAACCAATTGCATGATTAACTCTATCAGCAGCATTGCCTTTTTGGGCACCTGAACAGGATGCAAGAATCACCCAGATGCACTGATTCAATTTATTCTGGCTTTATCTCAATTTAGACCTTGAAGGCTTTTCTAATCCAGAAACCCCAAGTTATGGCTATTTTGGTTAACTAACATCGGTTACATACTTTCTCAACTTAAATTGAAACATTTTTCCCAAATAAACTGATTGCCTGAAAATCCATATTTATCTTTAACTCGATTGTTTTTACTCCAGTGATAAACCATGGTAACACTAGGGGTTTACCACATGGTAATACCTTATCAGCAATGGTTATGCCTTTTCAAAAGCACATGTCTTTTGGATGTGTGAGGGAACCATATGCTCTAGTTTAATCCTCTCAGCTAAGGTTCTTGCTCATGGTGTGCACCATACTTATCAAACACAATAACTATATAAAATTTGGCTTTATTGGAGGCAAGATGATTATTGGCAACTAAAGTAGTCATCGGTAGGAAAAAGTGTGATATGAAGTCTGGACCTGATAATGGCTAAACTGCATTGGAAACTTTTATTAGCTCTATGGGATCAAACTGGAAAAAGGGTCACTGGGAAAATCTTGGCCTTGTGAGATAAATCTAGACACAAGGAAGCTTTTTATTTCAATTTAAGTTGGTTTGGTGCCCAAAGGTAAAAGTCCAATTTAATTATATGTCTCTGGGCCCACTAAATTCTGGTTATGTTACCCTGATCCATTGCAGGGTTATCTTTTCTCATGTACTTGTGGGGATATTAACTCAGTTTTATGTCCGGTAGAAGGGCAAATACAGGGAATGGTATTAAACCTGACTTAATTAAATCTGTTTCTAAAGTAATCATTGAGAATGACTTAGAGAACTTGACTCAGACTCCACCAGGGTTAGATGCAAAGTTAAAACTGAAGTGTGGATAATCGCTAAGGTTTGGAATTTTGCACCCTTGCATGGATGGACTCCTATATTTGGACATGATAAAGGGGTTGCATGCAATGCCAAAATAGAATCTGATTTAATTTGAATTTAACTTCTAGTTATTCTTCTAAGTGCTTTTACACAAACTGACAAACCTTGATTAGGGATTGATTGAAGTTAATCATGGAATTAACCTTGACCTGGGTTAATCACTCATTGGGGCCTTTCCATCTAGAGATTACACTTTAACTATCAAAGGGCTCTGATAGCTTGAGTGTGCCAAGATGGTTATGCTTGTCAAATCTCGAACACTCATCTTAGACACATGCCACAAATTATGGGGCCCACGTATGACTCGCTTGGGGTACCAAATGGAGGATAATTACACAAGATCAACATGCATTGGAATCTCACTCCAAAAAAATGCTAGCGTAAACTTAGATGGTCATTTGAATAATGGGGAAATACAGAATCTGTCTAATGCAAAAGACTTCTAATTCAACTGATAACTCAGTCAACGCTGAGTAAAGGAAAACAAGTCGAACCCCAAGGCATGGTGACATCAAGAGGCATGCCCTGGGATGAAATTACAGTTTGAATATGTAACTAGATCCAGACCAAATCCAGTCTCACAAAAGCTACCTTGAAGGAGGACCACTTTGTTGGAGTGAGATTCCAACGCATGTTCCTAATGAGAGTTTTAGGAACATGATCTACTTTACAACTTAATCAAACCATAGAAATGATTGAAGGTACCCATTTTAGGAGATCCACAGGAGGGTAGGGTGGGAATGATGCGGTCCATTAAAGAATCAGAAATCCAATGTATTAGCCAGAGCGACAAGAGTAGTATTTGATTGGCAATGGGCTTAACATGAACCATGGGAAGGACAATGCATGGTTGGCTTCCAACACGACTAATGGGATTGACTGTGAAGCCAAGGTAACACAAGGCAGGCATCAAGTTAGGCCTCTTAATCCAGGATTTGAAGAAAAAGGTATATCTAAGGGAGGACCAACTCTTCTAAGGCATGCCAGCCAATCCTCAAGCATCAACCAGGAAACTCAAGAATAAAGATTCATCACAGGATTGCTTTGCTGTTTTGAGAATGGCTGAGGTAAAACTGAAGGTTCTCAAATACAAGCAGCAAACTTCCTGGGCTCGTGCATGGTCCAGTTTCTACCATGGGTTGAAGATCAACACCCGATTGCAGCCCTATGGAGATTCAACTTCTTTTTGAGATCCCAAGCAGGAAACATATCAACATTGAAAATTCTAAGAGGTTCTTCCCGGGTGGCCTTTACTCAGCACCTGGCTTCCTTTTTACTTGTGCAGGGTAACTGAACTACCGATGGTTAAGTATTGCAGCAGAGCTAACTACAGATGGCATCCAGGGTAGGGCAAGGAAGAGAACCAAGCCTCAACCATTCTTCTTATAACACAACATTAGTAACATTATCACAACATGCAAAACCAATGATTCAATTTGATGATAAAGAATATTGAACCAAGTTACTACTGATACTAGTCCTCAAACTTATCAAACAATATCTGAGGTTTTGTCTACTTCGATATCAAGGATGCATGAAACTCTTCTAAGGTTATCTCATCCCAGTCATCTATAAATATGGAACACAGACATGGCCTAACATAAGTGGCAGAAGATATGCTGAAGGGTACTTGGTAAACCCCCTTCAGATATAGCTATCTGAAATATCTATCATATAATAATGAATTGTGTGGTGACCTGCCAGAGTACAGATAAACAACTTATGTAAATTTATTCTCTGTCAATGGCTTGGGAACAATCAAACAACCATAATTAGAGGAGTTAAGGCTCCTTTCAGCAGCAAGCTCTTCCAGTGACCATCTTAATCTGATCACAACCAAGCACACTCAAACTAGGATTTTATAAACTTAGTATCCTGTTTTCTATAAAGATGATCCACTGGAGTTCCCTTCTTTCTTGCCAAGCAGAGGAAGTGGATCTGCTGTTCTGCGTGGCTACCCTCACAGTGGGGGCAAGGTTCTGTAAGAGGGTAAAGAGTAATATCTTTGTCCTTGATAGCCAGACACAACACCAATTTCCTCCACTGTTGGACATGCTAATGCTTCCTGTTTCCAATTCACCATCATTCGGTCCTGCCTTTCAACTATATGGCCCTACCTCAAGGTATAGTAGGTACTGGTTCAGGGGAATGCTTAGGGGTAGCATGGTTTCAAACAAACAGCATATCTGCAATCTCTCAGAGCTGACCAGATAAAACTCCTAAGCACATGACGTATTGAGGGTATTCCCCTTTATTATTTAACCAACAACACATTCAGTCTTAGAAACACTGACTTAAGGGTTTCAATCATAATACAAGACCCATGTCATTATCACTTGAATGCCAAGAAATGCAGGGATTTTAATTCTCATTTTTTGGCTCAAGCTGTAATCGGAGAAAGGAAATGACATCAGGTCAAATGATCATTTAAGAAATAGCATAAAATCAATTTCGCAGCCATCAACCTCATGGCTCAACACAACACAAAGGTTCCAAACTTTTAGACAACCCAAAAGGCAAAAACTATGCTCCCCCAAGTTTTTGGGACAGGGGACAGCGGGACATGTTTCCAGTATGGGGATTTCTTTTTGGCCATTTTTAAGGGACAGCATGGGACGACTATTAAAAGATTAGGGAAATTTTTAAAAATATAAAGAATTTTCAAATATTCATATCATAACATTGATAAATCATTCATCATAGACATAATAGAAGCTTAATACATAACATTAGACTTGAATTGAGATTTCAGATGAGAATTGACAAAGAAATTAACAAAATTTAAATGCTTTCACTCATTTATTGTCAACGTGCATACATATTATATAAGAATTACAACAAAATGCCCAAAGGCTGCAAGTTTCAACTATAAAATGATAAAATAATTTAAAATATATAGCCGTCCCTAATCAATAGATGCATCTGATAGGTTTGTATCAAAATCGAAGCTCCAGTCTGAGTCACTACCACTATGACGGGCTGACTGATGCAATGGAACCCCAACCAATCTCTCCTGTGTCTTCTCATCAATCTATATAGCATCTTCGAGATCAATGTCCCAACATGAGGTTGGAGTTTGGCGATATTGAGGGGTTTGTCGATCATGTAGTTGCAAGCTACTATTTACATTTTATGGCCACCAACTTCTCTAGCCATCTAGAGGTAAGGTTGTTCCTCTTAATTGATTGAATGAAGCTATATGTGGACCAATTCCTCTCCATAGCTAAGGACTGACAACCTGTGAAAAAAGACGAGTGGCAAGTATCCTCAACTTTGGTGCATCCTTGTTATGCCAAATCCACCATCCAATAGGGTTGGTTTGAGCTAATGTAGCTCTATTTGTCCTTGCCTCTAGTTTGTTGAAGGTTTGACCACAAAGATTGACAAATGTAGGCTAGTGTGTGTGAAATAAAGTAGATTCTTTTTCAGTATACATTTTTTAAAGGGCCTTCATAAGCCTTTCTTTCAACTCTTCTTCATGAGATGGAGGCACTCTTCTAGGCTTTGCTACATACCATTTGGGGTTTAGAGTATAAGCTACCATATGAAGTGGGGTGTTCATAGTGTTCCACTGTTGTGTCAGAATGGGCCTAAGATGCTCCTTATAAAATTCCAAATTAGGATCCCTACTAAGAATTGTTTGCTTCATCTACCCAAGCATGCAAACAAAGGTCTCATAAATCTCTCCAAGGCTAGGAGAGTTCCTATCAACATATCTTATTACTTACAATAGGCTCAATGAAGGAGGAAACATATTTGCAAGTGTAAACAAGTTACAAAAATTAAAACGTTAAAAAAGAATGAAAATATTTTACAATTTAGAAAATTTAATAATAAAATCAACAATTTTCTTACCCCATTTTAGACCACCAATCATGTTCAAGGATTTTTTGTTTCACACTTCTTCCTTTAGGTGTGCTTGCCTTTGACCATGTACCCCACTCTGAATTAACTACCATTAATTGTAAAGCCTCTTGGACTTCAAGCATCCTCTCTAACAAAATGAAGTAGTTGGCATATCTAGTATCCACGAGCTTGAGGAATTCCTTTCTTGAAAAAGTCTTGAACAAAGCAAGTGAAGTGTGATGATTACAAATGAACATCTACACATCTCTAGCCTCTAACACCATTGCCTTCACCCAATCTATCATCCCAGTGTCCTTTAAGGTATTGTTCAATGCATGAACACAACATGGGGTCCAAAAAATGTGATTGTAAGCACCATCTATGATCAAGCCAGCTAACTTACAACCACGAGCTGAATCGGTCACTACTTGTACAACATGAGAGGCTTCAACTTCTGTGGCATTGTTCAAAATTTGAAATTGGAAGTTTGCATCCTTCCTCTTCATTGAACAATCAATAGCTCTAAGAAATAAGAGCTAGTTGAACATGTGTCAATAATATTGATGCTCATGGTCGATGTTTGATATTGGTTCACACATCCATGATGATGGAGCATCCATCCCTTAACCAAGTTTGTCTCATCTGTTCTATCAACACACTCACCTATCAAGGAGGGTGGTGTGTTTCTTATGTTCTCTAGGTGGGACAAATGAGGGACCGACAATTATCATATGTTTGAAAATTTGTTTAAAATAGGGTGAATGTGCCACATGATATGGTATGGCATGAGCATAAAAAAGCTTAGCAATAGAAGACGCAACCACATCTCATGATTGTATGTTAAACATATTTGCAACACTAGTAGTTCTCTTCTTTTCCCTAGTAGAACAAGAACCAACATCCACGGATCTTGTAGGCAATGACACACTAAGCTGCAAACTCTCCAATGGAGTTCCCTTATTTCTTGCATCCCCCTCCATGAGAAAAATCTTGTTGCCTCAACCTTCTTAGCTGGAGTTATAGTTTCAGAACCTTTCACCCGTTGACCACATTCCCACAAAAGATGACAATAAACTCTAGTGTAGCTGCGCCTATAGTATTTTTTGCACAAATGGTATAGCCCTACTCTACTCCCCCTTGAATTTTTTTCTTATCTTTGTCTATTCGTAATGCAAATTGTAGGAGAGGCTTCTTGGGGTTAAATGGGCCTTTTGCATAGGTTTTGAGGAGTTTGGAAGCCCTTGTGCTTGCTGGCCCTTGCTACACTCCCACTCCTTGTAGAACCCCAAGTAGCAGCCATACTTCTATGAGTTCTAGCTCTGCTTCTTTCTTGCATTTGAACTTCAACCTCTTCATTATCACTACTCTCATTGTTGCTCATGTTTTTTTTGGTTAAGAATTTAAAAAAGAGCTGTAAGTTCAAATATAAAAAAAGAAAAAATCAAAATGCCCTCCCTATGTGTTAAAAAAATTGAAAAAAACTTAAAAAAATGCAAAACTAATTGAAAAAACAAATGTAAGTTGAAGAAATTACCTCGAATGTAGTGGATTTGATGCCCTAGTGCCTTCTTTCTACTGCTGTTCTCTCATCTTTTCGCTGCTTCTCTTCTCTTCAAGATTGCAAATGTTAAAATGTAAGGATCGAGACCCAAAGCAATCTCACGGAATAATAATAAACTCATGATCTCATAAACATGTAATAAAAATGATACAGCTTCATTTAATAATAAATATCATAACACATCCTCATATGTGTAGTGCATAATCCAGGTAAAAGTGCATAATATATTATAAACAAAAATACAAATCGGGCACTCATGCCATGAAGTCATCTAAATGTACAATCTGAAAGTACAATAAAAATGATGATACAATAATAATGTGAGGACATACAATATAGTCTTTGACCGCCACCGACCCTCACAGTCATCCACAAGCCAAGAGATGAGAACATGGTTCATGCGTTTTTTTGCCCAACCACGAAGCGTACACTTTCCCAAAATTCTTCCTAACATGAAGAATACCCGACCTTGTAGATCCTGAAAAGAGGATCGACCTTCTCTGTCAGCTCATATTCGGCACCCTATCCCGGAAGGTAAACCCAATACACAATAGAAAACAATAACATACATAATGCTCATGAAAATAAATATTTCTTCTTTTCTTTCATGCAAATGTTCAATTGTACAGCCTTCATTGTTTCAACCTTTCATGCCTAATGACAGTAAAATAATCATTGATATGCAATTCAATTCTTTACATGCAACAAGTTTTAACATGCATTGATCTTTTAATGTTTTTCTCTCTAACTCATGCAAATTATGGTTCATGCATTTCTAAATTCATTGTCATGCGATATTTAATGCAAGTGTAACACTATTTTCATTAATTCAAGAGTAAATCTGCTGGCAGTAATCTTCCCTGACTAAGCAATCATATTCAATCAATGAATGGCAAATCAATCATCCTCAATCTATTTAGTTCACTATGCACAAATCCTAATGATACTTCTAACAAGGTGATATCTGTCCTTTATTTTAGAAACTCATAGATGTGTATTAACTGCCCCTTTATTTAGGGATTCAATCTGATTATTGAACTATGTGCACAAATCCTAATTAATCTTCTAATTTAGTACCAAAGGTCCTTGATTTTAGGGAGATGAAGCTGATTCACCACCGACTGACTTTGACTGACTGCTGGTTCATTGTCGTTTCTCAATGCTTGGCTATCAGCAAATATGACCATTACTGAGGCATGTTAAGAATAACGGTCAAGTAAAATCACCAATTTTCACTCTAATATATGCTCAGAGTCATATGTAAGTGGAGAGCTTTGTCTTTCCTGAAACACTGGAAATCTAAATGTCTTTGAACTTCTTTATATTTCAGAACTTCTGCTAATGAATGACTGGATAACATTTTGCCACTCTTGTTTACATTACTGCTTTATTTTTCTTCAAACTTTGACTAATGACTCTTTTGAGTAGTCATACATATGCTGCCTCGATCTAAAATTAGGTACCTCTCTTGTCATAAAGGCAAGATAACGTGTATAAAGAGAGAATGAATCGTAATGTGAGCAAGATAACGTGTATAAAGAGAGAATGAATTGTAATGTGACCAATGAAAATCCAATATAATTATGAAATTAAAGTGACTCTTACTAACAGAGTTGACATCAGTCAATGAAATTATAAGATAGTTTGGAAACGTTTTAGTCTTTTCTTATGTAGTGTGTTCCAGTGCATATGGCAAGTTCTCCATATTTGAACCATTAATTAGTAGCTGTTATTGATGCTGAAAAATCTGTGCAAGGCTCCTACGTCTCGGCCCTCTAATGTAAAGTCTTATACAAGATTGAAATCTGACACATGTATATATACGACAGAACTAAGGATCCAAACTTTGCAGCTAAAATGTAATACACACCAAAAATTACAGATTCCCATAAAACAAAACTCACTGTAACCATGGAGAAAGATTTATCTCCAGATACTGCACAAAATTGTATCGAGCTTTCAATGATATCGATGATGGTTAGAGTTTTACCAAAGGTGCCCCTTTTCTGTCCGCAATCTTACAGCACGCCTCCCATGTTGAGTGGCACGCACAGTGATATCTTATAGCACACCTCCCATGTTGAGTGGCACGCATAATGATGTAGAATCCCATCATTTGTTTACATGAACCAATCCTCCTTTGAATTAATTAGCTTGTATAACTCAGTTAACAATTCAACTGCATTGACCATTGTGTGAATACATAGACAATCCACTAAGCCGCCAATACTGCAGCTATTATTGCTCAGTTTAACCACTCAGGTAAATGACTTTCGTTGTAATGTCCCCTTCTTGGAGTATGCCCGGATTTGCCTTAAGAGACCATTACACAACAGAGAATTGTTTAACAAATAATATTTCATGGCAATTTATATAATAGATAATGAACTTAAGAATAAATAAACTACTAACATTTATTGAAATAATGAATGGCAACTTAAACTTGAATCTAATCTATAGACTTCTTTCCAATAACCAATCATGGTAGGCATGGGTGAGAACGCATGATAGGGCGATATAAAGAAATTCACTATTTTCCCTTATTTACCCATTTAGACATAGCATATCTCCCTTATTGCAAATCAATCATTATGAAAGTAACTATACATATATTTGCATGCCTATCAACTAATATATATACATTAAATGCATATATATATTCAATGCAAACCAATCACTGATTATATCAACTGCTGCTTCTTTTCTTAATGCAGACTTTATTTCTGAATGATTGGATTTCCCAATCTGCTTATTTATTCCAGATTGATCCCCATTGATTGGTGTCTTCCACCAAAATAATTGACCTCCCTTATATATCTTTTATTTCTTGGGAGTCACACCTCTTCTTTATTAATGCCTTTTTAGAAGAGTCACAACTATTCCCTTAATCCGTTGGTCTGAAACAGTAATTTAAATATCCTTAGTTCCAAGGGATCGCTGCCCTTAGAAGCACTCCTTAAATGCTTTCCTTTTACCAATATAATTACTGCTCACTAATGTTAATGTATGCTTCATGTGAATCGCTGTTCTTGGAATTACCAATATAATTACTGCTCACTAATGTTAATGTATGCTTCATGTGAATTGCTGCCTTTGTTATTAGTCATTGCCCTTTCAAAGACTCTTAATTGCTGTCTTAATAATAACTTCAATCACTGCAATTAATCGCTTCCTCCTTTTAATAATTTTAATTGCTGCTTTTAGGAAATACATTTGCTGCTGTTCATTATCAATAATTGCCTTATATTTATTAATTACTGTTCAAGGAAACATGATTGCCGCAGATATTCCTTCAATATATATATTATTTTATGTTTACATATTTTATATTAATATATTATATATGTTTCTTATTTTACTACTATATTTATAAATTATACTTAATTGTTAATATATTTATTTTTATATGAGTTATATATATTTTTAATATTTATAGTATTATATTACAAGGATTATAATTATAATAATATTTAAATTGTTAATATTTATATTGTTATTTATTGCATTTCCACACCTGGGTTTTTTTTATACTTTTGTGTTGCAATTTGATCATGGTGGGGGCATGACATTCGTCCTGCTCTTACTTTAAACATTATCAAAACTTCTTGTCCACCGCACAAATGTCTCCAATTTTCTCATCTTTGTGACAGGACAAAGTAGTCTGCCCAACATCTGAAAGTGTACTCCAGTATATCTCGATTTTCATCTTTTTATTTCCTATGCGGCTCAGAACTATATGCCAAATTGTGAAAGGTTCCTTCTCCTCTATTTTGAATAGGTTACCTTAGTTTTATATTGAATTTAGGTGGTGTGCCTAAAATTAGTGCCGCTGAATCTCCTTTGAAAGAGTCTCATGCCAAGCTTTTAAAATTTTAAACTAATTTACAAACTTATTTATTTTAATTTAAAATTTATTTAATTTACTTTTAATTTTAGAGTTAAACCTATTTTTATTTAGTACTATTTATTTTCTTTTAAAGTAACAATCATGCAATTTATTTAAATCTTATTTTATATATATTTTATTAAAAGGCTTTGTATATACTTATTTATTTAAAAGCAAGCTATTTATATATTTACTTATATTAATAATATTTATTAATATATATATTTAAATTATGCAATTAACTTTAGAAACTATTTGTACATCTAATAACAAAAAAAAATAAATATATTTATTTATTTATATAAATAATAATATCATATTATTATTAATATATATATAAATTGTGTAATTTATATTATATATAAAATCTTTTATACTTCTAATCAATCATTAATTTTCAAAAGCAACATATTGTAAGACGTTTTTTTACTTCACCAATTAAGTCTATTTTCATTGACATAATAACCAGAACATAGCCATCAATTAGGTCATAGCACAACAATATCACAACCATAATTAACACAATGCAATCATACAATGCAAGGGAATGTATCTACGTGAGTGTGTGAATGCCTCGGGATTCCATTGTACTATTCATTGCTAGGTGGCTAGGATACCCTTACCTCAATCATGTTCTCGCCTTCGATAATTACCCGCTCATATTCCTGCACTCAGTCACACATAAGTAGGTTAGTTCTCAAAACCATAGTTGAAACACATACAAGAAATTAAACTCATAATCACAACATGATTTCAATTTCAATTTCAATTTCAAGCATTTAAAATAATATCTAATATAAAACACATTTATCCACAATCATAACATGTTCAATCGATATTCTCAATCAGTTCAATTTATTTATCAATTAAGTTTATGCAAGAAAACGAGATGTGACATAACATGAGATAGTCTTTTTCTTTTTGATTGTTTTGAGGGTTGAATTATGTTTAGTTGTTGATTGAAGGATGGCAGGGATCTTTGTGGGCCCACCCATCCCTTTTTAAAATTTAAAAATGTGTTTTTTTTAAAGTTAACATGGGACAGTGTTGGGCTGTAGGGAACGGCTAGCCATCCCCAAGATGGTTGGGGGATGCCTGGACACCACTTAGCCATCTTAGGGATGGCTAGTTGTCCCCTAATATCCCTTGTCCAAAATGGGATGTTTCCAACTTTTTTTTTGAAGGGGAAGAGGGGTGTTTCCTAGGCATCCCTGCATCCCCAAAACACTCCCTATAGGGGACAAGAGCAAAACGGGTAGGGGACGCGTCCCTATGGAGCACTGTGAATCAAAAATCTCAACTCAAGGATGACTCTACAATTAGATGATAAATCATAACACTAGCACAAAAAGCTTCATCAATTAAAGGGCAAGAACTTGAGTCTATATTGTAACACAACAACATAGAGAAACACAAAAATAAACCTAGAGAACTCAACAATTGACAATACCATAAGTCCAACAATTCTAAATAAAATGGCAGCACTGATTACCACCCGTGCATATAATGATAAATGATTATATTTCCTTTTAATTCCATTTCCTATGCAAAGAACGCCTTGAGTGCATCCAGCATGAAACTCATTCAAAATTTATTCCATTTGTCCAGACATTCATGCATGGTAGTAATTAACTGGCTGGGATGAGAGTGAACATGTAAGGCCTAAGCAAGAAGAACAAGACACAGCAAGGTCTTAATCAGCCTTTAGAAGGCAAGCCATAACTGTATAAGGCTCCAATGCAATGATTTCAATTCCCATAAAAATGACTCAGATCAAGCTGAAATTTGTAATGTCCCCATATTTGCCTTATCCTCTAAATATAAAAGCACAAGTTAGGACATATAATTTATTTTACCAACACACCATTTTATTTATGTAAATTACCTTGAAAACCTACTTACCACATGTATTATCAATTAAGCACATCATTCCTTGTTCATCATTCCAGATTGCACATCTTAAGAATAAGACAATTAAATGCATTATCATCTAAAACCATAAACTAGAATAATCAGATGTGACTTCTTACTCTTGATTGGAATAGATCTTTGCCTTGGCTCCTCTTTCCTAGCCTCATTGGAGGAGGGACGCCTTACAGTGCAAAGGGCGCGTGACCAATCTCCAAGTGGATTCCCTCAAGGCTTATTACCATCTTGGGACATCAACATGGGATCGAACTTACCAGCCTTTCCCTCCACAACCATCCTCTCCCTATTGAGTGTTAGCGAAAGGGAGTTTCAGCCCGAAGTCTATTTCTTCAAGGTAATGTCAAGATAGCTCATTAAGACACAATAATTGCTGCAAGAATCACTATTACATAATCGTATATCATATATATATATTCTATATAAAGATCTAATATATAATTATCCCTAATTGATTGGCAATACTCACTTTTGCATGAACGTGCATATCATCTATACTTATATGTATTTATTTTATATACATATATATAATAGCAAAATACACAATTGTATTAAATAATCATGATGAAGCTTATTAAGAGAGTAACAAATATAAATAACAAAATATGTATGCATCTATATTTACAGATAATAACTATGATAAGCATAGTATGGATATAATTAATTTAGATCCTAAAATATATATACATACATATATAATTGCAAACCCTAATTATGTACCACAGAAATAACAAATATAAATACTAAACATACAACAACATACACTAATTATAATAAACTTAATACTGTTGCTGCTTATCCCTTGTGATCAGATTTTCAAAGAATCTTTATTAAAAATGATTCCTTTTACCAGAATATATTCTTCTTTTTATTCGATGCCCCCCCCTTTCTTATCCCCACTTGTCTTATATCTTCTCACATTGGAGAAGAGATGTGATTCATGGAGGGGAAGGGTCATGCCTTTTATCTTTGGAGGGACGTGACTTCCCTTTGCTGCCTTTTCATCGGCGATTTCTTTTTGTGATTAATCGTTGACTTTAGTTTGCTGCTGTTAATGTATTTAATATTGGCTTTCTTATATATTATTATTATTATTTATATTTTCTTATATATGTTTTAATATATTTTTTTGTTATTATTTATATTGATTTTACATGTTAAATATATTTATACTTATATGTTGTTATATATATTTGTATTTACATTCTATTCAAATATATATATTTATAATAATAATATTATTTTGATGATTATAATTATAATGAATTTGCAAGTATCTTCATATATATATATTGCTGCTTGCATTTCAATGTTTGGTTTTTTTTTCTTATATTTTAGTAACCATAATTTGGGATTATAGTTTCGGGGACATGACAAAATTACAGAAAAGAAACAGCATCAGGTCAAATTATCAATTAAGAAATATCATAAACTCGATTTCTCAACCATCAACCAGATGGCTCAACACGTCAACCAAGATAACATCAACACAAAAGTTCCAAACCCTTAGACAATCCCGAAAACCTCAACTCAAGAATGACTCTACAATAAGATGATATTACTAGCACATAAAGCGTCCTCAATTAAAGGGCAAGAGTTGAATCCATATAGTAGCTCAACAGCATGGAGGATCTTCAACTGGCAATACCGTAAGTCCAACAATTCTAAATAAAATGCCAGCACTGAACTACCACCAGCACATATAAGGATCACTGATTATATTTCCTTCTAATTCCATTTCTGATGCCAAGAACACCTCAAGTTCATCCAGCACCTAGGGAGCTCACTCACAATCTACTCTATTTGTCCAAACATTCATGCATGGTGGCAATTAGCTGGCTGGGATGAGAGCGAACATGTAAGACCTAAGCAAGAAGAGCAAGGAACAGCAAGGTCATAATAAGCCTTTAGAAGGCAAGTCATAACTGTCTAAAAATCCAATGCAAGGATTTCAATTCCCGTAAAAATGACTTGACTCAAGCTGAAATTGCACAAAGGAAACAGCATCAGGTCAAATGATCAATTAAGAAATAGCATAAACTCAATTTCTCAACCATCAACCTCATGACTCAATGCATCAACCAAGATAACTTCAACACAAAAGTTCCAAACCCTTAGACAACCCCAAAAACCTCATCTCAAGAATGGCTCTACAATAAGATGATAATACTAGCACAGAAAGCCTCATCAATTAAAGGGCAAGAGCTTGAATCCATATCATAACCCAACAACATGGAGAACACAAAAATAAACTAAGAAAACTCATCAATTGACAATACCATAAGTCCAACATTTCTAAATAAAATACCAGCACTGAAATATCACCAGCACACATAATGATCAATGATTATATTTTCTTTTTGTTCCATCTTCTAAGCCAAGAACACCATAAGTGCATCCTGCAGTGAGAGAAACTTACTCAAAATCTATTCTATTTGTCCAAACATTCATGCATGGTGGTAATTAGCTGGCTGGGATGAGAGCAGTTATGTAAGGCCCAAGCAAGAATAGCAAGGAGCGGCAAGGTCATAATCAACCTGATTTTATCCCTGGTTTCCTTGACACCACCACCCACATTTAAAAGATCTTGATTCCTTTTAAGTGTTTTTCCACTCCTGCACTCCTCTGACCATTAATTTTTAACAACTGGTTTGCCTGTGGGTTTGTATCCTCATCCTTACTCCAGGTGTTCAGATGCTGGTCTAGAAGTCACCTCTCTTTCCAGATGCCACCTCAGCAGGGTCGACTAAATTACCTCCAGTTAGGAATCCCTGTATCCTTTTTCTACACTGGCTGGTACCTTCGATTTCCATTGGTCTGCTTTCTCAAACCAGATGGGATCATGACACCATGTGGTTGATATAAACAAAATGTCATTCATTAGGATAATCACTAAGTTACCGATTCGTTTTTGGATTCGGGTACGGGTACGCAAATCCGGTACAGGATTCGGTCAAAAAAAAAATTGGGGTTGGGTACGGCAATACAAAAAACATATAAAAATCAGAAATATATACTTATTTGCAGCAGTAATTAAGTTCAGAATACACCACCATATTAATAGTCCAATAACATAGCAAAAATACATCACCACTTTCATGGTCACTAAGTCAAATATTAAAATATTAGTGATTACTCGAATGTCATGATATAAAATTATAAATTGAAGTTCAAACATAAAATGTCAAGTGTTTACAATCAGCCATTATTGATCATTGATCAATCTGAATCATATGGGTCATCAAACAAATGTAGCATCTGATCTGATATTATTTTTGTGTCTGGGCAATTAGATCTGGGTTCCGTTTACTGTGTGTGCTATTGTATTCTGAATGTTCACTCTACAGTCCTGTGCACTTATGTCGATTAAGTAATAAGGCTAATTTTGTTGTGAGATTCAATTCAGATCTGGGTAGGCATCAGTTTCCATTGTTAGATCTTCAACATATCAGTGCTTGGTATATTTCATTCAAAGACTTGGTGGTCTGTGTAAATTCTGATTGAATATTAGCATTCTTTGTATTTTCTTATTGAACATTATTATTCCCTAGATCTGAGAATAATTGCTGGGCGCAAGTATTTTGTATGTCTGATATTCTGGAATTCTTTTGAGAAGCATTTACCAGTTTACTTAAATTTGAAAGGGGTTATGAACAATTGTTATTTGGACTGTATATGCATAAATTCGTAGAACAGACATAAGTTTATAAGTGCAGATTTGTGACTGGCTTCTTACAATAACACCAAAGATAATATAACCTAGTCGATTCGTCAAGCACGTTGAAATCCTTTAATGCTCATAGTATGTGATGTGTTCATGGTTCAATTCATAGACTATTTGCAAGAATCTATTTGCTCATTATTTTGGCAAATTATTGAGCAAATAGATTCTTAGAAGTCAACTGTTGGTCAAAAAAATAATTAAAAAAATGCAAAAAAGCGAACTTTTTCTGCATCCTGGGCATTTTGATAACTGGATTCGTTATGGATTCGTCACGGATTCTTCATGGCGTATCTTGGTCGAATCCATAGTGGCGAATCGAATCCAAGGCGAATCCACAGAGCAAATTTCGAATCCTGCCCGAATTTGTATTTATACATCATAGATGAGTGTACATTAGGGATAGAATCAATTGATAGCTTAGAATGAATACACTAAATATCTTTGGATAGATGAGTGTACATTAGGGATCAAATGTAAATAGATGAGTGTACATTAGGGATTGATGTATAAAGATTAGAATATTAACTGTATTTTATAATGGTTTTGGGTTCAACCTTTGCAATGATTCTTTCTATCCAATTGAGCATTCATTGAGCGCTGACTAGCCATACTGGAGAGATAGAACTTACTTGAGGTCGCCTTAAATTTGTTCGCTGCTACAATTTCCGACTAACTGCTCACCCTTAACACGCCTTTCCTTCGGCTTCAACAGGGATTTACGGCCTTACTGCGGGTCCACAGCTACTGCTAATAGCTACTGTCGTTTAGAACTTGTATCTCCAAATAGACTCGAACAAAACTCAATGAGGCAATGCCTTTTCTAAGACCCAAATCATAGCCAAAATAAAGACTACAACTATGCAAACAATTTTGACAATCAAACTGAACTTTGATGGACAATATACTTCACGAAAAGTATCCTGAATTTGAGATTCAATATCTGGCATTTAATTAGGCTCTGATACCAATTTGCGGATAACTTGATAACTCAAAATAATGTATGCGAATGACAAATCTTAAGAGGTAAAATGGTATATCCCAAAACCAATCACACAAATGACACAAATGAGAAAGAAAACAAATAAGGCAATCTTGCATTCAAAACTTAAATCATTTTCCATATTACAAATATATCAGATTCTGATCATCCAGATCGCACTAAGCGCAGGAGAGAGCATAAGTCTGAACTAAGACACACTAAGACTCCTTACTAGAACTGAAACTCTAATGGAAACTCTATCCAAGACTCTATATCTTGAACTCTATGGAAGACACTATATCTTAGAAGGCGTCTTTGGGGTCCTCTTATAGGAAGAGACTGGTTCCACCAAAGCTGATCTTTTACCTTCTAATTTACAAAATTTTGAGTTCCGTCAATAGAAGGAGGACACGCAAGAGAATCTTATCCGTAGCAACACCCAAAGGGTAAATGCGTGAACGAGGACAAGAACCAACCGACAAACTTTTCCGTAACCATAATTAAAGGTGTGAACAGGAAAAAGTTGACAACTGTGATTAGGACACATGTCACGTACATGCCGACTTTACACCCAAAAGTCACTATGGGGATCTTGCTTTTTTAAAATAGGGTTGCATCCTATTGTCACATCATAACGTGGGTGACTTCACGGCACAGACAAGCCCATGTGCTAACCTTAAAATGGTATAGGATCTAGTAAATCATCTGGTAACTCTTCAAAAACTCTTTCCCAATCTTCTCTTCTTTCGTTGAAGACATAATCTACTTGAACCATATAATCTTGGGAATAAGCAATATCTAGTTCAAGTATGGATGTCAAAAGAGCTGGTTGCAGATGGATCTCCATGTTGTGGATCTTGACTTGTGCTTTCCATTGGGGTGCAAGAGAATAAAACTCCAGTCTTGGAAACCTGTATCCTGATCTTGGATAACACATCAAATAATGCGTTAGAAGTGGAATGATGATGAACTCTATGATATGCACAAAATGAATTCTTGTAATTAAATTTCTTTCGAGTTCTTGGAGGAAGGGTGATCAAGTGATCTTAGAGAAGTCTTGACAATATACCCTGTTGATCAATGGAAGAAGGGGTTCATGTAGTTTGCAACAAAGATGCCTATTTCTTAGATCTACAAGATGTCATACCTACACAAGACTATTTAGATTGTGATAATTTGTTCTCTCCTTTATAGGAGGGTGTAAAATCTAAAGAATTCAATTCATTAGTGTTTTGCAAGATGAAACTGACATGAAGAAAAGGTGTATTTGATTGGTTGACTACTTGCAAAGGAGATTGATCAAGGCTACTAGTGTGGATCAGTTCAAGATGCATTACAGTTAAGGTGGGATTTGATGAATTGTTTATGATAGTGTTGATATTGATTAAAGGTTTGATTACTTCCACCAAGAGACAATAACCAAGAGCATGAGTTGTTTGTTGTGTGATAGGATTTATAGGCTTGTGGATACCTTTTTCGTTAGAACCACATCCTTTTCCACTATATCCAAGTTGTTTCATAAGCTCATATCCTCATCCATAAAGCTTTTTCATTTCTTTTGGATCAAGTTGGTGTTCATTGTTGAGTTCATCAAATTTTGTTTTTTAATTTGTTGTCTTTTGTTCAAGAGTGCTTAAGGCAGATGGATTTGAAGGGTCTTCTGAGTTGTGTGTTGACATGACTACTTTTTGTGTTCCTTATTAGAATATTTGTTTATGATCTTGTACTCACCCATGAATGTATTTTCAAAGTCTAAGGAACTCCAATCATCTTCTAATAGCTTTGTGACTTTGTGTTGCATAGGTTTCACTTGTGTGGTTGGTGTTAATGTGTTTAAGGGGTTCTCTTTGTTTTTCTCAAGTTGCAAGACACTATAAGGAGCATGATCAGTGTTGAGTGTGCACACTTTTTTTTGTAGATGTATTTCATTTTTTGATGAAGAGTGGAAGGCACACCATTCATTGTATGAATCCATGACCTACCTAGAAGAAGGTTATATGAAAGAGCATGAGGCATAATCTAGATTTGTGTGTTCAATGTGACTTCTCCATCTATAATAGGTAGAGTGATCACACCAAGTGGTTTCTTTTCTTCATTATTAAAGCCTTTAATAGATAAATAATCTGGTTGAATTTTTTATTTATCCACACACAGCCTATCCAAGCGGTCTACACTACACACATTAAGGGTTGAGCCAATTTCAATGTAAGAATCAATTGGATAGAAAGAATCATTGCATTGGTTGAACCCAAAACCATTATAAAATACAATTAATATTGGAGAATCCAAACTCAATTGAATCGAACCTTTAAGTTGATTATATGAAATTCCCCTAAAAATATCCGTTATTTCCAGAATCGAACGAAATCTCCGCTATTGTGTAGGATGTGGTCATTACTGCATATGTCCATCGTGACCTTTCAAACTCCTAAGTATTTTCTTTACTTGGACCTAGTGCGTTTATCAATAAGAAAATATTTTTTAGCAGAAATTTGACGTCCAAGTGAATCGTAACTTAAAACGTTAATATGAAGTTCACTTGAAAATCCTCGTAATGTCTTGTAGTAATGAAAATCCCCGCTACAGCGTGAATTTCCTTTGTTACTGAACCTATGCTTTGTAAAGTCCAAAAGATAGATATAATGTATCCAACGAAATCGAAAGGTTCAAAAACAAAATTAAACCTTTAGTGGATACAATTTGAATTCTAATTTCCAATTCACTTGCAAATTCCTGCAACCATACAATTTCTTAATTGGCGGAGGTTTTCAACTAGACTCGATATGTATGAAACAGGTGTTTCCACATCCATGAAGATTCCCCGCTTCCAGTAACATTCAAATTTCTCGCTAAGATGGAAATAATCAATTCCAATTGAATCAAAGATGAACATAATTTAAGCGTTGGAATTTGAATTTAAACTTAAAATTTCCACCTCCGAATACAAAAGGTGAATTGCAGGTAAATTGGTTACTACTAAACACAATAATTTTAAATTGAGAAAAACAATGTGAAAATTGAAACTCCACCCTTTGCCATTAATGCTTACATACCAAAGCTTACACATTAATTGCATGTAGCTTTTCAATTTTTTTAACGTTATAAGGCATTATTTTCTCCCTAGGAGGCATCTTCACAAATATTTCTTTTCACCTTCCAAATTACACACTTCAAGCAATCACTAGCAAAAGATCTAATAAATAAGCACTGATACCACCTAATAGCAACCTAGGTGATGGAGACCACCCAACCAGCACAAAATTATTATACTCAATCAAGAAAACCAACCCTTGCAACACTATTCTCTCAACTTGTCCCAAACACTCACTAAAAGGCTTATAGACCTCACAAACTAACTTTTCCAAATATCTTTTAGAGAATACCATACATATACCTTATTGACACCTTTTTTATTTTATTTTCTAATAATCTAGATATTTATATTTTTCTGCATCCTGGGCATTTTGATAACTGGATTCGTCATGGATTCGTCACGGATTCTTCATGGCGTATCTTGGTCGAATCCATAGTGGCGAATCGAATCCAAGGCGAATCCACAGAGCAAATTTCGAATCCTGCCTGAATTTGTATCGTACCGTACCCGAATTGCGAATCTGGTATGAATTGAATCGCATCCAGAGGCTACAGGTGGCGAATCGGTAACTTAGGATAATCATAAAAAACAAGGCATTATTACATAAACATAACCTTCTGACATCAACAACCAGCTTATCCTAATAGAATTAAGTGAAACCAAGATCACGTAACCTCTATTAACTCACCATGTGTTCCAGTGTATTGGATTCTGAAAATAGTAATTTGCTCACAATCCCTGGATTCAGAATGTATGATAAGATGTGAACTGATTGAAGTTATTGTGTGTATTGAATTATCTTCTATTTTATTTACCTAAGTGGCTCTATAGCATGGATTGTGTAATTGGTGGGCTTTGATGTATATTAGTATGGTAGAGTTAGGAAAATTTAGATGATAAAAATGTAAACCTAGGTAATATTTGATAACTTTTTTTATTTCTATTGTTTGCAGGTTGGACAGCACCCACAGTTTGAGTCCAGCCGTTGCTTGTTTATTATACGGAAGAACGGACGTTATACAGACTTTTCTTATAAAAAATGTTTGATTGGTCTTATCCAGAAGAAATATCCCTCCTCTGCTGAAAGGTTCATAAACAGACATTTTAAACAAAGTAGCTAACAAGGCCTTATTGGTGCAGCGTTTTAAATATGAGAATTCAGAATAAACTATGAAGGTATACGAACACTGACTTTTAGTGTGAGTTCCTGGCATTCATTCAAAGCTTGAGTTGTTATCAGTCCATAGAATGCATTTTGTTACCCAAATGTTCTGAGTGAATGGCTGCTTGAGTATATGTCGTAGGCATTTAGCTCTGAAGGTGCATCAATATCTAAGGCAGGTAGGCTTTCAGGGATTCACCAAGGATTATGCACTATTCTGCAGATAATGGTGTATCTTGCCAGTATTTTGGAAGTCATTTGTGATATACCTTTATCAATGAATCAAGTGAATCCAGATGCCTACTAATTCTTTAATTTCTAGAGCTCTGCATGATATCATATTTTCTGGTCATTATAGTAGAAAATTATATTTAGAAAATGATGCTCTGTTGCTGCTCATCCCATCTCTTACCTTTTTGGCTTGTGTCTTGGAGCACCAACTGGCCAGCTGAATGTTTTAAGATTACATCGTAGGACCAACTGTGTAGATTTAAGAGGAGCATCAACATGATTTACTTTCTTGATCACATGCATCTAAACTATTAATTGCTCCACTACATCAATCTTTCCACCTGGTGCGTTAGATATGTCATGTAAGTATATGAATATAGCTACAAAAAGATGGATCCCAGATACTATAAAGTATAACACATATAAACCAAATGGTTCAAATTCTTTTAATTTATTGCATTAGCTGACAATTAGTGATACTGTGATACACTTGGACATGTTCTCACCTTCTAGCCCCATGTACCTGACTTCACTGCCATCCCGGGGACACGGGGATGCCCCCTGGCCATCCCCTGTCTTCTAGGAAAATTAGGGATGCATCCCCCTTTTTTCAATGAAAAAAAAACACAGTTTTTTCAGGGAAAAAGAACAGAAAAAAGTGTGTTGGGGTGTCCACAAAACTTCTCATGCTCCATATGAAACTCTAAACAGACCTTATATGTAACCACTCCCTATTTATGTTGCCATTTGCAATTACCACTATCGTTTGTGCACTTGCAGCTGTGTACTTGAAGGGGAAGAAAGGAAGAGGAGAAGGGAGCATGCATAGTTTATGACTAGTCACCCTTGAATATTCAAACCGTGCCCCACTTGATGCCACCAAATGTGGTGATTTTCTTCAAAATCTACTCTGGATCCAAAGGTACCTCAGGAAAGTTGGATATATCAATTAACTTGATATGTTTTGATGCACTCCAAACAGTGTGCTGTTGGATCATATGCTGACACACTCTAATTCTCATTGTGTTCTTTACTTAGAAACATGGTGATCCTATGTTCATCAAGAGAACAATTTGGATTTCTGGGTAGCATTTTTCAGTTTGGTTCTACATGGTAACAGATTGGGTACATCATGTGTCAAATGTTTCTATTTCTTCTCCTAAAGCCAGGGGCCACTGTAGTAACTAAGGGTACATTCTTTTGTCTCCTTAACTACACTATGAACACAATATGTACTTTTGTAGCTTGATATTTTAGATCTTTATGAAATGTAATATTTGAGAAAGGCTAAAGCTTATATATTTGAATTTATAATAGCTTACAACTCTTGGAAATGCATCAAACTGACAATGCCCATGCCATGCCAATTTGATTGTCTCAGCTTTGAGCTATGTAGTGTAAATTTACTTGATAACTTTAAAGCAGAGCAATTTGTATAAACTATCAAAATTTATATTATGCTTTGTGCTTTAGAATGGTCAAATGTGGTCTAATTTTCCTTCACTCTTGACTTTAGGTAGGAATGCACAAATGGTCATCTATAAGAGAGCCACCATATTTGCTTGTGTATCCATGCCTTTGCTAGACTGATTGGATTCAATGTCTCTAGGCTAGTTGTTAGAGGAAACATTTTTCCCTTACTCTTCAATATTTCCAAATTATTTATTCATTTAAAAAAAATAAAAATTTGTAGGCCCTTCAACTTTTGAGATGGTAGGAATTGAAGCTTACAAATGTCCATTGTTTTATGACACTCCCATAGGTTGGATATGGGAGATTCAAACTTGGGTTTTGGTTATGCAAGTATATTGAGTAAAAAATTGTTCTATTTCCAAGTTGGGGTTAATAAACATAAGAACCCAAAAAGGGGATGTCTAGAGTATTCCCAAAATCCGAGAAATAACATTTAAATAGGAAAATAGCAATAGGGATGGGGATGGGATGTAAGCAGATTTGAATTAATAGGTGTAGATGGATCTCCTTAGAAACATGTTTTACAACCCAACAAATAAGTCACATGTGATCAATAAACTTCTTTGAGATCGATTCATATGGCATGGTGATTGAAGTTGGAATGAAATGGATACACCAATAAGAACTTCTAAATGTCCATTGTAGAACTTCAAAACTATTACAAGGCTTTGTGTGAGGATGTACTTTGGATAACAATATTGTTCATAGAGCCCTATGGAGTGATATAACTTTCATAATAACATTCATACTAGTAATTTTTGAGGACATGATGAAATGAAATACTTTCAAATAAACCTTCCTAACATGCATGGTGTAATGTCCGTTGCCTTGCTTTGCCCTAGAATTGGCTTGTTGATTAGGCTTAGGGTTTCTTGTTTTCAATTGAATGTTCTCTTTAATGAAGTAATCTTGGGTTGAAATCTGCATTCACCATATGAACAATATTTCCACCTATACATATGTCTGTTAGCATTAATATCTAGATATCCAAATATAAACATAATCACAAATGCAACTATTAAGAAATAGGAGTCGCATGGGTAGATCTGCTTGAAGTCCTTTGCCAAGCCCAAGAGGTTGTATACCACAACCCTCTCTTCTCGGCGACTTGTACCTACTTTTTCTACCCATGTCATCACCTCAGAAGACACTTAACTTGTTGGGGGAAGCCATCGAAGCTTATAAGTGGTCTAGGCATACCACCCCTCCATGGCCCATCTCTTCCTTGATCCAGGTGGATCTTGAGTGGGACCCCCACCCCTTCATCGGCCACCCATGCCTTTGGACTGGGCAGATCTTAAGTGGAATTTTCACTCATCCATGGCCCATCCTTGCCTTGGGTTCCGGGGGCGGATCTTGGGTGGGGTTTCTAGGCACCACTTTTCTCAGGGCCTTCCTACTAAGCAAGTTTGCAAACACTTGGACAATCTTTAAGCAGTCAAATACATTTGCATTCATCATTGATTATTTAAATCAATATCAAAATCATTTCCTAGCACAATTATAATCATGATAATACTAAAGAAAGCATTGCACTAATAATCATATCAGCAACATCTAGTATGTATATTTAATTCTAAATTAAGAGATAAACAATATATATCTCTCTAGGGTCAGTTCTATCAATATTTCTTTCTACTGATATGTAAATAGCATCAAGAATATATATTTGCTAAAAAGACAATGCTTTGATCAATACAAAAATCAAAATTAGCCATTTCAGAAGTGCAACAATCTTAATGATTGGATTATGTTTGACATAGCACAGAAGCAATTAGATCGGGCCATGAGAAAGTCTATTGGACAGATTAGATAGAACGCAGGATCGAGAAACTAATGCAATGGATATTTAGGCATCATCATTGAATGATTTTTCTGATATTTGAAAATGCTAAATATTACTGCTAAGTGAGTACATCACCTGAATTGTTGTGCCTCTCTAGATATAGGATCTGCTATGTATATTATCTAAGAATGATTGATTGCTGTGTCTAATTGATACTTCTAATTTATGTGATCTGCTATAGAGGGTGAACTACTTTCCAAACTATTCGATCCCCTTTCCATAACATTGTTTTTTCTTTTATATCCCTATGATTACTTAATAGAGGTGCCTGTTCTAAAAGGTGATGACTCTTCTCAATAGGTATGACTTCTTATTAGTTGCTTGGCTTTTCAAACCAACGGTAGCCTTTAACTAACAAAATCGGTGCCTTAATATTAATTATTGTTTTTAATTTCTATGCTTCCTATATTCTACATCTCCTAAGCTCTACCTTTTTATTATCTTTATCGCTGCACTTGATATATTCAAAGTTGTTGCCTTAAATAAATTTATGCATGATCGAAGACACCCTTTGAACAACGATAATTTTTAGATCACATCGATTGCTAAGATATGCGTCTATTTTGCTTTCCACTTCAGATATTTTATCTTGTGCAGAAGCCAATAAATATGGAGTATGCGCTTCAAGTGCAGCTGTGATATCACCCAATTTATTGGTATTATAATATTAGAACTGCACCAATGTAAATGAAGTGATATAATAAAGATGGCTCGATATACCCAACATCAATAAACTATTCAAGTGGTGGCTCAAAATGAGTAGCCCGATAATGGTCTTACTCAACACATTCAAAACTGACGAATCACCCGATGATATTTATAAGCTGCCTATATCATGCGGTGGCATATGAAATGACTTCTTAAGGAAATAATTGCAGTCCTTTAAACAATAGTGGTTTGATAATATTTATTGGAATATATATATGCAATCAGATATATGTATCGCCCCCTAGTATGAATAATGAGAATATTGTTATGCCCCTTAAATTCTAATTTTATATTAAAATATTATAATAATCTAATATTGATACTGTGATAATTATAATATTATTTTTTTATATATATTTAAATGTTAATATTTATATTTTATATCTGACTATTATAATTATAATATTATCGGTGATAATTATAATTATAATGATATTTTAAATGGTATTTCTTTATATTTATATGTTTGAAATTGATTTAGTGTTCCCATACTTCTGTATTTTCAGTGTTATGGTTTTGGGGACATGACAATCCTCCCATCTCAATTTGCTTGCTTTGAAGCAAACCCAATTAAGATTTGTAAATTTGAATGTTGCTCCCGTTTTTGCGATGAAATTCGTTTCCTGCTGTGATACTTTGACAAGACTTGGGAATTCTAATTCAAGTGATGATTGGGTTTTTGGAGGGTGTAATGGTGTCATAACTACTAGATTTGCTCTTCCACGAAGCTCCATTTGTTTACTGTCCCTTCTTTTGATTGGATACCTTTGAGATCCCCTCCATCATATCTAGTTTTCTTGCTTGGGTGTTCTTTGCCTTCTCCCTTCGGGGTCGCTTCTATCTTGTGGGCCCGACCTTTACATTTATGATCACGTTTGCAAGGACCATAGCATGTGAAACATAACCCGTTCCTTTTTAAATCTTCCATTGCTTGACACATGATCACGATCCCATTTCCTATTATAGTATGAACATGTCTTTCGTGAATCTTCCCTTCTTGGCCTTTCTTCTTGGTGAGGGGGTTTGGAGGGTGTGGTAAAGTTCCCGGGTTTGTCTCTTGGTAAGTTATCTTCAAATTTCATGGCCTTCTGAATAGCTTCATCTAAACAGGTGGGCTCTAATGCACTTACCATACTTTTGACTAATCCCCTTAACCCCTCTATGAACAAATAGGTGAGTCTCTCTTGAGAAATTTCAAGTACCATGACTACCAGTTTTTGAAACTCGGTGGTGTAGTTCTCTATAGTTCCTTGTTGTCTTACTTGAGTGAGATCCCTAAAGTACCATTCAAGATGCTATTGGTTGAATCTTTTGATCAACCTTTGGGTGAAATCATCATAGGTGGTTACTTGTTGATGACCTTGGGTTATGATGCTGTGGTGCTACCATTCATGGGCCATCCCTGTTAGGTGTAGCACGACGAACTTGATGGCATTTTCCTTTGTCATTGGGCTTAAAGATAGATACATTTCTAGCTTTTGGATCCATGAGCGTGCAGTGTTCTTTCCTTCTTCGTCAAAATTGGGAAGGGTTAGTTTGCTTACCCTATTTTTGAGATCCTTGTTGGGTTGATTGTTTCTTTCCCTTCTAGGGGTAGTTCTTAGTTTGACATCACAATAATCTTTAAAGGGGATGGTGCTCCTAATTTCGGGATTGAGTCTATAATATGTTGCTGCAATCTCATCTACATTATTTGCGGGAGGTTCGTTGGCTTCCCCTCCTTCCATGTGTTCTTCCCTAGGCAAGAAAGGTCTTGTGGTTCTAGAGTTTGTGGCTCTTGTGGGTGTAGGACCATTGTTTTCAGAATGGTTGGAGCTTGTCTCCCTTCCATTATTGCCACTCATATTTAGGATGGCTTGGAGGAGAAGTTGTGAAGTTCTTTCGCTTCATTTTGGTCCCTAAGCATTTGGGTGGTTTGTTCCATGAATGCCCTCATCTCGTTATTCATGGACACATCCATGGTGTTGTTTGGGGTGGTGTTTTTCCTAAAGTCTCTTCTTTGGCAAGTTAACATTAACTATTGTTTTCACAAGATGGCAGGATTATGTTTTGATACCACTGTAATGTCCCTTGCCCTGCTTTGCCTTAGAACTCGCTTGTTGATTAGGTTTAGGGTTTCTTCTTTTCAATTGAATGTTCTCTTTAATGCAGTCATCTTGGGTTGAAATTTGCATTCACCATATGAACAATATTTCCACATATACATATGTCTGTTAGCATTAATATCTAGATATCCAAATATAAACATAATCACAAATGCAACTATTAAGAAATAGAAGTGGCATGGGTAGATCCGCTTGAAGTCCTTTGTCACGCCCAAGAGGTTGTATACCACAATCCTCTCTTCTCGGTGACTTGTACTTGCTTTCTCTACCCATGTCATCACCTCAAAAGACACTTAGCCTTATGGGGGAAGCCAACAAAGCTTATAAGTGGTCTAGGCCTACCACCCCTCCATGGCCCATCTCTTCCTTGATCTGGGCAGATCTTGAGTGGGACCCCCAACCCTCCATGGCCCACCCATGCCTTTGGATTGGGTGGATCTTAAGTGGAATTTCCACTCATCCATGGCCCATCCTTGCCTTGGGTTCTGGGGTAGATCTCGGGTGGGATTTCTAGGCATCACTTTTCTCAAGCCCTTCCTCCCAAGCAGGTTTGCAAACACTCAGACAATCTTTAAGCAGCCAAATACATTTGCATTCATCATTGATCCTTTAAGTCAATATCAAAATCATTTCCTAGCACAATTATAATCATGATAGTAATAAATAAAGCATTGCACTAATAATCATATCAACAACATCTAGTATGTATATTCAATTCTAAATTAATGGAGAAACAATGTATCTGCCTAGGGTTAGTCCTATCAATATTTCTTTCTATTAATATGTAAATAGCATCAAGAATATATATTTTGCTAAAAAGACAATGCTTTAATCAATACATAAATCAGAATTAGCCATTTCAGAAGTGCAACAATCTTAATGATTAGATTATGTTTGAATGTAAATAAGATTTTAATACTTGTGTTCAGACTTATCCGTTAGGGGCATTCAAGGATTATACATAGCACAAAAGCAATCAGATTGGGCCGTGAGAAAGTCTATTGGATAGATTAGATAGAACGCAAGATCTAGAAACTAATGCAATGGATATTTAGGCATCTATCATTGAATGATTTTTCTGATATTCAAAAATGCTAAATATTACTGCTAAGTGAATACATCACTTGAATTGTTGTGCCTCTCCAAATATAGGATCTGATGTGTATATTATCTGAGGATTGATTGATTGATTGTTGTGTCTAATTGATTGATTGTTGTGTCTAATTGATACTTAATTGATACTAGTTTCCAAACTATTCGATCCCCTTTCCATAACATTGTTTGTTCTTTTATATCCCTATGATTACTTGAATAGAGGTGCTTGTTCTAAAAGGTGACGACTCTTCTCAACAGGTATGACTTCTTATTAGTTGGTTGGCATTCCAAACCAATGGTAGCCTCTAACTAACAAAATTGGTGCCTTAATATTAATTGTTGTTTTTAATTGTCGTGCTTCCTATATTCTCCATCCCCTAAGCTCTACCTTTTTATTATCTTCATCGATGCACTTGATATATTTGAAGTTGTTGCCTTAAATAAATTTATGCATGATTGTAGACACCCTTTGAACAACGATAATTTTAGATCACATCGATTGCTAAGATATTCGTCTATTCTACTTTCCATGTTAGATCTTTTATCCTGTGCAAAAGCCAATAAATATGGAGCATGCGCTTCAAGTGTGGCTGCGATATCACCCAACTTATTGGTATTATAATATGAGAACTGCACCAATGTAAAAGAAGTGATATAATAAAGATGGCCTGATATACCCAGTAGCAATAAACTATTCAAGTGGTGGCTCAAAATGATGTAATGACCCTTAATTTAAGATTGATCCTATCAACAAAAAATCAAGAAATAAGGAAAAAAATGAATTATATTTGACTTAGCTTAAGACCAACTGGATTAGCTCTATCTAAACAACAATTGATTGTGTGATTTCATCCAATTATTATGTCTTATTTAATAATTCCTTGCTAAAGTTATTTGGTGTTTGTTTCATTAATCATAGGCATGGTTGAATAGGATGGCTACAATGGGATGCCCGTAGGGTGCTCCTTCCAAGCCCAAGAGCGGATGCTGCGATCCCTCTTGGCCCAACAATGGCAGACCGCCAATCATCATTGTGGGTGGGGTACTTAGAAAGCATCTAGCACTTGCTATCCCCTTCTGCACCTCCTATTTCCCATTTAATGATTATCATATTAACAACTTATCCATAATTACACCATGCTATGGAAATTTATGGATTCATCAAGATTTTAAGAGTTTAATGTAAGTAATTTATTTACCATATGAATGTAAATGTAGCAATCCTTTATGATATTCTATATATATATATAACATATACTATCAAGTTTAACATTCATTCATTTTTAATTTACATTATCTGAATTTACCAATCAAAAAATATATATATATATAAAAGTGTTGGATGTTATTTATTCTTTATTTATTTATGTCATCTAAATTTGCAAATCAAACACTTATCATATGTATGCACATATTGATTGTTTTAAACAGCCATCATTTAAATTCAAATTACTAAAAAGGAGACTCTACTTACCTTGTTCGACTTGCAGTCAGACGTCCTCCTTGTTTTGTCTAGCGCTTGATACATACCCTTTTGCTTGGTGAAAGTCTCTTATTAGTACTTGCCCTCAGGCAATATACTATTGCAATGAGTTTTCTTTTTTCTTAGTTAACTAGTTATTAATAAGTTAGCTTTCAACCAATCAAATACAATAATTCTTTTTGAAAAAAGTAAAACTCAATTTTATAAAGTGAACTTGTTAAATATTTAATTTTATAAATTATAAAAATCATTTATTGTGCTTATGATTGGCTAATAAATTTGGTGTGTTATTGACAGATTTTTAGGAAAAATAAAAGTGAACTATTATTTTGTTTATTTTTCAGAGAACAAAACTATTATCTTGCCTATTTTTTAGCTTTAATGCATAGAGAAAACTAGATAAACTAGATATCTTGCACTTAACTGCAACTTGGGGAATTACTCCATGCAAACTACTGTTTGAAGTGTTCTAATTTCTTGCAGATTTCTACTCTCCAATGTAACCCGTCAGTAATATGGTTTGCATTTATTAAAAAAAAAATACTTTTGTTTTGTTTTCCAAAAATTACATGCAACCTTGAACTGCCAATGTACGTCCACTATGAAAACATTGTTTTCTTCAAACTCCTTCAACATCGGCATGCTTTCTGCTCGTTAGCCATGCATTAAGAGGAGTATAACTGTTTTTACCGTTTATTTTTTTAATGTAATTTTTAATTAATTTTATTTTTTAAAATTTATTATTTTTGTAATATTATATATTTAGTAATTTTTTAAAATTTTAATTGAACTCAAAATAATAATTATTAATATTAATTTGTTTTTTTATTATTAAAGTTCAAATAACTTTAATGACAATTTTTTTTAATTATTTCACATAAATTATATAATATATATTGTTATTTAACAAAATTATTATATAAATTTTATGTTTAAATAATTATTATTTAATTCTTTTTTATAATTACATTATATAATCATTTCATTTTATTTAATATAAAATAATTTAAAAAATCATTATTTAAATTTATATTATACAATCAATAAATATTATTTAATAAAATATAATAAGTTTATATTAATTTTTATATTTATATAATTATCATTTTCTTCTTTTATTTGTATATAAGATTAGTAATTTTAATAATATTGAGATAAGTAAATTTTAAAGAATTTTTTCTATTTCAAGCATCAACGCATGTGAGTTTAAGGAATGGTGATCAAGACAAAGTCTGGTTGATGTAGGTATTCCCAAACATCCAATAATGCAGACCAACACTAAGTAAATTAAGCTACAAAATAGGTAAATTAGAGATAAATTAAATAATAATAGTAATAATAAAAACACTATAGATTTAAATTTAAATTCACACATTGAACCAACTTGTTATTAGCTCTTTTTTTCATTAATCTAGATTTTTTTTCATTATTTCACATAAATTATATTAAATTTATTGTTATTTAACAAAATTATTATATAAATTTAATGTTTAAATAATTATTATTTTATTCTTTCTTATAATTGTACTATATAATCATTTCATTTTATTTATATTTTATTTAATATAAAATAATTTAAATCATTATAATTTAAATTTATATTATATAATGAATAAATATTATTTATATATTATATTATATATATTATTATGTAACATGATTATTACATAAATTTTATATTTATATAATTATCATTTTCTTTTTCTAATTATATTATACTATCATTTGATTTGATTTTTATTTTGTTTGATATTTATATTTTTTATAATATTAAAAATTTGAATATATAATTGATTTTTATTTAATATAATTAAATTAAATTTTAGAATTATTAATATTAATATAAATACACATAATTATCTTTTGTTTCATTAAATTAAAACATAGGCATATCGTACAATTTACATTATAATGATTAATATATTATTTACAAAATTTAAAGATATACTAATTTTGATGGATTATTGATAAGTATTCCATATTTATATTTACTTCATCACAATTAAAAATATAATACAACTATACAAAACTCTAATTACAATACTACAAAGGCAAGTACTCGCCACTACGTGGCACTTGTTAAATATCGTAGTTTGAGGAAGAGTCATCCTTCATTCAGACCGCTGCGACCTTGGAAGTCAAACAATGCTTTTTGGAAGGTTGTTTGTAGGTTTCTAATCACTACATTTAACAAGCCGATAGTGGGATTCGATAATCCCTTAAGGTTTGCGTATTTAACAATAACCAATAAGTGTGACTTGGATCGCTTTGAATCTATTTATTTTGATTTTAATTTTATTTTTACTGTATTTTTATTTTATAAAATATACTAATAATAATCTTGTCAACATTATATTCTATTCATTATTTTATTCTAATGCTGCTCACATATATTAAATATTTGATATTTGAATATTGAAGCATGAATATTAATTTGCTAAAATAATATCACTGTTTTATTCAAAAATCCACAATTTTAGGAGGGATATGATAGTCCTCCCCTCTCAAATTTGCTTGTCCTCAAGCATCTTACAGGCAGGATGATTAATTATGTCGACTCCTTCCCAAGTAGCGTCTTCGGTAGGAAGACCATTCCACCTAATTAGGTACTCTCGAATAGTCCTTTTCCTCAATCTCCTTTCTCAAGTATCAAGGATGACTTTTGGCTCTAGAATGAACTTCCCTTCATTATCAAGTGGAGGTAATTCTATACTTGGAACAAATTGCTGCCCTAAGACCTTCTTAAGGCAAGATACATGAAATACATTGTGGATTTTGCTTTCCGCTGGCAGCTCTAGTTCATAGGCTACTTCTCCTATTCTTCTCAAGATTTTGTAAGGTTCATAGAATCGGGGTTTAAGTTTTTCAGCCCCGCTGGCTTTGATAGAGGACTATTTATAAGGTTGCAGTCTCAAAAAGACCATGTCTCCTACTTCAAAGGTCCGTTTAGTTCTCTTTCGATCCACATATATTTTCTGCTGGTTATGTGCTTGTTGCAAATTATTTTTAAGGACATTCATGATATCTGTCATTTGTTGTATAAAATCCTTAGCTCCTGGTACACGACTTTCTGAATGAATTAAATCCCCAAAAGATGTTGCTTCATATCCATATAATGCCTTAAAGGGGCTCATCCCTATAGACATGTGATGAGTAGTATTGTAGCAATACTCTCCCAAATGAAGCCATTTAATCCATGCATTATGTTGACCCGTAACATAGTTTCGTAAATAGCTTTCTATCCATTTATTTACAATTTCTGTTTGCCCGTCGGTTTGTGGATGATAGTTGGTACTTGGAGTTAGTTTCGTCCCAACCAATCTTAATAACTCTTGCCAAAATATGCTAAGGAAGCGGCTATCCCTGTCACTAACAATATTTCAAGGTAGACCGTGCAATCTGAAGACTTCCTTAAAGAAGGTATTAGCCACTTGAGGGGATCTGAAATCTGATGATATAGGCATGAAATGTGCATATTTGGTTAAACGATCCACTACTACAAAAATGCAGTCTTTGTTTTGAACCTTGGGTAATCCAGTTATAAAATCCATTGAAACACTTTCCCATTTCTGATTGGGTATAGGTAGAGGTTGAAACAATCCTGCTAGGAAAACGTGCTCTCCTTTGTTCCGTTGACATACCATGCATTCCCTAGTATGTCTCAATACATCTGTCTTAAGTCCTTTCCATGCAAACCTTTCTCTAATTTGGTTGTAGGTCTTATAGTGTCCTTGATGTCCTGACAAGGGGCTATCATGATACGCCTTCAAGATTTCTGCTTTTACCTTTGACCCTGGAACAATAAATATTCTATTCTTATATAGGATAAGGTCATCAACAATTCGGTAATTATCATCTTGTACCTTCCCTTTGAAAATATCACTTGATAATGTGTCTTTAGCATATTTCGCAATTATGGATGCCTTCCAATCCGTAGATATTGCTATTAAAGTGCCAAGGTAAGGTCTCTGGGAGAGGGCATCTGCTACAATATTATTCTTACCCTTCATATATTCAATGTCAAAATTGTATGCTTGTAGTTTGCTTACCCACTTTTGCTGCCGCCCATTCAAATCTTTTTGATTTAGGAAGAACCTTAAACTGTTATGATCTATTTTAACTATAAATCTCCCGCAAATGAGGTACTGTCTAAACTTTTGTAAGGCATGCATAATTGCTAACATTTCCTTGTCGTAAACATAATAGGTTTTTTTTTTTTGTATCTTCGAGTTTTGTGCTTTCAAAGGCTATAGGGTGCTTATTTTGCATTAGAATGGCACCAATACCTTCTCCTGAGGCATCACAATAGAGTTTGAATGGTGAAGAGAAATCCAGTATTGCCAAGATGGGTCAAGAGCTCATTACTTCTTTAAGTTTCTCAAAGGCTACTTGTGCTTCTTCTAACCATGAGAATGCTCCCTTCTTAGTTAAATCTGTTAGGGGAGAAGTCAATTTTGAAAAACCCTTTACAAATCTTCGATAGTAGCTACAAAGTCCTAGGAAAGTCCTCAAGTGTGTAAGAGTTCTAGGTTTTAGCCAACTCTTAATAGCCTCTATCTTTTCTTCATCAAATTTCACTCGTGCACTAATCTTATGGCCAAGATATATAATTTCTTCCATCCCAAATTCACACTTAGATGCTTTAGCGAATAGAGAATGTTGTTCAAGGATTCCCAATGCTTCATCTATGTGCCTTAAGTGCTCTTCCCATGTTTTACTGTAGATTAGGATATCATCAAAGAATACAAGTAGAAATTTCCTTAATTGTCCTCTGAAAATATGATTCATACATGATTGGAAAGTGGCTGGGGCATTAGTGAGTCCAAAAAGGACCAAAAACTCAAAATGCTCATAATGACATCTAAAATCTGTTTTGTGAACATCTTCTGCCTTTACTCTTATTTGATGGTATCCCAAACGGAGATCTATTTTTGAAAAGTACACTGCTCCATGGAATTCATCTATCAATTCATCAACCTTGGGGATTGGATACCCATTTTTGATGTTCTTTTTGTTAAGAGCTCTACAATCTATGCACATTCTCATTGTGCCATCTTTCTTCTTTACTAGGACTATTGATGAGGCAAAAGGACTAGAGCTAGGCTGGATATGCCCCATTTCTAATAATTCCTTTATGGATTTCTCAATTTCTTCCTTATATTTCCTTGTATGACGGTAAGGTGTGGTAATCACAAGTTTGGCTCCTTCTAATTCAACGGTGTGCTCAAAGCCTCTTTTTGGTTGTAATCCCCTTGGAATATCTTCAAACACTTGTGCTTTTTAAGGATGGGTCTAATATCAATATGAATGGTTTTTCCCTCTTGAGGAAGATTTATCAAGAATCAAACATTGGGCAGCCCATTCTCCTTGCCCTTTTCTGAACATAATAAACCTTTGTTACAATTTAATATAGTACAATCTTAAAATTTATTAATGATGTTATGCTTAGATATTTCTTACCTAAAAATTCTTTCCATTTTCTTAAATGAAACCATTCTAGGAGTGCCATTAGCTAGTCCTTTAAGGAGGATCTCCTTCCCATCTTGAGAAAAACACAACTCCAACTTTGGAAGATCAAGGTAGAATCACCCCAATGAATGTATCCATGGAGTACCTAGGATCACATCTGTATCCCCTAGGTTAACTGTATAGAAATCTTGCTTGGTAGGATGTGCTCCTAAATTTATGCTTAATTGTGGGATCTAGAGGGATTGGCTCATGTCCTTGTGTGAAGGTGCCATGGAGCCACCATTCATAAGCCAATCCCTCTAGATGTAAGATGGCAAATTGTACTGCATCCTCTTCCGTCATGGGACTAAGGTTTAAATAAGTATCTAGTTTTTGTATCCAAGAATAAGCTGAGGTTTTTCCTGTCCCATCAAAATTTGGCAAGGTTAATTTATTAACCTTTTGTTTTAGATCCTTACCTGGTTGCCTACCCTCCTTTTGGGGTGCCTCAAGTCTCTTAGCTTTCAAAAAATTCCTAAAGGATATGATTTCCCTTATGTTGGGGTCTAGTCTTGCATAGGCTGCTACTGTATCTTCAACATTTCTTATAGGAGGATTGTTCTCTCCTTCCATTGTGGTTTCTTCCCTAGCTAGGAATTTGGGCTTTTGAATCGTAGGGTTAGAGGAAGCGTTACAATTGATATTTTTAGAATGGTTAGAATTAGAATTTCTCCCATTTGAACCATTATGTTTGAGGGTATTCATGGTAACATTCATGTCTTGTAAGGCTTGGAGTAAAGCTTGACCTGTTTTTTCATTTTGCTTGATTAAGGTTTGGGTTTTCCTCTCATTGTTTTCCATGAAGGTCCTAAGGTCATTCTCCAATCGTTCACACATACCTCTCCTTCTTCTTTGGTAAGTTTGCATACACTATTTTCAAAGGGTGGCAGAAACGTGGCTCTGATACCACTTGTAATGACCCTTAATTTAAGATTAATCCTATCAACAAAAAATGCAAGAAATAAGGAAAAAAAATAAATTATATTTGACTTAACTTAAGACCAATTGGATTAGCTCTATCTAAACAACAATTGATTGTGTGATTTCATCCAATTATTATGTCCTAATAATTCCTTACTAAAGTTATTTGGTGTTTGTTTCATTAATCATAGGCATGGTTGAATAGGATGGCTACAATGGGATGCCCGTAGAGTGCTCCTTCCAAGTCCAAGAGCAGATGCGGTGATCCCTCTTGGCTCAACAATGGCAGACCACCAGTCATCATTGTGGGTGGGGTACTTAGAAAGCCTCTAGCACTTGCTATCCCCTTCTGCACCTCCTATTTCCCATTTAATGATTATCATATTAACAACTTATCTATAATTACACCATGCTATGGAAATTTATGGATTCATCAAGATTTTAAGAGTTTAATGTAAATAATTTATTTACCATATGAATGTAAATGTAGCAATCCTTTATGATATTCTATATATATATATAACATATACTATCAAGTTTAGCATTCATTCATTCTTAATTTACATTATCTGAATTTACCAATTAAAATATATATATGTTGGATGTTATTTATTCAAGTTATTTATTTATATCATCTGAATTTGCAAATCAAACACTTATCATACGTATGCACATATTGATTGTTTTAGACAACCATCATTTAAATTCGAATTACTGAAAAGGAGACTCTACTTACCTTGTTCGACCTGCAGTCAGACGTCCTTGTTTTGTCCAGCGCTTGATACATACCCTTTTGCTTGGTGAAAGTCCCTTATTAAATATCGTAGTTTAAAGAAGAGTCACGTCCTTCATTCAGACTGCTGTGACCTTGGAAGTCAAACGGTGCTTTTTGGAAGGTTGCCTGTGGGTTTCTAATCGCTGCATTTAACAAGCCGATAGTGGGATTCGATCATACCTTAAGGATTTGCTTATTTAACAATAACCAATAAGTGCGACTTGGATCGCTTTGAATCTATTTATTTTGATTTTAGTTTTATTTTTACTGTATTTTTATTTTATAAAATATACTAATAATAACATTGTCAACATTATATTCTATTCATTATTTTATTCTAATGTTGCTCACTTACATTAAATATTTGCTATTTGAATATTGAAGCATGAATATTAATTTGCCAAAATAATATCACTGTTTTATTAAAAAAATCTAAAATTTTAGGAGGGATATGACAAATGAGTAGCCCGATAATGGTCTTACTCAACACATTCAAAACTAACGAATCACCCGATGATATTTATAAGATGCCTATATCATGTGGTGGCATATGAAATGACTTCCCAAGGAAATAATTGTAGTCGTTTAAACAAGTGGTCTGATAATATTTATTGGAATATATATATATATGCAATCGGATATATGTATCACCCCCTAGTATGAATAATGAGAATATTGTGATGTCCCTTTAATTCTAATTTTATATTAAAATATTATAATAATCATAATCATCTAATATTGATGTGATAATTATAATATTAGTTATATATATATATATATATATATATTTAAATGTTAATATTTATATTTTACATTTGACTATTATAATTATAATATTATCGGTTATGGGGTTGGGGCCCTAGCTGTGTTGGCTAAATCTTTCCTGTTGCAGGAGGTTGGTCACAAGGTCTAGTTTCCCCCACCCCCATGGTACCGGAGGGCGTGTCGCGCCAACGCCGCTGGTCATGTTAAAAAGTTTACCAGGCGCACTGCAGTTTATATGGAGTCGTGCTACCCGATTCCTGCAGTCTAAAAAATAAAATAAAAATAAATAATATTATCGGTTATAATTATAATTATAATGATATTTTAAATGACATTTCTTTATATTTATATTTTTGAAATTGATTTAGTGTTCCCATACTTCGTATTTTCAGTGTGACGGTTTTGGGGACATGACACATGGTTGGAAAACCCCTTCAAGTGAATAATCTTTATAGACCCAACAAGGAAATCTTACTAGGTCAATCAATTACCATGATGGAATCTTGGGTTGAAATCTCATTTAGGCATTGCTGGGCTAGGCTTTCCTTTTTAAATAATGCAATTGTTAAAAAAGTGCATGTTACGTATTCAAGGAATAGTGTCCTTTTTGTGTCCCTAACTAGTTTAGGTTTAATGGTATTCCAAATTTACAAAAAAAACTAAGTCTAGGTTTAATGGTATTTCAAATTTATTAGGTTATAATGTACTCCAATTATAACCATTTTCTCCAAAGGATTAATAAGTATTTAGTAACCATTATATTCAAAATTATATTGAAGAATTAATTTTGAAAGTTAATAATAATACAATACAAGTGTATTAGGCGAGCTTATCAAAGTTAATGAGTAATTTTAATTGAAAGTTTGTGCCTAATGATGTAATATAGCTTCTAAGAGGTTGTTTGTGTAAGCTCTATCTTAGGGTGTCATAAAGAGTATTGTATTGAGGAAGTATAAATACCACGAAGCATTGAGAGGGGGAGCTACAAGTAATGTCCAATGAGAAGTACATGACATGTTCTTGATGATTTTGGATGCTTGTTACTTTGCTATCAAAATATAATTCTTGTTCCAATAACTATTGTTCGAAAGACAAAAGTACACAATCTTTTGTAATCAATAACATATCTATAATTGTTCTTGTTCGTGTGTGTGTGTCCAATAACTACCATTAGAAAGACAAATGTACACAATCTTTTGTAATCAATAACATATCTATAACTATTCTTGTGTGTTTGTGTGTGGGAGATAGTTAAAATTGAAAATATTTTAACACATTATTTTCGTTGAAGAAATGTAAAGTATAATATTATATTATGCAATAGTATTGTACAAAATTTGAGAAGTTAAGACATATGCTACAATATTTATATCTTTTGTAGTGTCCTATCAACTACCAAAATCGACAAATTACATTATTAAAAAAGTGGATGATGAGAAAATGATTTCATGGTAGTTATAAGAAATGTACTTGCTTGCCTTTAGTTAGTTCATGTCCTTTGTTTTGTCACCTTTCAAAAATGTTGTAAAATAACAAAAGAGGATTAACATTGTTAAACTTGTGGCATAAACAAAGGGAAGTTAAGAGCTTCACAACATGATCACATGCGATCTGCCACTTTGTCAAAAGATTGACCTAGTGTCGAGGATGAGCACCAAGGGTGTTAAGGGAGGGTTTTCATCCTCTAGAGGATCCACGAGGTAGCATACAATGGACACTTGGATGCCCCAACATTTGGATTGGGTGCATGCCTGTGGCATGATAAAAGAACGTTGGCTGAGGTTGCCAACCACATTTCGTAGGGCACAACTTTGACACCTTAGCTTTGATACCATTGTGATGTGCCAGTATGCCAAAATACTTACCTAGTGGTGAAGACGAGCATCAAGAGTGTTAAGGGAGGGTTTTCATCCTTTGGAGGATCCTTGAGGTAGCATGCAACAAACACATGCAAGTCCCACCATTCGGATTAGATGCGCGCTTGCCAAAATAACAAACGAACATCCACTAAGGTTGGATACCACTATAATGACCCCAACAAATATTTTTAACAAATAAATTTTAAATTTGCAATTTTTGACCAATTCTTACAAAAACCCAATTTTTCTTCTAAGTTCACACAACTTTAAGAACCCAATTTTAACAAATGGGCCAACAAATGATCGATAAACTCTAGATTTAAAAATAAAAAATAAAAATTTGAGATAATCAAAGTATGCTACAACAACAATATAACAACAATTACAAATATAATAGAACAACTGCCACAACAACCACCACCTAAACTATACTACTTAAAGCCACAACAAAATGAAAATTATTCAAAGTTGAAACAATTAAGATTCATAACATAGCATTGTTCAGTAGATAATATTTTTGAAAAATGATGTCGAGCGGGAATCCTTTGGACGGTGAGCAACGGGCAAATGTGGTCAGGAAACCTCGGATCAACAAGCTACAAGCTGGAGCAGACGTTGCTATTATTATAGCATTCATTGATGGTGGGACTATCTATTATTCATTGATGAAGATTTAGTGGCCAAGAGAGGACTTCATGTTGAAGAGTCTGAGGGATTTGTCGTCATTGTAGTCAACGGATTTACCATCCCTTGCAAATAGAAGATCAATCAATTGAACATAATCATAGGTGAGCATAAGACTTGTGATGATTTTTATGTTTTTTCGCTTAGGTGAGACTATTATAGTTTTTGGAGTTTAGTGGTTATATCCCCTTGGAGAAATTTCTCAATATTATCTAACTTTGGAGTTCAAATTTTAGTTTGATGGGAAGGTAGTGATATTGAAGGGACTTTCAAGTACATCACCCTACCAAATTTTAGTGAAAAGAATGAAAATTTCTAATAAAAAATGTCCCATCTTAACCATGGGTACTCCTTATGTTTACAGTATCAAAGATAATTATATTACAAATTTTTAGTGATTTGTGCTAGGGACTAACATAGGTTAGAAGACTTTCACTCAAGTATTTTCATCATTCTATAATTTAAGAAGTGATTAGAGAGATTTCTTGTACTTATTATTCTATTTTTATCAAAGTAATTCAGTGAAAATGTAGAACAAAGTAGATTTTCAGGAAGCTTAAAAAAGTCTTGTAGAAGTCTATTGTCTAGCTAGTAAGTCTTGTAGAAGTCTATTGTCTAGCTAGTAAGGAAATTTGAGAAGGTTATATTTGAGAAGGGCACATTCTCATGTTCCCTTTTTTAAAATTTTAGAATTAATTAAATAATTAATTTAAGTTGTTAAAAACCATCTTTATATTAAAAATAAAATATATTAATTATTTGAAAAGAGATAATTAAATAATTATTTCAATATTTAAATTGTCAAAAAGTAAAAATTAGAAGAGAACACACACACACACATATATATATATAAAGTGTGGCTAGACTTATCATACAGATAACTATATTTTCATAACTTTGAAGAATATTTATCAAACAATAAATAAATATATTTTTTTCTTCAAAATAAAATTATAAAAATGAAGAATGTTTTTGAAAACCTCTACATGTTTTTAAAAATAATTTTATTTTCTCCCGAATGAACGTGCATTCTTCTCTTCTCTTCTCTTCTCCATGACAAAAACTCTTTAGATTTGTGAAACTTTGAAGATGAAAACCCTCCTAATTCTAGTGAAGTTCTATACATGGATTGGTAGTGCGCTTCAAGATTTCTAAATTATTAATGCTCAGTTTGATGTGAAGTTTTCAGCTTGTATGGATTGATTAGGGGAGAGGGGCTCATAGTGGAGTGGGGTTCAATAGTGGGGTAGAAGTAGTCCTCAGTGGGTCCCATAGTGAAGCACCTTAATATCCAATTGTAAAACACTTTTTATCCATAAAATACACAAACTGACAAATTATGTGATGCCACATCAGCGCACCAATAAAACATGACTTAGTGCACCACTATCGATCTCACTTTTTTTTTGGGCCTTTTTTGGATAGCTAAACAAAAAACATGATGATGTGGCCCTAAAACAAAATATAGAAGCGAGTTGTCAAATAAACTATTGTACAAAATTGGGAGTGATTTGAAATTTCCACATAAGATTTTGAGAAAGGAGAAGTTAGGGTGCTCCACTATAGACCCCTCTCCCCTATATACTTTAACAATACAAAAATATATTGTGTGATGCTTCTAGAATTTATTTTCAAATTTGTGAGTTTTTCAGTTTCTCAATGTGAAAGGTTGGGGTTGTAAGTTTTACAGTGTTAAATCTTGTTTTTGACTGTGCAAATGTTTTCATTGATGTTATATCGACATATTTATGCAAATGAATGAAAATATTTTTATATTACTGTGCCCTATTGAAGAGTAGGGGAGTCAAATAGCAGTAGTAGGTTAATTGAATGAAAGTATAAGTCATAAGAGGTTCTGTACTATTTTGTTAATGGGTCGTACCTACTGTTTGTGAAGATCACAGCTTATAAAGTCCAAAACTTGTTTAAATTTCTACTGTTACTCCCCTATTTGAAGTCATATATGGTAAAAAGGGAATCGCAACATATAATTTATGCTATATTATTCTCCAGCAGCTGCCATACTCTTTGCAAATGGGATTGCTGGGGTTATAAAATAGCTGCTTGCAATTATTGTGTTTTTTTCTCCAAGCTGTTAAGAAGGGGACATGGACTAATAAGTTTTGACACCTTGTTCTGCAAATTTTTTTATCAGGGATCAAATAACTTGTTCTTTATGCCAGCTACTTCCATTTTTGTTCTGAGTGAACTTTTGATATTGCATTAATATTTTGTAAAGAAGACAACGGCCAACATACCTTGCTGTTGGGCCCTCAGTCAAAGAAGGTAAGCTGTGATTGGAATATTTCTAGCTAATGAAAGGCTTTTAGTTAGTTATATAGCAACAATTTATGTCTTTGTTGAGTTGGATACTATAATTGGATACTATATCTGTATCTTATTTTGGCTATTTTTTTAGATCATTAATTTTGGGCATAAAATTAGTCCATAAAATTCATTACAGGGTTGTGGGACTATGAAGTTTTATCATGTTTCAGTGAATAACAGAGTTTTATGATAATTTTACTTGGTTCATTTTCCATACCAGTTGCTACAATTAGGTGCATCGATTCTAAACAAGAATGGGTTATTTGGAAGTCTCATTAGAGACTGTTTTCCTTTTTTACAGTGATTTTTTCAAATCAACCAGTGGGCAGTGAGTTTTATAGGAGAGGCCTTAAAGCTTGTGGAGGCGACATATGCCACAAAGTATTTCTGTTTCAATAGAAGCCAATCAAATTGTTAGATCCTCTTAGACCAATAATAACATTGTGAAGTAAACTACAACTAGAACCACGGGTGTTGGTGGTTGTAAGTGGTAAAAATTAATACTTTAAATAATAATCTAAACAATAACAATGATCAACCTTAAACAATGATATGAACACAAGCAACTTTATAACATAATTACTAATTTTATTTATATGGTCAATGGAAGTTTGAATAAAATAAGTCAATGTTTAATATGAGTGGTTAATCATATATGGGTAGTTTAACTTGTAGAACATCAAATTAGAGTAGTTACTTTGGATTACTCGACATAAGGAACTATTATAGGCTTACAAAAATTTGCTGATAGTATTTATAAATCACTTAGTGTGGTTGGAAAAAGAGGATTATGATAATAAAATATAAGATAGGGAGAAAAAAATACATTTCAAAGATGCAATTTGAATAATGGGTTGTTAGTTAAGATGTGGAGATTGAGACAAATGCACTACAAGAATAGAGGACTAATTCTTTAGTAGTTATATAGATGCTTTGGATTCTTTTATGACACATTATATTAGAAGTGGGTAAATAACTGGGTGATGTTGATTTTAAATGCCATCCTCTTTCACATTTTTAGGAATTACTTTACCCTTTGTCTTAGGGCCATTTATATGTCAAAATCCCCCCCCACTTTTTTTTTTTTTATGCCACTCATAAAACACTACATGCTATATATTAATACCTAAAGCATTTTTAAGGAAAATAATGTAACTTTTTTTTCCGAATGTACACTCATAATGGGCCTCTAATGATAAGTAATACTAAAATGAAAATAAAGGGAATACTCTTGTAATTTCCTAATGCAACCTCTGGGAAGTGCAAATCTCTTTTTATCTTACTACATCACTTTCCCCATGTTGCAAGAGTTACTGCCAAAACTAATATATATGCAAATCCAATTTCAAATTTGTTATCAAATATTAAATGCCTATTTTAAATTATTTAAAGATGAAAATAGGAGACATGTAAAAAGATGGAGCATTATGTGTTTCATTGTTATATATGCTATAGGTCATAACATTTGGAGTGGACACCCATTGAAAATTGTTGATATAATTGAATAGGTTACAAGTGTGTAGCTTCACTTCCAAAGTCTACAAGGAAAATGTCTACCATCTATGCAAGAAAAAGGTCCTTCCACATCATTGGCTTCATGGAAGGCATGTAGTTATATTGAATGTTTTGGGTGTAGATGATTGTGTCTCATATCGTAGTATAAACATGGTAGCATAAATGCAAGGGGATTTTTAAAAATAATATGAATGATCCTATTGAGTTAGAAGCAACAATAAGATGATTTGAAATTAAGGACATCTTTACATATAATTGCAGTTTAGGTTTTAGCTAAGTATGGAAACATATTTTTGATATTTCTTGGTACTTAGGAATTGATAACCTAACTTAGGAATCAATAGATTAGTTCCATATATAGTTTTTTCATATTTATAATAAATAAATTAGAATGCCATGTCCATATATGCTATTAGCTCATATATTTTAAATATTTCTATCTAAAAATGCTAAGAGTGATCAATCTTGAGGCACCTAACTTGGATTTGTTACATTTTTATGATATGTGTGAAGAAAATGGAAATAAACAAGCTGATCAAACACAAAAGATTCAACGAAAAGTAATCCTTTACATTTCTTACCTTTCTTATCCGATTGAGTTGAAATGAAGTGCACCCTTTAAGCTCCACTTGATGTGCTTAGATTGTATAATGGATATGACTATATGAATGCAAATTACTTTCAGTTGCACCATCATAACAATAGCTGAATATTTGATGATGAAAATAGAATCATAAGTTTAACATGAAGGTATCTTGTTGAAATGGAAGACATAAGCCTTAATTTATAGATTTCCCATGGAGAAAATCAAGGGCCAAGATGTATTGTTTAATGAAGAGCTAGGATTTGAGGTTTGTGGGGACATGGATTGAAAGCTTAGCCTTGTGACAAGTTTCACAAGGGGAAGGGGAAAATTTTTGTCACTTAGAAGCACACCCTTGCTAAGTTGCAAAACTCAACCTACTAGTGAAACATGGGAATTTTTCTAGGTTGTGGATTACCTATAGTGGAAAAGAACCTTCAAAGAGCGCTGGTTTCCTTTGACACTTCACCTAATTAACCTAGCCTACTATTGCATGCTGAGAAAAAGGGTGGAAGGAAACATCAAATGAAATCTAAGACTAATAAGGTGATGCACCAAAATGATTTTCAAAACCTATACTATTATTTGGACACAAAATGATCAATAATTTAAACCCAAAATATACGCAACTTAGAATTTCATGTCCTTGCAAAAGTGTATCATAACTAGGTTTAGTATGTCAAATATAGTGTTTAGAAGGAGCTACGAATGTTATCACAACTAAAAATCTATTCTTAACTGGTTAGCACAAGTTATGACTTGCAAAAATACGTACTTTTTGTACAAAGGAAATAAAAACAAGACATGAATCAAGGGGAAAAGACATCACCACAAGATTACATCAACCATTTTGAAGAGATTTGCACAATTAACAACTCTAAGAAGGTAAAAAGATCATCTTTATTTATAAGAAAGAAGTCTTACAACTCTGCATGCTTGAAACTGGAGTTACAAAGCTGGTCCAACTTGAAAGAACTTTGGAAAAAAGTTACAATACATTACCAAGAGAGCAAGAACTCTTTGAAAATATGCCCTAGGCTTTCCTTTATATTGTCCAACACCTTGCTAGATATTAGGAACATGTGTTGAGAAAGGAAAGACAAGTGTTCTCATAAGCTTTCTAGGTGAAACCTTCTTGGGCATCCAAAAAATTTATCCCTACTTCCCAACCCCCTAAAATGCTCCAAAAAGGTGTTTGAATGAAGAAAACTTCTTTATTTGACCTTATCAACCAACCAAAATTCCTTAAACAAATACTAGATGCTTAGAGATGCTCCAAACTGGATCAAACTACCCTATATTCTCTCCCTTAGTTGTACAACTCACCAAATTGCCCCTAGATGTCTTCCAACTACTCATAAATGCATGGAAAGAAGTTATAACTGTTCATTCAACTCCCAACACCTAGATCTTCTTCAAACTTGCTAATAAAACATGCGGAAGAAGGTTTGGAATGGTCAAAATTTTCCTAAGAGGGGATAGGATATCCATTCAAAGCTAATATTTGACACTTGTCTCATTTATTGAAGTCTCCCCCAATTTTATATTTTCCTCAATATACCTTGTAATACCCCTCCCATGCTTGTCTCTGCCATTAGATTAGTGAACTTTGGTCTTTAAACTATCATGTTGGCATCTTTGAATTACATGCATCTTTGTTCCTTCACCACACTTAAAGACATTACAACATAAGGCTATTTTCATATCAATCACATGAATGTCCTCTATAATTGAATGCAAGGATCGAGACCCAAAACAATCTCATGAAAATAAATAGAAACTCAATGTCTCATAAACATGGAATTTAAATGTAACAACTTCATTAGATAAATAAATGTCATATTACATCCTCATATGTTTAGTGCATAATCCAAGTAAACACACATAATACATGATATACAAAAGTACAACTCAGGCTATCATGCAATGAAGTCAACTAATTATACTATTTGGAAGTACAAATGCGGATAATAATATAAGAATGATATGTGAACATAATCAATATAATCTCCAATCGCCAATGACCCTAATAGTCATCCACAAGTTTGAGAGATGAGAACATGGCTTAGGCGCTTTTTTCCCAACCACAAAGCTTATGCTTCCCCATATTTCTTCCTACTCGAAGAATACCCGACCCTGCACGAAGTACCTAAAAATATGGAAACAATAAGGATGGAATCTTGGTGCAACCAGATTTATCTACATGCATTTCTCTCATGAACTTGCAATGTGCTAATATCAGGATATGGCAGAGAAAAATATCAATATAATTTTCTAGGTAAAAATTCATCTATTTCAATGAAAACATGGATTTAGCCAAAGCACTAGAACAAACTGGAAGATCCTGAAAAGAGGAACGACCTTCTCTATTGGTCCATATTCAACACCCTATCCTGGAAGGTAAACCCAAATCACATATAGAATAACATGCATATCCAAAGATCATAAAAATAAATACTCTCTTTCCTTTCATGCAAATGATTATATGAACATCTTTCATTATTTCATCTTTTCATGCATTAAAATGGTAAAATATATAACTGACATGTAATTCACTTTTTACATGCAACTAGTTATAGACATGCAAATCGATCTTTAATGACATTTCTCAAGTTCATGCAATAATTAAAGTACATGCATTACTATTCTCAATGTCATGGAACATTTAATGTAAATGTAATATTATTTTCATTTTTATGCAATAATGACTAATTTTTGTGTCTTGCAGGTTTAATCCATAAGAAATTGGTTTGTTATATGAGGTGCATACTTGCACTATTATATATACATATATATAACTATAGATATTCTATTGATATGTAGTTTTGAAATAAATGATTCAAATCCATTGAAAAGACAGTTTCAATTGTACAATTTTACCGTCTTGTTGTGGAATCATCACAACTAATTTGAAATGTTTATCAATACACCACTATTCAAATTCTATGATCACATGCTACTGCTGATATATGTAGAATTGACAAAGTATCAAATTTCGTAACACTTAATTAAAATGATAGATTCATACATATACAAAATATGATTTTTACACTTTCATTGAAGAATCTTTACAACAGATATAAAATAATTTACCAATTTATCACTAATCCAATATGTAAAATTAAGGAATAATACAAAGTATTATAGTAGCAACAAGAATATTTACACAATTACAGTCACAAGTTGGATAACCACAATTAGAATTTACTCATAAAAGTGTGTGTGTATTAGTGCTCCCTGGGGATGTGTTCCCTTTCCTTTTACCCTCGTCCCCATATCGGGGACTCGAAGACGCTTGTGAAATGTTCCCCTCCATCCCTAATTGCCACTAAAAATAGGAAATGTCTAGGGTACTTTTGTAAAAATGAAGGGGATGTAAGGGGACGACCATGCAACTTTAAGTTGCATTTAAAAATACACACTTTTAAATTAATAAAAAGGGATGGGTGGACCCATAAGGACCTGCCATCCCTTTTAACACAACTAAACCTATTTCTTCATTAAAACAACCAAAAAGAAAAAAAAAACTCATTTTTACATTTGCAAACTTAGGTGAAGAGCAGCAGAGAAGAGCAACAAGTGGAAAAGGAGAGAACAATAGTTGAAAGAGGAGTCTAGGGCATCAAATATTCTCCATTAGAGGTAAGTTCTTCATTTTATATTTGTTTTGCATTTTTTTAAATTTTTTAAATTTTTTTACCAGATAGGAAAGACATTGTGAGTTTATTTTTTCTTTTTTTGAACTTATAGCCCTCTTTTCAATTCTTAAAAAAATCATGAGCAACAATAGTGAGAGTGGTAGTGATGATTGTGAGGAGGTTGAGGTTCAAATGCATGAAAATCAAAGTAGACCTAGAAGTAGAACTCATAGAAGTATGACAACCACTGGGGGTTCTTTAGGGAGTAGGAGTATAGAAAGGTCAACTTAAAACCCATTTGAATGTCCTTTTTAAGTCCTCAAATATATGTAAAAGGCCCATTTAACCCCACAAAACCTCTATTATAATTTACAACACGAGTTGATAATGACAAGAAAAGAATTTAGGGGGGAGTAGAGAATGGCTTTGTCATTTGCGCAACAAAAAATATATAGGAAACTATACTAGAGTCTATTGTCATATTTTGTGGATAGGTGGTAAAGGGGTGAAATGTTGTAAAAGAATAACTCCAATTGAGAAGATTGAGGCAACTAGATTGCATATGGAGGGGGAGACAAGAAAGCAAGGAACTTCAATGGAAAGTTCGTAGCCTAGTTTGTCATTGTCTACAGGGTCCATGGATGTTAGATTTCATAGGGGAGAGGATTCTACTTCTATTAGAGGAAAGAATAAATATAGTGTTGCTGATATGTTTAACACATAATTACAAGATGTGGTTGATTCCTCTATTGCTATGTTTTTTTATGCTCATGCCATACCTTTTGATGTGGCACGTTCACCATATTTTAAACAATTGTTTAAAGATGTGATAGCTATAGGTCCTTTATACATTCCACTTGAAGAACACAAGCTACACACCACACTCCTTGATAGAGAATATTCCAAGGTGAGTGTGTTGACGGAGGATATGAGACAAACATGGATAAGGGATGGTTGCTCTATTTTCATGGACGGGTGGACCAATATCAAACATTGGCCACTCATCAATATTATTGTTACATGTGCAACTAGCTCTTATTTTCTAAGAGCTATGATTGTTTGGGGAAAAGGAAGGATGCAAACTTCCAGTTTCATATTTTGAGAGATGCCATAGAAGTTGCATCCTCTAATGTTGTATAGGTAGTGATAGATTCAACCTGTGTGTGTAAGTTAGTTGGATTGATGATTAGAAGGTTCTTATAAGCACATTTTTTGGAGCCCATGTTGTGTTCATGCATTAAACAATACCTTGAAGGACATTGGGAAGATAGATTGGGTGAAGGCAATGGTGTTAGAAGCTAAAGATGTGCAAATGTTCATTTGCAACTATCACACTTGACTTGCTTTGTCTAGGAAATTTGATGTTGGGAAAATGTGTCTCAACCTTGCAATTACATAAGGTTTACTATTGGTAGGTGAGTGTGGGGGATACCCCCATACAGGGTCCAGGGACCATGTGCCTTGGTGGGGGTTCGAAGGAAACACCCCCAAAAGCCACATTTTATGTATATTTTGTTATTGTATATCTAGACCGTTCATCATTAGGTCTGAGATCTGACGGTAGATATTTTGTTGGCTTGTATTGCCCTAGAAGGCAACCTTATTTTATTAGGGAATTGTATTACAATTGTGTATTGTGATTTATTTTGAGAGTCTAATAGAAGTTGTGTTGCCTTTGGATCTTTGATTGGTGATACTCTTGTGAGAAGCTTTCTCTACAAGTATATTGTAATCTTTGTGACTTCTGAATAATATATTGGGCGGCTTTTGGAGTGTGGGGTTTTTATTCTGAAAGGGTTTTCCCCACATAAATCACTGTGTTGTGGTATGCATGATATTTATGTTTATTTGTGTTTCTTATCTAACCCTCTTTAATTAAAATCCTTTAGATGGAACCCCTCAAGGCTTAAATATATATATATATATATATATTTAAATATGTGATTTTAGGAAAAAAAATAGGATGTCCCAAGTTTGGGACCCATTATTGTGGGATGACCCTATATCAAGCATCATTTGGAAAACTCACATTTATTCAAATTGTAAACTATCTATTTTTCTTTTAACACCTCAAAAACCTATCTCAAATACAAAAAAAACTTGTCTCAAATGCATCACACGCTCCTTCCATGTTGTGTAAAGATTTGTAATGTCACAGAATTGCACCTAGGGGAAATTCCACATTTTAGCACTTTGCCTAGTATTTATGACACCTAAACACATTAATGGAAAGAACACCATGGGTCAAAATTTCACAATTTTAGCCCCATGTGGTCCAATGGTGAAGTAATAGCAACCCGATGACACTTTTCTCAAAAACTTGTGTTTTGGATGCCTGTGTCGTGCACTATGATCTTGGTAGTTTTTCGAGTTTGAAATGAGGAATCTTGAATCTTGACTCTTGAAACGTGTCCCAGTAGTTATGTTTTTGGGTGTAACAACTCTTTTCCGCACTTTCATGCAACAAAACACCTCATTTGATCTCATTTTTGGGGTTCATTCATTCATTCAAACTGCTCTCTTCAACTTCACTCCTAAATCTTTTCTACTCTTCGTAGCAACACTTCTACAAGCAAAGCTCTGTCGGATTAAGGTCCCTCCAACAACCAAAGCTCTCTAGCAAGCATTCAATGGTGCGTTTGTGTGTTCAAGAGGGGGCCAAGGCCTATTGGTAACGCTCTCTCACTCTTTTCTATTTGAAAATAGATTAGATCTCTTGTTCATTTGCTACTTGGTGGTGCGGGTTCTCCTCCTGAAGCGAGGTTTTCTTTCACTTATTTTGTCTATTTTGGTTACACTCTCTTTCTATCTGGCTACCCGTGGAGATGGGAACACCAAATTAGAGGTTTGACTGAGGAAAACCCCTATACAACCCCAAAATTTTCCCTTGTTCACCTTGTGTGCAGGTTGTTAAAGCAGAGATGGGAGTGAAGATTCAGGTGTTTAGTTGTTAGTAAGCTCTCTCCAAGCTCTCCTTGTGTCTTCTCATAGTTTCTGTTCATTACTAGGTTGTTCTGTTACACAGACCTCAGATCTGGATTAGAAGGTGAAGCACTGGTTTTCTCGTTTGAGTCTTTGAGCATTCTGTTGCTTGGGATGCCAATGCACTGCGCTGGCATCTTGAATCCAAGCTATTGTCCTTTGGCTGAGAGCTCCTTTGACGGAGGAGAAAATCTAGAAGCTTTTCTCTTTCAGGATCTAAATTAGTTTCTTTTGATAATTAATCTGTACATGTTTTCTTTGCAATTTCTTCATTCAACTTATGTTGAGGTGGATAAGGGTAGTTCGTTCCCTGGGATTCTCTTGAAAATGAAGAGACTTGTGAGCAACGAATCCCCCTTATCTCACATTTTGGTGAACCCAACATGAAACATGTCAGATCTATTTTTACGATGTTTTAATTTCTATGATAATGCTTTTTCTAAGGAAGATTCTGACATGTTGGATGATGCTCTAGATGATTTCTTAGAAGTATCTTCCTCTATATGTAGATCTTCCGAACAAAGCTCTTCATCGCAAGTTGAAGAGTCGGTAAATGTTCTGGTGGTCTCTGTGGTTTCTCCAAGCCCTCAGAATCCCGTCATTTACTTGATTTTGGTTAGCCCTTCTCCTAAGAAGGATCATTCTGTCTGTGGAATTTTGTATGGCAATGATTCACCAGATTTGTATTCAAGGTTTGTAAAAGCTACGAACTCATTTCTTATAATGCTGTTGGGCACACATATAATACGAGAAGAAACAAATCGAGTTTGGATCAACAACCTTTTATTCTTGTATCTCAACCTACTCAAACTCCTACTTATTTATTGCCTTCTCAACCAAATCTTCCTTAACACCTAAACCTATAACTAAAGCACCAGGTGATTATGATCTTGTCGAGCAACTTTGTGTTACTTTGTCTAAGATCTCACTTTGGGATTTGCTTCAGATTGCATCGGTTTACCAGAAAATTCTTTAGGAAGCCTTGCAAAAGATTCTCTTACTTGCCTCTACTAGGCCCACAAATGCTAATGCGTTGATGACTCATATTCATGCAGATTTTCTGAATATTACATTCTATCCTCAAAAACTCCCACCTACGTATGTGCAAAAACAATCAAATCCTTTAATGATTATAGCTAATGTTAATACTATTCATATTAGGCGTACCCTTGTTGACACCGGTTCGAATCTCAATGTTTGTGGTATCAATCTATTACCCAAGATTAAAGTTGATTCTTCTTCTTTAGCTGCTTCTTCGTTGTATATTCGTGGGTTTGATAATGTTGGCCGTCAGGCTCTAGGCATGATAATATTGCCTTTGTAGCTAGGCCCTATTACCTTACCCAATTTGGTTTATGCGATTCCTAGCCCTTTACCTTACAATCTTTTTCTAGGGAGGCCCTGGATTCATGCTATGGGTTTCATGACTTCTACTCTACATCGTTCTCTTAAGTTTGTTGCAAATAATCGAGTAGTCACTGTCAAAGCTGACCTGAAAGTTGTTCACCTTTGTGAATTAGTGGCTGCTGGTTGAGCTTAGGTTGTCTACACTCTTAAGAATTCTAACTTCTAATGCGATGATGTGCTCCTTGGCGATACCCTTTGTGGAGGTTGTCCCCGAAGTGAACACCACTAAGGAAGAAACACCTAAACCAGAAAGTCCTAAGTCTTCCTCATCTACTTCTGAATCTAATGCATTTCTTGGTGATGATTGGGGATCATTCGAATTCTTTGAATTCTTTATTGGAGAATACAAAGTGAGTCCCGCTCATCTAAAGCTTTCGATAACCTTGAATACCTCTAATGAAGAAGTAGATAACACCCTCGTTGAGGAGGAGAACTGTAATCCTATCTAGGAGACTAGTCTTTCCCCTAATGAGGAGGATGGTCCTGCTCTTGCAAAGGAGGTTAATGTTTGCGAGTCTAGAAAAGGAGATGATTGTTCGCTCATAGAAGCATTTGATGTTCATTGGTGGAATGAGGCTCTCTATGTGGAACCACTGCCTCCCAAAGTTTTGCAAACTTGTTATGGTTTTGGATATAGGCTTGTTTCTTAGTATGGTTACAGGTGAAAAAGCCTTGGACATATTGAGCAAGGAATCTAGGTCCCTGTCCAGTTTAAGCCTCGTAAGCACTATTTGGGTTTGGGATGCTCTGTCGAACAATCTAAACAAAAACCTTGGTGGAGTGTTAATATGATTTTGGTTGAACCACTTAGTTTGGTCCATCCTGAAATAATAGAGGAAGGGGTGCAGGCCGAAAAGGTCCCTTTAGATGTTTTCTCTTCGGATGAAGTGGTCAAGGAATTCTTAGGTACCTACTCCTCCTTGCCTCCTTTTCATCATAAGAGATGATTCCCATATTTTCCTGAATAAACAAACATATTTTGGAGAATCCATCTTGAGTATTGATGAGGAGGACCCTCTATCTAATGTTGATGATGACGTTCTGATATCGCATCCTAGAGACCATAATTCTTTCCTTAAGGGAGATGCTACTGAAGTCTCTATAAACCCTAAGTCTTTTGAAAAGGTGATTAAGATTAGGAGCGCCTTTCCTCCGAGGAAGCTAAGGAACATTCCAATCTTCTACATTCTCACCTCAATATATTTGCTTGGACATATGAGGACATGCCCAGTATAGATGATTCTATATTAGTTCACAATATTGTCTTATGTCCTGACACCAAGCCGATTAAGCATAAAATTTGAAAGATTAATCCCAAGGTTGTGTTGTTGGTTAAGACTGAGATAGAGAAGTTGTTGAAAGCAGGCTTTATCCATCCAATCGATTATTCCCCTTGGATCTCAAATATTTTTGTCATTAGTAAACTTGATGGCCGTATTCGTATATGCATTGACTTCCATGATCTTAATAAGGAATCTCTTAAGGATTATTTTTTGTTACCTAATATAGTTATGATTTTGGACTTGACTGCAAGCCATGCCTTGTCTTTCATGGATGGTTTTAGGTTTACAATCAGATATGTATTAACCTGGAATATCAGTATAAGACAACCTTCACTACACCTTGGGGGACCTTCTTTTATGTGGTCATTCCCTTTGGGTTAAAGAATGTAGGAGCAACTTACCAGCAGACAACGACCCTGATATTTCATGATTTCATTCACAAAATTTTGGAAGATTACGTTGATGATATTCTGGCGAAATCTATAACTCGTTAGGATCACGTAGAAAACCTTCATCTTATTTTTGAAAGGCTTCGACTCTATAAGATGAGGCTTAATCCTCTTAAGTGTGTCTTCGGTGTAGATGCGGGCAAGCTTTTGGGATTTATAGTCTCTCATCGTGGAATTGAGGTCCACACAAATATGATCGATGCAATTGTTAACATGCCTCCACCTAGGAACATTATTGAGCTGCAAAGTTCACAAGGGAAGATTCAGGAAATTCGTAGGTTCATATCTCAGTTAGCTGATCGTACCCTTCCTTTCACTCACTTATTAAAGAAGGATGTTCGCTTTGTATGGGATGAAGAGTGCCAAAAGGATTTCGAGTCAATCAAAACCTATTTGGCCAATCCTCCCATGCTAATGCCGACTATGCAATATAGACCCTTTTTGCTCTACCTTGTTGCATCACCGAATGCTTTAGCAGCCTTGCTTGCTGATTATGATGATGTCGGGAGAGAGCGGTCTACTACATTAGTCATGTCCTAGTTGATTCTGAAACCCGTTATTCATCCATGGAGAAGCAATGTCTTGCTCTCGTCTTTGCAATGCAGAAGCTAAGGCATTACCTTCTTCATGCTAAGACACATGTTATTGTAAAAAGTGATCTTTTGAAACATTTGTTCTCTAGTACCGACCTTGCTAGGAGGTTAACGAAATGCATGATGTTGCATTCTGAGTTTGACATAAATTTTATTACTCAGAAGTCGATAAAAGGGTCAAGTGGTTTATGATCAATTGGAAAACGCTCCCTCGTCTTGCTCCTTTCCGAGCTTGGACTTATATCCTAATGAGAACATTTTTGTAATCAATCATGACCTTGAATGGAAAATGTACTTCGATGGGTTGAGATGTTAGACTGGCCCCAGAGCGGGTGTGGTTCTAGCCTCTCTCCTTTCAATTGGAATTTCCTTGCACCAACAACATCGCTGAGTACGAAGCCCTCATTGCTGGCTTGCATGCCGCGATCACACTAAAGATAAAACATCTCTGTATACTTGGTGACTCTGAGCTTATTGTGAACTAGATTACATGGACCTATTAATCTAAGCAAAGTAAGTTGTCTCGATATTGAGACCTTTCTTTGCCCTTGCTTAATCAGTTCTCCTCTTTGACTATAGACAGTGTCCCTAGGAGGGAGAATCGACATGCAGATGCTATGGCGAGTGCTACCTCCCTGGTACCTTCTGATGGGGATACAAAATAATACCATTTTGTGGTTCAAGTTCTTTGATCCCCTACTATTTTCGACCAACCTGAATTTGATGCTTTTATGTGTTCTCACGTAGACTCAGAAGAATGGTTTTCTAACATCTAAAACTATTTGGAGACTGGAAATTTTCCCGTTGATGCAAAGAAAAATGATCGCACTCGTATACAAAAAATCTTAGTTCGTTATGTTGTCTTATCACATGTTCTCTACTAGAAATCTTATAACGGCTTGCTTCTTCGATGTCTCACTAAGGTGGAAATACCCCTTTCCCTTAGGGAAGCCCATTCAGGTTTCAAGGGTGGACACTTTGGTGGTAAATCCCTAGTGAGGAAATTGATACACATGGGGTACTTTTGGAAAACGATGGAACAAGATTCCTTTGACTTTGTTAAGAAGTGCCTGCAATGTCAACATCATAGTCGTCTTATTCATACACTTGCACAGGAGTTACAAAATTAGACCTATCCTTAGTTTTTTGTGAAATGGGGGTTGGATATTATTGGAAAAATATCGCCTTCTTCTAAAGCACACACACTTATCATTACTACTACAAATTACTTCATGAAGTGGGTCAAAGCTATCCAGCTTCACTCTACAAACATTGAAGCTATTTGTAGCTTTCCTCTAAACAACATCATTTCTTATTTTGGGTTGCCTTCTACACTTGTTTTTGACAATGGTACGCCATTCAAGAACAAGGAAGTAAAGCAATTCCTGGAGAAATTTCACATTCAACATAGATTTTCTACACCATATTATCCACAATCTAATGGCCAAGCGGAAGCGTCTAATAAGACTCTTGAGCTTATTCTTCATAAAATAGAAAATAAACATGGTAAGGATTTCCATGTTCAATTAACATATGCTTTATGGGCCTATCGCACGAGTGTTCATACGACGATGAGAAAAATGCCCTACAGCCTCGTGTATGGTGTCAAACTATCATGCCTTTGGAGTTGGAAATCTCGTCTTTACGGGTTTCCTTTAAAGGGTTAATTGATGAAGAAACTTACCAGGCTAATCGTTTGCATGAGCTAGAGATGCTCGATTAGTGCTGATTACAGGCCCTCGATCATCTTAAATCTTATCAACGATTGTTATCCAGATAATATAATCAAAGTGTACTTCCTAGAACTTTCAAGGTAGGTGACCTAGTTCTCTACGAGAATTAGAGAAATGGAAATGCGCTGCTTGATCAAAGGGGAAAATTCAACCCTAATTGGTTGGGCCCTTACATTTTCATCTCCGTGTATGGTTTGGGTGCCTCTGGATTATCATCTATGTCCATGGAACGTCTCTAAAAGAACCTGTTAATGCAATGCATCTTCGTCGATACTATGTGTAGTGTCTAATGTGTCATATATGTAGTGTTCACTCTTTAAGGGTTGTAGCATTACATATGTTGACATTATTCATTAACACATTATGATTTTTTTTTTGTTATGATATGACTGTGTGTGAGAGAGAGACATACATACATGTGTTTTACTATGTTGTGTATCCATGCATTTCATTATATATTTTTAGGAAATTAGATCATTATTGTATTTAATTAACATACATCCGTGTGTGTTCATTAAATAATTATAGCATTTAATGTAAACATACATCCATACACATATATAAAGTCCATAGCACCAACATACATGAGAGAAAGAAACATACACATGAATTGAATAATGCCATAATGTCAGAATCTATATCTCATGTATATATGCATAAGTATCAAATTCCATGTACATGTATTAGGCCACTGTCATCAAAAAATGAGTGGCTACTGAATATGTGTATCAATATCTATACAAAAAAGCTCTACAATATGTATATATATCGTGACTACAAAACTGATGTATAAAATGAGGCTCTCTATGGTTTGGACATGTGGCTCCCGGACCTTTTGGCTCTGGCTACTGTTGTGGCTATGGGCAGGGCTGCACAGTGGAGATGGATCTGGAGCGGTGTGAGTGTGAGCCTGGCAGAGCTACGTGCATCCCCTGATCTCTCCCTGGAGGGAGCATATTTGCATGTGGGCTTGGATGAGCTCCTGCTGCAACTACTAGTCACTTGCTAGGATCATGGCTGTCGACTACTCCATGAGGTCATTGAGACAACTCTGAAGGGAGTCATGTGCCTGCTTAATAGCAGTAGCCCATAGCTCCCTTGACAACTAGTCCCATTGTCCTCAAAGCATGGTAGCATTAGTCATCCTCTACATAATCTCAACATGTGCCTCCTCGTATGCGGTCCTCATACACGCTACTAGCTCGAATAGGTGGACGTGACATCCCATTGAGGTTGGCCGGTACACATCAAGGACACCCCCCTGGATCAACACAGTAGGGGTCACCTCTGATATGCACTGGGTGAAGAACCCAGTCCATCCCTAAGTATGCACTACAACCACATAAGCAAGATGTACATCAGTACCACGAAGTGTATAAAATTGAAACATGATATGCATATACATGAGATAAAAAATTGGAAATATTAAAATGAAATAGCATAAATAATTGTCAAACCTGGGCCCCCTAGCTGCTAGAATGGGTTAGGGGGAGGAGGAGCACTTGGTCCTACACCGCCGATGTCAGGAGCTACCCCAAATGTTGTAAGGGTTGGTGGCATTGAAGAAACAAGAGTAGTTGGTGGAGGGGAAGACATCCTTTGTTGCCTCCTCGGCCTCGGAGAAGCCACTCTAGCCTCCTCGACTTGCTGTTGTTGTTGCTGCTCCTCCTCCTCCTTGCCACCATTGCCTCTGCGCCTCCGCCTCTGCCTGGGTGGCTGTGATGGCACATCCCCCTATAAGTTGGGGGGAATTTGTTGGGAAAACTGGAGCGAGACGGTGTGCTACCCACCATAACAAAAAATCCTGAGCCACGTCAAAGCTATCTAGTGTCCCCATTAGTGGTAGGTCGGTGTTGTCGACATCGTCATTATAGAGGTCCACATCTGCTAGGGTGGGGCATGAATGGTCCTCAAGCCTCGCTGTGCTCCTTACAACTTGGGTATATGTGGAGATAGGAGGGGGGATAGTTTGGATTCGCTCGTGTTGCCGCATGACTCGGTTCCAGTAATACAACATAATAACAAAATATGTGCACCCGAGGATGAACTAGTCACACTGCAGGTTCCAGAGGAACCTGTGATCATCAACCCATAGGAAATACTAGTGGGGTCTCAATTTTATCTTGTCTGGTGTTAGGGTGTCGAACTGTAGTTTCCAAAACTGCAGATTGTTGTGCCTCCATTGCTAAGTGAGCTCGTACTAGTGGGCCATCGGGACAAAGTAGTTTCGTGCCTACAGGTAGCCCTCTAGCTTGGTGCATGTGATGTGGGCGAATTCCCACACTTGCAGGAGTGTGCATGCGGTTAGACTGTGGTGCTCATAGTGGACATACTGACTGAGCTCTTGGTAGAGGTGTGTGAGCATGCTACACCCCCATGAGAAAACGGTCCGCCACTCCACCATCTCTTGGATGGTGTGGTTGAGGCCCCTATGTAGGTGGGAGCCTCATGCATCTATGGTCACTCACATGGAAAAAATAACCACAATGATGCGACACAGAAAAGGGGCAGTGGTCTGCGCCTGGTCAAACCACTGGGTGTAGATGTGCCTGGTCCCATCTCTGTCATTTGTCTGGTCAGAGCAGTATCGGACCTCGTCTGATCGCTCCTACAGTGAGTGAGAATCATCAAGCTCCACCCATCGACCATGGATCTCTCCAGTCTGTAACTCGAAGCTGGAGGTAGTGGCGTCCCATGTCTCCAACCAATGCCATCAACACATGATCATGATATAACATCTCTGGCATGATATATACATGCCAGAGGTCGACCCGCTAAAGATGGGTGACCTCGTCATATGTGAGTCAGTCCCTCTAATCCTGAAGCAAGAGTAGCATTTGCCCTCTGAGATGCTCCATGATCTCTGGATAATCTTGCAAAAAGAGAAACAAGTGTGTATCAGTACATGGCCAATTACAAAAAAAATCTAAGTTAAAAACATTGAAGGACGCATGCTTGTTGCGTAGATGTCTGCACTTCGCGCAAGAATCCTGGTTCGCCATTAATTGTGTAGGGATACCAGCACATCCCTTGGACACCAGTGTGTCCTCGAGACACCAACACCAATCTTCCACACTAGCACGCGCTGAAGACACGTGTGTGCACCCAGGATGCCTGCACACCTAAAAGTATAAAAAGTGCAAAAATCACCAAAAAATGCTAAATGGGATGGTTTTGAGGCCTACCTGATCAACTTCGATACCCTTAGCGATGTCTGCACGCAGCTGGTCTAGCCTCAGATCCTCGTAGTTGCGTCTACTCAACATTTTGATGAATTTTCTCTCACAAAAGTCAACAAAATCCTCGCAATGAATAGTGCAAATGACCCTTCTCGGGGCCCACCTAGGTATATATAGGCCCCCCAGGGCCCATTTTTCCTGGAGTTTGTGGCTCCTTAGTTTCTCCTAATTTTACCCCACCTAGCTAGGGGAAAACTCAAGAGGGGGCATATAGTCACCTCTTCAACATATTTTTCTTTCGAATCACTAAATTTTTCTTGACTATTCTTCTCGTCATTGTAGCTTCTTCTAATTTTTGGACTGACTTAAAATTTAGTTTTGCAGAATAAAATTTTGCACGATTTTTCAAGACCGGTCATGCACTTCTCGCTGAGTTCGATTGTTGGGGGAACCTTCAGCATTGGCCGCCTTGACCTCGGTGACCTCTATGGTACCTTCTTTTGGCACACAAATCTATAAAACTTCAATTTTGGGTGAAATCTTTCTTTCCTACTTTATGTGGCTGATTTTTCCTAAAATCAAGCCCACTAAAGTGGGGGGAAAATGTAATGTCGCAAAATTGCACCTAGGGGAAATTCCACATTTTAGCACTTTTCCTAGCATTTATGATACCTAAACGCATTAATGGTAAAAACCCCATGGGTCAAAATTTCACAATTATAGCCCCATGTGGTCCAATGGTGAAGCAATAACAGCTTGATGACACGTTTCCCAAAAACTTGTGTTTTGGACGCCTGCATAGTGTGCAAACATTTGCATAGCGTGCTAGCATCCTGATGGTTTTTTGAGTTTCAAATGAGGAATCTTGAATCTTGACTCTTGACATGTGTCCCAACAGTCAAGTTTTTGGGTGTAATGACTCTTTGCCACCCTTGCATGCAACAAAACCCCTCATTTTCTCTCATTATGGGGGTTCATTCACTCATTCAAATTGCTCTCTTCAAATTCACTCCTCAATCTTTTCTACTCTTGGTAGCAACACTTCTACAAGAGAAGCTTTGTCGAACTGAGGTCACTCCAACAACCAAAGCTCTCTAGCAATCATTCAACGGTGCATCTGTGTGTTCAAGAGGGGGCTGAGGCGTATTGGTAACACTCTCTCACTCTTTTCTATTTGCGAATAGATTAGATCTCTTGTTCATTTTATACTTGGTGGTGTTGGTTCTCCTCCTAAAGTGGGGTTTGCTTTCACCATTCCTTTTGTCCATTTTGGTTACATTCTCTTTCTATCTAGTTATTTGTGGAGGTGGGAACACCAAAGTGACGGTTTGACTGCTCCAAGGAAGACCCCTATACAACCCCAACATTTTCCCTTGTTCGCCTTGTGTGCAAGTTGTTAAAGCGGAGCTGGGAGTGAAGATTCAGATGTCCGGTTGTTAGTAATCTCTCTCCAATCTCTCCTCATGTCTTCTCATAGTTTTTGTTCATTACGAACTTGTTCTGTTACATAGACCTTGGATTTGGATTAGAAGGTGGAGCTCTAATTTTCCCGTTTGAGTCTTTGAGCACTCTGTTGCTTGGGATGCCAACACAACATTTGGACTCCAATGTGCCGCACTGGCATCTTGAATCCATTCTATTATCCGTTGGCCAAGAGCTCCTCTGAAAGAGGTAGAAATCTAGAAGCTTTGCTCTTTCAGGATCTGAAGTAGTTTCTTTTGATAATTAACTAGTACACATTTTCTTTGCAATTTCTTCATTCAACTTATGTTGAGGTGGATAAGGGAAGTTTGTTTTATGGGATTCTCTTGAGAATGAAGAGACTCGTGAGCAGTGAATCCCCCTTATCTCACAAGATCAAAATGACATGTAGATACATTATAAGACATGTACCTTTCAAATTCCTTAGTATTATTATTTAAACACATAAATGTAATTGGTACATTGCATCAACCAAAAGGAAGAACATGTTATTTATACAAACCTTATTTTTTCTTGAAATTGATTTTTCATACATCCTCCTCCATTCTCACTTGATGGTACCTTTATTTTAGATCCAATTTTGTAAATTATTTGAAATGTTATAATTGGTCTAGCAAGTCATATATACTTACTAAAGGATATCAATTTTTATAGTAATCTTGTTGAAAGCATAGTAACCTATTCAAATTCTATTAGATTCATCATTCCCTACTATCACTATGAGAGATACACATGCTAAAGTGTTACAAAACATTAAACACCATGTAGCAAGTCATCTATCCTTGGGAGAGGATATTGATTATTGATAATGATCTTGTTGAGAGCATGGTAACTTATGCATATTTTCCAAGATTTATCATTTCTTACAATCACTATGAGATACCAACATGTATAAGTGTTAAGAGGTATTAAAACCATGTCCTAATAACTCTAAAGTTACTTATTTTACTTCATTACTCTTCATCAATTATTTCCTTTATAGTCTTATATTCAATATAGGAGATGAATCTCATGCTCTAATTCTCTCTTAAGAGGCAACCCTTTAGGTTAATGCAATACTCCCTCAAATCATGCAAATAGTGCTTATAATCCCCTAGTATTCTTGCCACTATGAGACATTGAAAAATCCCAAATCCCTCTTTTTGTTTATCTTTAAAAAATAAAAGAAACCATTGATTGGTTTATTTTGGGTTTTAGTGCTTGATTAGAGTTGACCATGGTACCTCAATCATTATTTTGGTGTCACTTAACAATATATATAATTCAATCCTTGACCTATAGGTACTTATTTTCCCTTTTCATAAATATATCATATCACACATACAAATACAAACTCTAAATGCATCAAAATAAATCACATATAATTTTACTTGATCTACATAATGAGAATTCATAGAAGAATGAAACTTGTATTATTTATTTTTATTGAGTTTCCATACCCTTTATAACTCAACCAAATGGATAAGGCTAAGGATGATCATTTTTGGAGTACAAGACCACTGAGAGGGGGGGGTGAATCAATGGTCTAATGAGGAACCAAATTGTATTAATTAACTCACTTGTATTATGCAAAGGTATCCATTGAAAACAATTCAAACATTATAGGTATTGAATGTTGAGTGAGTCACAATGATATGTAAATCAAAACATGATACTTGATGTAACGCCCCGCCGTGTGAACTCCAAAGGACAACTAAATCTAACAAATTACCACACAATTTTTTTTTTTAAAGAACATTACATAAGATGAACATGAACATACATTACATGCAAAGTAAAAATACAATTACAACATCAACTATGTCCTTAGGGGTACACGTGACGATGTTACAAAACCTAAACTCATACCATAACAATAAGGAACGAACCAAACTAGTCCCAAGGGGTTACATGGTTGCATTACACGTAAACCTTCCCAACCAATAACATCATTAAAGCTAATGCTAATAAGATAACAATAGAAGCATACATTCACAAGATAACATAATGATAACATACAACCATCCATGATCATTGGAGATGAAAAAGATGCATACATCATTTTATTACATCTCAAATCAAAGTTCAATATTACTATTATCACTTGAAATTGCACCCTGTTGAACCTGATGTTCAACACCTCAGTGTAACATGGGAAGACCTCTAAAGCTATGAGTCACTTATAGACAGAGGTCAACCTCAAGAGAAGGCCAGCTTCCTTGTTGGGTAATCACCTAAACTACTAATTCTGTAAAGGGAAAGGGAGAAGGAGTGCATAAAAATAAAACTAACGCTATGGTGATACAACGAACTGAGAAGAGCAATGAGATACTTAGGTTACACTTGAAAATTGACAATGAACGTAAATTACACATCAAATCTATATAAGTTTTGCATTAATATATCACAAACAGGTTTGATTCATACACTTTTTCAAAAAAGGAAAAGATTTTCACAGAATAGAATCCATGTGCGATTATATAAACACAACTTGTGATTTGTATAATGATACTTTTTTGCAAAGGAAGGCATGAAAACACAAGATAAAGCTATAAAGGAATGAAAGAAATTCACAAAATAACTTGATCATTAACTTGAAATGCACAACACTTTGCAAGAACAAGATGGTAATCTGAAAACATCAACAGTGATCAAGGTAAGCTTTGTATATTATGCCCCAAAATGAGTTACAGAAGTTTGCTAATCTGAGAAAGGACTGCAAAAGTCATAGACTTTTGAAAAGCATAAGGATAACTCTAAATGAGTTACAAAATCTACATCAGTTGAGAAAGGATTTTAGGAAAAATCACTAACTCTCCAGAATGCATAATCCAAACTCCTTTACAAAGAGGCAAAAATTCACTATATACAAAAAGAGGTCGGCCCCCAGGGCTTACAAAATATCAGCCTCCAGAAGGATCTGCCCTTAGATCTTTTGAAGGAAGTTAATGTTGCGTCCCGGCTGTCCATGTCGGTGAAGAGTTGCTCCAAGAATGGCCTCCTTGATCTTTTACAACGCCCACATTAACTTCTGGTCTCGTGTCTATCTTCTAACTTCCTTGTCGAGCTGCTTTAAATTCTCTTGAGCTCAGAGAAAATTCACATTGCTCATTCTATTGATCCTCCTCTCATCAGTCAAA
>VDFB02379711.1:117695985-117716164 GCA_007258455.2 Sequoia sempervirens
GAGCAAGACTCTGGCCGAGGTGTAGTCTGACCATTGTGTTTATTTTAAGAGGTTGGATAATAGTAGCTACATTATTTTGTGTTTATATGTTGATGATGACATGCTTGTAGGTGGGTCTAACATGGATCATCCCGATTGAGCTAAAACAACGATTAGCAAAATCTTTTGCTATGAAGGATTTAGATGCGACAAAGCAAATCCCAGCAGGTATAGAAAGAGTCATTAGAGATAGGAAAAATAGAAATTTGTTTTTATCTCAGGCTAATTATGTTGAAAAGGTGTTGCAGAGATTTCATATGGAGAATGCAAAAGCTGTCAGCACACCTTTGCCTAGTCATGTCAAATTGACTAAGGATATGTGTCCAAAGACACAAGAGGAGGAAGAACAAATGTCCAAGGTTCCATATGCTTCAGCTGTAGGTAGTTTAATGTATGCCATGGTATGCACTAGACCGGATATTGCACATGCTGTAGGAGTTGTTAGCAGGTATTTGAGTCATCCCGGAGTTTAGCATTGGAATGCAGTAAAATGGATTCTCAGGTATTTGAGAGGTACATCCGATAATTGTTTATGTTTTGGGGGCTCTAATACTGATTTAAAAGGCTATGTTGACTCAGATTTAGCAGGGGATATAGATACCAGGCGGAGTACCACAGGTTATGTATTTACAGTTGGTGGGACAGCAGTGAGTTGGATTTCTCGCTTGAAGGTGGTTGCTTTATCCACCACAGAGGCAGAGTATGTTGCTGCAACAGAGGCGGCAAAGGAGATGATATGGCTACAACTTTTCATGGAGGAGTTGGGAAAACAATAGGCTGAAAATTACTTGTTTACAGACACCAGAGTGCTATACATCTTGCAAAGAATTCTGCTTTGCATTCTAAAACAAAACACATACAGTTGAGATATCACTTCATTCGGTCAGTGTTGGAGGATGGACAGGTCAAGCTGGACAAGATACACACAGATGTCAATCCAGCGGATATGTTTACGAAGGCGGTGACAAGGGAGAAGCTGAGCTCCTCTTCAGCTTCAGTTGGTCTTCAACGTTGAATTCAAGTATAACAGAGCAGCAGGGTCCAAGGTACTTATTTCTAGTGGGAGCTGTAATTGCAGCAGTGTCGTCCAGGATCAGTCTCCAAGTGGGAGATTATGGTGGTGTGGAGCCTGATCAGTCTCCAAGTGGGAGATTGTTGGTATGTGGCGACTGATCATGCTATACTGTATAGCCCATGGTATACTGTACACCCTGGCCCCCCGTCCATCAAAATCAATGAAAAAGGAAAAATCTGATTTTGTAGAACCCAAAAATCTGGAAGCTTCTAAGCTTGGTAAAAAGGGGTTCGGATGGGTATTACTGTATGATGAAAAACGTGATTATTCGTGAGATTGTAATAGGGTTTTTCCACTGGATAATAAAAGTATTGGATGGCTGCGGTTTGGTGGATGTAGCCCAGATTGGGTGAACCACGTTAAATTCTGTGTTATGATTTATTCTGTGAATGTTTTAGTTTCTCTGTTTATTATATAAAATCTGCATTTAATTGTTAGATCTGCCATCTCTAACCCTAACAGTTCTAGGGAGGGACTGCACTGAATACAAGGATAAATACTGGGTCAATACTGACATGTGTTATCACTTTGTTGCATCTATGCTTGATATTTGGGTGCCCAAGCCACTAATTCTTCACTTGGTGCTTGAAATATTTTTGAAGAAGTACCTTGGAGGCCTAGGCGAGGTGGTGGCGAATGCTGCATTTAGTTTGGGCCTTCCAATAGTGAGTGACCTTCACAAATATATTGAAGAAGATGCAATGGTACTATGGGTACCATTCTTGAGTGGATTCTGCATCTAGTCACATGAAGAGCATCATCAAAGGGTGACCTGTGCTTGCCACTTCCTATTTTTCTACTACAATGTTGTACCCTTCTATGACGTTGACTGGTACACAGACTTCAAGAACCTGGTGTTCCCTCTACCACTCGCCATTGCTCCTGCGGACACTACTGCTGCTCTTGTTGATGTTCCTGATGATGAAGTAATTCTAGACATTTTTTTTGATGCTTCCATTGCTCTTGGTCGAGACTACTTTTTTTTTATGTTTTAAGAAATCATCACTTTGTTAATCCATTTTTGTATATACACCTAAAAAAGGCCTTACCACATATATATATGAAGAAACCGCAAAATATATAGATATACTCTAAAAGTATGGGCTCAAAGCCATTTTGAAATGTATTAATGAAGTATATATTTCCGTATATAATGAATATACAACTTATATTAAACTCCTGTCTCCTATTCCTTTTGATTTCGCAATGTGGGTTCTCTTTTCTTTTTTTGCACATATGTGTTTATTGCAATTTTGCATATGGGTGTCACTTTTCTCTGCTTCATGAGTTGTAAGTTAGTTCTCTCTGCCTTTTGCAATAATGGGTTCCATTTATTTTTGCTTCTCGCATAGATGAAATTAATTGGAAGACCAGACGACAAAAACAAAAAAGAAAAATAATTACACTACTTACATATTTACATTGGCAGAATAATACTAAAGCTTTAATTAAATAATTTTAGGTGAATCCCGTTATCCGGAATACCCAATGCTTCTTTTTCCATGTTCTCTAATTCAAATGCATTGTGTTGTTTGCACTGAATTATTTTGAAATGCCTTACCATAGACTGTCAAAATTTTTGTGTTGGCCTGGCTTTGCAACCCTTTCATTGAAATTTTAGGTCCCCACACTTTAGACCTTGGTTTGAAGCTTTCTTGTCGAACCATCTCTTAACCACCTACTGGTAGGTGGACATGGCTATCAGGGCCTTTCCTCTATTTTCCTGCACTTCCAGCAACTCGGCCAACCAAACCTACATGGCGTCGTTTTGTTCTACCTCGAGAGATTTGAGGAGTTGTAGGCTGGAATCTCCATAGAGATAGGAAATAACACTTCTTTCTCATACACTAACTCGTACGATGAAGTCTTGAGGACTTTCTTGGGAGTTATGCAGTCAGCTCGGAGTGCTTCCTGAAGGTTCTTATGCCATTCTCTTTGGTGTTCCAACCTGATTCTTTTGATGAGTCGGACTAAATTTATGTTAGTCAACTCAGCCAAGCTGTTCCCCTACAGGTAGTAATTTGATGATGTTTTCAAGAATATGCCATGTGTGAGTGCTAATTGACATACCTTAGAGCCTAGGAAAGCCTTGGTGTTGTCGGAGATGATGGTCTTTGGCGGACCAAATATCATCACCAATTCCTCCAAGAAGTTCACAATCTCTGCCTTTGTTGCATTCTTCAAGGGCATGGCTTCGGTTCACCTGGTGAAGTAATCTGTGGCCGTTAGAATCCATTTATGTCTGACACTGGAGGCAGGATTGATCATCTCAATGAAATAGAGGCCCCATTGTGCAAAAGGTTCATCAACCACTATTGGGTTGAGAGACATTGCAGAGTTTTTCCTCCTTGGCGCGAAGAATTGGAATTCCTTGCATGCTTTTACCAAAGAGTATGAGTCATTGAATAACGTGGGATAGAAGTACCCAACGCACATAATTTTGATGGCAGTGGTCTTCACAGAGAAGTGTCCACTTGCGGGACTGCTATGGAAAGTTTCGAGGATCTTCTTCACTTGTTCCATGGTGACACATCGCAATAGGACGCCATTGAAGTTCCTTTTGAAAAGGACCCCTTCGATGAGCACATAAATGCTATTCTGCAATTTGTAGAATCTTCTCTTCTGAGAAGGAAGGCCTGACGGATATTTTCGAGTATGCATAAACCTTACTTTGTTTGCCAACCAACAACCTTCAAACTCAGACTCATTTATCAGGACTAGTTTTGGTTGCTCTTCTTCGACTGTCATTTCTTTGTCGTGCACAAGATATTTGCATAGTCCTCTTCCTCAGATGGTCTTTGTAGGCTTGACCTCAATGTCATATTCAAGGATCTTGGTAATCCAATTGGTCCTTTTTTTGGTGATTTCTCCTTCCATGATGTATTTGTGCACATTAGAATCCATGACATAAACAATCACCTTGTTGCAAGATATTAGATGTCAAAAATTCTTGAGTCCCTTAACAATTGAGAACGATTGCCTCTTGATGAAGTTGTAATTTGTCTCACATTCCTTTAGGGTCTGGGAGTGAAATGCTATCGGATGTTCTCCCTTTCCTTCATCGTCCTTTTGAGTTAAGACAATAACAATGCTTGACTTGCTGCTAAATACATGCATTATGAAGTCCTTCAACAAGTCTGGATTGACCAGTACAGGAGCTAAGGAAATAACATCCTTAACCTTCTCAAAGGCTTCTTTAGCTTCTTTAGTCCATTTGAATAAGTGATCCTTTTTTAGCATTAGGGTGATTGGTCTAATTATTCTTGCAAAATCAGAAATAAATTTTCTTACAAAGTTAACTTTCCCCAAAAAAGATTGGACTCCTTTCTTGTTGACCGGTAGGGGAAGCTCTCTAATTGATTTTACTTGTTCAGGATCAATTGTAACTCCTTCTTTGGCCACTATATGTCCCAATAATTTCCTTGCGGTACTCTGAAGACACATTTTTTTGGGTTCAGGGATACCCCGAACTCCTAGAATTTTTTGAAAACCATCTCTAGGTGATCAAAGTGATCACCCTTTGATTTTGAGACCACAGTCAAATCATCTAAATAGATTAGGATAATATTGTTAATCAATTCGCTAAAAATGATATCCATTTCCTGCTGGAAAGTGACTCCCACATTTGAGAGGCTGAAAGGAATTATAGCATATGCGAATGTTCCCCATTTGGTAGTGAACACAATTTTGTGTCAGTCCTCTTCTTTGACTTAGATCTAGTTGTATGCAGAGAAACCATCCAATAGAGAAAACATTTCAAATCCTGCCACTGTTTGCAAGATAGATTCCATGGAAGGCAGCGGGTAGTGGTCCTTTAGGGATGCTTTGTTTAGGTCTCGAAAGTTGACACATAGGCGAATGTATTCGTTCTTCTTTCAGACAGGGACCAAGCTGGATACCCATGTGCTATGTTTGATTGAGAAGATGATCTGAGATTGAATTAGCTTTGTCAGCTCTTGTGCCATCAAGGCTTCAATCTTTGGATTTACTGGTCTTTGCTTTTGGCAGACTGGTTTGGCTCCTTCCATCAACTCTATTGTATGCTGGATGATGTCAAGATCATATCCCTTAGTCATCATATGACCAGGACACTACTCCTTCATACTTCTCACAAAAGTTGATGAGCCTTTCTTTATGATTCAATGCGGGACATCTTTCAAACTTTGAGCTTTCTCCTATCTTTGACCTAAAGGTTCGCATAATCTCTTTTTTCCACTACAAACTTCCTCTTATCATTCCTCACATCATCACAATCGAACATGTTTTCAAGAGTGACCAGTCCTTTTGGAAGCTTGTTGGATCTTAGATGAATGATTTGTTTGTCGTAGGCCTCAACAATCTTCGGTTGGAGTTGGTCAGCAAACTCTCTTGACTGTTGGATGAATGAAGCAATGTGTGCATCGTTGTCAAACACTTTCCAGCTCTAAACATTATCTGGAATTTCTGGTTGTACCAGCACTCGTACATAGTGTTTATTATGGATTAGGTCAGAGGTAGGGTCAAACTGATATCCGATTGTGGCCATTCGGTCTGCATCAACATTTTGTTCTCGGGGCACTATCTTGATGTTGAAGGATTCAAAACCCTCAATTAGGTCCTAGAATCTATGTCTATAAGATCTCATGCAGACATTCTTTGCAGCAAAGACCCCTTGGACTTGGTTGACTACTAGTTTGAAATCTCCGAACACCATTAGTTGCTTGATGCCCATCCGCTCCACAAGGCTTAGACCTTGCGCTAGTCCTTCATATTTAACTTCATTATTTGAACAAGTGAACTGGAAGCGGAAAGAACTCAGTGTATTTTCATTGTGTGGGGATTTCAAACATATCCCAGCTCCTGTGCCAAATTTACATCTTGCTCCATCGAAGTGCAGGGTCCATAGCTCTGAGGCTTGATCATTTTCGAATTCCTTCATGATCTTCAAAATCTCTTGATCTTCATCATAGATGACATAGGTGCCTAACCCGATATCATGATAGTTTCTGAAAGGATCATTGTCTATGTATTCACTCAAGAGGACCTCTTCAGAATCTGTCTGGTCTCCGGTCACTTTTTCATCCTCTAGCAGCTCGGTGCAATACATTTCCTCTTTGCTGAAAGAGGTATAGGAAGCCTCAAAGTTGATCATGGGTTCATTGGCCACATGTTTCGAATGAAGAGCTTTAGACACTATTTTCATTTTAGCTCCGTGCTTGGTCCTTAGGATCAAGTGTGACCAATCCAAAGAAAGATATCCACCTATCTTTGAAGTGAATTCTTGGGATAGCCAGAGGCCAAGCATGGGATGAACATCTATGATCATAGTATCTTGCGGAACTGTGATGCTAGGGCAGGAGAACAAAGTCAAGGGAAGGTCCTTGATGACACCTACGGTTTTGAATTTGTTCCCATGAAACTACATAACCCCCCTCTTTAAAGGTTCATAGCTATGTCCTAAAGCTTTAGCTATTTGTTTGGGCATGACTGTGGTGCTAGCGCTAGAGTCAATCATGACATTGTGTAATAATTTATCTCGCACAATAAGAGTTAGGAAAAAAGGTTTCAGTTTTTCTCTATCCTCGATAGAGACTTCCTTTATGCTATTTGTGAGAACTTTGGCAGGAGGTGATGGGTCAAAAACCTTTCCCTTGAGCGATTGCTTCGTTGGCTCAATGATTGGATCCTCTCAGAGAGCCTTTTGTAGCAATGTCTTTTGCTCCAGATTAGCTAAGATATCTGGATTTGAAGGATTTTTCTCCTTAGCTTTGGTTATAACAATTTACCTTCACGATGGACACTACTATGCCACTACGGAGGTACTGGGTGTTTGGTCAAAAGCACTTTTTGGCTACAGACTAACTGGTTGCAGTGCGACTGATTCGCCCGTGAATCTCCTCTTTGAGTGAGTGTTGTAATCGGACTACACTTGCAGAGTTTTTGATGTGGAGGAATTATTTTCAAACATCACCTCTTCTTCTTCCATTCATGAGAAGAGTGCGTGATCAAGAGCAATATCTATTTATTGCTCCAAGGACATCCCTTGAATTTGCGCGGTGAGCACTGCATTTTCCATTTGCGAAGAGGCATATACATAACCTCCATGGTCTGACGCTATGCCTTGGCTACACTATTCTGCCCCCTTTTGTTGTAGATTGTGGCACGGGTAGTTTTGGGGCATATGTGCATCACCATAGGGGAAGTACCAGGGGTTGATGTCATCAACTAAATTATTTTTCCCTGCCATCAACTCTCTACTTGAGCTTGGGTTAGCGCTTTGTAACGGAGAAGGAATAGGTACTATTTGATTAGTTTTTTGCACCTGTGGATTTGTGCGCGAGCCTCCTTGGAACTAGTTTTACTGGTAAGAAGACCTTCTGTCTTGATAATTTTGGTAGGTCGGCTTTGGAGGCGCATAATGGTTTCGCTTGATGACAATTATTTCATTGGCAATGGTCCACAACATTTCCTTGACGTCGTTCATTTCATATTTTGAAGATCCAGATGTAGAAACAACATTTTGTGGTGTGCTTGGATACATGTACATGGATTGAGGAGGAGAAGACACACTGGTAGATGACATCTCTTTGGTGGAAATTGATATTTTGGGAAATATAGGCATGATAGGCCAAGGTGGTAACTTCCTGGTGTCTATTAGATTGTTCTCCGCTTTGACTGTGATGCTGTATGCATCCGATAGAGTGGTTTCGCCGAGAGACTGGATCATCATCGAGATGTTGACATTGATGAATTTCAAGTAGAACATGAATGCCAACTCGGCGGGTGGGCAGATAATAGTTTGAATTCTTTGCCAAGTTATATGGAACTAGGTGTTGAAGTCAGTCATGGCTTCATATGGGGACCGTTTTATGACCGATAGCTAATGATATTGTGAGGACCTGTCTCCATCATTCGAGAATCTTTGATGGAAGGGGTCTCTGAGCTGATCCCAGGTAGTGATGGTATTAGCTTGTAGGGTGTGGTACCAATCCAACACTTTACCCTTGAAAGAGGCTATAAGCAACCTTAGCGCCACATTTTGGGCAATGATTCCATGCACCAAAAACACATCTGCCACATCTTGCAGATGTTCTGATGGTGTTCTTGAGCCATCTTTGCTAAATCTAGGTATAGCTTTTAAAATAGAGACTAGGATAGGGGCTTAGACGACAGGTGCCACTGGTGCTATGAGGGGACTTCTAGCATCCCATGCCACATAATTTTTGTTAGCAGCTGGAAACATGGCTAGGGGAAGGAGGGGAGGGAGCGAAACGTTCACTATTTGGGTCGTGGCTTGTACTGTTCCTAGTGGCGACACTAACAAACCAGGGTTATTCACTATTTGGGATCTAGTAATAGGCCAATGGCTCATACACCCTCTTTAGATTTAGATTCATTTAAGCAGTCCCACCGGGTGTGCCAGAAAAAAGAAACTATTGATGCTAAAAATTGGCAAGGTAACAACCTTCATGGGAAACTCAGTTAATGGGGGGACCAATTGCACTAAACTGAGTGACCTCCAGATTTTTAAAGAAGCTAGCTTCTTTTGTAATTGGAGTTTTGAAATGGGAAAATGAAGGAGATATAAAAAATAAAGTTTAACTAAGGTGATGCGCCAAGAATTAGATGTAAGGCACAATAAATCTATCTTTTGGATGCAATTTAAGGGCCCGTTTAGCAATCTACTATGTCCCAGAATAAAAAAAATCAAAGATGAAAACTTGAATAATTTATTCAATGACAAAATAATTCTCATACACATTTACAAAAAAGAAGAGTCAAAAGACATGGTCTAAATCAACAAACTTGTATTGAAATCATAGAAGTTCTACAAAGAAACAATTCAAGACAATAATGGCACAGTATAATGTTTTATCAAATAGCCTAAGAAAACATAAAGGCCAAACAATGGCACATTCTGAGAGTCTTATACAATAAGCTAAAAGAAATAAAAAAGGCCCGGTGTCTTTTCCCTAATTTTTCTGTATCTTTCGAACTCATTTTCAGAAGGAAGAAGTAGTATATATAGATAAAAATCCCACCACCTGGCGGGTCAGTAACATAAAAGATTCCATCATCATGAGCGAAGATACCTAGAGAAATGATTTCCCTCAGCCGTTGCAATAGAAAAGATTCGAGCCATGGAACATAGTCGCTTTGAAGCCATATGCATCCCCTGGGAATGATGGCAGTGGTCCCAGTGAAGAAACATGAAAATCCCATGCAGACAAGTGTCACAAAATCATGAAGTCAGTTAAGACACATAGTAGCCTGGTGGTGCATGCTGCTTGCTCTCTCCTTACATTCAATGAAGTCCCTATGAAAGAGACACGTGGCAATAGGTTGGGGCCCGTGGTTTGATTCCTCCTCCTTGTGATGAAAAACTGCACGGGGAAGACACATGGAGGCATCTACATTACCGATGCTGACTGTGGGGTATACCTAAAAGTGAACGTGGATAGACATTACATGGCACACAGATGAGGTCTGATTAAAAAGCAAAGGGAAGAAACCTTAAGCACCTGAGGATTTGACACGTGGAAGCATGGCAGAAGATGGTAGAGTGAAGGAAGAAATTTTTGCAGAGAGCGCTGGACGGGCACATGGTGGCAGTGGATGAAGTTCTTCAAAAAGGGGCCTGATGATGTTCAAATAGGTGAGGTGCAGGACAATACTTGAAAAAACAAAAACCACCCAGAGGGAGCTTGATGAATTTATGTATCCCCACACAAAAAATGAAAGATAATGATCGATGCCCCATTCCTTTCTCTCTAAATCATTTTGATAGACATTATTGTGAGGTCTTCTGAATGGGTCAACAAGATAAATCATAAGACAAGATAAAAAAAAATAGTCAATGTTATTTATATCTCTTTCCAAAAGGTGTAATGTGTTTTGAGGATAAGTATCCAAAATGATTGCCAATGATAATGCCCACTGTAGGAAGGATGCATCCTAGGAAGTATTATCAAATGTTGTCAGGTTTGATGAGTTGTTTGAAAGATCGTTGATATAAGGTTCAATTGACATGTCTAATAATGATCAAGGGTTTGATTTTTGTGTTGTGTTTAAAGGTTCTACTTTTGATGATTGTTGTATTTGTTTTCCGTTTATGTTATACCAAAGGCTGGGTGTGACTATTGATTTATTATGGATGGAAGTTTATTGCAGGTGCAAGCGAAATGGGATGGGTGGTTTTGGAATTTTTGGAATATTTCTATGTTTTTGATATTTGTGGGTATATATGAATGTTTAGGTTTTCAGGTTATGTGAGGTTGTTTAGGGTTTTTTGAATATTTTCCAATGTTTTGGGTTTTCAAGTTTTCAAATGCTTTTGTGTTTTTTTTTTAAATTAATTTTTTTTTTTGTTTTCTGAGTTTTGACCAAGACCTAAGAGGGATTGACCTAGGGCCTTAGGGGCTCATCAAAGATTAGCCTTGCCTACATTATACACGTAGATACCACGTAGTTCGACTAACTTTGACCAATATTTATTGATGACATATGAACACTTGATGGGTTGTCAATTTATTATGATGGACTCCTAAAGGGGTGACCTAATGTGTCTCGGGGGCACATCAGTGATGGCCTTGCCTACGTTTAAGCTCAAAGACAACATAGTTCAACAAGGTATGTTTTTGATTTTTTTGATGTTTTGACTTGTTTAGGGATTTTGATGTGATTTGGGTGTTTTAGATTTTTAATTTACAATTTTTTGAATGTTTTTTGGATTTTTTGGATTTTGCAAGTGTTTTTAGATTTTTATGATTTTGAGATAAACGATACCTAGATCATGATGTCGATATCACATTGTGAGATATAAGACATGGATCAAGAGTTATTTGAAAAAAAGAGTCCAATAACCTTCCCCCAATGTCTAGCAATGTTTCATAGTTCAATGTTCAAATAGACCAAGATAGGTAATGTAGATGTGAAGAGTCCAACATAGTTTTATCATGCTAGATATGTGCTACTCAACTTCATGAGACAAAATGGTAAAGATCCTATCAAGAGCTTGCCATGAGTAGAGTTGAAGTATACATCGAACCTTTTTCAAGATCAAGATAAACTGGAATATCTTGATAAAGCCAGATTGGATGGATGGAGGGAACATTGGGTTTATCATGACAAGGATGAGATACTTCTATCTGAGAAGGATCATATAGACTCTCAATTCTACTCATGACGTATGTTTTCTAGGTTTTCATCATAGTACATTCCCAAAGCACTACCGTAGTGGTTTTCACTAGAGGATGATTTCTATTTTTACTATTTTCTTTATTTTTTGATTTTTTTGATTTTTTGAAAGTTTTACCCTCATGTTGAACCACTTGGTGGTATTGATGTAGAGGCCATTGTCATAATGTGCCAATGGTATCCTACTTGAAGAAGCTACTTTTCTAAGATACGAGAACTTGAATGAAACTTTTGAGAACTTTGATATGCCTTATTGGTACCAAAATTAACCTTTTCTAGGTATGCACATCGTGATATAGTACCTTTGGAATCATTATGATGAAGGGTAGCTACCAACACATGATCAATGCGGGAATTGGATATCATTAATGGAGTGTACAGTGTCATGCATGAAGGAATGTGAGATGGATTGGTTGATGGTTTGGAATCTTTGACTCTCCAAACTTGGTGAGATGAGAAATGATGAGTATATATGGCAGTTTTCATGAATTTAGGACCAACTACCTGAGAAGACTGCTTAAATTCATTTCCATTTTTGACTTTTCCCCATAGTTTCTTTGACTAATGGAGTATGATCGAGATCATTTTATTTTATATTCTTTGGTATCCATGTGTATTTTATTTTTCCTTTTTTCTTTATTGCTTCATTCTCTTTGATGATCTTCTTCTTGCTTTGATATGAATCTTTCTTTTCATGTTGGTCCCAATTTGTATATTAGATGATGGGTGGATGATGATTCATGATACGACTAGATGTAGTGTTGACAATATTTTCACCAGAAGGATCCTTTGTGCCCCCTATGTTGATGTTTGCATTAGACAAGATTTCCCACGACGTTTTGAAGGTATTAACAAGACCTAAACCTTTGCCCTGATAATATATCCTCTGATCAATAGCCACTAAATATGACTTGTGAATATATGATATTGCTATGGGTTCCTACTGTTCAAGAATATTAACTATTTTCCAATTCAAAAGATGTTGATGAAGCACAATCACTATACAAGAATCAAGAATCTCAACTGTTGCTTGCTCTTGTGTGGGAATATCAAGAGTGGGAGACTCTTGTTTTGGATGAAGAATGTCTGTATGACCATGAAAAAGAAACATCTCAAGGGTGATATTGGGAATATCTTTGGAGTTTAGAATGGTTTGGAAAATGTCCATCAACTCTTCATAAAATTTTGGAGAAGTGATCTCTTCATCTTGACTTAGGGTAGAGAAACTATCACTTATGGTTTGGAAGGTATTATGCAAATCATGGAAATGTCATGGGTATAGAGGCTCTTGATCTTGACTCGATTCAGAGCAAATTTCATTATCCTCAAGAGCCTCCTCTTGACATGATCATTGGGTGGATGATACATCACCGATAAAAGATTCTTTGAGACATTTTGTAAGATTGGGTGCAATAAGGGATATTTCTTGCTCTTTTGGAACTTCTTCAATATGCCCAATCATGAAGTCATACATGGGAGAGATATCACAATCTGATACATACTGATGCCATTACAATATGAAATATTGCTAGACACTATTGATTGGTTTGGACTTTGTTTTAAAATAGTATCTTGATATGTGTCTGATTCCCCATGTGGTGATGAATTAATAACATGAATGTGTCCCACTGTGGTATCATGGGTATGGTTTACGTTATTTGAGGTTGATTCCTTTCCCGAATCTTTTTCTTTTGTATGATTAGGCATAGTGATTGTGTAAATTTTTTAGATTTTCATTCCCAAATTTTTTATCAACATCAATTTCTCCTTGTTCAATAAGATCTTGTATTAGATGTTTGATTCTAAAACAATTTTGTGTGTTATGACCTTTGTATCAGTGAAATTCACAAAAACAATCCTCTCTATAGCTAGGTGGTTTGACTTGTGGCTCTTGATAGTTTGAGAAATCTGGGAGTGTGATAAGGTTAGACTATATCAAATTCTTCAAAACATCTTCCATGGGCTCCCCTAAGGGAGTGAATTGTCATTTAGGAGTATTGTTTGCTCTTTGTGGTCCTTGTTGAGTGTTTGCAACATTGATTGTTGGTTGATTGTTTGGGAGTTGTGTGTTTGTTTGTTGTGTGTTTTGCTGCATGTTCATAGGTTGGTTGTTGGTTTGTTTGGGAGCACATAGGACCACCTTTGCATCAACAACACCATCACTAATAACATTCTTGTTCTTAGCCCAAAATCGAGGTTTGTCATTGGAGCTAGTAGATGGTCAGTTGTCTTTATATGCTTATGTGTTTCCTTGTGTGATTAGGGCTCTCTTGATTTAAGGGCCCTAAGGATAAGCTCTTCATAGGATGTGACACATTGCATTTTTAATTGAAAGGATAGATCTGTGTCAACATTGGAAATGATGATTCCTATCTATTGATGTTCAAGAATAGGCCATTTTCTTTTGCTAGCTCTTTGCCTCCATCATTGTAGGAAATTTGTAAAGGATTCACCCTTGTTTTGCTTTAGGGTGTACAACTCTTCCAAGCTGACGTCCATGTTGAGGTTGTAGGAGAAATGGTATATGAACCTATCAATTATTTGTTGGAAGGTTTGAATTCCCGGAGGTAATTTTGGGAACCAATCTATCACTGGGCCTCCCAAACTGCATCAGAAAAGGTGCATTAAGTAGGAATCATTGTAAGCAACTTCCTTACATGTTACATGAAACTCTTTGATATGATCCACCAGATTTCCTGACCCCCTATATCTGTCAAATTTTGGGAGTTCAAATTCAGGTGGGAAAGGTATCATTGTGATATTTCTATCAAAGGGGTATGGACACAAGTTCTGTTACACATGTGGTTTCTTTATTTTCCTCATTTGAATGTCTTGGATTTGCTATGTGAGCTGCTTAATTTATGATGAAAAATCATCTTGCAGATTAGGTGGGGGAGTATATGTGTTAAATTGTGGGATGGTACATGGGTTGTGGGTGATATTTTGATATGGGGGTGTTATATGGGGTGTAGGGTGGATTTTGATATTGTGTGTGTAGGGGTGATAGTGGTGGAGGTGTGTAAGCTCCTTGTACATTTGGGTTCACGACATTTTGTTGCATGTTGGCGTATTTTTGGGGATTGTAGTACGAGCCTTGTTGTTGTTGCGCAAGCACTTGTTGTTGTTGGTGTGTGAGAAATGTTTGTTGTTGGGCTTGTTGTTTTTTCACAATCAATGCCAATTGTTGAGCTTGTGTGTTTGTAGGGCTTGAGCTTGAGCTTGTTGTTGTCGCAAAGCTTATTGATAGGCTTGTGTTTGCAACACTTGTTGTTGGAAATTTTTTTGTTTCCAAGCTTGTTTTTGGGCTTGTTGTTGTTGCAAAGGTTGTTATGCTTGCAACATATTATTGTATTGGGTCAAAACATTTTAATTTTGTTGCACATGTGGTGGATTTTGAGGGGCCATGGTGTGAGTGGTTTGTTGGTTGATTTGATTGTGAGGTGGTTGTTGTGTGATGGGATTTTGAGGGTTGTTTTGTGTTATCATTCCTTGTAAAATTATTGATTGGGGTGGATGAATGTAGGCTTGGGGTCCCATTTGATTTTGTATTACTTGGGGGACCAACGGTTGTGATGGAATTCCATTTGGTGTTGTTGTTAGTGTAATTAATATTTAATTACACTTGCATAACTTTACTTAAGGTAATATTTTAATTCCTAGGTTAATCATTGTCATCCTTATCTTGTTGAGCTATCTTGTTGCTCAAGATAAGATTAGGGTTATGCATCTTTGATTTTATAAAGCAAATCATCTCATGTAATTATGAATTCCTGAATAATATTATTTTGCATATCTTCTTGCAAAGCTCTTCCTTTTTCTGATTTTCTCTTCTGTGGAAGGCTTTTCTGGTTTGCAATTCAGATCTTGGTTTCTAACATGGTATCAGAGCCTTGATTTGCAACCCCTTCTCATATTTTTGAGAAAATCATTGCAGAGTAGTTCAGGATTCCTTGAGGGTTTCATACCTTGAGATTGTCTCTCTATTTGGGTGCTCTTGTATGGTTACTTTCAGTGCACGCTGGAGGAAATATGAGCTCATATTCGAGTTCAGGGCTATCGAAAAAGTCAAGATCGACTTTTGTTTTGCCTAAATCTGACATTTTATGCCAGAGTTATGAAGGTTTGAAGATTTTCCAAATCTAGGAGTTGTGAAGCTTTTGGTGCTTTTTCACGCAAATCGGACCTCGCCATCAGATCCAAAGCATTCGAGAGACGAAAATTGACATATAACACGCCTTATTTCGACATCAGGAGCTTCTGTGGAATTTTTTTTGATCCAGAAGCCGTACGGTCTATGTACAACCCCTGTGCACAATTCTAAAAAAAAATTCAGGCTTTAAAGCCTGCGCATTGTTTGTACTGCGCAGGCCACTGGTCACATCAGGCGCGAGGCCCATCTAGCCCACCGACAGCCTCAACTTGCGGACCGGCGGGCCTTCAAAAACCTGGCGACCGACATGCAAAAAGTCTCCCGCACAGGAGTGCAGAATATTCCGCAAATCTTGGGCCCACAATCCGGCGAAAGTCACCAAACCGGCCGCAGGCATACTACAGGGAATATTCCCTCTCTAACAGAATATTCCGGCCATGGTACAGTTTTAGACGACTGTCAATTATTTTCTTGCAGGGGGGCACTTTTTTACCTCAACGGCCTCCAGGCCATCAAATTTTTGCTCGTGAAGTGCTGATGTTAGCATGACGTCAACGTACGACCAACCCTCTTTGCTCCCTCCTAACCCCAGTTTTCCTTCAAAGAGCAATTTTTTTCTTTTTGGCGTAACTTGGGCATACGGTATCGAAATCAGGAAAACGAGATATCGTCGGAAAGCTGGTTCTAAGTACTTTCCAGTGGTGTGGTTTATTTTTTAGTATTTTTCTGTTTAGCTACATTTATTTCTGTTTTAAGTCAGATGTTTATTTATGGCTTCCAAGCTCATAAGTTTTTTCCACGATATCTGATTTTCGTCTTCTTTGCGGTGTTGGAAAGGTATTGAGGAGCTCTTTTTTGTTGTCCATGCACTTTTTTCTGTATCTATCCCAGGTTGATCATTATTCCAGATTTTTCCCGATGGGTGTTTTGGAGATTACTTGGATGTTTTGGCAGTTGGAAAGGTGAAACTTGAATATTTGCACTTCATTTCAGTACCGCATCATCTTATTTTCTATTTATGCACATTTAAAATTCTCTCCTTTTACAATCGTTGGGTTATTGTAATAAATGAACTGAGATAAAGTTCCATCAGGGGGGTTTCTTGCATAATAATCTGATTAGAGTGTGCATGCACTTTGATCTCCATATTCATCTTGATTTGTTGACAGCTCGCATGGGTTATCTGGTTTCTTAGTTTCTTTTGGCCACATCTTGATTTTAGCTTGACACATATCAAATTCACATTGGTTCACACTTTAGATTGGGAGTTTATGGTTATTGATCCACATTGGTTCAGATCCTTCTCAGTTTAAGGGCCATGTTTTCATGGTTAATGTTCCAGAGTATTTATGGTACTTATTCCCATGGAAGAGTTTTAGTCTCAATTTGGCATCGGCATCGAGGTACACAGTTTCTAGATTTTTTCATCATCTCATCTACTGTTGCTTCACAGATTCTAGAGTTGTTCCAGTTTGTGAGTTTTCCAGTGTTTCGTGGCATCGGGTCTACTGTCACATTATTATGATTCCATTTTTGGTGTCTTGTAGACAGAAGTATCTTTCCTTGCTTGTCGGATTGCGGTTCCAGTGTTACTCCACAATGTTCTTCCAGTGCTTCTTTGCAGGAGTCATCTCATTGTAGGGGGGTTTTGTCCCACTGGGTTTTCCTTCTCTACCTCATTATTTCATTTGTACTTGGGTACCTGATCAGGCCTTGTTGCCAAGACCCATTCATTCTTTCTTGCATTCATCTTAGTTTTTAGGTGCATGCTTTTTTAGTCTCCCTAAGTTGCACTTATGGGGGGGTGTTAGTGTAATTAATATTTAATTACACTTGCATAACTTTACTTAGGTAATATTTTAATTCCTAGGTTAATTATTGTCATCCTTATCTTGTTGAGCTATCTTGTTGCTCAAGATAAGATTAGGGTTATGCATCTTTTCTTTTATAAAGAAAATCATCTCATGTAATTATGAATTCCTGAATAATATTATTTTGCATATCTTCTTGCAAAGCTCTTTCTTTTTCTAATTTTCTCTTCTGTGGAAGGCTTTTCTGGTTTGTATTTCAGATCTTGGTTTCTAACAGTTGTGATATCAATGCCATATTTTGACTTTGGGTCAATTGATTGGAAGGGTTCCCTTGATTGTTTTGATGTTGAGGGTTACCTTGTGTTGGATTTGGGACAAAGGTGTTACCTTGGTTAATGGGATTTGTGACATGTGGATTTGATATTTTTTGTGGGTTGGTTGGAGTGGCTTGTGGAACCACTTGTTTTGATGCGTCAATTTGGGGATTTGATGTGGATGGACCTTGTTGCATGGAGTTTTGACCTTGTGTTATGGTATTGAATTTTCCTTATTAACCTACTTGGGGTACTTGGATCATATGACTTTGTGTTACGTTAGGAACACTTTGGGTACTTGTGGTGGTCGAAGAATATGGTTGGACACTAAATGTTGGTGTCCAATTTATGTTTTGTGGAAGGGTGGTGTCTTGTGTACCCAAAAGTGTGTTGCCTCTAAAATTAGGAGTGAGACCAAGGTTGGTTCCAATTCTAGTTGCAAGACTAGAAGTCAATGGTTGAATTGGTACAAGTGATGAAGTTGGTTGAATGATAGATTGAGTAAAACCTTTTACCAAAGGTTGTGTGGTGAAAACTAGAAGAATTGAAGTGACATTTCCTAAGGGTTGATCCCTAATCATGTTGAAATTGAATGTTGAAGGGAGTTTAGCCCCTTATTTTGCTAAATCTAGCATGTGTTGTGTAGGGTTCTTCTTCATCAAAGTGTTAATGATATGGTGCATTTCAAGATCTTGATGTGCTTCTAGGAGTTCCTCTTCAATGAGATCAAGTGAGTTTTTCATGACATCTTCTACTTCATACACCATGTCTAGTGTATTTTGTGGTTGTTGTGATGGGATAGAGTGGCTCATAGGATTAAATTATTGTTGGGTTGTATCACTTGTGGTTGATGTAGTTTTGATTTTCTCCATGTTTTTCTTGTGTTGTGATCTCATTGTTACCATAAATTGTGAATCAACTATGGGAGAGGTGTGTTAAGATTTATATTGTTGGTACTCTCTAGTTGACTCAAATTTTGATAAAAGTGACCCTCTAAGATGTTTTGGACCAATGATGAGAGTGGATGATGAAAGGGGTGAGTGATATGGAGGATGGAATTTCTAAACTTTGGACAACACTTTAGACTTAAAGGTTTGATGTTTTGATGTTTTGGATAAAAGGTGCTAATAAACTTATGAATCTAAAGGTAGACTTGTGACCTTTAGGATAGACTTGTTCAAAAGGATGATTAACTCAACTAAGTGTATGGAAAATGATTCATTTACACACATATAGCTAAGTTAGGGGATTGATTTGATGATAACCTAAGTCTAGAATGTTGATGTGTCCAAAGTTTCAAAGTTATTTGTGAGGTGGGATGTTTAAATGTGTTGAGATGGATGGGAAAATTTATCCTAATGTTTAGAGAGGGACCTTGTTTACAAGACCAAGGTAGTGAAAAAAATGTTTTACCCTAAGAGTGATAAACCTAAGAACCCAATGTTTGTTGGATAGTGGCACTTTGATACAATGTTGGCAATACATTTCCTTTTTGTCACTTTGTTGCTTAAAAGTCAACGTGTTTTTAAAATAAGCCCAATGTGTGGTGTGTTCAATTGATTTAAGCTTTGATTAGTGAGATTGCTTTATTACCACATCAAGATGCCTTAATTTAGTTCAAACTAAAATGTCTATGACTAAGCAACTTTCATTCCACAAAGTCCAATATGTGAAAATCAAGAGGCTAAAGCCATAGTCTCCTATGTTGAATTTGGAATGTGTGAATTGAGATATAAGTCCAAATATTTAGAAGCCTCTAAAGATATTGTTTAAAAAAAAAAATCCTTAGGGACAAACAACAATATAGGGCTTTTCAAATGTATTCACACTAATTTCAAAGGGTTTGAATTTGAAGAACATGTTGATGTTTGTTTGAATTGTTTTGAAGCCAAGTAAAGTTACAAACTAACTCAACAAGAATAAGAAATAACAACCCTAGGGAGTAGGTATGTACTTCTTGATAGGCTAACCTCATCCCATAAGGAATGATGTAATCCATGAAGACAAAGTGGAAAAACAGGCTATGTCAAGGAAATATACCATCTTGACATGCTGAGCAAAAGAGTCCCTTCCCTATTTGATTTAATTCCTCAACCAAAAACTGGATGTGGTAAGTAACTTCTAGGAGTGGTGCACCTCCCATGCACTACTTTAGAGTACATTTCAGGAAACAAGGATAGGTTGCTAAGACAAAGTGTTTAATGACAATTGTGAAAACTGCGATGTATAGATCAAACATAAACCACTTAAGGCTTTAGCCATTCTTTCCCAACTCATTACATTCAAACAAGGATGAGGCATGGTATTCTATTCTTGCCCAGATATAAGCTACTTTCTTTTGATTTCACAAATTTTGTATAGCCTCGCTGTAAAGGTGCTTTTTAGAGTCACTTATATGAGTTCTCCATTGTGGGATGTATCTCATTAGCAGGACCGTATCTAAAAAAGACAAGAAAAATGATATTTCTCTTCACCCAAGATCCCATGAAGTGCAAGGGGAGAGGATACGTAGCAAGTTCTTGTGGTGAAATAATTTTTTTTTGAACTTGGAGTGTTTCTCTTCACCCAAGATTGAATGAAGCTTAAGGGGAGTGGATACACACTAGAAGTTCAC
>VDFB02379711.1:117716264-117782075 GCA_007258455.2 Sequoia sempervirens
GGATTGTGGGCCCAAGATTCGCAGAATATTCTGCACTCCTGTGCGGGATATTTTTTGCATGTCGGTCGCCAGGGTTTTGAAGGCCCGCCGGTCGGCAAGTTGAGGTTGTCAGTGGGCTAGATGGGCTCCGCGCCTGATGTGACCAGTGGCCTGCGCAGTACAAACAATGCGCAGGCTTTAAAGCCTGAATTTTTTTTGAGAATTGTGCACAGGGGCTGTACATAGACCGTACAGCTTCTGGATCAAAAAAAATTCCTCAGAAGCTCCCGATGTCGAAATAAGGTGTGTTATATGTCAATTTTCATCTCTCGAATGCTCTGGATCTAATGGCGAGGTCCGATTTGCGTGAAAAAGCACCAAAAGCTTCACAACTCCTAGATTTGGAAAATCTTCAAACCTTCATAACTCTGGCATAAAATGTCAGATTTAGGCAAAACAAAAGTCGATCATGACTTTGATATCCCCAGACACCGAGATATGACTCATATTTCCTCAGCGTAAGCTAAAAGTAACCATACAAAGAGCACCGAATAGAGACAATCTCGAGGTGTGAAACCCTCAAAGGAATCGAACTACTTTGCGATGATTTTCACAAAATATGAGAAAAGGGTTGCAAATCAAAGGCTCACGTTACCATGTTTCGGCTCAAAGATGCAGAAATGCAAACTAGAAATCAACTTCGAGAAAATGAAAAAACAAGAAACTTTGCAAAGAAGATATACAAAATAATATTATTGAGGGATTCACTTAATTTACGGATGGGTTTTCTTTTTATAAAGCAAGATGCGTAGCCCCAATCTTATCTTGAGCAGCAAGATGGCTCAGCAAGATAAGGATGACAATGATTTGGCCTAGGAATTAAAATATTACCTAAGTAAAGTTATGCAAGTGTAATTAAATATTAATTACACTAACAACAACACCAAATGGAATTCCATCACAACCGTTGGTCCCCCAAGTAATACAAAATCAAATGGGACCCCAAGCCTACATTCATCCACCCCAATCGACAATTTTACAAGGAATGATAACACAAAGCAACCCTCAAAATCCCATCACACAACAACAACCTCACAATCAAATCAACCAACAAACCACTCACACCATGGCCCCTCAAAATCCACCACATGTGCAACAAAATTAAAATGTTTTGACCCAATACAGTAATACGTTGCAAGCATAACAACCTTTGCAACAACAACAAGCCCAAAAAAAAGCTTGGAAACAACAAAATTTCCAACAACAAGTGTTGCAAGCATAAGCCTATCAATAAGCTTTGTGACAGCAACAAGCTCAAGCTCAAGCCCTACAAACACACAAGCTCAACAATTGGCATTGATTGTGCAACAACAACAAGCCCAACAACAAAAATTTCTCACACACCAACAACAACAAGTGCTTGCGCAACAACAACAAGGCTTGTACTACAATCCCCAAAAATACGCCAACATGTAACAAAATGTCATGAACCCAAATGTACAAGGAGCTTACACACCTCCACCACTATCACCCCTACACACACAATATCAAAATCCACCCTACACCCCATATAACACCCCCATATCAAAATATCACCCACAACCCATGTACCATCCCACAATTTAACACATATACTCCCCCACCTAATCTGCAAGATGATTTTTCATCATAAATTAAGCAGCTCACATAGCAAATCCAAGACATTCAAATGAGGAAAATAAAGAAACCACATGTGTAACAGAACTTGTGTCCATACCCCTTTGATAGAAATATCATGATGATACCTTTCCCACCTGAATTTGAACTCCCAAAATTTGACAGATATAGGGGGTCGGGAAATCTGGTGGATCATATCAAAGAGTTTCATGTAACATGTATGGAAGTTGCTTACAATGATTCCTACTTAATGCACCTTTTCTGATGCAGTTTGGGAGGCCTGGTGATAGATTGGTTCTCAAAATTACCTCCGGGAATTCAAACCTTCCAACAAATAATTGATAGGTTCATATACCATTTCTCCTACAACCTCAACATGGACGTCAGCTTGGAAGAGTTGTACACCCTAAAGCAAAACAAGGGTGAATCCTTCACAAATTTCCTACAACGATGGAGGCAAAGAGCTAGCAAAAGCAAATGGCCTATTCTTGAACATCAATAGATAGGAATCATCATTTCCAATGTTGACACAAATCTATCCTTTCAATTAAAAATGCAATGTGTCACATCCTATGAAGAGCTTATCCTTAGGGCCCTTAAATCAAGAGAGCCCTAATCACACAAGGAAACACATAAGCATATAAAGACAACTGACCATCTACTAGCTCCAATGACAAACCCTGATTTTGGGCTAAGAACAAGAATGTTATTAGTGATGGTGTTGTTGATGCAAAGGTGGTCCTATGTGCTCCCAAACAAGCCAACAACCAACCTATGAACATGCAGCAAAACACACAACAAACAAACACACAACTCCCAAACAATCAACCAACAATCAATGTTGCAAACACTCAACAAGGACCACAAAGAACAAACAATACTCCTAAATGACAATTCACTCCCTTAGGGGAGCCCATGGAAGATGTTTTGAAGAATTTGATATAGTCTAACCTTATCACACTCCCAGATTTCTCAAACTATCAAGAGCCACAAGTCAAACCACCTAGCTATAGAGAAGATTGTTTTTGTGAATTTCACTGATACAAAGGTCATAACACACAAAATTGTTTTAGAATCAAACATCTAGAATACAAGATCTTATTGAACAAGGAGAAATTGATGTTGATCAAAAATTTGGGAATGAAAATCTAAAAAAATTACACAATCACTATGCCTAATCATACAAAAGAAAAAGATTCGGGAAAGGAATCAACCTCAAATAACGTAAACCATACCCATGATACCACAGTGGGACACATTCATGTTATTAATTCATCTCCACATGGGGAATCAGACACGTATCAAGATACTATTTTAAAACAAAGTCCAAACCAATCAATAGTGTCTAGCAATATTTCATATTGTAATGGCTTCAGTATGTATCAGATTGTGATATCTCTCCCATGTATGACTTCATGATTGGGCATATTGAAGAAGTTCCAAAAGATCAAGAAATATCCCTTATTGCACCCAATCTTACAAAATGTCTCAAAGAATCTTTTATCGGTGATGTATCATCCACCCAATGATCATGTCAAGAGAAGGCTCTTGAGGATAATGAAATTTGCTCTGAATCAATTCAGGATCAAGAGCCTCTATACCCATGACATTTCCATGATTTTCATAATACCTTCCAAACCATAAGTGATAGTTTCTCTACCCTAAGTCAAGATGAAGAGATCACTTCTCCAAAATTTTATGAAGAGTTGATGGACATTTTCCAAACCATTCTAAACTCCAAAGATATTCCCAATATCACCCTTGAGATGTTTCTTTTTGATGGGCATACAGACATTCTTCATCCAAAACAAGAGTCTCCCACTCTTGATATTCCCACACAAGAGCAAGCAACAGTTGAGATTCTTGATTCTTGTATAGTGATTGTGCTTCATCAACATCTTTTAAATTGGAAAATAGTTAATATTCTTGAACAGTAGGAACCCATAGCAATATCATATATTCACAACAAGTCATATTCAATGGCTATTGATCAAAGGATATATTATCAGGGCAAAGGTTTAGGTCATGTTAATACCTTCAAAACATCGGGGGAAATCTTGTCTAATGCAAACATCAACATAGGGGGCACAAAGGATCCTTCTGGCGAAAATATTGTCAACACTACATCTAGTCGTATCATGAATCATCATCCACCCATCATCTAATATACAAATTGGGACCAACATGAAAAGAAAGATTCATATCAAAGCAAGAAGAAGATCATCAAAGAGAATGAAGCAATAAAGCAAAAAGGAAAAAGAAAATACAAATGGATACCAAAGAATACAAAATAAAATTATCTCGATCATACTCCATTAGTCAAAGAAACTATGGGGAAAAGTCAAAAATGGAAATGAATTTAAGCAGTCTTCTCAAGTAGTTGGTCCTAAATTCATGAAAACTGCCATATATACTCATCATTTCTCATCTCACCAAGTTTGGAGAGTCAAAGATTCCAAACCATCAACCAATCCATCTCACATTCCTTCATGCATGGCACTGTACACTCCATTAATGATATCCAATTCCGGCATTGATCATGTGTTGGTAGCTACCCTTCATCATAAGGATTCCAAAGGTACTATATCACGATGTGCATACCTAGAAAAGGTTAATTTTGGTACCAATAAGGCATATCAGAGTTCTCAAAAGTTTCATTCAAGTTCTCGTATCTTAGAAAAGTAGCTTCTTCAAGTAGGATACCATTGGCACATTATGACAATGGCCTCTACATCAATACCACCAAGTGGTTCAACATGAGGGTAAAACTTTCAAAAAATCAAAAAAATCAAAAAATAAAGAAAATAGTAAAAATAGAAATCATCCTCCAATGAAAACCACTACGGTAGTGCCTTGGGAATGTACTATGATGAAAACCTGGAAAACATACGTCATGAGTAGAATTGAGATTCTATATGATCCTTCTCAGATAGAAGTATCTCATCCTTGTCATGATAAACCCAATGTTCCCTCCATCCATCCAATCTGGCTTTATCAAGATATTCCAGTTTATCTTGATCTTGAAAAAGGTTCGATGTATACTTCAACTCTACTCATGGCAAGCTCTTGATAGGATCTTTACCATTTTGTCTCATGAAGTCGAGTAGCACATATCTAGCATGATAAAACTATTTTGGACTCTTCACATCTACATTACCTATCTTGGTCTATTTGAACATTGAACTATGAAACATTGCTAGACATTGGGGGAAGGTTATTGCACTCTTTTTTTCAAATAACTCTTGATCCATGTCTTATATCTCACAATGTGATATCGACATCATGATCTAGGTATCGTTTATCTCAAAATCATAAAAATCTAAAAACACTTGCAAAATCCAAAAAATCCAAAAAACATTCAAAAAATTGTAAATTAAAAATCTAAAACACCCAAATCACATCAAAATCCCTAAACAAGTCAAAACATCAAAAAAATCAAAAACATACCTTGTTGAACTATGTTGTCTTTGAGCTTAAACGTAGGCAAGGCCATCACTGATGTGCCCCCGAGACACATTAGGTCAATCCTTTAGGAGTACATCATAATAAATTGACAACCCATCAAGTGTTCATATGTCATCAATAAATATTGGTCAAAGTTAGTCGAACTACGTGGTCTCTACGTGTATAATGTAGGCAAGGCTAATCTTTGATGAGCCCCTAAGGCCCTAGGTCAATCCCTCTTAGGTCTTGGTCAAAACTCAGAAAACATAAAAAAAATTGAAAAAATTAAAAAAAAACACAAAAACATTTGAAAAATTGAAAACCCAAAACATTGGAAAATATTCAAAAAACCCTAAACAACCTCACATAACCTGAAAACCTAAACATTCATATATACCCAAAAATATCAAAAACAACCTCAAAACATTTCAAAAATGTCAAAAACATAGAAATATTCCAAAAATTCCAAAACCACCCATCCCATTTTGCTTGCACCTGTAATAAACTTCCATCCATAATAAATCGATAGTCACACCCAGCCTTTGGTATAACACAAACGGAAAACAAATACAACAATCATCAAAAGTAGAACCTTTAAACACAACACAAAAATCAAACCCTTGATCATTATTAGACATGTCAATTGAACCTTATATCAACGATCTTTCAAACAACTCATCAAACCTGACAACATTTGATAATACTTCCTAGGATGCATCCTTCCTACAGTGGGCATTATCATTGGCAATCATTTTGGATACTTATCCTCAAAACACATTACACCTTTTGGCAAGAGATATAAATAACATTGACTATTTTTTTTATCTTGTCTTATGATTTATCTTGTTGACCCATTCAGAAGACCTCACAATAATGTCTATCAAAATGATTTAGAGAGAAAGGAATGGGGCATCGATCATTATCTTTCATTTTTTGTGTGGGGATACATAAATTCATCAAGCTCCCTCTGGGTGGTTTTTGTTTTTTCTAAGTTTTGTCCTGCACCTCACCTATTTGAACATCATCGGGCCCCTTTTTGAAGAACTTCATCCACTGCCACCATGTGCCCGTCCAGCGCTCTCTGCAAAAATTTCTTCCTTCACTCTACCATCAACTTCTGCCATGCTTCCACGTGTCAAATCCTCAGGTGCTTAAGGTTTCTTCCCTTTGTTTTTTAATCATACCTCATTTTTGTGCCATGTAATGTCTATCCACGTTCACTTTTAGGCAGACCCCACAGTCAGCATCGGTAATATGGATGCCTCCATGTGTCTTCCCCGTGCAATTTTTCATCACAAGGAGGAGGAATCAAACCACGGGCCCCAACCTATTGCCACGTGTCTCTTTCACAGGGACTTCATTGAATGCAAGGAGAGAGCAAGCAGCATGCGCCACCAGGCTACTATGTGTCTTAACTGACTTCATGATTTTGTGACAATTGTCTGCATGGGATTTTCATGTTTCTTCATTGGGACCACTGCCATCATTCCCAGGGGATGCATATGGCTTCAAAGCGACTACGTTCCATGGCTCGAATGTTTTCTATTGCAACGGCCGAGGGAAATCATTTCTCTAGGTATCTTCGCTCATGATGATGGAATCTTTTATGTTACTGACCCGCCAGGTGGTGGGATTTTTATCTATATATACTACTTCTTCCTTCTGAAAATGAGTTCGGAAGATATAGAAAAATTAGGGAGAAGACACCGAGCCTTTTTTATTTCTTTTAGCTTATTGTATAAGACTCTCAGAATGTGCCATTGTTCGGCCTTTATGTTTTCTTAGGCTATTTGATAAAACATTATACTGTGCCATTATTGTCTTGAATTGTTTCTTTGCAAAACTTCTATGATTTCAATACAAGTTTGTTGATTTAGACCATGTCTTTTGACTCTTCTTTTTTGTAAATGTGTATGAGAATTATTTTGTCATTGAATAAATTATTCAAGTTTTCATCTTTGATTTATGTTATTCTGGGACATAGTAGATTGCTAAACGGGCCCTTAAATTGCATCCAAAAGATAGATTTATTGTGCCTTACATCTAATTCTTGGCGCATCACCTTAGTTAAACTTTATTTTTTATATCTCCTTCCTTTTCCCATTTCAAAACTCCAATTACAAAAGAAGCTAGCTTCTTAGTTTAGTGCAATTGGTCCCCCCATTAACTGAGTTTCCCATGAAGGTTGTTACCTTGCCAATTTTTAGCATCAATAGTTTCTTTTTTCTAGCACACCCGGTGGGACTGCTTAAATGAATCTAAATATAAAGAGGGTGTATGAGCCATTGGCCTATTACTAGATCCCAAATAGTGAATAACCCTGGTTTGTTAGTGTCGCCACTAGGAATAGTACAAGCCACGACCCAAATAGTGAACATTTCGCTCCCTCCCCTCCTTCCGCTAGCCATGTTTCCAGCCGCTAACAAAAATTATGTGGCATGGGATGCTAGAAGTCCCCTCATAGCACTAGTGGCACCCGTTGTCTAAGCCCCTATCCTAGTCTCTATTTTAAAAGCTATACCTAGATTTAGAAAAGATGGCTCAAGAACACCATCGGAACATCTGCAAGATGTGGCAGATGTGTTTTTGGTGCATGGAATCACTGCCCAAAATGTGGCGCTAAGGTTGCTTACAGCCTCTTTCAAGGGTAAAGTGTTGGATTGGTACCACACCCTACAAGCTAATACCATCACTACCTGGGATCAGCTCAGAGACCCCTTCCATCAAAGATTCTCGAATGATGGAGACAGGTCCTCGCAATATCATTAGCTATCGGTCATAAAACAGTCCCCATATGAAGCCATGACTGACTTCAACACCTAGTTCCATATAACTTGGTAGAGAATTCAGACTATTATCTGCCCACCCGCCGAGTTGGCATTCATGTTCTACTTGAAATTCATCAATGTCAACATCTCGATGATGATCCAGTCTCTCGGCGGAACCACTCTATCGGATGCATACAGCATCACAGTCAAAGCGGAGAACAATCTAATAGACACTAGGAATTTACCACCTCGGCCTATCATGCCTATATTTCCCAAAATATCAATTTCCACCAAAGAGATGTCATCTACCAGTGTGTCTTCTCCTACTCAATCCATGTACATGTATCCAAGCACACCACAAAATGTCGTTTCTACATCTGGATCTTCAAAATATGAAATGAACGACATCAAGGAAATGTTGTGGACCATTGCCAATGAAATAATTGTCATCAAGTGAAACCATTATGTGCCTCCAAAGCCGACCTACCAAAATTATCAAGGCAAAAGGTCTTCTTACCAGTAAAACTAGTTCCAAGGAGGCTCGCGCACAAATCCACAGGTGCAAAAAACTAATCAAATAGTACCTATTCCTTCTCCATTACAAAGCGCTAACCCAAGCTCAAGCAGAGAGTTGATGGCAGGGAAAAATAATTTAGTCGATGACATCAACCCCTGGTACTTCCCCTATGGTGATGCACATATGCCCCAAAACTACCCGTGCCACAATCTACAACAAAAGGGGGCGGAATAGTGTAGCCAAGGCATAGCATTAGACCATGGAGGTTATGTATATGCCTCTTCGCAAATGGAAAATGCAGTGCTCACCGCGCAAATGCAAGGGATGTCCTTGGAGCAAGAAATAGATATTGCTCTTGATCACGCACTCTTCTCATGAATGGAAGAAGAAGAGGTGATGTTTGAAAATAATTCCTCCACATCAAAAACTCTACAAGTGTAGTCCGATTACAACACTCACTCAAAGAGGAGATTCACGGGCGAATCAGTCGCACTGCAACCAGTTAGTCTGTAGCCCAAAAGTGCTTTTGACCAAACACCCATTACCTCCGTAGTGGCATAGTAGTGTCCATCGTGAAGGGAAATTGTTATAACCAAAGCTAAGGAGAAAAATCCTTCAAATCCGGATATCTTAGCTAATCTGGAGCAAAATACATTGCTACAAAAGGCTCTCTAAGAGGATCCAATCATTGAGCCAACGAAGCAATCGCTCAAGGGAAAGGTTGTTGACCCATCACCTCCTGCCAAAGTTCTCACAAATAGCATAAAGGAAGCCTCTATTGAGGATAGAGATAAACTGAAACCTTTTTTCCTAACTCTTATTGTGCGAGATAAATTATTACACAATGTCATGATTGACTCTAGCGCTAGCACCACAGTCATGCCCAAACAAATAGCTAAAGCTTTAGGACATAGCTATGAACCTTTAAAGAGGGGGGTTATGTAGCTTCATGGGAACAAATTCAAAACTGTAGGTGTCATCAAGGACCTTCCCTTGACTTTGTTCTCCTGCCCTAGCATCACAATTCCGCAAGATACTATGATCATAGATGTTCATCCCATGCTTGGCCTCTGGCTATCCCAAGAATTCACTTCAAAGATAGGTGGATATCTTTCTTTGGATTGGTCACACTTGATCCTAAGGACCAAGCACGGAGCTAAAATGAAAATAGTGTCTGAAGCTCTTCATTCGAAACATGTGGCCAATGAACCCATGATCAACTTTGAGGCTGCCTATACCTCTTTTAGCAAAGAGGAAATGTATTGCACCAAGGATGAAAAAGTGACCGGAGACCAGACAGATTCTGAAGAGGTCCTCTTGAGTGAATACATAGACAATGATCCTTTTAGAAACTATCATGATATCGGGTTAGGCACCTATGTCATCTATGATGAAGATCAAGAGATTTTGAAGATCATGAAGGAATTCGAAAATGATCAAGCCTCAGAGCTATGGACCCTGCACTTCGATGGAGCAAGATGTAAAGTTGGCACAGGAGCTGGGATATGTTTGAAATCCCCACACAATGAAAATACACTGAGTTCTTTCCGCTTCCAGTTTGCTTGTTCAAATAATGAAGTTAAATATGAAGGACTAGCGCAAGGTCTAAGCCTTGTGGAGCGGATGGGCATCAAGCAACTAATGGTGTTCGGAGATTCCAAACTAGTAGTCAACCAAGTCCAAGGGGTCTTTGCTGCAAAGAATGTCTGCATGAGATCTTATAGACATAGATTCTAGGACCTAATTGAGGGTTTTGAATCCTTCAACATCCAGATAGTGCCCCGAGAACAAAATGTTGATGCAGACCGAATGGCCACAATCGGATATCAGTTTGACCCTACCTCCGACCTAATCCATAATAAACACTATGTACGAGTGTTGGTCCGACCAGAAATTCCAGATAATGTTCAGAGCTAGAAAGTGTTTGACAACGATGCACACATTTCTTCATTCATCCAACAGTCAAGAGAGTTTGTTGACCAACTCCAACCGAAGATTGTTGAGGCCTACGATAGACAAATCATTCAGCTAAGATCCAACAAGCTTCCAAAAGGACTGGTCACTCTTGAAAACATGTTCGATTGTGATGATGCGAGGAATGATAAGAGGAATTTTGTAGTGGAAAAAAGAGATTATGCAGACCTTTAGGTCAAAGATAGGAGAAAGCTCAAAGTTTAGAAAGATGTCCTGCATTGAATCATAAAGAAAGGCTCATCAACTTTTGTGAGAAGTATGAAGGAGTAGTGTCCTGGTCATATGATGACTAAGGGATATGATCCTGACATCATCCAACATACAATAGAGTTGATGGAAGGAGCCAAACCAGTCTGCCAAAAGCAAAGACCAGTAAATCCAAAGATTGAAGCCTTGATGGCACAAGAGCTGACAAAGCTAATTCAATCTCAGATCATCTTCTCAATCAAACATAGCACATGGGTATCCAGCTTGGTCCCTGTCTAAAAGAAGAATGAAGACATTCGCCTATGTGTCAACTTTCGAGACCTAAACAAAGCATCCCTAAAGGACCACTACCCCCTGCCTTCCATGGAATCTATCTTGCAAACAGTGGCAGGATTTGAAATGTTTTCTCTATTGGATGGTTTATCCACATACAACTAGATCTAAGTCAAAGAAGAGGACTGACACAAAATTGTGTTCACTACCAAATGGGGAACATTCGCATATGCTATAATTCCTTTCAGCCTCTCAAATGCGAGAGTCACTTTCCAGCAGGAAATGGATATCATTTTTAGTGAATTGATTAACAATATTATCCTAATCTATTTAGATGATCTGACTGTGGTCTCAAAATCAAAGGGTGATCACTTTGATCACCTAGAGATGGTTTTCAAAAAATTCTAGGAGTTCGAGGTATCCCTGAACCCAAAAAAAATGTGTCTTCAAAGTACCGCAAGGAAATTATTGGGACATATAGTGGCCAAAGAAGGAGTTGCAATTGATCCTGAACAAGTAAAAGCAATTAGAGAGCTTCCCCTACCGGTCAACAAGAAAGGAGTCCAATCTTTTTTGGGGAAAGTTAACTTTGTAAGAAAATTTATTTCTGATTTTGCAAGAATAATTAGACCAATCACCCTAATGCTGAAAAAGGATCACTTATTCAAATGGACTAAAGAAGCTAAAGAAGCCTTTGAGAAGGTTAAGGATGTTATTTCCTTAGCTCCTGTACTGGTCAATCCAGACTTGTTGAAGGACTTCATAATGCATGTATTTAGCAGCAAGTCAAGCATTGTTATTATCTTAACTCAAAAGGACGATGAAGGAAAGGGAGAACATCCGATAGCATTTCACTCCCAGACCCTAAAGGAATATGAGACAAATTACAACTTCATCAAGAGGCAATCGTTCTCAATTGTTAAGGGACTCAAGAAGTTTTGACATCTAATATCTTGCAACAAGGTGATTGTTTATGTCATGCATTCCAATGTGCACAAATACATCATGGAAGGAGAAATCACCAAAAAAAGGGCCAATTGGATTACCAAGATCCTTGAATATGACATTGAGGTCAAGCCTACAAAGACCATCTGAGGAAGAGGACTATGCAAATATCTTGTGCACGACAAAGAAATGACAGTCGAAGAAGAGCAACCAAAACTAGTTCTGATAAATGAGTCTGAGTTTGAAGGTTGTTGGTTGGAAAAAAAAGTAAGGTTTATGCATACTCAAAAATATCCGTCAGGCCTTCCTTCTCAGAAGAGAAGATTCTACAAATTGCAGAATAGCATTTATGTGCTCATCGAAGGGGTCCTTTTCAAAAGGAACTTCAATGGCGTCCTATTGCGATGTGTCACCATGGAACAAGCGAAGAAGATCCTTGAAACTTTCCATAGTAGTCCCGCAAGTGGACACTTCTCTATGAAGACCACTGCCATCAAAATTATGTGCGTTGGGTACTTCTATCCCATGTTATTCAATGACTCATACTCTTTGGTAAAAGCATGCAAGGAATTCCAATTATTCGCGCCAAGGAGGAAAAACTCTGCAATGTCTCTCAACCCGATAGTGGTTGATGAACCTTTTGCACAATGGGGCCTCTATTTCATTGAGATGATCAATCCCGCCTCCAGTGTCAGACATAAATGGATTCTAACGGCCATAGATTACTTCACCAGGTGGACCGAATCCATGCCCTTGAAGAATGCAACAGAGGCAGAGATTGTGAACTTCTTGGAGGAATTGGTGACGATATTTGGTCCGCCAAAGACCATCATCTCTGACAACACCAAGGATTTCCTAGGCTCTAAGGTATGTCAATTAGCACTCACACATGGCATATTCTTGAAAACATCATCAAATTACTACCTGTAGGGGAACAGCTTGGCTGAGTCGACTAACATAAATTTAGTCTGACTCATCAAAAGAATCAGGTTGGAACACCAAAGAGAATGGCATAAGAACCTTCAGGAAGCACTCCGAGCTGACTGCATAACTCCCAAGAAATTCCTCAAGACTTCATCGTACGAGTTAGTGTATGAGAAAGAAGTGTTATTTCCTATCTCTATGGAGATTCCAGCCTACAACTCCTCAAATCTCTCGAGGTAGAACAAAACGATGCCATGTAGGTTTGGTTGGCCGAGTTGCTGGAAGTGCAGGAAAATAGAGGAAAGGCCCTGATAGCCATGTCCACCTACCAGTAGGTGGTTAAGAGATGGTTCGACAAGAAAGCTTCAAACCAAGGTCTAAAGTGCGGGGACCTAAAAGTTCAATGAAAGGGTTGCAAAGCCAGGCCAACACAAAAATTTTGACAGTCTATGGTAAGGCATTTCAAAATAATTCAGTGCAAACAACACAATGCATTTGAATTAGAGAACATGGAAAAAGAAGCATTGGGTATTCTGGATAACGGGATTCACCTAAATTTATTTAATTAAAGCTTCAGTATTATTCTGCCAATGTAAATATGTAAGTAGTGTAATTATTTTTCTTTTGTGTTTTTGTCATCTGGTCTTTCAATTAATTTCATCTGTGCGAGAAGCAAATATAAATGGAACCCATTCTTGCAAAAGGTAGAGAGAACTAACTTACAACTCATGAAGCAGAGAAAAGTTACACCCATATGCAAAATTGGAATAAACACATATGTGCAAAAAAAGAAAAGAGAACCCACATTGCGAAATCAAAAGGCATAGGAGACAGGAGTTTAATATAAGTTGTATATTCATTATATACGGAAATATATACTTCGTTAATACATTTCAAAATGGCTTTGAGCCCATAATTTTAGAGTATATCTATATATTTTGTTGTTTCTTCATATATATATGCGGTAAGGCCTTTTTTAGGTGTATTTACAAAAATGGATTAACAAAGTGATGATTTCTTAAAACATAAAAAAAAAGTAGTCTCGACCAAGAGCAATAGAAGCATCAACAACAACATCTAGAATTACTTCATCATCAGGAACATCAGCAAGAGCAGCAGTAGTGTCCGCAGGAGCAATGGCGAGTGGTAGAGGGAACACCAGGTTCTTGAAGTCTGTGTACCAGTCAACATCATAGAAGGGTACAACATTGTAGCAGAAAAATAGGAAGTGGCAAGCACGGGTCACCCTTTGATGATGCTCTTCATGTGACTAGATGCAGAATCCACTCAAGAATGGTACCCATAGTACCATTGCATCTTCTTCAATATATTTGTGAAGGTCACTCACTATTGGAAGGCCCAGACTAAATGCAGCATTCGCCACCACCTCGCCTAGGCCTCCAAGGTGATTTTTCCCTTTTTCGGTGATCACGCGAAAAAGTAGGAAGAAAATTTTTCTCGGGGGCTACCGCCCCCGAACCCCCGCCCGGGGCCCAGCCCAGCCCCGGACCCCGACGAGGATGGGGGGCCAGGGTGTACAGTATAGCATGATCAGTCGCCACATACCAACAAGAACCCACTTCATGGCTATGATAGCTAATGAATGCTTATTCTTGGTCATTCTTTTTAGTCGCCTATTCGAGATCTCACCAAGGAATGTTGTCTGGGACTTTTTACAGACTAGCCTAATAGGGGTATTCATGGTAGAAAGCTCTATGCAACTACTTATACTAATCTCTATGCTACCGCCTAAGTCTAGCTCTACACAACTACTAATACCAAATTCTTCCTAACTGCCTATTACCAATTCTTCCCAAATTGCTAAGTGTGATTTTTCTATTGCCTAAATACCTATTTATAGAAATAGCCAGGATATGCAAGGTACTTTGCGTTCCATAAGCATGATGCTAATTGAGTACTAACTCGAAAATCCCACCAGAGCTTGCTCGAATTTCCCACCTAGTTGCATCTGCTAGGTACAGTTTGCTACATTCAAGATTAATAAGAGCTAATTAATTAGCATAAGCTAGTGGTAGTCCTCGATGGTAGTGTACATGACCAAATGTTGAGGTGTAACATTTCAATCATTTTCTAAACTCCAAGATAGAACGCAAATCTTTTCAAGTACTTATTGCATATTTGGGCTTAATCATTCCTTTTAGGATATTAATTGCCAAAGCATGCAAAATCTTAGGCTACCTTCAATCATCGGATCAATTTCCAAGAAAATTGTGTCATAGGACATCATTATCAAATGTCATTATTAATTCTTGTCATTTCAAAATGGCAAGGAACTCATTTTTCACAAGCAAAGAACTGGCGGTACATGCCAAATTTAATGCTAAAAGGAGAGCGTTGTTGGCTACCCCAAAAAAGGAATAACTAAGTATTGCATGCAAGCAGCTAACATTGTGAAAGTTTATTGAGAATGCTACCTAGATAAAGATTGTTGAGCATAGACAAAGTCGAGGCGAATTGTAGAAAATTTAAGCATAGCAAAGATCTACAACAAAAGGAAAATGGTAGAAAGTTCCCAAATAGAGGCGCAAAGAGAGGAAACATAGAGTTTGTTTGATGACATGTGTGCAATACCAGCCTCCTGTGTCTTTGAAGACATCTCTTACACTTCACCTAGGATACCAGAGAAGCCAAAGTGGGTAAACATGCAAGCTTTAGAAAAGAAAAAGACCCACAAAGACTAGAGCCAAATAAAGGAGGTATGGGACAACATTCATGATCCCATCCTCGCAAAGAACCTTAAGACTTTGAGGGAGGCATCCTGTGAAAGGATGAATAAAATCAATAACCCAGATTCTTTGGCTTAGAAGCTATGGTTCGGCAGGCTCCCACAATATATGGTCTCGTTTGTGCACTACTTCCCTGAGCTAGTCGATGAGGCCATTAATCATTTCAACCTGGATACCAACACCATCAAGGGCCAGAAGTTGAAAGTTCATATCTTCCCAGAAGCTATCTCGAACATGTTATGCATCCCTGACCAAAGCTCTAGAGTAGAAATGATAGAGCCATTCAATCCAGCAAAGGGGGAGGAAATATATAGAACCAAAAAATATGCTTTGTATTTTTACAACAAAGAGACCCAAAGGCCCAAGTAAGATCAGAAAAATCCACCACAGATTTCGGTGGCACACAATGCTTTCCCTACAAACCTACAGGAGGAATTTTCAATGATGGCCCTTATTTTTGGCCTGGACACAAAAAAATATGTTCAAGAGTTTCAATTGGGTCCAGGGTTTCAGTTGCGTAGGTAGCATTTTTTTTTCTAGTATGACTTCGTAGAATTCATCGTGGAGGAGATGCTAAGGAAAATAAGGGACTACAAAATGTAGCATACGTTCAAGTTTCCTTCCTTCCTTGCTCACGTGTTTTTGCATCAAAACCTTGACTTCTTCAAAAAACATGTGAGATTGGCGATATTTGATGAAAACGGAAAAAGAAGGCCAGTTTTTGTATGGACTCCTCTCCTCTCCTCTACTTATGATTATTATGCATTTTTGGATTATTTCTTGACTCTGATTCTACAAGATTTGAGTGAAGATGGGGGTCTTTACTGGATCACCATGGACCAAATAGAATACATGCAAAATTTCACTCTGAAATGTGACTAGTTTCTCAGAGAAGATTTCACATTCATCTGGATGTGCGGCTTTAGCGGGGAACCATTCTAGCTTCCAACATGTCTCACAAATCAGGTGTTGGCCCTCAAAATGTTCCAGCATGTATCAATTATTGACTATACTTTTTACAGGGGACCAGCCAAGAAAAGGGGATTTTTCGTCTGCCCGCTAAGCTTTAAATCGGTGGTAATAGCCAAGAAGAAGATGCATAAGTTGTTGGAGGCGAAGCTGGCTCATTTGGGGCTAGTGTGGATTTGTGATAAGTGGCATTACAACCCCAACAATGACATACCAAATGAATATGTCAAGGTAATGCACCGCCCCCGATCATATTAGGAGAAGTGGCAGAGTCCCCTAAAGGATCAGGATGAGCTATTGGTTGACCTAGCTCATATTCCAACTAAGGATAGTAGGCCACCATGGCTTAAGTGCTACTTCCCTTCAGCCAAGTATAATGCAAAGCTTCACATTAGGGCCACTCTTTGCAATGAATTTTCTAGAAAAGAAAACTGGAGCAAGGAAAAAATTAAGGATTTCTAGATCTACCAACAAGAAATCCAATGATTTGATGCCCCTTATCAGAGAGTGGAAATGGATGATAGATTCGATAAATTTTGGAATGAAGCACATACTAATTCTGATGTGAACAATGATGAAGATGTTGATTCAAAGGTTGAATCAAATATCGGGAAGGGAAAGGAGAAAGAAGTAGAAGCACAAATGTCCTCAGCGCAGTCAAAAGAGAGGGCGGCGAAGCAGCCTATCAAGGTCTCTTCAAACATGCAAGTGAACATCTCATGTATAAGGGCCTCGATGACTCACACCTGGACTACAAAAAGAACTAGGACAACCTCACAACAACAGTCAAAAACTGTAGAGGTGGAAGACTCCTTGCCCGTCAAACGACAGCACATAGAAGTAGTTTCTGGAGAGAGTTCACAGGAGCCCATAGTGGGCAGTGAACCGCAATCATCTAGAAAATAGGTAACTTTTGCTCCCTCTTCTCTTACTTCACAATCTTTGGTGTCCCATGTTGTCTCTGTGGTGCCCCTCACTTCAAGTGTTGGCCCTTCTTTTTCCACTTCTGTTGCAATGGTCACAGGAGTTTTCTCATAGTTCTCCCATACAGGACCATTTCTCTCTACTCCACAACAAAACTTTCCACCTTTTGCCTTAGCCCCATCCACATTTATTTTCGCTTCACATTTTTCCTCTACAACTGCCATTGATACCTCTCCTGCTACTACTATATCTAGCCTAGCTCAGTCCGCCCAGCAGATGGAATTTTTCATGACTCCGCTATCGCCACAACACCTAATGAGTCCTCCCGCTGGTTCACAAACCCGGCTTTGGAATATTCCTCCATTTTCCTCGCTTACAGTCAATCTTCTGAAGAAGAAAATATCTGGAACCACTACTCTTTCATTCCCTTTTTCCCTACCTCCCGATGCACCTTTTACAGGTGGGCTAGTTAGGTCACTAGCACAATTTCTGGTGGAGGGAAATAGAACAAAAGAAGCATGGGCTATCAAGATGCAAAAGAAAAAGGCCAAGGATGCTAAAAATCCAACCGATCCAAAAGTGCAGATTGTTTTCAATGAGGCTCAGCAATCACTACATTTCACAACCATGTACCCAATCATCATTAAACCACTGGGGGAAATGCAACCCGATGATTACAACATGTTTTCCCTGGGACTCAATCTAAACATAGCCCAGCTGCAAGACAAAGTTGAGCTCATGGAAGAAACATTGTTGTCACAGTGACCACTGACTTCCTCAAGTCCGATCCCTAGTTGAAGAAAAGGGAAGAGAAGCTAAAACTTGTAAAGGAGAGGATTGAGGTCCTACTGGTGAAGGACAAAGCGAGAGAAGCAGAATTTGCATGCTTATCAGAGAAGTACAGATAGAGCAGGCTAAGCTCTGGGAGGAGCTTGCAAAATTCTAATCTAATTATTCCAACCTGGTTGCCAAGCTGCGGCAGAAAAATGAAGAATTGCAGAGTCGGTTGGCTTGGGTGGAGCAGGAGATGCAACGAAAAGATGAGGAGTTTGAGCATCAGCATGCTCAATTAGAGTAGAAAATGTAGCAGAAGGATGCGTACTTTGAGGATCAAAAGACTTAATTGGAGAATGAGGTCCAGGAGATGAATTCTTCCCTTGAAGAGGAATCAGTGAAAACCAGGCCGAAGAAAAATGGCTCGCCGAATGGAGGAATTTTTCAGAGAAACTTTTTTCTGCAAAAAAAAAGATTGCAAAACTGATACAAAATGTTAGTTCAAGAGATGCAAAGATCAGCTCTTTGAAGATTCTTCCCCAAACCCTTGCTACCCAATCGAACCTCCTTCCAGTGGCTCAGCAATTACACATTTCATTCTGGGAAAAGGTCAAGGCATTCTTCCTAACTCTTCAGTCGACACTCCAATTTATGGTGGAGGTGACAAGCTTAGGTAGGGAAGTCTGTGGACCAATTGAGTAGTTCCTGCAAATCATCACGGAGAAGGTTCCTGAGGTGAAAGACTTGTTGGATAAGCTATACATGGTCTCAGATGAGAAATTAGCAAATGCAGGGATCAAGGATAGGAAGGCCACTACCAAAACAACAAACAAGTTCATCCACTGCCATGCAACCATTCTCCATTCTAGCAAGTGAGCTGCCACACTAGACCGAACCATGAATAGCATGCAGACTAGGTTCTCCCAACTAACCTAGATGGAATTACCCTCCTTGTTTCTTTTCGATGACTCAGTGGCTACTATGGAGAAAATTGCGGCAAAGATAGAAGAGAAGTAGTAGGACACATCCACTTTCCATAGCTTCAATAAACCCCCTACTGCAGTGGATATTGAAGGCGTCACTCATCAGATTGTCTGGCTACTCTTCCAACTTGAGTCTGACTTTGATATATTTGCAACACTGCCTTACAAGGAAATGATCAATCTGAGCAAAGAATAAGAGAATTTGTGTGACATATCGGCACCATCTAAGGCTGACTAGCTACCTCTGCAAGTTACTCTCTCTAAGCTTTTATTGTGTTGCCCAATGAATAGGACTCTGGTTTGCAAGCCAAAAAAAATTTGGGTTCCTCGTTCCATAGGAAAAATGCCCCTGATAGTCGCCAAAGCTTGTGGATACATAAATTCCTTGAGCTCCCTCCAGGTGGTTTTTGTTTCTGCTAAGTACTTGTCCATGCCTCACTTATTTGAACATCACTGGGCCCCTTTTTGAAGAACTTCATCCATTTTGTGACGTTCCTTCCCGATGCTCTCCCCAGAAATTTGTTCCTTCACTCTCCTATTGGCTTCTGCCATGCTTCCACATGTCAACTTCATGGGCGCTTCAAGGTTGCTTCCCTTGGATTTTTAATCAGGCCCTATCCATGTTCCACGTAATGTCTATCCGTATTCACTTTTGGGCATACCCCATAGTCAGCACTGATAGTATGGATGCCTCCATGTGTCTTCCCTGCATATTTTTTCATCACAAGGAGGAATTGAACCACAGGACCTGACCTGTTGCCACATGTCTCTTTTGCTGGAACTTCATCGAATGCAAGGAGAGAGTGAGCCGCCAGGCTGCCGCGTGTCTTAACTAACTGCATGATTTTGTGACACTTGTCTGCATGGGATTTCCATGTTTCTTCACTGGGACCACTGCCATCATTTCCATGGGATGCATCTGGCTTCGGAGTGACTACATTCCATAGCTCGAATCTTTTATGTTGCAATAGCTGAGGGAAATCATTGCTTTGGGTATCTTCATTAATGATGATGGAGTCTTTTATGTTACTGACCCGCCAGGTGGTGGGGTTTTTATCTATATATACTGCTTCTTCCTTCCAAAAATTAGTTTGCAAGATACAAAAAAATTATGGAAAAGGCACCAGGCCTTTTGTATTTCTTTTAGCTTATTGTATAAGACTCTCAAACTGTGCCATTGTTCAGCCTTTCTATTTTCTTAGGCTATTTGATAAAATATTATACTATGCAATTATTGTCTTGAATTGTTTATTTGCGGAACTTCTATGATTTCAATACAAGCTTGTTGATTTAGACCATGTCTTTTGACTCTTCCTTTTAGTAAATTTGTATGAGAATTATTTTATGTCATTGAATAAATTATTCAGGTTTTCATCTTTGATTTTTGTTATTCTGAGACATAGTAGATTGTTGAACAGTCCCTTAAATCACATCCAAAAGATAGATTTATCATTCCTTACATCTAAGTCTTGGCACATCGCCTTAGTTAAACTTTAGTTTGTATATCTCCTTCATTTTCCCATTCCAAAACCCCAATTACAGAAGAATACGACTTCTTTAAAAATTCATAGGTCACTCAGTTTAGCATAATTGGTCCCCCCATTAACTGAGTTTCCCATAAAATTTGTCACCTTGCCAATTTTTGGCATCAACATTGTGCTTGTGGGATGTTCTTTTAAAATAATCTTGGCGAATACTTGCTTTTTTGTGTGTAGGGAGGTCATTTTGAATAGAATATATACTATCGCATATGCTTTGGTCCAAAATGTTCTAAACTACTAAACTACATTCCAACGATGGTTTTGTATGTCAAGGTGTGAGCAAGCATTATCCTATCTATTTGTAGAGGCAAAATCCATCACATTAGATACAATGTAATCCTAGTTATCAATGCCTTGATGCATTGTATCTATGTGTTATATCAAAAAAAAGGAATGGTATGATGAAGTATCCCAATCCCTAAAACAAAAAAATCATCAATCTCATCACCATATCTAATAAAGTTTCAAAGACTCATAGGCTTATTGGAATTCTGAATCAATCTCAAAATCAATGGTTAATCCATTCACCTTATTCTTCTATCTTCTTTCCATGCTAACATGGTATCATGGCATTCAACAAAAAATCATAATGCATCCATCCTGCATCCACAAACCATCGGCATACATACATCCTACATAATCATCAACATATCATGATCATGACATCATCATATGGAAAATACGTAAAAGAGAAATGCATACACCTCATAGCATGTCATAGAAATATACTAAAAAAGAGAATAAACCATCCATCGCATTGCATCCATAACATAAATCATAGATTGCATATCATATGAACATTGCATCATAGATCATACATCACATTATATCATATGCATAAATAAAGAAACACATCCATAACATAAGCATTTGCATCCATCCATAGCATGTGCATCCATACATGAACATAAAGCATGAAATACATGAAACATCATATCAAAATGATAGATCATATCATAATCAAATCAGGTCATCTCATATATGTCTCATCAAAAATGAATGTCATGATACAAAGTCAAAATCAATGTGTTAATATCATCAAAAATAGATATACAAGAGGCTATCAAAAATCAGTCGATGAATGTATATACATGTAATAATCAGGGTTGTACATCCAAAAAATTCTACAAAAGTGTGAGGTTATCCTCAGCTCTGGCGATCGTCGTGTTGAGACAGGTCCTATCACTAGCTCCCCAAGGACTACCCAACTGAGGGAACTCTTGAACCACTCAGCTCGGCCCCACTCCTCTTTGCAAAGTTTGGTTGTTGTTGTGGTCTGTGCACCGCCCTATTGTATAAAGTGCAGTAATAAGAGGAATTTTCTATTGCATCTCCATACATCTATGTTGGGACCTATCCTTGTGTGTGTGTAGTAGTAGCCTATAGGTGCTACCTCTGCCCAATCTCCTGAGCAAGCTAGATTGTGAGATGGTAGACCTACTATCAATCCTGGTCCCGCTCACCAATCACCCTCTATACCTTTGTGTGGGCTCTATCCTGCTCCCCTGTCAACTACTGGTCCTACTAATGAGGATGGTCCCTCTTTGCAATAATTGCTAAAATTTGTGCATCTCGAGGGTCTATACCTTGTGCATGTTGTTGATGCTACTACCATGGTGGGGATGGTGGTCTTAGTGGTTTCCCTAATGACACATGCCTCGGCACCTGTCCATCATGTGGTTTCTACTGGTGCCCATCTTTAAGAACCTGTCCATTATGTCCATCTCTAAGAGGCTGTTGAGGAAGCTATTGGTTCCCTTTCCCATTTCCTCTATGTTTTCCCTGTCCCCTACCCATGTCGAGTACTTCTACAACTGTGGTATCTATCAAGCGAACTAGCACAAATTGTAATGACCATGTGCCATATGTAGCTATGGTACTAGCATTGTATGATCCTCTGGAATATACCCATGGCTGGGCCATAAGCTCTCTAAAATCATCAACTACCACCTAGGGTGGAATTTGCAGACCCCACTCACCCTCTCTAGTGGTATGTGCGAACACGACTCTATACTCATTTGGGACAACATCCTGGATCTCATCGAACTGATGGGCAACGTGATCTGGAAGATACCGCTTGATCATGGTGTATGTACGACCCTACATATATCTCATCTATCTCACAAAAAAATAATTGATGATGATCATCAAACCATGGTGATACCTATAACCATGGCCTCTAGCAAAAAACTGTCATGTCTTCAATTACCTATCTCCAGTATGGGATGCATGCTGGCCCTATATAGTGCAATGTGATCATCGCCCTATACTAGTATATAATAGGGTCATCCATGTCAAATTCTTCCAAAGCGATGATTAGTTTGAGCACTACAATGTGCTCCCATGCCCAGATGTGTAACAGTGTAACTCCAACCCCAATGCTTTGCCCCTACATGTAGACATCTTGATACATATCATGATATAGGGGTGCAAGTAGCATGGGTCCCCAAGCAAATCAGGTCATGTCTGCTATCATCAGTGACTATGCCAGGAACCAACCAATGTTGAAGCCTCTACCCCATTGGTCTAGCACAAGCACCTTGCAAATCAAAGATCCAACGAACAAGGTCAAGTCTAGGGCCTGTCCTCTATAATCCTCCATGTCAATCTATGTAGTCTCTATCCACAAGGTGTCAACACCAAGAACGTCATAGCAAGCAAGATTCCCAGTTTCCACATCATAGATCGCGTACTCATCATGAATTAACACCCACAAGATTCACCAAACATCCTCTAGTGTAACAGTCACCTCCCCAGTAGGTGGGTGGAAGGATGAGGTCTTGTTGTGCCACCTCTCAATCAATATTTTCATCATCACAAGTTGAGTCCTAAACTCAGGCATCCCTACCATAAACCCTAGCCCAATTACCCCAAGAAACATCCTCGCATGGTTGGTTAGATCCTAAACACAGGACAACATGCTAGTTTTGTGCTCCCTAAAATGAAGTGGCTAAATGATTTCCTACACAATTGAAGTGCACCACATCAAAATTGCCAAAAAAACTTATAAATTTCATATTTTTAACCCTAAAATTCAAAAGCGCCTCTACTTTCAAAAGCATGGTGCTATTTTTTGAGCGACACTATACCAAAATTTCAAAAGTGACGCCATTTTTAAAAGTGTGTCAGCTTTTCAATAGTGACATTGAACCTAAATATCAAAAGTGGTGCTAATTCAAAAGTACGGCATTATTTCAATAGTGCCGCTAAACCCTAAAATTGATTGACTCCCTATGCAACAGCGCGTTGGCTTTTCAAAATGACGCTAAATAGGTACCTAAGCAAAAGTGACGCTATATGCAATAGCGTCACTTCTCCGTCAAAAATGGCATCGACCGATTCAAAAGCGACATTGTACATCTATGCCTTTGTTTGACCACTTTGACCTAGCATTAATGACCTAAAAACTCAAAAAATGAGAAATTTTTTTATTTGTGTACTGGTGGTCTTGCATCTATTGTGCATTGGTACTCTCGTACCCTATCCACAAGGTGTTGTGGGAGCTCACAAGCTGCCATTTTGCCAAGGTTTTAGAGCTAAAATCATAGAATCTCTTTAAATCTATGAGTACAAATGACCTAAAAGTGGCCCTTCAACATATATTTATGACTAAAAATTAGGGTTTTTGACCTAATTTGAGGGGGAGAATGGAATTATAATCCTATTTCATCAATCTTTGAGTTATGGGGCATATTTTGAGATGTTTTTCACATTTCTAAGCTTTTTTTGTATCTTAAAACCTATTTCTTCACCTACATCAATGTTAAACCTTTGTCACGATATCGACCTAAAAATTCAATTTTTTTCCTAATCTCTCAAGTGGGTAGGGTACCAACTTAATTCATTCCACTAGGGCAACAGTGGGGCATCCGAAAAATCAGTAATTTTTAATTTTTTTATCTGAGCAGCAGTATTAATCTAAAAATCATCAATCTTTGAACCAATGTAACAGGTACCTCACTTCAAAGAGAGAAAAAATGCAGATACTTAAAATTTTCTTGACTGATATTGCACACTTGAATCTGATTAATAACACCATTTTGTCCTAAATTCACCTACTTTTTGACTATTTAATTGAATGATCCTAGTTGTTTAATTAAATGCATCAATTTCTTCTAATAATCAAATGATCATTATTATTTGGTTGATTCATCCCCTGTCACACTAATTGTCATCTTATTTAATTAGGTAATGTGAATTATTTGATTAAATTTCTTATATCCTCTCATTTAATTAAATAATCGTAATTATTCAATTAAATGTCATTTGACCCTCTTTCATTAAATAAATTAATTATTTAATGAGCATCCTAATTTCACTCAACTCGCACAATTCAAAAAAAAATTAACTATCTATTTTGCTAATTTCCATCACCCTCCCACTTGCAAGGGAATATTACTCCATTTGAACACAAAAATGGAATATTCCTTTGTAACAACTTCCTATTTTTTTAGGAAGTGTGCTTCTTTGAATCAATGAGATCCATTGATTAAATCCTTGATCCATTTCAACTTCCATTCTCATCCATTGATGAGAATCCTTGATCTGTGTCTTCACCTCTCATGGTTTCTCATCCCTTGATTGATCAAATCAATCCTAGCCATTGATTCTCTATTTTCTCCTATAAATACACCTCATTTCTATGAGAAATGGATCCAAAATCATTTGAGAAAAGTTAATTTGTTGAAATGCATCCACACTTTCATCCATTAGTATTCATTTGAGCATTTTTCATCCATTTTGGTTCAAATCTCCATTATCATTCATCAATCTATCAAACCAAGCTTGTTTCAATCTAAGGGATTGGGAAAGGGCTAACATTCCACATCAATGCAGCACCAATCCCCCAATAGGATGAGGTTTGAGGCATTTAACTAGGTTCCTTTATGCATTTCTTCATTGTTTGTGTTTAATGGCTTCTTTGTTTTATGCTTTCAAGAATTTCATTGGGATTATAGCTTAACTAGTTAAGCATTAATTAGAATCTATTGGATCTAGTGTATGTAGCTTATGTTATGATTATAGTCACAGTAATTGTACTTGAATATCAAATAATTTTGAGAACAACGAAGAAGATTGCTTGTAGTATGCTTGCAATATCATGTTGTGTATATTCATGTTGATTGAAGGAATCTAGAAGTATAATTTGGAATGTTTGAGGTCAGTTTCCTAGGTACAGATATTTTTCTGGCAACATGTTCATGATTTGTATTTCTTCTTGGATGTGATTTTTGATATTTAGTTTGAAAGGAGAGTATGTCTACACTTGTTCTATCTTATTCCAGGGTTTCCAAAATTTATGTTTAGCAAGAAAAAAGATTGAAGTGATAGAAGGGTCACTATGCTAGTCAATTAACCAGTGGTTGTTTCGAAACTATACAGTTGTGACTTGTAATGTGTGACCTCCGAAGGTAGCATGGGATAGTGAAATAGGCCCTATTTCCTAAAGGAATCACATGATATCAAGTTATTTTGGCAATAACAAATTTGATTTAGGACCTACCCATTACACGTTTTATGTAAATTTGAATTTAGGTCCACCTTAGCTGACCTAGCTATTTACGGATGGTGTTAAGGGACTCCTAGTCGACACAAAATAATGTTAATGTTATGAGATGTATATAATCATCATAGTTTTAGATCTCACTTGATATGATGAGTGTGAGTGTGTGAGTGTATTGTGCCAAAAAAGAGTAATTCAATGGGAGTTGCATCTCAATCATTGTGCACCATCATTAGAAGATCATAGGCTATGTGAGAGAGTTTCTGAATGAAAGGTCAGATCTTGTGTAAGCTATGTAATCAGCATTCAATATCTGCAAGCTTTATCTTTGTAATCTAGTAGGACCAGTGTCTTACATGTTGAGTTGGTGTTAAGATCTTTGTATTGGGGATTGGTGTCTCCAGTAGGTTGGTGCCTACAAATACAATATGGGATTGGTATATCTAGTAGGTTGGTTCCTACTTTAGGATTATAGCATTCATTATTTTTGTGAGGATGGATTTGGATCTTAGCTCTAAGAAACTTTTCTCACCGTGGTTTTTCCCATTTTGGGTTTCCACGTATATTTGGTGTTCATTGTGTGAATGTGTGTATCTATGTTTCTTGATTGAAAATAGCTAGTTTGATTCATGTTTGATGATTCATGCTTTAGAATACATGCTGAATTAAAGATTTTTAAATATATTTGATATACTAATTCACCCCCACCTCTCAGTAAATTGTATGCCCTTCACAAAAAACCTCATAGACTAGCATCATTAGGTGCAAGAAATTTTAAAAGGGGTGGAGGATAAATTCTCCCTCTTCCCATTATTTTATTTTCCTAATTCTAACCATTTCCAGTTTTTCTACAACACAACATTTTTTATCAATATGGATTATAAACCTACTACTATACCTGTAGACACTTAAATAAACCTGATTGATATTATGCATTTTATTTTGATTAAATAACATCATTTCCTCCTAAATCGCTTTGGACTAACCAAATAATTAAATAATCATCATTATTTAGTTAAATTCATCAATTTCTACTACTGATCAAATAATTGAATTTATTAGATTAATTCATCTTTCTTTTGACTAATGTCCATCATATTTAATTAAATCAAATAATTTAATTAAATTCCCCTAAATTCCTCTCATTTGATTAAATAAATCAAATAAAATGTCACAATCCTCTAATCCATCCAAGTTAATCAATTCTGAATTAATTAACCTTAAGCCACTTTCTAATCATCATTAAAAAATCCTCCAGCTTTTAACTCTTCAAGAGTTAAATCAACCCATGGTCAACTAACCAAGTTGCACATGAAATTCATTTATTTCAATTATCTAATTACCCTATTTATCCTCACAATGGCATATTCCAAGGAATATTCCTCTCAACCACCTCCTCATTCAATTTCCCTCCAAAGGTTTTAAATAACCTCTTACACATTCATAAATACCTCTTACATCCTCATTTATTCTTCTTATATCATTTCAAATCCTCAACCACATTCATTTACTTCTTCTTACATCCTTTCAAATCATCAACCATATGCATTAATCTATCTTACATCTCCTTTACTCAACACATTCCCCAAAATGTGCTACACCCTCATCTAATAGAATTGTGACAAATGTCACATTCCTATTGGCTCCCCTTTTATCCCACATTCACCAATTTCTCTCATTCTTCAACCCTTGAGTCCTATAAGTAGAGGTTTCCTCTACACAATATGGATCCACAACTTGAAGCATTCTCACTATAGGCATTTTTACTCATAGCATTCACCATTTTCATCACATTTAGAGCTTGTTTCACCATTTTAGGTACTTTGAATCATCTACAATCATTGGAGCTTATCAAAGGGATTGGGAATGGGCTTATTTCCACATCAAAGGAGCACCAATCCCCCTATGGGATGAAGGTTTAGCTATTTTAAGTTGATTGCATGTTATCTTTGGTCTATTATGCTCTTATTTTCATATTTTTCATCTTCATTTAGCTAACAATCACATAGAGAATGTTAGATTTGTGCTTCTAACATGATTAAATAGTGTTTATTGGTCTTGTGTTAGAAAATTGTAGGTTTGGTGTTCTCACTTTGTCGTTAGAAGGAGGGCTAACCTTTTTATTTTAACAATTTGGTTTGAAAATACCATTTTTTGCAGCTACAGGAGGGTGACGCCACTTCTGCTTCATTCAGCATTGCTTTTGCACACATCACCCCCTTTGCTTGCACACAGACGCTTCCTTTTTTTCCAGCGTCAAATCTATCACATCGCATCACCTTTGAATGTTGTTGTCACATCACCTTTGCAGGAGCACCGCCTTTGTCTTCTCAGCTTTTTTGGTCTCTTTCTAGTTTCTGACAAACGATCACTTTTGCTATTGCATTGCATTTTTGCTCTTTGTCTGCTATAGAGCACCACCTTTGCATTTCACCAAAGCATTGCTTTTGCTTTCAGTGCCACCTTTGTCAGTTGGAGAGCGTCGCCTTTGTTGCCTAGCATCGCCTTTGCAGGAAGAGGAAGAAAATTGAGTTGCAAAACTAAAAGCATTTTTTAATGCTCATTGTAATAGCTTAGGCTTTCCAATTCTATTTTTCATTTTCTATTTTAGGACCAACTAGAATTACTTTGGGCTTAAAATTAACAATCAACCCAAGCTTTTTCAAAGTTGGACTAAAATTGAACATTAGGAACTTACTAGACATTGCTTTGTGGGCTAAAATTGAACAAGACAAATTCACACTTAGCTTTTGGTGCTTAAAACGAACTCACTTTTACTTTGGGGATAAAAAAGAACTTGTGTCTTCTTTTTTTTGTGGTTTGTGCAATCCTTGTCACTTGAATTTGTATGCACTTCTCTCGCACCACTCGGCGATCTTGAGAATCAAAATCATTCCATTGACATTGGTTATCTAAAATCCCCCACACATTTCAATTTGGATCTAAAATTGAACCCCAATGCTAGTGTGATGAAAATACATTGTGTGTGTTCCCTCCTTTCACTTTACGTGAACTGGGAAGTCAAACTACAAATGTACTCCCTTGATTGTGTTCACCTTTAGAGGGGCCTTCCTAAAAGACACATCCGAAAGGAGAACTCGAAGGCGACTCCAACTGGTTTTTCACTCGAGCTGATATATAAATGGATAAGAGTAAACTGTCAAGTCTTCATGGTATGTAGGCCTTAGTTGTACAGTGTCATTCAGAATAGGTTACTACCATAAAACATATAAGATCCCCTAGTAGGATTGATTGAATCCTTTAGTGGCTTGTTGGGTGCTTGCAAGGTGCCATGTCCTCAAGTATTCGAACTAAGAACCAACTAGTTTAGTGACCAAAATCCTTTATGCTTTCTGGTGCAACAACGGTCATTTTGAAGCTGCCCCACATTTGTACTATTCAAAGTAGAAACAAAAAAAATCCTTAGGATCTCGGATCTTCAGGATTTTGAGATTTGGTGGTCCTAAGAAGTGTGTGTTGTGGAGGGGAGCCAGTGTTGCCAAATCTCTAATTGTTTGCTTTGTCTTAGTGTTTGGAGAAATCCAAGTGGAGACTCAACAAGTAGTATGTTTGAAGCCTAGGATTGTACAATTTGTGAGTCAACTGAATCCATTGCTTGGATCTCAAACATTGGAAACAAACATTAAAAAAGTCATCAAAATTCCAAACCCTTTGGAAAAAGAAAATATCTTTGAAGGGTCCAATTATTACTTCTTGTCCCTAAGGATTTTATCCTTATAGGCTTATAAATATTTGGGCTCATATCTCAATTTTCTCTCTTCAAAGTCAACCTAGGAAAACTATGGCCTTGGCTCTTTGATTTTCACATAATGGACCTTGTGGAATGAAAAGGAGCTAAGACATAGACATTTAGTTTGGAATTTAAACAAGATGTGTTGATGTGGTAAAAATAACCCATTTAATCAAGATAAAAGACAATTGAACCCCACATGTGTTTGTTCTCATGATTTCCCACAAAATCAAGATTCCAAAACAAAATTCTTTATGCCATAATTTCAAAGTTTAGGAGTCATACTCAAAAGGCTATAAGAAGATACAATAGAAAGTGCAACCAAAGATAATACCTCAATATAAGCAAGAAGGTAACAAGGTTTTATAGACTTATTCCGCTCAAAAATCAAGATATGTATGCTCAATATGAACCCTATGGTTTTTGAAAACACTTTAGAGGCATAGCATGTTCTTCAACACCTTGGTATTGTAAACAAAGTCTTTCTAGGTTCATCTAGGATCAAACCAACACTTCCATTTGTCACAAAATTCATCAAAACCCATCTCACAAACAACTTTTAGAACTTTGGAAAAATAATCTATACTAGACTTTTGGTAAATCCTTAAATCAAAATAAAAATCATCTTGTTTGTCTAGGTGTGTGGGATTCAATCCTTTCTCACACATTTAGTTAAATTAGCACCCCTTTTGGACAATTTGAGCCCAAGATCACATCTAACATCTTGGGATCTACAATTCCATTATCCAAATCAAACCGAATCCAAAATCAAAATCAAAAAATCATAAGGTCTAGTATTCCTCCAAAGTTCTTAAAAGTTCAAACATCCATATCATTCACCCCTCATCATTCACATCATCATCATCTTGATCCTTAAATCTCCTAGATTTTCTTTTTGTACCTAAAGTTTAGATCAACCCAAGGAGTTAGAGGTTTTACCTCCCATATGCCTAAAAGTTTATCCAAATTTTATGGTCCAAACAAGATCGCAACACAAGAAGATCATGGAGAAAAACAAAGAAACATCAACCTCAAATGATTTAATTCAAACAGCATCAGAGTTCAACCCTAGGGAATCTATCAACCCTCCACTTAATCCCCCTCAACTATCACAAGATCCTCAATAGGGAGGTTTCCAAGTGGAGGATGCCACCAACAACTTCCAAGGGATGTCCCAAGATGAAATACTAGAACTAGTTCAAAATCCAAAAATGCACAAGCTTGTCAACATAGTCATGAGGCTCAATCCCACACAATACATGTTGACATTGGCAAAATAAGGGGCTAAACTCCCTTTTGATTTCGATGTGAGCACTATTGTTGAACAAAATTTTGGGAACATGTTACAAACATCATTCACACCTTCATTTCCAAGCATCATCCAACCCATCATTCAACCATCATCACCACATGCCCCAATTCAACCAATGATCACAAGGGGAAGTTCATTACTCCAATCCCTTCAAGGACATCCACTTGTCAACAACCAAAATTTGAAGGCTAACACAATCTTGGGTATGCCTAGCACTGTCCCACAAGACCCTAAACATCCATATGTGCCACTCATTTTCCATGATACAAACAACCCCTCCACCTTTCCACAACACCGACATACCCTCTTGATAGAAAAAGCTCTCTCCCCACTATATCACAAGGAAAAATGGATTTATTTGGAAAAGTGAGTACTTTTGATGCTTCATCCTCACTTCCACAAGGGAACATGTCACAAATCTTCCCACCATTCCCTACCTTGACATCATCATCCACACCAATTCAAGGTATAGGGAAACTCCCTTCATCAAACACATCAATCCAAAACCAACCGAATCAAATCAATCTCCCAAGCACAAATCAAATCAACACACCTATCATACCAAATCCTCCAAGCATGCCACTAATATTGTAACACCAAGTGGCACCAATCCAAATCTCTCAACCAATTGTTACCTGATTTTCACCTGTGAGCTCAATCAGGCATGGAAATCTATGTTTCAGGTGTTCATGAAGGCCAAATGGAGACATTGTTTTGCAATATTAAATCATACATCTGATGCTATTTCACAAGGAGGTCTATTGGAAAGTATGCCTTAGTCGATTCTGGCATAAAACTCCTTAAGGAAGAAATTCAGTGAGATGCTCTAGTTGTCTTGTCGAATGGTTGTTGTGTTATATTCATTTGAAATCCCTGGGCACCCAAATATTTCGGTCGCCATGAGTTTTTATATATCTCTCCGCCGAGGAGAAGTTTGGCTGAATGGTGGAAGTCTCAGCGAAAAGATTTGCTTCAGGGAGATGTCTCTCCGACTGATGGAAGTCTCGCCGAAACGGCCGGCGTCGGGGAGAAGTTTGGCCGGCTCGTTGGAGTCTCACCGAAAGAGTACGAGCTCGGGGAAAATTCTTCCAGACCGACGGGGTCTCGCCGAAGGGGATTTCCTTCAGCATAACATCTTGCTGAAAGGGTGAGGTCTCGCCGAAGTAGGAGGAGTTTGGCATAACGTCTCGCCGACCAAGCGAAGTCTTGCCGAAAAGAGGTTTCATCGGGGAGATGTCTTGCCGACCTAGGGATGTCTCGCCGAAGGTTTGTGGCTTCAGTATGATGTCTCACCGACTGGGGGGAGTCTCGCTGAAACGGAATGGTCTCAGGGAAAGGGTTAGCATCGTCATGATGTCTTGCCGACCCGATGAGGTCTCGCCAAAGGATTGTGCCTTCGGCATAGTGTTTTGAGCTCGTAGTAATGTCTTGCCGAATGCGGATGTCTCACCGACGGAAGAGCATAGCGGTATAACTATTGGAGGATCGGTATGATGTCTTGCCAACCTACGGTGGTCTTGCCGAAGGGGTATATGGATATCGGTAAGACTCCTGGCTGAGGGGTTTTCGTTCGCTATTATGTCTTTCTGATTTGTGATGTCTCGCTAATGGTTTTAACTCTTTAGTGTAACCAATAGGAGCTCGCTGAGACCTTGTTCCAACTTGTTTGTCTTTCTGATGGGTGTGTTCATGCAAAGCATCGCCGAGACTCTTTCCCATGGTCTGGTTGGAATGTTATCTATTGTCAGATGCTTTTGGCAAGACCTCTTGCCGAAAGCAATATATATTGTCGATAGTTTGGGCGATGACAAAGGGGATATCGATATGACTCTTGCAACTCGCTATGAGGTCTTGCCGACAATGGTAAGTTATGTTGATAACTGTTGTGGAGCATTGTGGCATCGAGGAGACACGGCTAGTGTCTCACCGACATGCGATTCTGTAGGAGTAGCCTTTGACCGCCTGGAAAGCCTAAGTGGCATGTGTTCAGCCAATCAGAGAAAGCTGAGGGTGAACCATTGACTATTTGACTGTTGTGACCGCCCCTATGGAAGATCAACGGAATACGAGCGGTATGGATCTGCTTTGTGATCAAAGGATAATGGATCGGTTTGGTGTCCAGTGGTGTCATCTGTGAAGAGATCTAACAAGGGAGGTCAGATGTTGCTTCTCAAAGACAATCAACTTGCAGAAAGATCTTGAGCAGGAAAAAGGTAGAAAGGAGGAGACTGCAAGGACAGCTAGGATGTCGACTAGCAAGAGTGGATCGACATGATAACACATAAACATTCAAAGCAGCTCTAACGAGTTTCAAGGGCAGAAACGAGGGCTGCAAGTTAATGCGATTGTTGCAAAAGATTTGAAGGCCACTCTTGAGGGTGATCTTTTCACCGACATGGACAGAGGGATGCACATTGAATGAAGCATTAACTGTATTCCAAAAGATCTGAGGGTCAACATGTTCAGCAACCAATTCATTTTTGTAAGCCCTAGGGCAGGAGCCGACACTTTTTGTATATATGGCATTTTGGCCTCTTTGTAAAGGGGTTCGAATTATGCATTATGAAGAGTTAGTGATTTTTCTCAAATCCTTTCTCAGCTGATGTATGCTTTGTAACTCATTTGGAATTCAGAATATAAAATATAGAGATTACCTTGGAAACTAGTGTTAGTGTTCATATTATTTTCATTTTTCTTTCAGATTATGTAAGTTTTGAACTGTGCTTTCTAAATCTGCATTTGAACTTTAAAGTTGTGAAATTCATCTTTCTTTCTTAAAATGTATATGCAAATTAAGCTTTTTCATGAATTATGCATAAGTTCACAAAATTATGTAGAGTAAATGAAATAACTATCATTAGTTTTCCATGGGGTATGTTCATCTATTTTATTTAATGATTCTTGTCAGCTCGGTGTATCACCATAGGATTTAGTTTTCATTTTTATGTACTCCTCCCTTTTCCTTACAAAGATTAGTAGTTAGGTGATAACACAAAGGAATCCGGCCTTCTCCGGAGGTTCTTTTCCATTTTTAGGTGACCCACAACCTGGAAAAGTCCCCATGTTTCTCTGAAGTATCAAGTTTTGCAACTTGATAAGGGTACAATTTCAGTAGGCAAAAGTTTCTGGCATGCCTGGTGGGACCAGTTCCACATTATATTGTTGGTTTGGTATGCAACCAGAAAGTTTCAGACTTTACCAAAGACATTTTTGCATACTTGGTGACTCCACTAGGGAGAAAGAACTTCAAAATCAGTGATTTTATAGCTTATGAAAAGAGTTTACACAAGGAGCAACTTAGTTCCTTTTGAATATTTACAGCTTGCCCCACCAAGGAGAAAAGGCAGGGTAACATAAAGGACAGGGACAACATTTATCTATTCTAGAATAACTAAATCTACTCCTCCATCTGTGAGATCTCATATTGTTGTCCCTTTTTTGTTTCACCTAGAGTGCAAGTAAACCCACCTCAGCCACCTCTAATGGTTGCTCCCAGAAATCAGCCTTTTGTGCTATTTAATGGAGGTAGTCCATTAAATTTGGCACAGCACAATGACATTCCAATGGCAGCTTTGAAAAGCTTTCTAATTTTAACTGGGGAAGATCAGACTACCCCTATTGAAAATATACGAGATGTTGCTTCCTTATGTGGTGTGCACCATATCACACAAGAAGATGTAGCTGTAAGACTACTTGCAGCATCATTCAAAGGAAGAGCATTACAGTGGTTCAGGAGCCTTGGAGTAGGTTCAATTGCCACCTGGGATGAGTTGGGTGACAAATCACAAAGGCAGTTTCAGGACAGGTCTGATAATTTATCTTTATTGGAGCAATTAACTACAATTAAGAGGGATCCTCAGGAGAAAATGAATAATTTCAATTTCAAATTTCAAAGAACCTGGGATAGAATCCCTGCAACAATGAGACCACCTCCAGAATTTGCATTTTTGTACTTTTTGAAGGCCCTTAATAGCGATATAGCTGTTATGATACAATCAATGGGGGGTATTTCCCTACTAGATGCATTTGAAGTAGCAATCAAAGCTAAAAACATCCTAATACAAGCTGGTAAACTTGCTCCTAGGCCACCAATGCCTATATTTCTAGATATTCATTCGAATATCCCTTTGCAGATACCACCTTTTGCACCTTTTCCACCTGTTCTAGTTGCTGTAACACAAGAAACTGTTGTTTCAAGATCTTCAAATGAGTTATAGGAGATCAAAATTTTATTACAGACTTTTGGTAATAAGCTTGTGAGCTTAAAAAAGCAGCAATCATATAACATGCCTTATCAATAGCAGAATTCAGGTCAGCAACAGCAATATCAAGGCAATAGATAGGCTTATCAAGACAACTACCAGGGCCCAAGACAAAGTGTAAATCCTAGACCTTTTCAGGCTTATGCTCCAGCACCTGTTAGTGCAGTTAAGGATCTTGTCCCTATTCAAAACAACTTAGCAGCAAATTATGAGTGGTGATATCCTTGTAACTAACCTCACAATCAGGTCACTTGCTCAAATGGACTTATTAATCAAGCACTTATGGTTTAAAATTCCTCAAGTTCACAGCAGAATGCACTCAATGATGCATCTCCACAACACCAAGATCAGCTTACCAATAATACTACCCTACTTAACTGGCAAGGTGAAGAATTATGTGGATTGAATGTAGATAATTCTCCAGTTGCAACTAACACAAGGGCGAAGAAAAGAGCTTTTGAGCTTGATCAAGTAGCTGATAAAGGAAAAGAAACAACTGCAGAACCATCTACATCTCAAGTGACTCATGGTTTGCAAAGAAATCAACAGCTCCCAGTTGAGAAGCAGCCACACTTGCAAGTTGATCATGTTGGCATAAAGGTACATCATAAACTGAACCCAGTTGTATCCTATAATATTTTTGATAGTATGAAAAAGATGAACATTATGATGTCTATATGGGATTCATTAGCTATCCCAAGTCAAAAATATATGTTGCAGTCAGCCTTGTCAAGTTTGAAAGTGTCAGATGAATATGAGTCTTCAATGGGCCAAGTTAGAACTGTGTTGACAAATAATCCTAAAGAAAATGATAAACCACCCAGCAAAGAGGCAGGAAAAGAAGTCAAACCACCTCCATTTTACATGTTTGTAATCATAGGTGATAAGTTAGTTCATAACTGTATGGTAGATAGTGGAGCTAGTAGCTCTGTAATTCCAAAGCAAATTGTTGATAAACTTGGACTAAAGTATCAGCCTTTAGAGAAAGGAGTGATTCAATTGGATGGTACCTTTGTTAATACATTGGGTGTTATTAAAGGCTTGAGTCTTACCCTTCATTCTTGTCTGAACTTTTCAGTTCCTCAGGACATATGCATTGTAGATCTCCCACCTTTCTTTGCTTTGTGTCTCTCAAGAGACTTTACAGCTAAAATAGGAGGTTATGTGTCAACTGACTAGTCACATATGTTGTTTAGAACTAGATATGGAACCAAAGTTACCATTAAATATGAAAATTTGGCTAAAGATCACATTGAGCCTTATAACCCAAGTCCTATCAATGTTGTTCCTACTGCTGCAAACACAAATTGTGTCATTTTTACTGACAATGAGCTAGTTTCTGCTCAAAAACTTCAAGCAGAAGTTGTTCCTGATGTGTTGTTACATGAATGGGTAGCTGAAAATGTGTTGGACAGTCCTGAAGACCTTATTCAAGATGTCGGTATGGGTAATTATGTGATGCTTGAACCTGATGTAGAGGTTCCAAACCTTGAAAAGGGTACAGATCAGTTGTTGCAACAGCAAAGTGAACTCTGGGAAATGTTTTTTGATGGTTCCAGAAGCAAGAATGGAGTAGGTAGAGGTGCAATGTTGGTTTCTCCACAGGGTGATAAGTATTTTTCAGCCTTTCATTTTTCTTTTGCATGTTCTAACAACAGTGTTGAGTATGAAGGAATCATTCAAGGCCTTGAGTGAGCAAGGAAAAGAGGAATTGACTATTTAAAAGTCTATGGAGACAATGAATTGATAGTTAATCAAGTTAGGGGGCTGAATGTTGCCAAGAATGATGCTTTGAAGTCTTACAGAAACAGAGTATGGAACATAATTAAAGAATTTAATGCCTTCAATCTGATTTCTATTCCACAAAATTAGAATAAGCATGCTAATAGACTTGCAGCAATTGGAGCACAGTTTGATCCCAAGCGATATTAAAAAAGACAAAATACAGCAATATGTTAAAGTGGTTATCAGGCCGTCAATTCCTGATAACAACATTAACTGGCAGGTATTTGAAAGTGATGAACAAGTTTTAACCTTTCTGCTCCAAGAAGATCAATTTTTTTTAGTGAACTAGGAAAAGATTAAACAGCAGTATGATGATCAAGTGATACAGCTGAAGAAAAATAAACTTCCCAAAGGGCTGGTTACCTTGGAATCCATATTCAATTCTGATGATTAGCTTAAGAAGAAGAAAGTTGGCATTCAAATGAAAGAAGATCATTATGAAGAAGTGGAAATCTTTAAAGGTAAGCTTCTCAAATTAGGCAAAATCTGTTCAGTTGAAGATAAGAGAGCTTTCATTGTTTTATGCCAAGAGTATCATGATGTTTTTGCTTGGCAATATTTTGATTTAAAAGGGTTTGATCCTCATATTGCAAAACATTCAATTGATTTAGAACCGGGTGCCAAGCCTGTTAGACAAAAACAGAGACCATTGAACCCCAAGCTTGAACCTTTAATGATCAAAGAGCTAACCAAGTTAGTTGAGGGGGGTATCGTATTTCCAATTAAACACACATCCTGGGTTTCTAACCTTGTTCCGGTTAGAAAAAACAACGGTGAGGTAAGATTATGTGTAGATTTTAGAGACCTTAATAGAGCATCTCTAAAAGATCATTATCCCTTACCGTCTATGGAACAAATTCTCCAAGTTGTTGCTGGTTCAGAGAGATTTTCTCTTCTAGATGGATATTCTAGTTATAACCAGATTCTAGTCAAAGAGGAGGATCAGTATAAAACAGCATTTACAACAAAATGGGGCACTATGGCTTACAAGAGAATGCCTTTTGGTTTATCTAATGCTGGTGCCACCTTTCAATGTGCCATGGATATGGCATTTCAAAATTTAATTCAGAAATTTTTGCTGGTTTACTTAGATGACATAACTGTATATTCAAATAATGCAAATGAACACTTGTCACATCTCAAGCAAGTTTTTGAAAAATGTAGAGAATATGGAATATCTCTCAATCCGACAAAGAGTATTTTTGCAGTTCATGAAGGTAAACTGTTAGGTCACATAGTGTCAAAAGATGGAGTTACCATTGATCCTGAAAGAGTTAAAGCTATACTTGAACTGCCATTACCCAATCACAAGAAATGATTACAGAGATTTTTAGGGGGAATTAACTTTTTAAGAAGATTCATTCCTGATGTTACAAATTTAATACAGCCCTTGACGGCCATGCTTAAAAAGAAGGCAGTTTTTAGTTGGTCAAGAGAAGAAAAACGTAGCTTTAAAGAAATCAAGGAAGCTTTAGCAACAACGCTGACACTAGTAAATCCATATTTCTCTAAAGACTTCTTTTTGTATGCTTTTGGCAGCATTAGTTCAATTTCTGCTATGCTTATTCAAAAAAATAGTGATAATTTAGAGCAGCCAATAGCTTTCTTTAGTCGAGGACTTGCTGATTATGAACAGAAATATACATTTGTTGAGAAACATGTTCTCACTGTGATCAGAAGTCTAAAGAATTTTAAACCTTTAGTTTCAAACAATAAAATTCATATTCTGGTTGCACACCCAAGTGTGAAGGAATTTTTGTTAAACAAAGATCCGAGTGAGAAAAGAGCAGGGTGGATCACAAAAGTAATGGAATTTGATTTCGACATCAACATCACAAAACTTGTCAGAGGTAGAGGACTTTGTGAGCAACTTGCCTCAACCCCTGAAGATGTACAAAAATTAGAAACTAGTGTTGTTTTAGCTAATACGGATGAACCTCAAAATGTTCAAGGTGTTGCACCTGCATTAACAGCAAGTTGGGTTCAAGAAATGACCCACTTTATTCGTACTGGTGAATGTCCACCAGGTCTAGACAGAGAAAAATGAAGATACTTTAGATTGCAATCAATTCCTTATGTCTTCATTAATAATATTCTTTTCAGAAAATATTTGAATTGTGTTTTATTAAGGTGCATTGATGTTGATCAAACAGAAAAGGTACTTCATGAGTTTCATGATGGAGTTTCAGGAGGTCACTTTTCTCCAAGGACAACTGCTTGGAAAATTATGAGAGCTAGTTACTACTGGCCCAGCTTGTTTAAAGATGCATATGCATGGTCAAGGAAGTGTATTAAGTGTGTTTTATTTTCAGGAAAGGGAAAGTTACCTATTATTCCTTTACATCCAGTTCAAGTAGAGCAACCCTTCATGAGATGGGGGATTGACTTTATCAGACCAATTAATCCACCATCCAGTGCTGGTCACAAGTGGGTGCTTACTGCTACAGACTATTTCACACGGTGGACAGAGGCAGCAACTTTAAAAGAAGCAAATGAATCTTTAGTTTTGAGTTTTTATGAAGATATAATCACTAGATTTAGAGTTCCTGACTCCATCATTTCAGATAATGCTCTTGCATTTGTTGGATTAAGAGTCACAGGTTGGGTTGTTAAACATGAAATTCATCTAAATACTTCCTCCAATTATTACCCGCAGGGTAATGGATTAGCTGAAAGTACAAATAAAAATCTGTTTAGAATCATTAAGAGGACTATGGAAGAGAATCAAAGAATTTGGCATGCCACATTGAAATCTGCACTTTGGGCAGATAGAATAACCCCCAAGAGATCAGTTGGCAATTTTCCATATGTACTTGTTTATGGTAAAGAGGCTAGATTACCTCTATCTATAGAGCTTCCAGCTCTAGACATTGTTCACCAGTTGGAGATGTATGAAGAACAGGACCCAATGTCCGTGAGATATGTAGAGCTCATGGAGCTCGAAGAATCAAGAGATAAAGCAATGAAAACTTTGAAGTATTATTAGCTCCAAACGAAGAAAACATTTAATAAGAAAGCTACAGCCAAAGTTTTCAAGGAAGGTGATATTGTTCTCAAGTGGGATGTGCTAAAGAGTGGTCCAGGAAAACATACAAAATTTGATCATTTTTGGGTAGGCTCTTTTGTTGTTACTGAATGCAAGGAGCATAATGCATTTCAATTATCAAACATGGACAGAGAAAAGTTACCAATCCCAGTTAATGGGATTCACCTCAAACGTTGTTTTGAGGTATGATTTATCATTGTACATATTAGGTTAGGTTTTATGCTTTCAATAAGTGCTTTTTTACTTTAGTTTAGTTGTTGTTTCATTCCCTAAGTGTTGTTCTAGCACAGTAAATAGTTTCACTTTAGTTTTTCCTGTTTTCTATAAGTTTTTGGCAACTTGTTCTGCTTCAATGAGTCTCAAGTAAGTTGCAGCCATGTAAAAAACTACTCTAGGTCTGTTTCTGAGTTTTTACTAAGTGACTCTGAGCCCAATGGACAAGTTTAGGCTACTAGTTTTCATGTTTAGCAGGCAAACATCCAGCTGAGGTCGCCAGAAATGTTACCTAATTTTCACCTGCGGGCTCAATCAAGCAGGGCAATCTATGTTTCAGGTGTTCATGAAAGCCAAATGGAGGCATTGTTTTGCAAGGTTAAATCATACATCTGATGCTATTTCACAAGGAGGTCTGTTGGAAGGTATGCCTTAGTCAGATCTGGCATAAAACTCCTTAAGGAAGAAATTCGGTGAGACCCTCCAGTTGTCTTGTCGACTGTCTATTGTGTTATATTCATTTGAAATCCCCGAGCGCCCAGATATTTTGGTTGCCATGATTTTTTATACATCTCTCTGTCGGGGAGAAGTCTGGCTGAATGGTGGAAGTCTCGGAAAAAATATTTGCTTCGGGGAGATGTCTCTCCGACTGATGGAAGTCTCGCCGAAACGACCAGCGTCGGGGAGAAATTTGGCCGACCCATTGGAGTCTCGACGAAAGAGTTGGAGCTCAGGGAAAAGTCTTCCCGATCGGGGGGGGTCTCACCGAAGGGTATTTCCTTTGGCATAACATCTTGCCAAAAGGATGAGGTCTCGCCGAAGTAGGAGTTCGGCATAACGTCTCGCCGAAAAGAGGTGTCATCGGGGAGATGTCTTGCCGACCCAAGGATGTCTCGCCGAAGGTTTGTGGCTTCAATATAATGTCTCACCGACTGGGGGGAGTCTCGCTGAAACGGAATGGTCTCGAGGAAAGGGTTAGTGTCATCATGATGTCTTGCCGACCCGATGAGGTCTCGTCGAAGGATTGTGCCTTCGGCGTAGTGTTTTGAGCTCACTGTAATGTCCTACCAAATGCAGATGTCTCACCAACGGAAGAGCACAGCGGTATAACTCTTGGAGGATCGGTATGATGTCTTTTTGACCTGTGGTGGTCTCGCCGAAGGGGTATATGGATATCGGTAAGGCTCTTGGCCAAGGGGTTTTCATTTGCTATGATGTCTTTCTGATTCGTGATGTCTCGCCGATGGTTTTAACTCTTCGGTGTAACCAATAGGAGCTCACTGAGACCTTGTCCCGACTTGTTTTTCTTTCTAATGGGTGTGTTTGTGCTGAGCATCATCGAGACTCTTGTCGATGGTCTGGTTGGAATGCTATCTATTGTCAGATGCTTTCGGCAAGACCTCTTGCCGAAAGCGATATATCTTGCCGATAGTCTGGGCGATGACAAAGGGGATATCAATATGACTCTTGCAACTCGCTATGAGGTCTCGCTGATAGTGGTAAGTTATGCCGATAACTGTTGTGAAGCATTGTGGCATCAGGGAGACACGGCTAGTGTCTCACTGACATGCGATTCTGTAGGAGTAGCCTTTGACCGCCTGGAAAGCCTAAGTGGCATGTGTTCAGCCAATCAAAGAAAGTCGAGGGTGAACCATTGACTGTTTGATTGTTGTGACCGCCCCTATGGAAGTCAACAGAATGTGAGCGGTATGGATCTGCTTTTTGATCAAAGGATGATGGATCGGTTTGGTGTCCAGTGGTGTTGTCTGTGAAGAGATCTAACAGGGGAGGTCGGATGTTGCTTCTCGAAGACGGTCAACTTGTAGAAACATCTTGAGCAGGAAAAAGGTAGAAAGGAGGAGACCGCAAGGACAGCTGGGATGTTGACTGGCAAGAGTGGATCGACATTTATGATAACACTCATAAACATTCAAAGTAGCTCTAATGAGTTTCGAGGGCAGACATGAGGGCTGCAAGTTAATGCGATTGTTGCAAAAGATCTAAAGGCCACTCTTGAGGGTGATCTTTTCACCGACATGGACAAAGGGATGCACATTGAATGCAGCATTAACTGTATTCCAAAAGATCTGAGGGTCGACGTGTTCAGCAACCGATTCATTTTTGTAAGCCCTAGGGCAGGGGTCGACACCTTTAGTATATATGGCATTTTGGCCTCTTTGTAAAGGGGTTCGAATTATGCATTCTAAAGAGTTAGTGGTTTTCTCAAATCCTTTCTCAGCTGATGTATGCTTTGTAACTCATTTGGAATTTAGAATATAAAATATAGAGATTACCTTGGAAACCAGTGTTAGTGTTCATATTATTTTCATTTTTCTTTCAGATTATGGAAGTTTTGAACTGTGCTTTCTAAATCTGCATTTGAACTTTAAAGTTGTGAAATTCATCTTTCCTTCTTAAAATGTATATGCAGATTAAGCCTTTTCATGAATTATGCATAAGTTCACAAAATTATGTTGAGAAAATGAATAACTATCATTAGTTTTCCATGGGGTATGTTCATCTATTTTATTTAATGATTCATGTCAGCTCGGTGTATCACCATAGGATTTAGTTTTCATTTTTATGTACTCCTCCCTTTTCCTTACAAAGATCAGTAGTTAGGTGATAACACAAAGGAGTCCGGCCTTCTCCGGAGGTTCTTTTCCATTTTTAGGTGACCCACAACCTGGAAAAGTCCCCATGTTTCTCTGAAGTATCAAGTTCTGCAACTTGATAAGGGTGAAATTTCAGTAGACAACACCAATCATCCCATCATCTACAACACCTCAAACATCCCAAAATCTAGTCTCCCAAGGACTAAGCATATCAACCATACCATCCACCACACAACCCCTTATCATCACTCAACAAACACCCCAAAAATCTCTCATCACACCATCCCACAAAATTCTCCACCTCCACCACTGAATCCAAATACAACAAATCAATATAGCATCACATTACAAGCAACACAACAAGCTTACCAAAACTCCTTGCAAAAATTTCAAATGCAACAAGCACCAGCTCAAGCATAAATGCAAGCGCAAGCGCAAGCACAAGCACAAGTGCAAGCTTTGCTACAATAGAAACAAGCCACATAGTAGGTAGCACAAGCACAAGCTTCGCTACAATAGCAACAAGCCACACTATAGGCACAACAACAAGCTCACGTTGAAGCTCAAGCCCAAGTGCAAGCTCAATACCAAGCACAACAAGCACAAGCCCAAGCCTTGTTACAACAACAAGCCTTAAAATAACACACACAACAACAAGCATTTATATCATAATAGCAACAATTCGCACAATAACAGGCCCAACAACAAGCACTATTGGCTCAACTACAACAACAAGAATTCCATCAACAAGCGTTGTTGGCACAACAACAACAACAGTCATACCAACAAGCATTGCTCGCACAACAAAACTTGCAAGAACCTTTCACGAACACACAAAAAAATGCCTTGAACATAAACATGCAAGCCACCCCATCCTTCACCCAACAAAACATACCATCCCAAAACATGCACATCCCACCACCTGATCTACCAAATGACCTTTCCACATAGTTCAAATTGCTCTCACAACAAATACAAGACATACAATTAGGAAAGACAAGTAAATCACACATGCAAGTAAATTTGTACCCCTATGCATTTGATAGAAGCATTTCTATGGTTCCATTCCCACCGGGATTCGAAATACCAAAATTTTATAAATACAGTGGGAAGGGAAATCCTAAGGACCATATCAGAGAGTTCCACATACATTACATGGAGGTGGAATATGATGATTCTTATCTTATGAGGCTTTTCCCTGAAAGTTTTCCTGGTCTCACAGTGGAATGGTTCTCTCACTTACATACTGAAATCAAAAAGTTCTAGGACCATCACCACCACCCAAGGCACTACCCACTAATCTGAAATCAAACCCTAGTGGTTATAGTGTCCTAGAACAACTGAAAAAGACCCCCATCCAAATCACCATCATGGAGCTGCTAAAAATATCACCTGCACATAGGGACATCCTAGAGAAGGAATTGGCCACATCCTCTATTCCCACATACCTTGATGTAGACCAATTTCAAGCTATGGTTGGACATATCACTACACCACACCTCCTAACATTTTCTAAGCATGATCTCCCAACCCAACCATCTCATAATCGTGCACTCCATCTTGAATTCCTAGTCCATAAGAACAAATTCAAAAGAGTCTTGGTGGATGGGGTGCAGGTTTGAATATTTATACCCTATAGCTAATAAATAATTTGGTATTTTTAGAGGATGTCATTGAAAATGGAAAAGGTATCACTATCAGGGCCTATGACAATCAAGAACGGGTGTCCCAAGGCACCATTCAACTCCCCATCCAAGTGGGGCCAGCAATCATGGAGACCACTTGCCAAGCCCTTGACCTTGAACTCCCCTATAATATTCTCCTATGGCTCCCATGGATCCATGGGATACAAGCTAACACATCCATGTTCCATCAATGTGTCAAATTCCCTTACTAGAATCAAGAAGTCACGATCCATGGTGACCCCAAACCATTCTATTATTGCAAAAATTTGGAGGCCAAGAATTATAAGATCCCCCAATTCCTGAAAAATGATGAAGGACCCACATCCCCATATGTTGACCCATCCACCTTAGCCTCCATCTCTGAGACAAAGACACCTACATTCTGAACATCCCAAATGTCAAGACTGTAATCCAACATAATGGGTGTGGGGACTATAAAATCAAAAAGAGTGCCTTTGTGATAGGAGAGTTACCTCAATCTCCTAGATCTCATGGGAAACCAAAACCAATCGACACAACATCTCAAACCTTCAAAGCAAAACCCACCACCTTCAAAAAGTGGGGAGACCTAAGCAAAGAGGTGGTAGATGAGAAGGATGTATCGAGCTTGTTATATCGAGATGAAAGACCTGTACCAGATCTTCCCATGGAATAAAACAACAAAGGTATGCAATTAATGTTTGGCTGGGGGCTACAAAAAAAATGAAAAGCTTGGGAAAAATGACAATGGCTTGTTTGAACCCATCATTCCTGAGAAGCGCCCTAAGAATCTTGGTCTCGGATGTACCCCTATGAAGATAACCATACTTGGAAAAGGTGCTTCTGTTAAAATGGTCAAAGCTTCCCCGTTGATACCTGTGTCACTTAGTAGTCCCTTTGAGGATCCAATCTCTGATTTACCCATGTTATTCACAAATTCCTCCCTTTTTATGATAACCACCATGTCTTTCAATTCAAACAACCAAGTGACTAAACTAAAGCTTGTTTACCCCCATCTCATAGATTGTGACCAATGAGGACCACCGTGTTGGAATGTGTTGAGATGTGATGTTGATTGATTGTTGTCATTAATGGTTGTAATTGATGTTAACATATCTTGGTTGATTGACTGAGGTTCAGTTTTAATGCTTTGGTGATTTGGATTGGTGTGGTTCTGAATGTTGTGTTGTAATGATCTATCTTTGGTCGTGTTTGTCCTGGTCCCATTCTTCTTGCAACATAATGACACTCTTATGGGTTTGGACTGATCTGGAAATTGGTTAACATGCTTTGGAACATTGTTTGCAATGTAACGTGTATATCCTATTCTTTGGTTCCAAATATCATGGTAAAAATGTAGTGTGTTGATTTGAGCGAGGAGGTTTTGTATGGTCCACGTTTCATTCCTTTCCACTGTGGGAATGCTTTTGTGGTGACCTAATTCAAATTTTGTTTGGTCCACTTAGGAGTTTATGGAAGCATGGAATGGAATTGTGTTTGGCTGACTTAAGAGTTTATGGAAGCATGGAATGGTATAATTAAAAGTTGATTATGTTCGATGAAAGCAAGTGTGGTGAATGCGAATCTAAAAATTTAGACATTGTGAAGTATGCGAAAGTATATGACCAGAGGCAGCAAACAATGAGATTCTATAAGGTTTCATTGTTGGTGACAGTTATTTCAACGGTGGATTCCCTTTCACCATTCTTTTGGCAGTGAGCCCTTTTTTGTTGGCAGTGATCCTTTTTTATCTTTGGTTGTAATAGTCGGGTAGTGAGCCCACCAGTAGTGAGCCTTACCTGTAGTGATCATTTTTGGTAGTGATCCTTTGTAAAACTCACCTTAACTGATGTTCTATAATTAAGAATTAGCATTCTCCGTGGGTTTTCCCTTCTTGGGTTTCCACATAAATTCTGGTGTTCATTGTGCATGGTGTTGTTATGTACTTTCATGTTCATATTTGTTTAATTATTATCTAATTGATTTAAGCTTGCTCCATATTAATTAAATTCAATAAAATTATTTTATAATAACAAATTCACCCCCCTCTCAGTTATCTGGAATGTTCAACAATTGGTATCAGAGCTTTGGTTCCTCAAAGAAGAGCTTAACCACTTGGGGTAGATCCAATGGCGCACAAACTGACAATTCCTATGTTTGATGGAACTGACTACAATTTCTGGAAAGTGCAGATGAGAGGTTGCCTGATCTCTCTAGGCTACAAGACTTGGAAAGTTGTTGAGACAAGATATGTTGAACCAAAAAATGGTCCTACTACTACGGATGATATTTTAGCCTATGAAGAGAATGAAAAGACAAGTTATGCAATCTTTAGTGCTTTTTCTAAGACTGAGTTAACAAAAGTTATTTCATTGGGCACCGCTTATGAGGTTTGGGAAAAGTTTAAAGAAATCTATGAAGGAAATGATAGAATCAAATTATCAAAGAAGTTGACTGCTAAGCGTAGATATGAAAGCTTGAGGATGGAAGAAGGTGAGGATATAACAAGCTACTTTCAGAGAGTTGATAGTGCAGTAAATGAAGTCAAAAATCAAGGAGGCACTCTGACATATGAAGATGTAATGGAGAATATTTTGATGACCCTATTAGAGAGCTACAGTGACAAGATCTTAGATATTGAGGATGTTTATGATCCAAATAAATTCACCAAAGAGCGACTATTTGGCACCTTGACTGCATTTGAGATGAAGAAATTTGGAAAAGAAAAGGAGAAATCTTAAATAGCCTTCAAAGCCACAAAGATAGAAGATTTGGATAGTGAAAGTTCAAATGAGTTGGAAGCAAACTTCACAAGGAAACTAAGAAGTACCAACAAGTACAAAGGTATGTTACCTCTTAAATGTTTAAGATGTGGAAAGATTGGTCATTTAGCAACTAAGTGTCCGGAAAAAGGAACAAGGAAAAAGTTTAAAAGGATCAATAAGAAGGCCTATTATGTTAATGAAAATTCCAATATTTCAGATGATGAATTAGATCATGAGGATTGTTTGTTTTTGGTGGAAAAGGATGAACCTAGATTTGATATCTCTAATATTTTTCTGAAATCTAATGATAACATTGAAGCTACATTATATGTTAAAATAAACAGAGATGAATGGTTGATTGATAGTGGATGTTTGAATCATATGATCAGTGATAAAATTAAGTTTGTGAAGCTTGAGAAATATGATTGAGGTTTTGTTAGATTTGGAGATGATAAAACAACACAGATTGTTGGAATTGGTTCTATTACCTTTGATGGAAAACATAACACTAACAATGTTTACTATGTGAAGGGTTTATATCATAATCTTCTAAGTGTTGGAGAGATGTGCAAAAATAGCTATAATTTGGTGTTTCAGAACAATGGTTGTGAGATTCGGAAGAGATCTGGAATTGTTATTACAGTTGGAAAAAGAAAAAGTGGAAATATGTATCAACTGGAGGGAGCTACAAAGAGATGCTTGTTATCTCAGTCCAATGATAGTTAGCTCTGGCACTGGAGGATGTGTCACATCAACTTCGACAATTTGGTAAGGATAAGTTCAACAAGAGCAATCAAATATTTTTCAAGGCTGGCCAAACTAGGCAACACTATTTGCAAAGGATTTCAAGAAGGAAAGCAAACTAGAGAAAGATTCTGAAGAAAAGAATAATCATCTACCAGTTTGTTGGACCTTGTACACACTGACCTATGTGGTCCAACCAGAACAAGAAGCCTGCAAGGTGAGAGATATTTCATGCTTTTAATAGATGATTATTCTAGATTAACCTGGGTTGCATTTTTAAGAGAAAAATTAGAAGCTTTAGAAAAATTCAATATTTTCAAGGCAAGAGTTGAGAATGAAGTTGATAAGAGAATCAAGTGTTTAAGATCTGATAGAGGAGTAGATTTTACATCTGATGAATTCAACAAATTCTGTGAAAAACATGGCATTAAAAGATAGCTATCTACCCCTAGAGCACCATAGCAAAATGGTGTAGTGGAAAGAATGAACTAGATAGTTCAAGAAGTAGCTAGAACAATGATCAAGGAAGTAGGTTTACTAGAATTCTACTGGAGAGAAGTGATACACATAGCAGTATACACTCTTAACAGAGTACTATTCTAAAGGAAATTTGGAAAGACATCATATGAGTTATGGCATGGAAGAGCTCCCACAATAAAGTACTTCAAAAAATTTGAAAGAAAATGCTACATCCTGAGAGATGAGGAAAATCTTGGAAAGTTCAATAGTAGAGCTGATGAAGGCATATTTTTGGGTTACTCTACAAGAAGAAAAGTGTACCGGTGTTACAAAAAAAATTGAACAAGATAGTTGAAAGTGCGAATGTGAAAGTAGATGAAGATGTTCAAATAAATCCTAACAAGCATATTGAATATGAATCAAATGACTTAGATGACAAAGGAGAAAAGGATAAGAAAGAAGAATAAGAGACAAAGGAGGCACCTACAACTACAACTAAAACCCTAAGGTATGTACAGAGAAACCACTCAGAAAACCAGATTATTGGAGATAAGAATAAGGGAAACATCACAAGAAGCAAAGTAGATCAAGAGCAAGTATTATTGTGTCTACTCTTGGAAACTAAGCCAAAGACTATGGAAGAAGCATACCATGATCAGAATTGGGTGAAGGAAATGAAAGAAGAGCTTGATCAAATAGAGCAAAATCAGACTTGGGAACTTGTGCCCAGATCGACAGAAAAAAATGTAATTGAACAAAGTGGGTATTCTAGAACAAGCTAGATGAAAATGGAAAGGTAATGAGAAACAAGGAAAGATTGGTTTGCAAAGGTTACACTTAGATCGAAGGTATTGATTTCGAAGAAACATATGCCCCTATTGCTCGAATGGAAGCGATCCAGATATTATTAGCTTTTGCAGCTTTTAAGGATTTCAAAGTCTATCAAATGGATGTAAAATCTGCATTCTTCAATGGAGAACTAAAGGTAGAAGTCTACATTGAGAAACCGGAGGGATTTAAGTCTGAAAGTAACCTGGATGCTGTTTGCAAGTTGAATAAATCTTTATACAGATTGAACCAGGCACCTAGAGCCTAGTACAGCAGATTAGACAAGTACTTGATTGGACAAGGATTTCAAAAGGGATCTGATGACAGTAATTTATACTATAGAATTCACTCAGATCATATGTTGATTGTTGTGGTTTATGTTGATGACATAATTTTTGGAGGAAATGATGATATGTGTAGAAAATTAGCAGATGAAATGCAAAAGGAATTTTAAATGTCTATGATAGGTGAGCTAAATTTCTTCCTTAGATTACAAGTAAATCAGAACATCAAAGAAATTTTCATTTCTCAGTCCAAGTATACCAAAGAATTATTGAAGAAGTTTGGATTGGAGAATTCCAAACCGGTTTGTACACCTATTGTTAGCGGATGTAAGTTGACAAAAGAAGATGATTCACCTAAAGTTGATGCAAGTATGTACATGTCAATGATTGGAGGATTGTTATATTTGACTGCTACTAGACTAGACATTATGTATGACATTTGTTTAGCAACTAGATTTCAGCAAGAACTAAAGGAATCACATGTTGTTGCAGTAAAAAATATCTTTAGATATTTGAAGGGTATAGAAGATATCGGGTTATGGTATCCAAAGGTCTTAGATTTCACTTTGACAACTTATACTAATGTTGATTAGGCAGGATGTGTTGATAACAGGTGGAGCACAAGTGGTGGAGCTTATTTCCTTGGCTCTCAGTTGGTTGCTTGATTGAGTAAGAAACAAGATTTTGTATCTTTATCTACTACTAAATCTTAATACATTGCAGCATCCTCATGTTGCACTCACATATTGTGGATGAAACAAACACTGAAGGAAGTTGGCATATCATTTGATGAACCAATCTCAATTATGTGTGATAATACTAGTGCAATAAACATTTTCAAGAATCCAGTAAAGCACTCCAGAACGAAACATATATCCATTAGATATCATTTATTGAGAGAGAATTTTTTTGATAATGAGGTAAGACTTGAATATGTACCTACAAAAGAGTAGATTGCAAATATTTTCACAAAACCATTGAGCAAAGATACTTTTGAGTATCTCCGACAGAAGTTAGGGGTTTTGCCCCCTCCTAGTCTACAATAATTTTCACTATGGTGTGCATTGGTCCAGGGTATTATATGCTCACTCTTATTTGGATCAATGCTTGGTGGCTTCCTCATAGGGGGAGCAGAGTAAGTTTTTCAGGGGGAGTTTTTCCCTTTGTCTTTGATGTCAAAGGGGGAGAAATAAAGAAGACAAGAAGTTGTGTTGTTTGGTTTGTTACTGATAGATGTTTCCATCAATGACAAAGGTGGAGATTGTTGGAATGTGTTGAGATTTGATGTTGACTGATTGTTGTCATTAATGGTTGTCATTGATGTCAACATATCCTGGTTGATTGATTGAGGTTCAGTTTTAATGTATTGGTGATCCAAATTGGTGTGGTTCCAGATGTTGTGTTGTAATGATCTATCTTTAGTCATGTTTTTCTTGGTCCCATTCTTCTTGCAACATAATGAGATACACTCTTATGGGTCTGGACCAATCTGGATATTGGTTAACTTGCTCTGGAACATTGTTTGCATTGTAACGTGTATATCCTATTCTTTGGTTTCAGATATCATGGTAAAAATGTACTGTATTAATTTGAGCGAGGAGGTTATGTATGGTCCATGTTTCATTCCTTTCCATTGCAGGAATTTTTTTGTGGTGACCTAATTCAAATTGTGTTTGGCCGACTTAGGAGTTTATGGAAGCATGGAATGGAATTATGTTTGTCCGACTTAGGAGTTTATGGAAGCATGGAATGGTATAAGTAAAAGTTGATTATGTTTGATGAAAGCAAGTGTGGTGAATGTGAATCTAAAAATCCAGACATTGTGAAGTATGCAAAAGTATACGACCAAAGGCAGCAAACAATGAGATTCTATCTGGTGTCATTGTTGGTGACAGTTATTTCAGCAGTGGATTCCCTTTCATCATTCTTCTAGCAATGAGCCCTTTTCTGTTGGCAGTGAGCCTTTCTCTTTTGGCAGTGAGCCTTTTTTATCTTTGGCTATAATAGCCAGGTAGTGAGCCCACCGGTAGTGAGCCTTACCTACAGTGATCATTTTTGGTAGTGATCCCTTGTAAAAATCACCTTAACGGATGTCACCTTAACCTGTGTTCTATAATTGAGCATTAGCATTCTCCATGGTTTTTCCCTTCTTGGGTTTCCACATAAATTTTGGTGTTCATTATGCATGGTGTTGTTATGTGCTTTCATGTTCATAACTATTTAATTATTATCTAATTGATATAAACTTGCTCCAGACTAATTAAAGTCAAGAAAATCATTTTATAATAACTGATTCACCCCCTCTCAGTTATCCAGACTGTTCAACACACTGATCTTAGATATGTTCAAAAATAATGAGGATCTCTTGACATTCATGGGAATAAGGGATGAACTACCATATGGAGATCACAAAGTAGGGTTTTACATAGAGTTGGACACACATGCGTACTATGGGGAAACGATTGAATCTTTTAGTCACAAAATAGAAAATCTAAGAGTAACGTCTAGATATCTAAGTGAAAACCACATTGTGGCACTTTTTGATCCAAAAATAGTAAAAATAAAGGACGTATCCAATGGTGAAAACCTCTATAAGGTTCCAAAGGATGAGAGATTCAATCTTCCCCTTAGTGCCATCCATTAGGAAAAATCAGCAGTACTAGCAAAAAAATGCAACCCAATGAATTTGAGAACCAAAGAAACCCTACACATCACTTTCTATGTTGAGTCACTTTTGAACAAAGAACAAGAAAATCTAGCTACATTTCTAAAGGAGAGGAAAGTGAATTTTGCATGGACATACGCTAACATGCCAGGCCTTGATCCAAAGTTAGTTTTCCATCATCTAGCAATCTATCTAGAGGTGAAACTAGTAAGACAAAAATTGAGAAAGATGCATCTGCAAATCGGTCAAACTAGAGCTACAGAAACTCCTTGGCACTGGCTTCATATGACCCATTGATTATCCACAATGGGTTTCCAACCTTGTACCTGTCTCCAAGCCCACTCGGGGCATTTGAATCTGTACCAACTTTAGAGACGTAAACAAAGCATGCTCGAAGGATGATTTCCCTCTTCCTAACATAGACATGATTATAGATCTAATGGTGGGACATGAAATGCTATCATTGATGGAAAAAATTTCAGGGTACAACTAGATCATGATTGCAAAGGATGACCAACATAAGATAGCCTTGACCTATCCATGGGGAACCTATTATTGGAATATGATGTCATTCAGGTTAAAGAACACTGGAGCTACATACCAAAGGGCTATGACTCTGATTTTTCATGACATGGTCCACAAATTTGTAGAGGACTATGTGGACGACATACTAGCCAAATCAAGAAAACATCAAGACCACATATCAATGTTGGGCCCAATCTTCGATAGACTAGAGGAATATAAGGTACAACTCAATCCCAAGAAATGTGTCTTTGGCATGCAATTAGGAAAGCTCCTAAGGTATATTGTATCGATGAGGGGAATCAAGATAGATCCTGCAAAGTTCAAAAAAATCCTCGACATGGAAGCACCATGAACACTGAAATAGTTGAGGGATCTATAGGGAAGGCTTCAATCAATCTAAAGGTTCATAACACAGTTAGTTGATAAAACCATCACATATTCTCCTCTACTCCACAAGGGGGTAGCATACAAATGGGATGATAAGTGTGATTAGGAATTCAATAAAATCAAGGAATACTTGTTGACACTGCCAGTCCTCATGCCACCAATCCAGAACATACCATTGATCCCTTATATATTAGCTATGGTGGTAACACTTGGGGCTCTCTTAGCTCATCATGATGAAAAATGGAAAGAAAGAGCCATTTACTATATCAATAGAACTTTGGTGGGACACGAGCTAAATTACACATTCATCGAGAAAGCTTGTCTTGTAGTAGTGTTTGTCTCACAGAAGTTTAGACACTACATACTTGCTCATCAAATAAAGCTCATCACCAAGATAGACCCTCTCAAGTATCTACTTTCTAAAGTAACACTCATAGGACGAATGGCTAAGTGGGTCATGATCTTGATATAATATGATGTTGAATATTTCGAGCAGAAATCCATCAAGGGATAGGTCATCGCAGATCAATTGGCCGAGGCACCTATATATGTTGAGAACCCACTAGTATCAAAATTTCTAGATGAGTCAATTTTCAACCTTAGTGCAGCAGACCATTGGAAGGTATACTTCGACGGATCATATACTCAACATGGATTAGGAGCTGGAGTCCTCTTCATCACACCACAAGAGGATTGTATCCCAAAATCATGCAGGTTATCTTTCCATTGTACTAATAACATTGCAGAATATGAAGCTCTTGTCATAGGACTTAGGATTGTAGTACAATGGAAAATAATTGCACTCAAAGTCTATGGGGACTCACAATTGATTATCAATCAAGTCAACAATGAATACCAAACTAAGGATGATAAACTTACCTCGTATAAAAATTTGGTGGAGGATCTCAAGGAATTCTTCATCAACATAACATTTGAGCATAAACCAAGGGTGAACAACAGAGTAGCTAATGCTATGGCCCTACAATCTGATCATTGCTAGATATCCCATGGAACGTCCATAAACATGAATTCCTTGTAGATCAACTTCTCATACCACCTTTTGAGGTACCAAACTTTGAGTTCGTGTGCAAAATCGTTAGTCCTGGTGATCCTTGGTACCATGAAATATTCACCTACTTGAACATAGGAGTCCTCCCCACTAACATCACCCCAAATCTTAAAAGAACCTTTATCAAAAATTCATCTCATTTCGTTATATTAGGCAACACCCTTTACCGTAGGAGTATCAAAGGAACCCTATTGTGATGCCTTAACCCCAAGGAAGCTTTGACTACTTTAATAGAGGTACATGAAGGAATTTGTGGTTTGCACTCTAGTGGTATGACCTTAGCCAAGAAACTGCTGAGGACGGGGTACTACTAGCCTACTATGGAGAAAGAAGCTCATGACTATGTCAAAAAATGCATGCAATTCCAACAGCATGGGGACCTCATCCATGCACCACCTTAGGAGCTCCAACCAATTATAACGCGTTGGCCCTTTTCACAATGGGGGCTCGACCTCATTGAAAAAATCACACCCACCTCATCTAATGGACACAAGTTCATTATCATTACTACAGATTACTTCACAAAGTGGGTTGAAGCCATCCCAATGTCCTACATGACATGGAAGTAGATTTCCAAATTCATCCTAAATTACCTCATTTGTCGATACGGTGTTCCACAAACCCTTATCTCAGATAATGGGACACCTTTCTGTAAGGAAAGCCTATGGATGTGGAACAAACTTTCCTAATGTCAAAACTCAGAGAAGAAAGTAGATATGTCTTTAAATTTTACAATTACAGTTCATTAAGATGAACATGAAAGGAATAATAGAATGGAGAAGAAAACTCAAATATAATTGACACCAAAATTTACATGGGAAAACCCTTATGAGAGAAAAACCCACCACACCAAAGAAAATCACTTGTATTACAGTAATCGAATTACATACAAGTTACAGACTCTCCTTTCAGAAGTCAATATTATAGCAACAACATTTTCCTAATCAACCTCGTACAGAATAAATTTTGATCAATCTATGTTATGTCCCACTATTACAATGCATATCTAGCATACAATGAAAAACATTAATAGATCATTCGATCATCCAACCATCGAACTCTCAAACCCGCAAACCCCTTCACAGTTACAATACGTTACAATGTATAGCAACAACCATGAATCACTTCATTCTCTGTACAATTGATTCGATTCAACTTCCTCTGTAGAGCAACTATCGAACTTCCCAGGCATTCAAACGACCACCTTCCAAGTCAACAATGTCCTCCACTTAACGGCTTACAAATCAGCAGTCCACCAAGTCTGCACTATTCACTTTACACCACGCTACCACTGCACACTCAATAGGATCCCGAGGGGTGGTGGTACCATGCTACCTCCAGACAAGTTGAAGGCTCTTGAGGTATGGTAGTAACCGCACTACCGCTAGACTATTGGCAGGCTTCCGCAATATGGTGGTATACATCGCACTACCACTACACATCTAGTGAACTCCTACAGTATAGCAGTAACCGCACTACCGCACCTCAGTGTAAAGACACATGTGGTATGGCGGTGTCCACCGCTTGACAGCTAAGAGGCTCCTGTAGTATGGTAGTAATTGTGCTACCGCTCCTCTCTCTCAATCACCTGGCGGTATAGAGGTACAAGCATAAACATAACACTTAAGAATTATTTGCTGCTCGATGATAGAACTAGGGTTATACCAATGAGTTTGAGACACATATTCTCAACAATCTCCCACTTGACGAAGAACTCACTAAACCCTTTTCAATACCTGAAGTCATTGAATATTTTGGACCCCAAGGCCCATCGAATTTGTACCCCATCTAAACTTATTCATGCTCACTAGCTTTGTCAATGCATCAACAACATTTTTTAGAGTATCCACCTTTTCCAAATAGACCTTTCCATCCTCCACCATATCTCGTACAAAATGGTACTACACATCAATATGTTTCATCCTAGCATGGAAAGTAGGATTTTTTGCCAGACAAATGGCACTCTAACTGTCACAGCAAATAATAATCTTCCCTACATCAAAACCAATATCAAACCATAATCTCCTAAGCCAAATGGATTCCTTATAGGCATGAGTTTCTGCCATATACTCAACCTCAGTAGTAGATAAAGTGACTACAGCCTTCCGCTTGCTCATCCAACTAACATCACCACCATTCATCATGAAACTATATCCACTAGTGGATCTTCTGCTATCAATGTCCCGTTCCCAATTAGAATCCACATACCCATGAATGCTAAGAGTCCTCTATGACTCAACCAAATTACCATTGTAACACAAAGCATATTTTGAAGTGCCCTTTAGATATCTAAACACTCTTTTCACAGCATCCCAATGTGTCCTTCCAGGATTAGCCATAAACTGACTTAGTACTCCCACTACTTGGATAATGTTTGGCCTTGTATAGACCATTGTATACATTAAACTACCAACTACACTAGCATAAGGCACACTGGTCATGTCCTCCATCTCAATAGGGGATGTTGGACAATCTTCAACAGATAGCTTCGTTCCATACAAAACTGGAACAACTAGTTGCTTGCAATCAATCATACAAAATCTCTCCAGAACAGTGTTAATATATTTACTCTGGCTGAGCCAAATTTTTCTACTCTTTCTATCCCTAGTTATTTCCATCCCCAGAATATACCTAGCTGCACCAAGATCCTTCATTTCAAACTTTGCAGACAACTGAGATTTTAGATCAGAAATCATAAACTTACTATTCCCTATGAACATATCATCAACATAGAGTGCAATAATAAGAACCCAATTTTTTTCAGTCTTGAAGTACACACAATGATCTAATTTTGATCTTACAAAACCCAGTGACAAAACAAACATGTAAAATTTTTGGTACCACAGTCTAGGTGACTGTTTTAAACCATATAGAGATTTCTTTAACTTTCAAACCATATTTTCTTTACGTTTTACCACAAAGTGCTCAAGCTGGGACATATAAATTTCTTCTTCAAGATCACCATGAAGAAATGTTGTCTTCACATCCATTTTTTCAATCTCTAAGTCATACACTGCTGCAAGTGACAAAAGAAATCTAATAGATGTCAACTTTGCTACCGGAGAAAATATTTCCCCATAATCAATTCCCTCTACCTTGGAATAACCCTTTACAACCAACCTCACTTTGTACTTTTCAATACTGCCATCCAGACCAATTTTATTTTTAAATACCCATTTACAACCCATAGGCTTTCTACCTTCGGGCAATTGAACCATATCCCAAGTATCATTCTTTTTTAACAATGCTATTTCTTCATTCATGGCCTCCAACTAGGAATTTGAATCAGTCATTTCAAGTGCCTCTTTTATAGCCCTAGGTTCATCAGTATTAGTAATCAAAGCATAGGCACAACTAGAATCCAACATAGAGAATCCATACCAATCAGGTTGCTTCTTCTCACGTGTAGACCTCCTCATAGGTTGAGGTTGAGGTTGTGGTTCTTCTTCAGAACTCTCAAAGCTGGTTGAACTCTCCTCAATTTTAGGTACACTATCAATGTGGTGTTCCTCTTTTTTAGGAGTTATAGGTATTTCAACAACATCATTTTCCTCTTTATTTTCTTTCATCCCTGACTGTATTTCCACTAAAGAAGGTTTCAGCTCTCAAAAGATTACGCTTCAACTGTATACAACCTTTTTAGTCACATAATTCCAAAGCTTGTATCCTTTCACACCAATGTCATAGCCAATGAAGATACACTTAATAGCTTTGTTCTCCAATTTAGATCTCTTCACATTTGGCACATAAACATATGCTTTGCAGCCAAAGACACGAATATGTCTCAGAGAGGGCTTCTTACCAAACCAAGCTTCCATAGGTGTTTTATCAAAAGGCGTCGAAGAAGGAGATCGATTTACCAAGTAACATGTTGTACCCATAGCCTCAGCCCAGAACTTCCTCTCCAGACCAGCATTTCTCAACATACTTCTTGCCTTCTCCATCAGCATCTTGTTCAACCTTTCAGCAACTCCATTTTGTTGCGAAGTGTAAGGTGTTGTTTTATGCCTCTTAATTCCATGGTCTTTGCAATACCTTTCAAATTCTGCAGAACAAAATTCACCACCATTATCTGTCCTCAAGCATTTAATTTTCTTACCAGTCTAATTTTCAACCAAGTTCTTAAACTTTTTAAACCAACTGAACACTTCTGATTTATTTTTTAGAAAATATACAAATGCCCTTCTCGAATAATCATCAATGAACGATACATAATATTTTGAATTTGACAACGAAGGAACATTTACTGGACCAAAAACATCAAAGTGAATATAGTCCAAAACACCATCTAATATTTATGAGGACTAGAATAAAAAGAAACACGATGATGTTTTCCATATATACAATGTTCACAAAATTCAAATTCCAGATTACAATCATCTAGCCCCTCAACCAGGTTTTTATTTTTCAAACCTTTTAAGCCTTTCTCACCAATATGACCTAGCCTTTGATGCCAGAGCATAGTCTTCTCTGCAGGAAGTTTAACTTCAAAATAATTAGCCCCTATAGGGACTTCAATCTCCTTTGCATGAAAAACCTTTTGTTACTTTGAAAAGATACTATTACATTGAACAACAAGTGCATCCAAATTATACAGAGTACCAATTCGGGCACCCCTAGCTAGCACCATCAAGCCTCTAGTCATTTTATAGCCATTACTAGAGAATGAGGCTTGCACTCTAACATCATTTAGCTTACTTATAGGAAGTAAATTCTAAGCCATACTTGGTATATGCATTACACCATCAATTCCCTTAATTCTTCCATTGGGAAATTGAATTCTAACTCTTCCACGGCCAACTATTTCTAGAGATGAATTGCTTTCCAAGTACACCTTTCCACCATCATATTTTTCATACTTTGTGAATCGGTCTCTATGAGATATCATGTGGAAAGATTCTCCAAAATAAATCAACCAGTCATCATCTGATGCCCGAGTTGCAAAGGCTACAATGAAGGCATCTGCATCGCTCTGAGAAGAATCATTATCGGAAGAGTTCTTCTTCTTCTTTTTCTCCAATTTGTAATCCTTTCAAACTTGACCAGGTTGCCCACAATTCAAGCACTTCACCTTGGAATTCTTTCCAGGAGACTTTTATCTCACTTCTAATTTTGATTTGGACTTCCTGTCCTTCTTCTTGCCTTTTTCTTTTGATCTACCTCGAACAACAAGAGCCTCCTTCACCATCTCAGAAGATTTCCTTCTCATTTCTTCTGACAACAAAGAAGCAACCATCTCTTCCATCTTGAAATTGGTTGTCATGATCCCAATCACCATCACTAAATGATCCCAAGAATCCGGCAAAGAACATAACAATAGCATACAGTGATCTTCATCATCAATTTTCACACTCACAGATGTTAACTCAGCAATCAGCATGTTAAACGTATTCAAATGATCAGCCATAGATGCCCCTTCCTCCATCTTCAAAGAGTATAACTTCTTCCTTAAGAATAGCTTATTCACCAAGGACTTTCCCTAATAAATGTCTCCAAGCTTCTTCCACAAAGAAGATGTAGTCTTCTCTTCATGAACGTTAAGGAGAATAGAGTCTTCCAAATAGAGTCTTATTAACCCTTTTGCTTTTCTATCTGTGAGGTCCCAATATTCTTGCTTCATGCCAAAAGGTTTCATTATAGACACAGCAAGCCAAAGATCACGATCCACCAATAGGTCTTCCATTTTGAGTTTCCACAACTCAAAATTGCTACCATTGAATTTCTCAATTTCAATCTTTCCTGATGTGCTTTCCATCTTAATCTGTAATTTAAATTACCAGACTTCTACAAGAATCCCACTGAACAGAATTGACACAAAAAACCCAACCTACCCACAAGGATAACACAACTAGCTAGGCTCTGATACCACTTGTAAGGAAAGCCTATGGATGTGGAACAAACTTTCCTAATGTCAAAACTCAGAGAAGAAAGTAGATGTCTTTCAATTTTACAATTACAGTTCATTAAGATGCACATGAAAGGAGTAACATAATGGAGAAGAAAGCTCAAACACAATTGACACCAAAATTTATGTGGGAAAACCCTTACGGGAGAAAAACCCACCACACCAAAGAAAATCACTTGTATTACAATAATCGAATTACATACAAGTTACAAACTCTCCTTTCAAATGTCAATATTACAGCAGCAACATTTCCCTGATCAACCTCGTACAAAATAAATTATGATCAATCTATGTTATGTCTCACTATTACAATGCATATCTAGCATACAATGAAAAAAATTAATAGATCATTCGATCATCCAACCATCGAACTCTCGAACCTGCAAACCCCTTCACAATTACAGTACATTACAATGTATAGCAACAACCATGAATCACTTCATTCTTTGTACAATTGATTTAGTTCAACTTCCTCTGTAGAGTAACTGTCAAACTTCCCAATCATTCAAACAGCCACCTTCCAAGTCAGCAACGTCCTCCACTTAACAGGTTACACCTCAGCAGTCCACCAATTCTATGCTATTCACTTTACATTGCACTACCGTTGCACACTCAACAGGCTCCCGAGGAGTGGCGGTATACTGTGCTACCTCCAGACAAGTCAAAGGCTCTCAAGGTATGGTGGTAACTGCACTACCGCTACACTATTGATAGGATTTTTTAGTATGGTGTTATACACTACACTACTACTACACATCCAATGAACTCCTGCAGTATGGCGATAACTGCACTACCGCACCTCAGTGTAAAGACACCCGTGGTATGGTGGTTTCCACCGCACTACCGCTCAATAGCTGAGAGGATCTTGTGGTATGGTGGTAACCACACTACTACTCCTCTCTCTCAATCACCTAGTGGTATAGAGGTACAAGCATAAACATAACACTTAATAATTCTTTGCTACTCGGTGACAGAACCAGGGTTATACCAGTGATTTTGAGACACATACTCTCAACACTTTCAAAAACCAGGATGTTCGTGAGATATGCCAAAAATTCAATATCCAACACCGCTTCTCCACCCCATATTACCCCCAGGGTAATGGCCAGGCTAAGGCTTTTAACAATACCATCCTAAAAATCCTCAAGAAGATAGTTAATGAAGTTGGTCATGACTAGTACCTACAGTTGAACCCTGCCCTATGGTCCTACCAAACAAGTATCTGCACACCTATAGGTGCAACTCCTTTCTCCTTGGTCTATAGATTAGAAACCATCCTTCCCATTGAGATTGAGCTCCCATCACTAGAATATCATTGCAAAATCTTATTACTGATGAAGAATATCAGGTGTCGCGGTTGAATGAGCTAGAATTGTTGGATGAACGATGCATGGATTATTTGAACTATCTACAGGTGTACCAAAACCATCTCAAATGGAAATATAATAAGAAGATCAAGAGTCATTCCTTTCAAGTCGGAGAGCTCATTTTGAAGGAAAATCAGAAGAATGTACCAAATTCAAACAACAAAGGAAATTTTGAACCCAACTAGTTGGGGCTCTTCATCATCACAATAAATTACAAATCAAGAGCATATCAATTGTCAACACCAAAAGGGGAGCCTCTCCTCAATCCCATCAATAGCTCCCATCTCAAAAAAAAATGATGCCTAAGCTTGCAAGGTATAAATCCAAAATACAAAAAAAATCAAAAATAAAAAAAAGGATTGAAAACAATAAAGAAAAAAATCACCCTCTAGTGAAAACCACTTCGGTGGCACTTTGGGCAAGTACCTTGGTGAAAACCTAGCAAACATGCGCTTTGTGTAAATAAATCACTTTCCATCCACCATGGATTCTTCGACTTGTTTTGTATCACCTACCATCACTTTCCATCACATTCACCCATCGCATTCCATATTTCGTTTATCACCCATCTGTGTCTGCATCATATCTTGATCATGTGTCGGTATCATGTTCCCTTTTAGTACTACTTGGAACATTCCTAAGGTCAATTTTTCCTACCTATATCGAGGTATTCTATTGCATCACGCTGGGGGAAATCCCTATACTTGCATCGGATCAGATTCATGTATATTCTTGAAATCTTCCTTAAACATCAAAAAATCCAAAAACAAGTCAAAAATAGAGTTTTCATGTTGAACTACGAGGCTTTTGCATGTATAGCCTAGGCAAGGCTAATCTTTGATCAACCCTCAAGGCCCCTAGGATAGGTCCTTTAGGTGTCCATCCTAATAAACTGGTTGTCCATTTGTTCGTATCTTCATCAATAAAGGAGTCTATGTCAGTCGAACTGTGTGGTCTATGTGTGTATAATGTAGGCAACGCTAATCTTTGATCATCCCCCAAGGCCCCTAGGATAGGTCTTTAGGTTAGGTTCCTGGTCAAAATCTTGAAAAACACAAAAACATTGGAAATTTTGAAAATCAAAACATTTGTTAAAACATCTTGAAAATCCCAAAAGTAGCCTCAAAAAATTTCAAAAACATCCAAATATTTGAAAAAAATACATTTGGCCCATTTTTCTTTCACCTACAATAAGCATCCACTCACAATAAATCAATCGTCATCTTCAATCTTTGACAAGGTAATCAGAAATAAGTATAGCAAACTGAAATTGTAAACTCAAACATCAAGGTCTTAAGTCTAGGTCAATAGGTAAAAAAGTTAGTCAACTCTTGGTATCAATAGCCCATCATCCCGTTCATCTTAAAATCACCTGATAACATCATTTTCTAGGATGCATCCTTCCTACAATGGACATCAACATCAGGCCTCACCGTAGTTTAGTCTTGGCTAGAGGTATGAAGAACATTAGCTCGTTTTTTTATTTCATCTTTTCTTTTGATTTATCTTATTACGCTTATTCCAATGACCTCTCGATGATGTCTAATCCAAAAAATTTAGAGAAAAAGGAATGGGGCATTGATCATTATCTTTAATTTGTTGTGTTTGTTGGATAATCTTGTAATATAACCTTGGTCATGCTAATTTTGTTCGAGATGTAGGGCGGATGTTTTGGATATCTTGTTGACTACATTGGGAGGTTTTTCCTTTCTATGTTTTAGTCCAAGATGTTTGAAATGTATGAAGTACACTCTAATAAGGTTTTGTATGCCAGGTGTGAACAAGATGTTGGACTCAAGGAACACTGAGAGGGGGGGTGAATCAGTGTTCAGCAATATTTAAATTACAATCCAGATCTTAAACCATTCACAGCATTTCAACAGAAGTAAAGATGCAAGCATATGAAGGAAACAATCAAAACACCATAACACCAAGATTTTTACGTCAAAACCCTATTAGGGGAAAAACCACGGTGGAGGTTAATCCACAATTTATACTATGTTAAAAGTATGAAGAAAAAGGGGAATGCACATGCATTTAGGCACACTGCCTAGAGCTCACTGCTCAACATAAGGAAGGCTCGCTACCTTACAAGATATTTGGATTACAACAAAATTTGAACTGAGAAAGATAGCATCTACAAATGCTAGAGATATGTTTTGGTTAAGCTCATAGATCAAATTTTGGACCTTCTGTCTGATTCTGCACTTTGCTTTGCTTTGTTTTTCCTTAAATTGCTTTACAAAAAGCCTCTTCTGCACAAGAAAAATTTGCTCAACTGATCTTCTGATATTCGCACATACACACATCTTCTCTTCCACACATACACTTACATATCAAAATGAATTACCCGATCTCATATATATATATGCTATCAAAGATTTAGTTGCTTCATGTCAGCTTCAGCAAAATAAAAATGTTTTCCAATGGTCGGCTCAATCCACATTTGATATTCGATGCGTACCCATCAAATTCAGCTACAACTTAGCTTGGAACCAAATCAAAATTCTCGAACATAGAAACATTTAAACAATTACTCCTTATACATCTATGACACGCTATATACATCAATTCAGCCTTCATGAACAAATAAACAAAAAATCATCTTGTCGGATCTCCTAACTCATACATCGATTGATGCAATAACACAAAACTTAATGATAGGATAATATAAACACTTAACAACTTTCCCTGAGATCCAAAACTCAAAATGATAATTCGGTGAAGCATATAGATCGACATACTAACTGGATACCTTGTTCTTCATTCTTTCATCTGGTAATAATTTTTTCTTTACTCTACCTGCTGGTATGAACAAATTTTGATCTGCGAACTGGAATAATGACTTAGGTTTCCATCAATGACAACACTAGAATCCATATGCCAACAATCTCACCCTTTGGCATTGATGACAACACTTATTGAAAAATGACTAAGTATTGGAACCAACAAAACTGCACTCTTCATTGCACTCTCTCTCCCCATAACTGACAACACTTTTTGAATTTGATAAGGAATTTTTCACTCCTCTCTCTCCCCCTTTGACATCAATGACAAAAAGATAATAAAATATTTTTCTTTCTCCCCCTTATAAGTGTAACCAAAACTTACTTGAGCAAAAATTGATTCAAAACTTTGAAGAAATACAACCACTAATTGAAGATTATTTTGTGCTTCTCCTTCATCTCCAAAAGAAACTTCTTCCATGCTTCCACTACAATCCCAATTATTATGATCATGCTATTGTTCTCAAATGTCTGGTTGATAATCTGGATGAGAGATTCTGAAATTGTGATTGCCTCTTCTAATTTCTCTCCTTTCCTTAGAACTTCAATTAACTGCTCTAGCCTACATTTGGTTAAATCCTTCACTTTCCAAAAGTTTTCCACAAGATTGTTTCTGGTGAAATGAACTTTTGCATGCTCAGACTACAACTCTTGAATCCTTTTCTTGATTGCACCATCCTGATCCTGAAACATGTTATAATCCTGACCAATTTTTTTCAGCTTAGATTCAATCTGCTCCAACTTATCTTTCTAAATCCCAACTACATGAGGCCACTGAAGACAATAGTTGTAGATTTCATTTGTTTTATTTATGCATTGCCTCAACACATTCATTTTCCTGTGTAGTTTGGTAAGAGATAGCCTGAATTGCTCCTTAAGATGTAGAATTATTTCTCCCTCTTTCCTATCATGAGACTCAGAGACCATGGCATCCTTAATGCATTCAATCATCTCTTCAGGAAACACATTCTGCAAAATCTCCAATCCAATTTTATTGTGCACAAGGTAAGTACTTAGTGTTCTCTCGATTAGGTCCTGCTCATATGAGGGTCTATCAGACCATATGCCAACAATTTTCTTCATCCCATCTTTCTCCTAAACAAGCTGCAATATCTTTAATTTGGATAAAACACCTTCTTTGATTCCTACTTCCATTACTACATCTGGTTCAACTAATTCTAGTTCTTCCCTTGGAGTGTAGTCATCATATTCCTCATCTGGTATGTCCACAATCACTTTCTCTTTACCTTT
>VDFB02379711.1:117782175-117843810 GCA_007258455.2 Sequoia sempervirens
GATCCCAATCACCATCACTAAATGATCCCAAGAATCCGGCAAAGAACATAACAATAGCATACAGTGATCTTCATCATCAATTTTCACACTCACAGATGTTAACTCAGCAATCAGCATGTTAAACGTATTCAAATGATCAGCCATAGATGCCCCTTCCTCCATCTTCAAAGAGTATAACTTCTTCCTTAAGAATAGCTTATTCACCAAGGACTTTCCCTAATAAATGTCTCCAAGCTTCTTCCACAAAGAAGATGTAGTCTTCTCTTCATGAACGTTAAGGAGAATAGAGTCTTCCAAATAGAGTCTTATTAACCCTTTTGCTTTTCTATCTGTGAGGTCCCAATATTCTTGCTTCATGCCAAAAGGTTTCATTATAGACACAGCAAGCCAAAGATCACGATCCACCAATAGGTCTTCCATTTTGAGTTTCCACAACTCAAAATTGCTACCATTGAATTTCTCAATTTCAATCTTTCCTGATGTGCTTTCCATCTTAATCTGTAATTTAAATTACCAGACTTCTACAAGAATCCCACTGAACAGAATTGACACAAAAAACCCAACCTACCCACAAGGATAACACAACTAGCTAGGCTCTGATACCACTTGTAAGGAAAGCCTATGGATGTGGAACAAACTTTCCTAATGTCAAAACTCAGAGAAGAAAGTAGATGTCTTTCAATTTTACAATTACAGTTCATTAAGATGCACATGAAAGGAGTAACATAATGGAGAAGAAAGCTCAAACACAATTGACACCAAAATTTATGTGGGAAAACCCTTACGGGAGAAAAACCCACCACACCAAAGAAAATCACTTGTATTACAATAATCGAATTACATACAAGTTACAAACTCTCCTTTCAAATGTCAATATTACAGCAGCAACATTTCCCTGATCAACCTCGTACAAAATAAATTATGATCAATCTATGTTATGTCTCACTATTACAATGCATATCTAGCATACAATGAAAAAAATTAATAGATCATTCGATCATCCAACCATCGAACTCTCGAACCTGCAAACCCCTTCACAATTACAGTACATTACAATGTATAGCAACAACCATGAATCACTTCATTCTTTGTACAATTGATTTAGTTCAACTTCCTCTGTAGAGTAACTGTCAAACTTCCCAATCATTCAAACAGCCACCTTCCAAGTCAGCAACGTCCTCCACTTAACAGGTTACACCTCAGCAGTCCACCAATTCTATGCTATTCACTTTACATTGCACTACCGTTGCACACTCAACAGGCTCCCGAGGAGTGGCGGTATACTGTGCTACCTCCAGACAAGTCAAAGGCTCTCAAGGTATGGTGGTAACTGCACTACCGCTACACTATTGATAGGATTTTTTAGTATGGTGTTATACACTACACTACTACTACACATCCAATGAACTCCTGCAGTATGGCGATAACTGCACTACCGCACCTCAGTGTAAAGACACCCGTGGTATGGTGGTTTCCACCGCACTACCGCTCAATAGCTGAGAGGATCTTGTGGTATGGTGGTAACCACACTACTACTCCTCTCTCTCAATCACCTAGTGGTATAGAGGTACAAGCATAAACATAACACTTAATAATTCTTTGCTACTCGGTGACAGAACCAGGGTTATACCAGTGATTTTGAGACACATACTCTCAACACTTTCAAAAACCAGGATGTTCGTGAGATATGCCAAAAATTCAATATCCAACACCGCTTCTCCACCCCATATTACCCCCAGGGTAATGGCCAGGCTAAGGCTTTTAACAATACCATCCTAAAAATCCTCAAGAAGATAGTTAATGAAGTTGGTCATGACTAGTACCTACAGTTGAACCCTGCCCTATGGTCCTACCAAACAAGTATCTGCACACCTATAGGTGCAACTCCTTTCTCCTTGGTCTATAGATTAGAAACCATCCTTCCCATTGAGATTGAGCTCCCATCACTAGAATATCATTGCAAAATCTTATTACTGATGAAGAATATCAGGTGTCGCGGTTGAATGAGCTAGAATTGTTGGATGAACGATGCATGGATTATTTGAACTATCTACAGGTGTACCAAAACCATCTCAAATGGAAATATAATAAGAAGATCAAGAGTCATTCCTTTCAAGTCGGAGAGCTCATTTTGAAGGAAAATCAGAAGAATGTACCAAATTCAAACAACAAAGGAAATTTTGAACCCAACTAGTTGGGGCTCTTCATCATCACAATAAATTACAAATCAAGAGCATATCAATTGTCAACACCAAAAGGGGAGCCTCTCCTCAATCCCATCAATAGCTCCCATCTCAAAAAAAAATGATGCCTAAGCTTGCAAGGTATAAATCCAAAATACAAAAAAAATCAAAAATAAAAAAAAGGATTGAAAACAATAAAGAAAAAAATCACCCTCTAGTGAAAACCACTTCGGTGGCACTTTGGGCAAGTACCTTGGTGAAAACCTAGCAAACATGCGCTTTGTGTAAATAAATCACTTTCCATCCACCATGGATTCTTCGACTTGTTTTGTATCACCTACCATCACTTTCCATCACATTCACCCATCGCATTCCATATTTCGTTTATCACCCATCTGTGTCTGCATCATATCTTGATCATGTGTCGGTATCATGTTCCCTTTTAGTACTACTTGGAACATTCCTAAGGTCAATTTTTCCTACCTATATCGAGGTATTCTATTGCATCACGCTGGGGGAAATCCCTATACTTGCATCGGATCAGATTCATGTATATTCTTGAAATCTTCCTTAAACATCAAAAAATCCAAAAACAAGTCAAAAATAGAGTTTTCATGTTGAACTACGAGGCTTTTGCATGTATAGCCTAGGCAAGGCTAATCTTTGATCAACCCTCAAGGCCCCTAGGATAGGTCCTTTAGGTGTCCATCCTAATAAACTGGTTGTCCATTTGTTCGTATCTTCATCAATAAAGGAGTCTATGTCAGTCGAACTGTGTGGTCTATGTGTGTATAATGTAGGCAACGCTAATCTTTGATCATCCCCCAAGGCCCCTAGGATAGGTCTTTAGGTTAGGTTCCTGGTCAAAATCTTGAAAAACACAAAAACATTGGAAATTTTGAAAATCAAAACATTTGTTAAAACATCTTGAAAATCCCAAAAGTAGCCTCAAAAAATTTCAAAAACATCCAAATATTTGAAAAAAATACATTTGGCCCATTTTTCTTTCACCTACAATAAGCATCCACTCACAATAAATCAATCGTCATCTTCAATCTTTGACAAGGTAATCAGAAATAAGTATAGCAAACTGAAATTGTAAACTCAAACATCAAGGTCTTAAGTCTAGGTCAATAGGTAAAAAAGTTAGTCAACTCTTGGTATCAATAGCCCATCATCCCGTTCATCTTAAAATCACCTGATAACATCATTTTCTAGGATGCATCCTTCCTACAATGGACATCAACATCAGGCCTCACCGTAGTTTAGTCTTGGCTAGAGGTATGAAGAACATTAGCTCGTTTTTTTATTTCATCTTTTCTTTTGATTTATCTTATTACGCTTATTCCAATGACCTCTCGATGATGTCTAATCCAAAAAATTTAGAGAAAAAGGAATGGGGCATTGATCATTATCTTTAATTTGTTGTGTTTGTTGGATAATCTTGTAATATAACCTTGGTCATGCTAATTTTGTTCGAGATGTAGGGCGGATGTTTTGGATATCTTGTTGACTACATTGGGAGGTTTTTCCTTTCTATGTTTTAGTCCAAGATGTTTGAAATGTATGAAGTACACTCTAATAAGGTTTTGTATGCCAGGTGTGAACAAGATGTTGGACTCAAGGAACACTGAGAGGGGGGGTGAATCAGTGTTCAGCAATATTTAAATTACAATCCAGATCTTAAACCATTCACAGCATTTCAACAGAAGTAAAGATGCAAGCATATGAAGGAAACAATCAAAACACCATAACACCAAGATTTTTACGTCAAAACCCTATTAGGGGAAAAACCACGGTGGAGGTTAATCCACAATTTATACTATGTTAAAAGTATGAAGAAAAAGGGGAATGCACATGCATTAAGGCACACTGCCTAGAGCTCACTGCTCAACATAAGGAAGGCTCGCTACCTTACAAGATATTTGGATTACAACAAAATTTGAACTGAGAAAGATAGCATCTACAAATGCTAGAGATATGTTTTGGTTAAGCTCATAGATCAAATTTTGGACCTTCTGTCTGATTCTGCACTTTGCTTTGCTTTGTTTTTCCTTAAATTGCTTTACAAAAAGCCTCTTCTGCACAAGAAAAATTTGCTCAACTGATCTTCTGATATTCGCACATACACACATCTTCTCTTCCACACATACACTTACATATCAAAATGAATTACCCAATCTCATATATATGTATGCTATCAAAGATTTAGTTGCTTCATGTCAGCTTCAGCAAAATAAAAATGTTTTCCAATGGTCGGCTCAATCCACATTTGATATTCGATGCGTACCCATCAAATTCAGCTACAACTTAGCTTGGAACCAAATCAAAATTCTCGAACATAGAAACATTTAAACAATTACTCCTTATACATCTATGACACGCTATATACATCAATTCAGCCTTCATGAACAAATAAACAAAAAATCATCTTGTCGGATCTCCTAACTCATACATCGATTGATGCAATAACACAAAACTTAATGATAGGATAATATAAACACTTAACAACTTTCCCTGAGATCCAAAACTCAAAATGATAATTCGGTGAAGCATATAGATCGACATACTAACTGGATACCTTGTTCTTCATTCTTTCATCTGGTAATAATTTTTTCTTTACTCTACCTGCTGGTATGAACAAATTTTGATCTGCGAACTGGAATAATGACTTAGGTTTCCATCAATGACAACACTAGAATCCATATGCCAACAATCTCACCCTTTGGCATTGATGACAACACTTATTGAAAAATGACTAAGTGTTGGAACCAACAAAACTGCACTCTTCATTGCACTCTCTCTCCCCATAACTGACAACACTTTCTGAATTTGATAAGGAATTTTTCACTCCTCTCTCTCCCCCTTTGACATCAATGACAAAAAGATAATAAAATATTTTTCTTTCTCCCCCTTATAAGTGTAACCAAAACTTACTTGAGCAAAAATTGATTCAAAACTTTGAAGAAATACAACCACTAATTGAAGATTATTTTGTGCTTCTCCTTCATCTCCAAAAGAAACTTCTTCCATGCTTCCACTACAATCCCAATTATTATGATCATGCTATTGTTCTCAAATGTCTGGTTGATAATCTGGATGAGAGATTCTGAAATTGTGATTGCCTCTTCTAATTTCTCTCCTTTCCTTAGAACTTCAATTAACTGCTCTAGCCTACATTTGGTTAAATCCTTCACTTTCCAAAAGTTTTCCACAAGATTGTTTCTGGTGAAATGAACTTTTGCATGCTCAGACTACAACTCTTGAATCCTTTTCTTGATTGCACCATCCTGATCCTGAAACATGTTATAATCCTGACCAATTTTTTTCAGCTTAGATTCAATCTGCTCCAACTTATCTTTCTAAATCCCAACTACATGAGGCCACTGAAGACAATAGTTGTAGATTTCATTTGTTTTATTTATGCATTGCCTCAACACATTCATTTTCCTGTGTAGTTTGGTAAGAGATAGCCTGAATTGCTCCTTAAGATGTAGAATTATTTCTCCCTCTTTCCTATCATGAGACTCAGAGACCATGGCATCCTTAATGCATTCAATCATCTCTTCAGGAAACACATTCTGCAAAATCTCCAATCCAATTTTATTGTGCACAAGGTAAGTACTTAGTGTTCTCTCGATTAGGTCCTGCTCATATGAGGGTCTATCAGACCATATGCCAACAATTTTCTTCATCCCATCTTTCTCCTAAACAAGCTGCAATATCTTTAATTTGGATAAAACACCTTCTTTGATTCCTACTTCCATTACTACATCTGGTTCAACTAATTCTAGTTCTTCCCTTGGAGTGTAGTCATCATATTCCTCATCTGGTATGTCCACAATCACTTTCTCTTTACCTTTTCCTTCAATTTTTGGAGTCTTGTGTGCCAGAGGAGTGTAATCAACAAACTCTTGTTCCTTTTTCTTCTTCCTCTCCAACTCACCAAAGAAGGATCCAACTTCAAGTGCTTTTACCAAAATGGATGCTAATTTCTCCAAACTTCCCTAGCAATTCTTTAAAGAAATTTGCATACTCTTGCTCACAATTTTCCAAAGTATTAGAATGTTCAAAAATCTATTTACAAACCGGTTCATTCTCTTTCAATACAACATTATTGATCTATGGCAAGCAATTCATAAAATACATCACAAGACATATGACCAAGGTACCAAACCTGAAGGGGTAATCTGCCTCCTTTGTTAGTTGCACATTCTCCATCAATTGGTCTTTTAGCAATCTGCACAGGTCAAAATCTTCATCCTCCATTATCATTTTTTGAGAGATATAAACTGCACCTGCCTAAGTTGTTCCTTCCCTATTTCTGAAAAAGATTTTGTATGAGATTCCATGGACAATGTACCGTGTTATCAGATCTTTGATCATCGAAATTATCAAAGCCCTTTGATCTCTAGCTACTTTGGTTAGGTTTTTGACTTCTTTGTTTTGAATTGACTTCTTTTTTGATATATCCCCAACATTTCATAATCCAATTAGAATCCTAATCACCTCTTTTGAAATGAGATAGGGTTTATTCAGAGTTAGAATTTCATCATTCAATCTGTTCAAGATAAACCTAATGACTTCCATGTTATCAAAATAGGGAAATTCACTCCAAATGTCCAAGCTTTTATGCTTCACACCTTCAAGCCATTTCAATTCATTGGCCAGAAACATATTTCTCACCTCCCTAATCTTCTCACTACTATATTCATCTAAATTCACCATTCCTTTGATTTGCATCATTTTCCTTTTCACACCAAACAAGTTTCTACCAAGCACAAAATTAAGTGAGAATTCTACAATCAACTGAAATACCTGATAAATTTTCTGCCGAATTGACTTTACTCCTTCAAAATTCTACTGCAGAGGCTCTCCTATTCTTATTCAATGTAAGGTGACAAATGAGGGTTCCAAATACCCTTTTATAACTCACACCTAACCTTTTTACCACATTAAACTTTTTGCACAAGGAGTTCCAAATACTTTGTTTTCTTAGACAGTAAAAGAAGAATTCATCTGTGAACCTTCTACTTCTCAAATTTTTGCACAAATGATCACCGATACATTTGTAAGCCACTAGCACAACTACTGGAAATTTTCCTGCATTATGGTGCCAACTACTGATAGGGGGGCAAAGGATTTTCTTGAAAAACTCCCCTTAGGCCAATGGCCTAAGATCAAGTTTTGGAGGAATTACCAAAAGTAGATTCTGGTGCGGGCTTATTTCCTTCATCAAGCTCACTCTTCCTTACCCATGTTTTCTTCATCTGATCTCTTATTTCTTCCACAGTCACTTTCCCTTTTCTTTTATCATCTTTCTGTGAAATTTTTCCTTTGTATATCAAACCTCTTCTATCCATGTTTCTATTCTTGCAGAATCTTGTAATGTGACCAAATCTGTTGCAATTGTAACACACAGGATTTCTTTGTCTAGACCATTCATTCCATTGATTTCCTCTTGATCTGCATTGATTAGCAATATGCCCAAATCTTCTACAGATGTAGAATTTAACATTCCTTACACTGACAGACATACTTTTGCATTCAATTGACTTATGACCAAAATTATTGCAACTAAAACACTGACCGGGAAATAATGGACTCTTGTATTTATTTTACTTCTGCACTGAGAAGCCATATGACCGAATTTATTACAAGCATGGTAGTGACCATTAAAATTTTGAGCATTGGGTTTTCTTGCCAAATACCTTCTACCTTTGTTCATCTGATTTCTTTGTCTGGAATCCTTATGTTCATATCCAAAGCTTTCTCCCTTCTCATATCCAAGACTTCACTTGTCATTTTCATCCTTCTATCCTTTAGTTAGCTCATCAAGCTTAGCATAACTAATTCTAAACTTCTCCTTGTATTCATTTTCAGTAGTGAATTCATCTATGAGAATAACTATTTGTCTTTCAAGCTCTTGTTCATTATTTCTGGATTGTTGCAATTCAATCTCCAGCTGAATGAATCCACTATTAACTCTACTACATTATTCAGATCTTTCTCTTAAGGACTGGGCTAGATTCTCCTCATTCTTCCTCCTTTCTTCAATCTCCTTAGTTAGCTTCATCACCATAGATTCCATCTCAAGCTTTAGAGTAGCATTATTTTTAGCAAGCTTTTCACATTCTCCAGTTATTTCTTTTAGGTTCTGATTTAGGTGAACATCTTCCAAGAATTTACTTTCTTTATGCTTCAGCTAATCACATAGTTCCTTCCTCTTTTCTCTTGACTCATTGATTTTATCCTTCAATGATTGAATGAATTTTTCAACATCCTTAAGATTTGATTTTAATTCCAAGACTTTTGCTTTAGATTGATCAAGATCATCAAGTGCCACCAAAAGTTGTTGTTGAAGACCACCAGATTCCATTGCATTCCAAGATCCACCTCAAACTCTTAAACTTCTGCAGAGGAACCTACTTTGATACCAATTGTTGGACTCAAGGAACACTGAGAGGGGGTGAATCAGTGTTCAACAATATTTAAATTTCAATCCAGATCTTAAACCATTTACAACATTTCAATAGAAGTAAAGATGCAAGCATATGAAGGAAACAATAAAACACCATAACACCAAGATTTTTACATCAAAACCTTGGTAGGGGAAAAACCATGGTGGAGGTTAATCCACAATTTATACTATGTTAAAATTATGAAGAAAAATGGGAATGCACATGCATTCAGGCACACTTCCTAGAGCTCACTGCTCAACATAAGGAAGACTCACTGCCTTACAAGATATTTGGATTACAACAAAAGTTGAACTGAGAAAGATATCATCTACAAATGCCAGAGATCAGTTCCGGTTAAGCTCATAGATCAGATTTTGGACCTTCTAGCTGATTTTGCACTTCGCTCTGCTCTGTCTTAAATCGCTTTACAAAAACCCTCTTCTCCACAAGAAAATTTTTCTCAACTGATCTTTTGATATTCACACATACACACATCTTCTCTTCCACACATACACTTACATATCAAAATGAATTACCCGATCTCATATATATATATACGCTATCAAAGATTTAGTTGCTTCATGTCGACTTCAGCAAAATAAAAATGTTTTCCAATGGTCAGCTCAATCCACATTTGATATTCAATGTGTACCCATCAAAGTCGGCTACAACTTAGCTCGGACCCAAATCAAAATGCTCGAACACAGAAACATTTAAACAATTACTCCTTATACATCCGCGACATGCTATATACATCAAGTCGGCCTTCATGAACAAATAAATAGAAAATCATCTTGTTGGATCTCCTAACTCGTACACCGATTGATGCAACAGCACAAAACTTAATGATAATATAATATAGACACTTAACAACTTTCCCTGAGATCCACAACTCAAAATGATAATTCGGTGAAGCATATAGATCGACATACTAACGGGATACCCTATTCTTCATTCTTTCATCCAGTAATACTCTGTTCTTTACTCTACCTGTCGGTATGAACAAATTTTGATCTATGGACTAGAATAATGACTTAGGTTTACATCAATGACAACACTAGAAGCCATATGCCAACACAAGATAATCCTATTTTTTTGATGAGTCAAATTCAATCGCACTAGATAACATGCCATCTTGGTTGTCTATACCTTGATGCATTGTATCTATGTGTGTTATCAAACATAAGGAAAGTTAAGCTCTTTACATCTCTAATCCCTGGATAAGCAACAAATCATCATCACTCATCATCATATAATAAATTCTCAATGACTCAGACTTTTTAGACTCCTGCATCTTCTTGGACTCAAGGGTTGATCCCTCTCTTCCTTCATCTTCTCCACGTCCTAAGGTATCATGACATTTAAACAAAATTAAGTTGCATCCATCCTACATCCACAAACCATCAACATCCTCCATACCCATACATATCGTCATAATAGGAAACATCATCCATACATTTCATAATCATTTAAGGTGTTTACATAATATAGATTTGTTATTCTAAATGTCTTAAAATCATCATATACATACATCATGCATCATCATACACCATATGGAAAAAGATACTGAAAAATATGTAAACATATTCATTGCATTATATTCCATCTCACATGCATTATCATCAGCATAATATAGATTTGCTATTCTAAGAATTTCATAATTCCACATTTGCATTATTATCCATCGTATAACCATATAAATGCATCCATACAAATAGACTCATCATACATCACATTTGTATTCATATCATACATAGCATCACATCATAAAACATATAACATCATAATATGATCATTAAATGCATCCATACATCCATAACATATAAGGTAAAATAAAATAACATCACATCATATAAATCGCATCGGAGCCATCTCATATATATAATATCAAAAAAATTGAATGTCATGATACAATCGAAATCATATATATAATGTCATCATACAGAATATACAATAGGTTAATCAAAACTTAGCCAATGAATGTATATACATCATAAATCAAGTTGTACATCAAAAAAGTGTCCAAGCACTATCGGTGCCCTGAGCTCCCCTTGCTCTATCGGTCACTATAGTGGCTACCCCGGCTCTGGTGGTGTGACCCTAACCGTCTACCTGATGGCCCACTACGAGACCTGCTCAATGCAACCTAATTGATGTGGGATAAATCTAGCTCCCAACACTCCTATGGGCAGGCTATGTAATACAAATTCCTATAATACGAGGCTTCTTGTATGGCCCATTTGTACATCTCTATGGGGGTTGTAGCCTATCCCTATGCCTGTTGTGTTGCTACCTCTAGCTTTTGTATGTGCCCTGACTCGAGAGCCAAACTGATATTTGTATCTTGTCTCATCTAGCACTCCTCCGCCACCTCCTACCTCACCTAATCTCTCTCCTAGGTCAGGGCATGTATCTAAGCCTATGCCTGTTGTAACTACCTTGTCAATAGTTGTACCTACACCTACAACACTACTATCTATCTTTCCTGAGGATCGTGACCTAGTGGTGGTTGTTGGGGTGTCTGCTAGGGTGCCCTCTATCTCACTGGCAGTAATAGGGGTGACACCTATCCATCATTCCCATCATGCCTACCATGCCCATCCTGCCCATACTGACCATCATGTGGTTGTTGTGGTGGCTACTATCCAACTCGAGGTCCTCTGACCCATCCTCTTCCTACTATTGGGACAATCGGTAATGTCAATCTGCTAGGAGCGTGGGTTGGCCAATATGCATCATAATCTTGTGTAGTGCCTACATCTACAAGACTATCGAAGTACTCCCAAGGCTGCATAACCAGCTGTCTGAAATCATCAATCACAACCTGGGGTTGGATCCACTACCCCCAGGCAGTCTCTCATGCTTGTCTAGCAAAGATAGCCTGGTATGTTGCATCAGGTGCATCTTGCACCTCTCCAAACTGACTCGCTACCCTTTCGGGAAGGTAGTGCTCAATCATATGGTGCTTGTTCCCATGCATGTATCTATTCTAACAGCAATAGAATAACTACTCATCATCATCGTGTCACCTATGGAAATGGAGCCAAGGCCTCCATTGGAAGACTATCTTCTCATCAATAACCCACCTCCAGTGTGAGATGCCAATGATACCTATTTAGTGAAGGGTAGTCATCCCCCCATATCTATAGACTACAAGATCATCACAGTCTATCTGCACATCTGCTATCATGGGCCTCAGTACAGTTATGTGCTCATACGCCCAAACATGGAGAAGTGTCACCCCGGCCCCAATTCTATGGGCCCCGCAATATACAACCCGATGCATGTCATGATATAAGGAGGTAAGGAAAATTGGCCCCCATGCATATATAGTCATCTCCTCCATCGTGCAAGACCAGACGATGCCCCATCCAATGTTGTAACCCCTTTCTCATTTTTCAGGAGCAAGGACTCCCAAAATTAATGCACAGACAAATAAATTCAAATCTACGGCAATCCCCTCATATCAATCCAGGTCGAGCTTCCCGCTATCTATGTCATACTCATCAACGCCAAACAACTAGAATATCATATCACTATCGGCCTCAACATCATAGATGATCTTCTTATTGTGTATGGGGATCTGTAAGATCTACCATACATCCTCCAAAGTAACTATGGCCTCCCCTGTCAATACATGGAATGATGATGTCTCACTCCGCCATCTCTCAACCAACACGGTCATCATAGTTAGGTGCGTATGAGCTATAGGCATTTGCACCACATGGCTGAATCCGATCGAGTCCAAGAAAAATAGAGCATCATCACTCAAGTGCCTTTCCCAGCACAGTATCCGACCCCTAAGCTCCTTCAAGTGGAGCACTTGAAGGACCTCCTACACTCAAAGCACGCACGACGTCAAATTTAATCAACATGGCACATTTTTGAAAAATAAAAATCAATCAAAAGCAAAGGAGAGACAAATTTTACAAAGTCTGTGCTATGTGTTTTCACAAAGGTGATGCTATATTCATAAGTGGTGCCACATCACAAAGGTGAATCGATATTTGGGGGTGGCACTGTAACCTTTCGAGCCCACACAACGCTCCACCACATAAGCGAATCGGCATTGAAACGTAGTGCTCTGCCCGTCCCAAGTCATGTGACACTATTTTTAAAAAGTGAGTGGGAATTCCATGTGTGACCCTAAGACATTATAGCATTGCACGACGCTATGCTACAAAGGCAAGTCGACATCGACAAAAGCAACGTTGACTGAATCATTTGCAATGCCATAGAGAGCCGCTTTTGGCTAACCTACTTGGACCCAAATAAATTCACCAAAAATGCAAAAAATGAGAAAAGTTTTGAAATGCGTACTATGGGTCCTACATCCTGAGGCCATTGGAACTCTCAAACCCACTCCATCTGATGCCTAGGAAGCACGTGATCTGCCATTCTGTCGGCACCTGAAAGAAAAATATCAAGAATTCTAGAAGGTCAAGTGTGCAAATGATTTGAAAATGGCCCCTCCCCTTCTATTTATGCCAAAAAATTTAGGGTTATTGGGGGAATTTTTAGGGTTTTTGAACCCATTAATCCGTTTCTTGCCTAACGAGGCCCGTTTTGACCCATTTTCATCGTCATGAGCCTATTTTCACATCCTATAGGCTATTTTTCGCACCTAACCATTGTTGAATATTTTTCGTGAGCTCAACCCAAAATTGAAATTTTCACCTGATCTCTCAAGGGGGAAATATGGTAGCGTAATTCTTCCGCTGGGCAGCAATGGGGCATCCAAAAAATTAGAAATTTTTTGAATTTTGATATCGGCAATGTTATTCTTTGAACCAATGCAGCAAGTACCTCACTTCAAAGAGGAAAAAAATGTAGACACTTAAATAAACCTGATTGATATTATTCATCTGATTATGATTAACTAACACCATTTCCTCCTAAATCACTTTGGACTAACCAATTAATTAAATAATCAACATTATTTAGTTAAATTCATCAATTTCTACTATTAATCAAATAATTGAATTTATTAGATTAATTCACCTTTCTTCTGACTAATGTTCATTATATTTAATTAGATCAATTCATTTAATTAAATTTCCCTAAATTCCTCTTATTTGATTAAATAAATCAAATAAAATGTCACAATCCCCTAACCCATCCAAGTTAATTAATTCTGAATTAATTAACCTTAAGCCACTTTCTAATCATCATTAACAAATCCTCTAGCTTTTAACTCCTCAAGAGTTAATCAACCCATGGTCAACTAACCAGGTTGCACAGGAAATTCATTTCTTTTAATATCTAATTATCATATTTATCCTCACACTGGCATATTCCAAGGAATATTCCTCTCAACCACCTCCTTGTTCAATTTCCCTCCAAAGGTTTTAAATAACCTCTTACACATTCATAAATACCTCTTACATCCTCATTTATTCTTCTTACATCCTTTCAAATCCTCAACCACATTCATTTACTTCTTCTTACATCCTTTCAAATCCTCAACCATATGCATTAATCTCTCTTACATCTCCTTTACTCAACACATTCCCCAAAATGTGCTCCACCCTCATCCAATAGAATTTTGACAAGTGCCACATTCCTATTGGCTCCCCTTTTATCCCACATTCACCAATTTCTCTCATTCTTCAACCCTTGAGTCCTATAAGTAGAGGCTTCCTCTAGACAATATGGATCCACAACTTGAAGCATTCTCACTATAGGCATTTTTACTCATAGAATTCACCATTTTCATCACATTTGGAGCTTGTTTCACCATTTTAGGTACTTTGAATCATCTACAATCATTGGATCTTATCAAAGGGATTGGGAAAAGGCTTCTTTCCACATCAAAGGAGAACCAATCCCCCTATGGGATGAAGTTTTAGCTATTTTAAGTTGATTGCATATTATCTTTGGTTTGTTATGCTCTTATTTTCATGTTTTTCATTTTCATTTAGCTAAGAATCTCATAGGTGTTGATGGTGTTTTCTGCATAGCAACAACTCAGATAAGATACAAATATCCTATCTCTCTTGAAAGGTAAATCTCTATCAGCAAGCCTCAAGAGATAACCCCAAGGTCTCTAATGTCAGGTCTTGACAATGCATAAATAGCTCAGATAATATGTGAAAATGTTGGTAATCACAAAGGGACCTTACTACAAGCAAATGTTGAATCTTCAAACTTATCAGATATAGCAATATAGTGATACTTCAAATCCTAAATCTGACTCAGATAATGAAATAAATAACAAAAGATAAGGGTTTCAAAGAGATTTCTAAGATTAATACTAATTCTAAGATTAACAGTGCATATGACAAAATACTTGAAATGGACCAATCTCTTAGAACTAATCCCTGCTTGACCCAGATAAATCTGCAATCTTACATAAATAGTGAAATCTTCTAAGGCACGTAAGATTTTCAGATCATGAACATTCATCCAAAACAATCCTATTGTAATTGAAATGAACAAGCATTCACAACTTAACTAAGCACAATAAATATTGAAGTCCAGGCTAACTTTGCAAAGCAACCAACTTTCAGCTAGTTGTGAAAAGTATGGACTAGAGATTGCTACAACACTTCAAGCATCGAATCATGAACACCATTAAGTCATCTAACATTAAACCTAACATGTATCAATTAAGCTTAAGCAATTTCAAAGATAGAATCACAGGAACCATGCCATATAAAATTAACACAAGAAGGACACCAAATCACAATGTCTTTTCTTGCATTAAATCATCCAAAGTAGCAACAATTATAGTCTTTTGTTACAGCACTTGCTTGAAGAACAACCTGAACTTCTTTCTCTAATACTAAATTCGCTCCAATGCAATAATAATATCTATCCCTTTCAAATGAGGTAATATCCCTATTTATAGAGATTACATCTTATGTCGGCCCAAATAGGGTTATAAAACAATTGGCTCTAAAAACAAGTCGGCCAAGAAGAATTCAAATTAAAGTAAGGTATGCATTAAGTGCATGTGTTCCATCCAGGTCATCCTAGGATCTCCAACACGGTTTGATCTGATGCATGTGAAGGATGAAGAGAAATAATGGGGAAGCACAAATTCCGATGAGGCATTGTATTAACTACTCTCCCCTTTGTCCCTATCTCATTCCACTTTATTTTGCACCATCAAAAATACCTTCTCCAAGTCCGCTATAGGTGGAATAACTAACACTTTAATTTTCCTTTCAATATACTTAATTTCTTCTCTTGACTGCTTTACGATCTTATCCCAATCCATCTTTAGATTTTGATACTTATCCATCACTGCAATGTATGTGGTTGCATTATCTAACTGGTGTTCAATGACTGGGTCCTCATTGACTGGAGAATATACATCTCACCACCATTTCCTTAGTTGTTCCAAGTTCAAATGCTTTGGTGCAAACCGTTTTCTTCCTATCATAACATCAAATAAATAAATGTACTTGTTGTAGATTTCAGTCAAGGTATCCTCAATTTTATTTCCTTGCTTATGCACTTTCTTCAGAATCCTTTGCCTTATTTGCAAAGCTTCGTACCATTCCCAAGGTTTTGCAACTTTGGAAGAAGGAAGAATTCCATCACTTACCAATTTATCTTCAGTGTATTCCATGATGGTTTTGGTCTTCTGCAACAAGAGATCTGCATCCTCCTTATCCTGAGCTAGTACATTCTTTAACCAATCTATTGATCTTATAGCATCTCCACCGGTTGATAGGATATCTTTGATGGAATTATCTCCTTTAGCTTCCACTCCTTGCAACCAGTTCATTGTGGCATGTGTAGTGGTTTTCATCTTCTCCAACTTATTTATTGTTTCTTGTGGTAGAAAACTTGCAGTTGATGACGAGGAGTTGATGGATTGCAAGGGTTTCATTAAGTCTTGTAGATACCTCTTAATTTTATCATTCTCCTTCAAATCTTGCTTAGCTTGCACTTCTTTCTTCAATTTGCTCAAAATAGCAGCACTGGAGCCTTCAAATTCTTCAAATTCCTGCATCATAGAGGTGGGTCCCAAGTTGATAGTTTGTACACTGTAATCTCTACCAATCACTTCATCTTTATTCTTATCTGGTACAAGAGTGGCAATGTGAATCACCCTATTATTAGCTTCATCTCTCTCAATCCTAGAGATAACCTTGGCTTTCTTCTTCTCTTTTCCCTTTTCTATGTTTGCCAATAATTCATCCCAGTTGGGAGGAGTATCATCCACCATTATTTGTTTACTCTTTAATTCCTTGTCTAACCAACTAGGGACAGTGGAATCCGACTGAACATTACCTTGTCCAACCACATCCTGTTGAACCTTGGAGAAATCCTCAATCAGATTTTTCTTTTCAGGAATCTCCTCAATTTTATCTTCACTTCCCTTATCATGTTCTTCTTCTTCATGCACTGGTGAAGGAGTCTTGATTGGAACTTCCTCTCTCTATGGAGGTCTATCTTCTTCATCTCCCACAGGTGAATCTTCATAAGTCACCAAATGCAATATCTTTTCTATCTCTACCTCTGCACTATAGAGCTCACCCTCTCGGAATTCCTCTTCTCCTTGATCTTGGTGATCCTCTGCATCCTTGGATTCACCTGGTATGTCATGAATTTCATGAGAAGGGGGGACATTATCATGTTTTGTGGTAGGGACATCTAAGGGAACACTTTTCTTTGGCACACCATCCTTGGGAGAGGGAGTTCTTGATCTCCTTGTAAATACATGTGTCTTCTCCCCTGAACTTTCCACACTTACCACCGGTAGGCTAGCCTCATCCCCTGCCCTGGAAGATTCCTTCTTCTTCTGTGACAATATCACTATTCTTCTTCTCTTAGGCATAGAAGCACTACCCTCTTTTCCTTCTTCCTCAACTTCTTCTTTTTTTGATTTCTTTGTCATTGAAATATGTTTTCTTTTCTTAGCAATGGGTCTTCTTTGCTTCTCTACTTCTTCTGCTTCTTCTGCTTGAGCATCCTTAATCTTTATCTTGAAAGGAGATCTCACCTTAGCCTTACCCTTAGGGTCTTTCTCAATTGACTCTTCAGATGTAGAATGAGACTCCAAGTCTCCCATTAAGTCATAAGTGCATAACATACCTTCACTTTCCAACTCCCACATCTTATGTTTGAGCCATAACTTGGTATACTTGATCACTGGAGTCATGATCTACTCTAATTTTGTCTTCTCTTCCTCCAGCTAGTCTATCTCTCCAACAGGTTTATCCTTCACAAATTCATAATCATGACCTTGAATCAAGTCTCCATCATCTTGAATTTGATCGAGAATGGCCTTTATGTTGTACAGTCGGACCAAGTCCACTGGCAACCTGGAAAACTTCTTTTTTCTAACTTCAAATTCATCCTTTTTGTTAGCCCAATAATCCTCTACATCATCCTTATGGCTCTATTCCCTACTAGCTCTCTTATGTGCCTCACTATTTCTATCAAATCTGGATCTCTTAGAATGGAAAGAGAGACCCAAAGTACTCATTTCCTCCTCAAAAGCATGGGCTGAATTAATAGAAGGGCAAGCCTCATTACTACTTATCCTCAAAGTAAAATCACCACCAAATCTGGTCTTATGTTTGTCCTTTTTGACAATTGCATCAAAATCACAGATCTGCCTTATGACCTCCAGAAGTATGATGTGATCTGTGGGATATCTAGGGAGTCTATATGGAGCTCTCTAACAACCATCTATTTTGATGTATGAAAAGGTAGGGAACTGGATAAACCAAGCTCCAAACCTCTTGATTAGTTCCTTGGCATTATCTGAGATTCGGACATGCTCTGCACCCTGCAATAGCCTGGTGATGTGCATGGTGAATGCGTCATTCACTCTCCTATAACTTGTGCTACCCAAGTGCAATTGTGGGTACACCTCATAAATCACATCCTTCCCAAACACACCTCTTGTACTTAGTCCCTTATATGGATGGAACCTCACAAGTGCATAGACCAAGTAAGAGGTCATTGTGAAGGTCTTTGTTTGTAGGACATTGCACATTTGTTCATGTATCATTGCACTTATGATGCCTGCCCAATGGTAGTCAATATTTTGTTCCATCCTCACAATGGCATGGAGCATCCAATTTTCAAATACTCCTACACTCTTCAATCCTACTACCCTACTAAGGAGTGTGATAGCATCATAGTATTCCTTTTTGAATTTTGCTCTAAATAACTGCTTGGGAAACTTGGAAAAGTGAGACTTGGGTTTCTCTAGCCAGGAATTGATAACCTACTATGATTTGACGATGTCCTCATCATAGTACTTCTTGGCTATGTCCATATCAAAACCCACCATATGGGACCTATCAGGCATGTCAAAGGTCTGGGCTATAGACACAGGGTTAAGATTTTCCACTATTCTTCCTTGAGGACTAACTATCCTTTGTATGCCCCTGTCATAATGTTTGGCACATTCAAGCACCAACTCATAGCATTGAACAATAGGAGGGAATACAGCTACCTGGGCCAATCTTGACTCCAATAGTCTTCTAGCCAATAAGGGAAGGTTTTGTGTTGCCATCCTTGCCTTGAATTCCTCATAATCCCATAAACTAACATTTGTATCAGTGACCTCTGACCAAATGGAAGTCAGCTTGCTCTCAAGGATCCTACTCTTTATATCCATTTTTACCCTTTCTGCCTCGGAGATGGTAGACCCTTCAGCACTTGGATCTATCTGCTTGTCCTTGGTCTTCCTAACTATTGCCTTACTTGATTCAGCCTGCATCCAGCACAAAAACCACAATAAATCCTTTATAACATTAGAATCAAGGTTAGTCACCCATGAATGACATATTCATCATTAAACTAGCTCAAAATAATAATGAAATCCTTCAAATCAACCATAAAGCACAATATCATTTTAAATCCAGGATTTTGAGCAACCCGGGAAAAATCGACCAGAGAGGAATTTTGGGAAATTCCACATCAAGCGGACTTCACTAATCAAGCACAAATATCGTCAGTTTTAACCATTACAGCATGAAAGGAAAACATGTAACACCATTAAATCATCAATATAAATCATGGGATGTCAAATACATAACATTAAATTCATTCATCCCTCAAATTCTTTATACTGCAAAGTCACTTTGGGAAAATCCAAGAAAATCTGCCAAAGAAGGAATTCCGAGGAACGCGAAACTTTGACTCTTTTGCATACCTCCAGGAAAATGAGAGGGCAATGGAAAATTGGGAAATTTCGAGGGTGCGGAAATTCCGCGAAGGCCTCGGGATCCCGAAAACTATCAATTTTCACGATCTCACCTGGACCAAACGAACGGCCACAGACTTGGAATTTTAGGCTCAAATGCAATTCGTTTTATGTTTCCTACTAATCATTTTGAGTTCTCAACTCACTCCCAAAGGAAAATTGGTAAGGATTGGCGATGCCGTAGGTTGCAATTGTGATTCCCTAGGTTGCAATTGTAAAATATCCACCATGAATGCAGAAAATGAGCTCGGATTAAACTTGAATTGAAATTGTTTGTCTGGTTAAGCTCATGATAAATTTTTTGGAACATGCCTAAGTGAGCTACTAGCTAATGAATCAAAGATAAGATCATGAAATCACTCAGGGAAGCACCCTCCCAAAACCCTAAATCATAACAAGATTACTCATAGATCGAGCTCGAAGGAATTATTTGGGAAAGCTTGGTGCTACAAAACTAGGGATCTCAATTGGGTTCTAATATTCTGCAAAGCAAACAAATTAAACCCTAGCCCTGGAAAACTCGACGCCAAACGCACAAAATTTGAGCCCCAAGTGCATTCAAAACATCAAAATATCACATTCACTCATTATTCAAAGGTGAGGAAAAATTTACATACCATGAATGAAACAAATCTATCTTCAAATGAGATCGATGACAAACTTGGACACCCTAGTGACAGCTACAACGACAATTCAAAAAATCTAATACCGAAATCAGAAATCAACCAGTCCAATCGCCAAAATGCAAAACACCCAAGATCAAGATCACAAAAGTAGGAAAGAGAAAATGTTGAAAGCTCAAAAACACACAATTTCCCAAGAAGCCACCTAAATACTTGCCACAGAAATTGTACTGCCAAGCATTAACTTCGTCGACAAGATAGGCTAGAACGCAATCCAGGAGTTCGATGAAGTGACGAATTTTGGGGAAATCCAATTCAAGTGAAATTCTGCGAGAGACTAGAATCCTGGGACCACAGTGATAAAGCTTTCCTGTCGGACTTTCAGCAAAACTGGGGAATTCCGCCCAGAGTGGAAATTCCCAAAGTCAGCGAAAAACCTGAATTTTGTTCAAAACTTAATATTTTCAACAAGTAGCATAAAAGGGGCATTAATGCAAGCAAGATAATCATTTAAGCACATGCCAAAGCAAGGAAATCCCCAAAACCAAAGGGCCAAATCACTAGAAATCAGAGCGAAAAAGGGGGGTCCCTACTTTCAGTGGGGCGTGTGTGCAAAAACTGCACATCAATAGGGAATGCTAGATTTGTGTTTCTAACATGATTAACTAGTGTTTGTTGGTCTTGTGTTAGAAAATTTCAAGTTTGGTGTTCACAATACCTATTGAAGTAGGTGTTGAATTAGATACTAGAAATCGCCATGTTAAAAGGTGGCCCCTACTTTATATAAACAAATAGTAGAAATTTTGATTTACCTTACCATATCTAAAACTAATATTACATATAAAGTAGATATTACATCTAGATGTATGTAAGATCTATATTTATATTCCTATAAAATAGAAAAATGAGTATTAAGATATTTTAAAGTTACACTTAATTATGGTACTTATTATTCTTGCATCAAGAATGCTAATTTATTTAGTTATTATAATGTTGACTATGTTGGTGACACTATTGACAGGAAATCCACTTCTAGTTATGTTTCTAAATATGGTGCATGTTCTATCATATGGAATAGTAAAAATAAACTAATTGTGGCTCTTTTAGCTATAGAGGATAAATATAAAAGTGCAACAAAATTAATAAATAAATTAGTTTGGCCTTAAGAAGTTATTAGATGAACTTTATATGGGTACTAGTGAAAGTAATGGACTTAATTATGAGCCAAATCTATATTGCTCTTGCCAAGAATATTGTTCAACATATAAGAAAAAATAACATTGAATTCCATATGCATTTTATTAAATAAAAAGTTATCAATAGTGAAATTACTCTCTATATCTATAAAATTGATGATCGAGTGAAAAATATATAAATAAGAAACCTTTGTGGAGTTTCAAATTTAATAAATTAGAATATTTTTTGGGCTTGAGGAGTTACCATTGAGGGGGAGCACATGCATGAAAAGAAGACCTCCTAGTGGCTAACTCTGTCTATAATACCTAAGGGAACTTGTAACACCTATGGGCATTGGATAAGACCTAAGGGAACATGTAAGACCGACAAAAGTTGTATGTAAAACCTAAAATATTTGTGTGGTATATGTAAAACCTGTGGTCATTTTATGTAACACTTACAAGAATTAAATGTGGTACATGTAAGACCTATAGGCATTATATGTAATACCTACAAGTATTATGTTGCATGTGTAAGGCTTACATGCTTTGTATGTAATAACTATTGGCATTATGTATCTCTTCCTTTGGATTTCCTTTTATATTTGTAAAAGAATTTTAAGCAAGACCTATGTATATTGTATGTAAGACCCATGGGTATTGTTTGTGACACCTTCAGAAAATATGTATTGTAACAATAACTTGGGGGAATATTTTAAGGAGGTGCTTTAAAAGGGCTCCAATTAGAAACTTTATAAGACTTCTTTTAGAATTATTTTGAGAATACTAGGGTCTAAATTATGACAAGAGGTTTATCATGTATTTTAGAATGCATTATTTTCATCTTGGATTATATTTTATCCCTTTGGCATGCTTGTCAAAGAATTTATGCTTTACTAGGAGCTTCATTTTTTTCTTTTCAAAAATAAATTGACAACATACACACTATATAAACATTGAGGACTATTAAAGCATAATGTTTATTAGGGGTCTAGAGATACTTTAATAAAAGTGGGCCTAGGCAAGGCTCTAATTATAAGATGTAACCTTATAATATATTAAATATTGTTAGGACATATACATAATTATTTATATTATTTAATTTATTATTAAATCTAATGTCTTATTATGAAAGGATATGTTAACTTCCTTAACAAATATGGCTTACCCTTCAAACCTATATTTTAGGGAAACCCTATAGACAAAAAGTAATTTGAGAGAATAATTTGATGAAAACATCAGTATTCATGGCAATAATAGAAGAGAGGTTTTGGGTGGAGAGACCTTTAATTGGAAGAAGAAGGGATTTTGGAAATCAAGTTCTTGTATATTTATGATTGAAAAATTCCATGTAATTTTTATCATAAATGAATGATGCTTGTAGGCTTTTTTACCTTTATGATTTTCCTTACCATAAATATTATATGTATTATGCTATGTGTGTTCATTATATTTTATTATGTACGTTATTTAAGTTTTGTATTAATTTAATTCTTGTATATAATTAATTATCATTCCTATCTATATATGGGATTCTTAATGGTTTACAATAATTTGATGAGATATATGGATGTATTGAAATTATAATTTGAAATAGAATCTTGTATAATAATCATATTATATTATATTCTAAAATTATGATATTATTAAAAGGTGAAAGACATTAAGAAAATTATTCTATCAATCCTTGAATGTACAATGAGGTTCTTCAATGAATTTTGTTAATTAGTTTATTTGAATTGAAACTAGATCTAAACCTTTCTAGGATAATAAATAGATTAATTTATTTGGTTGAAGATACATTTCTAAAATGACGAGCCTATTGTGAGATTGTATGGTATTTTTAGTAAGATGATGTAACATGCTCTCAATTTTGTATCATAAAATTTATCATTAAAAATATATTTAACAACTTAAAAATATTAATCTAAGTACCTATTAAATCAAACATTAAGACTTGGATCATAAACATATAGATATCAACATGTGTCATTAAGCCAAATATTTTACTAATGTTTATTTTACATGATTGAATTGTAGGTCAAATAAAAAATAATTCAGTCAAGTTTATTAAATCTTCTCTTGTTTCTATGTTGTATCATACCAAAAAGTGTGAATAGTAAATAAGATCTCACAATAACCCTCTAACCATATATTGATCTAGTGATATAGGGAGAAATTTATTGACATTGTATCAACAATGGGTGTCTTAATGTTTATTAATAGAATAAGTCACAAAGAGATTAAAATTAGAATATGAAACATTTCTAGAAAGGTGTTAACTTGTAAATTAAGACATAAGTTTAAAAAATAAAAGTTTAAATAATGTAGAACTATTCAAGTCCACAATAATCTAGCATCAACAGAATATAATGGAAGGTTGAGAATATGATTTTCTATGAGTTTCTAAAGAAATGGAATGGAAGGATGAGTCATGGAAGGATGAGTCATGAGAATGAAAATAACATTCCAATTATATTTAGTAGTAGAAAAAGCACACAGTGTGTCTTTAGCAATAGTTTATAATCTCTTTGGAAAAAATGTCATTTCAATAGGATCCTATGTAACTTTGGTACTAGGGTGTTTCACTTGAATATCACTATAACCTTAGTAGAAACTAGGATAAATTCAAAAGAAAGACATGATGATAAACGGGAAAGATGATTCATGGTGGCATGTTCCTAAAGTACACTTAGCATGTATCATTTTATATTATCTTGTATAATTATCCTATTGTCGTTAAAAGTTTTATGGTTTTCTTGGTTGTTATTATTCTATCAAATATTTAATCAAACACTTTGTACTCATAGATTCCTCTTCAATATTTTTTTATAGCTAAACCAAATATATGGAGGGTTGTAAATAGCAATAATTGTGTTTAATGTTCCATTAATAAATTTGAACCACTATTATAAGTGGCCAAATAGAGTTTAATGAGAATCATTTTTCCAAATTATTCATGTGGAAAATAGGGCCTATATAAGAAATACAAATCCTTATAAAGATGAGGACATGATCAAAGAAACATGGACAAGTTACTCTTGAATAAAAGTATGTCATAAATTGTAAGTAAGAGAGAATTCGGGAAAGGAAGAGGAAAAATAGTAGGGTAGGGCATGAGGAGAGTAGGTTGACCATATGAAGTGATATACATTGACAAAAATAAACAACTATAAAGAGAATAAAAAAAATATCCATCTTGGGTGTAGACCATAGGTCTATGCTAATTTTTTATTTTATGTGGTAGTTAAGGCTCTTTCTAAACATGATTATAATCAATTTGAAGGCATACCTTCATAGTTAATACAAGAAAATTGTTGTTATTTATATTTGGTGTATGAATGTTGTTTGAGTATTGTTATGCTTTTCTTTCATTGGACCCCATTATCTATACTATATCAAATGGTATGGAAGTGGGACAAAATTCTCTAGGGAAAATTTCTTGTGAGAAGTATCTTTTCTTGGTTTCTAGGTCTAGGGTTTTGATTTTGTGAGTGTCTTTATTGATTGTACCATGCCTCCAAGAAGGAGAGGCACTATATGAACATGGTGGAGGATATGTTTGAGAAACTATAGAATGATCTTTGAAATTATATAACTACCCTAGATGTTGACCATAAAGGAATCATAAAAATTAAGGAATAAAAATTAGTGACAAAGATGCTAGGATAGAAGAGAGAAGAAAGAAATAAGGTTTACCTCTAGATGAAAAAGAAGAACAATTCATGAGGGTGTATTTATTTATTAGTATATGGAGTAAGATAGAAGTCCTAACTTTTATATTGCATTAAATATGGAAGAATTGATTGACTAAATTAGTGAAGTAGAGGCATATTTCAAGTATGAGGACATTCATGATCTTCAAAGAGTGAATAAAGTGAAAACCAAGTTAAATAGGCATACTCTCCTTTAGTGGAGAGATACAAAAGGAGATAAAAGATACCTTGGTGTGAGGATAAATTTGTGAAGTTAAATAAGAAGTTTCTTCCTCAAGACTATTAGTTGGAGTTGAAGAAGTGCTAGAACTTGAGGTAAAGAGATATGAGTTTAAACCATTATACTAAATTAATTGACAATTTTATTGTTTGATAAAAAAACTATTAAATGGATTAAAATAAGGTAGCAATATATGTACATGAGTTGAGTATTAACATTCAAGATGAGATGTGAATACCAAGAGAATATTTATAAAAGAGACTTATCAATGTGCATTAAAGGTTGAGGAAAAATTAATAAGATGACAACCAAACAAAGAAAGAGGAAGATCCTCTAGAGATAGAGGCCAATGGAGTGTCCAAATATCAGAAAGGTAATAAAAGAAGGTGAAACCATTTTTTCTAAAGATTTGAAATATTAACAAAAAATACTAACTTCTTCTAGGGAAAAAGTGGTTATGGAAGTGGTAAATAAGGGTTTATGGAAGATTTATTTGATTGTGGAAAATGATTTAATATATCCTTTTCAACTATCTCAAATTTAGAAGGAAAGGCAAGGGAGGAATGAGATTTTTGTTCTCAGGAGACACCACTAGGTTTGTTTCAAAATGGTACATAAATATACAATTAATAAGGGATACATTTAGATTACTTCATTAACAAGAGCTCATATTATTTCCTACCTAATATGTTTGATGCAAGAACATCTAGGTCCATAAGAAATCTAGCATCACGAAAATTAAAATAAAGGAAGGTTGAGAAGATTTTAGTTTAATGTGTAAGTTTGTAAATAAATTACATGAAGCGATGAGTTATGTGAGCTAAAATAACATTCCAAATAACTTTACTAATAGCATAAATGTATATTACATCTTTGATAGCAATATTTTTCACTTTTCCAATAATTTGTGGCATCTTTGGCAACATTGTCACTTTGGTAGGAGCTTATGTAACTTTGGTAGGTGGATGTTTCACTTCACTAGCACTATAACTTTAGTAAAAATTGAGATGACTCCACAAGGAAGGCATTAATTACTATTGGTAGAGATGATTCATGATGATGTGAATGCTAAAGGACACCTAGCACTGTTGTATGTATTGACTTCTCAAAGCCTCCAATTTTTATTAAGGGTCTCATTATTTCCTTGGTTACTATTATTTCTTTCGATGTTTCATTAAACACTTAGAAATTGTAAACTTCCCTTTCAATGCTCATCCAAAACCAAGCAAAGTAGATGGAGAGTTTTAAACAATGACAAATCTTGTTTAACGATCCATCAAGAAATCAAAATCATTATCATTGAAGAGATTTAGAAAATATTCAAGGAAAACAAAGCAAGATAAAATCAATACAAAAGCACAATAGCTTCACCTAGAATCTTTGCTTCTCTCCTTGATGAACAGAAATGGAGTGCACCCTTATTCCATTTGATTTTCTCTTTGATGTTAATATGTGGATTGCCCAATGCTTTAGCATAACCTTGATATTATTTGATAGTGATAATGATAGGCTTGATTCAATAGATATTTTGATAGCATGTAGGTAGGATACCTTGATAAGTGATGTAATAGATGAAAATGAAGGAGAGAGCCTCTAGATATAGAGTCTTGAAAAGGAAAAATAAATGGCTAGAAATGATTGATGATGGATGGCTAAGATTGAAGGAAAATTACGATTTGGATCAAGGATGCAATCATATGACAAGTATAAAATGAAGGATAGGATCTAGGTTTAGGATTGAGATAAGAACAAAAATCCTTGTGACAATGGCTAGGATTAAGAGGTTAAATGAGATGAATGGATAAGATGAAAAGTTAGCTTGACTTTTGGGTAGGTTTCTAGGTTCAATGAATCTAGAGGAGAAGTTAGTTAGACATGTGAAGGGGACATTTGTCACATGAAAAAGAAATAGATTATGATCCATGTAAAGAAGATGAAACACTAGGATTAGATGGAAAAGGATAGAGGATAAAGGGAAATTAAATAAATAAAGTATTTATTTGAATAATGGGATCATGTAAAGGGATACTAATTAAATCAATAATAAATATTTAGTTAATTAAAAGGATTAGGATAAAGATGTGAATAATTAAATAAAAAATTAATATTTATTTAATTAATGGGATAAGGATAGGCTAAAACTAGGTGTGGTTGGGTAAGGTTATATTTTAGGTGTCTACATTTTTCTGTTGAAGTGCATTTAACACTGAGAGGAGGGGGGTGAATCAGTGTTAACGAACTAATCAATTCTTTTTAAAACTTTTAAACAATAATTTGATCATGAATGTACTTATGCTGAAAATATAAATGAATAAACAACGAAGCAAATACTTTTAAAAGATTGACACAAAATTTGTCTTGAGTGGAAACCCTCCTGGGGAATAAAACCACTCGAATGTGGCCTCACTGGCCTTATCTGAAAAAAATATTCTTTGTACAAAGCCTCACTGGAAAATTTGTCTTACTGACAATGGTGCTATCTCACTAATAGTCTTATAGTGCTATCTCACTGAAAGTCTTTTTAAATGTACAAGTATGAAAGTAGTATAAATACAGAGTTGATCTTTGTTTCATTAATCATACACTATGTTCTGCAATGACCTCAGAATCAAAGTAACAAAATTCCAAGCCTCAAAAACAATATATTTCCTTTCAGATAGATATAATCTGTGCCTTTCAAAACCTCTCATTCATTTCATCGAATGAGCATTTCAAATTATATATATATATATATTCTCTGTTCTGAAAAACAAATCTGTTTGAAAACTGTATGAGCAACTTGTCAAGAATGTGTTAACAACAACCAACATATAACCGTCATATAGTTTGCTAAGCCGACATAGCATAACTAATCCAAAAAAGATAGACTCGCAGCAAAACTCCAAAACAAAAACACAGGGTTTTCTAAAGAACAAAAAACATTTGATACTCAATAAACAAACACCCTTACAGCAGACCCAAATTGGGTTCTTTTGGAAAAAAGATATACAAATCTATTAAGCAGTAATCAAAAACTTGTTTACTATTCTCTTTCAAAAATGAAACTGCCAGAGACCCATGGGTAAAACTTAACACAAAATGCTATCTTAAACAACAACAGGCCCGACCAAGAATGATTGTTTTTGTTTCCCTTAAACAAAAATTTGAAATAAAAACAAAACATTATTCTACACAAACCCTTTTATTAAAAAGAGCATAAGTTACACAATTTAACTTGCAACTGACTAACAACAGATTTAATCAAGATAAACGTTGAGCCCAAACAAATTAAAGATCCCAAAACACAAAGAAGAATGATGAGGAATACACCTGTTGTCAACGCAACCAGGAGAACTCATTGTTACTCTTTTCATACTCCTTGTTTCCTTGCAAATTAAACAACCGGCCTCTGAAACAAGTTGTGCTTACCATTGCCGCCATGATTAGGGTATCAAACCCTATCTAACAAAGAATGAATCAAATATCAATGCACATCGAAGTCTCATAAATTTTCTGCATTTCAACATAATGACTTTTGAAGTCCGGGAATTATGATGGGAATAATTTCCCATTCAAATCAAACAAATAATGACCACCGACAGCCCAAAGATTCCTTTAATCTTACCTTTATAAAACCTTCTTTCATCATGAGCTTTTGAATAAATTCAATTTTCCACCCCTTTCTTTTTGTTCAAAGATTTCCTCACAATGATGTTGCCTTGTAAAAGAAATATAGTGTGCCAATATGCCCCATAATATTTGGAGAACAATATTTCTTTGTGATATATGTAACAATGTCTCATATTAGAATAAAACCTATATCACTGCACTTCAGTAAAGATGGTGATAGATATGCAAGTGAACGTTACAAAACCAAATGCAGGAGGAGGATAAGCATAGATATATAAACACATGCAAAACTGAAGAGAATCACCATGTGCACAACCTGTAATATCAACCTTAGTGTATTGAAATTAATGCCAAACAATACTGAGGGACAAAAAACTCCCCCTTTGGCATTGATGTCAAACACAAAGCTATAATATACCTAGTTTGAACATGATGACTGCACGGAGTACATACCCATCCCATCTTATCACATAGAAGAGAAACCATCAGATACAACTGAAGACTGAATAATCAAAGCATATCACCATAAATATTGCATATCATTGTGAAACATAGCACTGCTAAAAACACAAGTTGAATTGTACATAACATCTGAACTGTACATAACAGGAAACCTGAACATCACATATCAAAAACAAATGCTTGTGCCAAAATCTCTCCCTTTTGACACAATGCCAAAGACAGTTATACTCTAAAATGCCAAAACAAACTAAGGGACAAAGAAATATGCAAGAACTGCTCCCCCTGACTCCATGCACTGGAGTTAACATGGAAGAGAACTGGGAGAGACAACTCCAAGCTTGTCTTTGAGTGTGTAAAACTGAGCTTTAGGAAGGGGTTTGGTAAAGATATTAGCCACCTGATCATTAGATGCCACAAAATCTAGTACAACTTCATTTTCCAACACCTTTTCTTGTAGAAAATGATACCTTATATCAATATGTTTAGTTTGAGAATGTTGTACAGGATTTTTGGAGATATTAATAGTACTTGTATTATCACATAAAATGTGAACAGGCTTAACAACATTAACCTATATGTCCTTCAAGGTCTGAACCATCCAAAGCACATGTGTACAACAAGTAGCAACTGCTATATATTCAGACTCAGCAGTTGACAAGGGGACTGAATCCTGCTTCTTGCTATGCCAAGCTACTAATCTACCTCCAAGATAGAAAGCACCACCTGAAGTGCTTCTCCTATCATCAATATTTCCAGCCCAGTCAACATTAGTGTAAGCAACCAAATTAAAATCACCATGTTTAGGATACCACAAACCAAAATCTTGTGTCCCAGCAACATACTTTAAAATTATTTTTACTACATTCAAATGTGACAACTTAGGTGCAAATTGAAAATGTGAAACTAGATATACAGCATGCATAATATCAAGCCTTGTGGCAGCCATATATAGAAGACTACCAATCATGGATCTATATAGAGTATGATCTACATTAGGCTGATAGTGTCCTTTGAAAGTTTACAGCTAGTTTCCATAGGAGTCCCAACTGGTTTACAATCAACCATCTAAAACTTTGTCAACATTTCTTTAGCATATTTTGTTTGTGAGATAAATATTCCTTTATCAAGTTGACTAAATTGAAGACCCAAAAAGAAAGAAAGTTCACCAATCATTGAAATTTCAAATTTAGATTTCATGATTTCTGGAAATTCATAGCACAAAGCATCATTATTACTGCCAAATATAATATCATCAATATAAACAACAACAACTATAATACTATCATCTTTCACTTTGAAGTATAAATTGTTGTCTACTGCACCTTTTGAGACGCCATGTTCATGTAAATAGGTATCCAACTTTGAGTACCAGGCTCGAGGTGCCTATTTTAGACCATAGAGAGCCTTTTTCAGCCTATAAACATAACATTCTTTACCTGCAACAACAAAGCGTTTAGGTTGTTCCATATAAACTTCTTCGGATAAGTCACCATTGAGAAAAGAAGTTTTAACATCCATTTGGAATATTTTAAAACCTTTATACATAGAGTAAGCCAGAAACATTCTTATTGCTTCTAACCTAGCCACAGGAGTGAAAGTTTCATCAAAGTCCAATCCTTCAACTTGAGAATAAGCTTTACAAACTAATCTAGCTTTATTTTTGACTATATTCCCTTGTTCATCCATCTTGTTCCTAAAAACCCATTTTGCGCCAATAACATTTTTATTTTCAGGTCTAGGAACTAGTTCCCAAGTTTTATTTTTCTCAATTTGTGCAAGTTCTTCATGCATAGCCTTAACCCAACAGCTATCACTACTAGCTTCAGAATATGTCTTAGGCTCTGTTTCAAAAATCAAAGATTAATCTGATCAGAAGGATGTTTCTTTTTCATTAGCCTAGAAGACAACTAAGAAGAAGGTTCAGCAATATCATCTGCCACAATTTGTTCAGTTGATTGCACAGGCTCTGTTGAACTTGAAGGTTCATTGTGATCTTTCAGATCTGCATTAGATGTATGTACAATAAAATCATCATCATCAAGTTTCTCTTGCTATTCACAATTTTGTAAGGTTTCATCAACCTTAACATTGGCACTTTCCACAATTTTTCTTAATCTTTTATTGTAACACCTATATGCTTTAATGTGTGTAGACTATCCCAAAAATATACCAACATCACTCCTTCACTCAAAACTTCCAATGCTATCATTATCTTTCTAAATAAAGCACTTGGTGCCAAATATTTTGAAATATCCTACATTAGCAATCCTACCATACCACAATTCATATGGTGTATGTTGTGTTTTAGTTCTTATTTGAACTCTATTCATAATGTAAACAGCTATATGCACTGCTTCTTTCCGGTATGTGTTTGACAGAGTTGCATCATGCAACATAGCTCTTGCCATTTCCTTCATTGTTTGATTTTTACATTCAGCAACACCATTTTTTTGTGGTGTTCTAGAGGCTAAATATTGCCTTTTTATTCCATGATCTTCACAATAATCAACAAACTCTTGTGAGGTAAATTTACCTCCTCTATCTGACCTAAGACATTTGATTTTGAGATCAGATTCATTTTCAACCAACTTTCTAAAAATTTAAAATTTATGAAAAGCTTATCCCTTATGTACTAGAAATGTTACCCAATTCATATGAGTATAGTCATCTATAAACAGCATGAAATACCTCTCATTGTTCAAGAACTTAGTCCTTGTTGGTCCACATAGATCAGTGTGAACAAGCTGCAGAGGTTTGGTTGATGTATATTCTTTAGTTTTGAAACTTGCTCTAGCTTGTTTTCCTTCCTGACATTCTTTGCAAATTTGATTATCTGGTTTAGATATGATAGGCATGTTTCCAACATTTTGATTTTTACTTATCTTTACCAAATTATCATAGTTAATATGGCCAAATCTTCTATGCCATAATTTAGATTCATCAACTTGACTCATGAAGCAAACATTACTTTCCTATTTATTATTTGAGCTTTCTTGCAAGTAATATACATGACCATTTGTTCTGTAACCTGCTGCTATTGTTTTACCAGATTTCTTTTGAATCTCACACCCTAAGGGTGATCCCACAATAGTGGTTTACAATTTTTGGCCAAACTAGACACTGAAATTGTTTTTTTAAACTAAATCTTCACATTCGGGCACCTATAGTGGCTAAACCATGAAGAATTTGAAGATGATGAAAACTAGAGTCTCGTCACATTTTTTCTGTAGATTCTAAAAATATTTTTTTCAAATTTTTTGGAATTAGATTGCACTTCTTTTTCCATCTCCCACGAAAACTGGTTTTTTTCAAAAAACAACATTTTTAAAAAGTGATGCACACCGTATAACGCATAACTTTTTTTCCATGAAGGATAAAATTCTAATTCTTTTGAATTTAGATTTGTAACTCTGATATCTAGTGCTTCCACTTTGTTAGATAGTTGTTTATTGAATATTTTTTCTTTAATCAAGTTTTGAAGTTAAAACCAATTACAATTCAGACATAGTGCGACCATATAATGCATAACTTTTTTTGTATATATCGAAATTCAATTTATTTTTTTTGTTGGATCAAGGACTTCAATATCTTGTGCACTCATATTTTTCAAAAAAAAAAATTGATAATATGCTATTTTTCCACATGTATAGAATAGAGACCTTCATTTTCAATGAAAAAACTATGTTTAATAAAACTAAAAAAACAAATACATAATAAAATCAAAACATATTAAAATTATATTCATTGGGTAGCTCGTTCTGAGGACTACCTGATTCAAGTTGGGTTTGTGAAGATTCCTCCATTTTCATCCTCAACCTGAGCTCCAAAGTGCCAAAATTCAAGTTTTTTTTGTCTCAAGGAGGGGATGAGGAATATAGGGGGTTTGAATGAACCCCTAGGGGTTCAAGCAAACCCCCCTTCTATAAGGGGTTTTGATGGATTTTTTGGCAGGAAATTATTAGGAGGGTTCAACTGAACCTAGGTTATAGGGAACCCCTAATGGGTTCGGTCGAACCAATAGGTTCGTACGAACCCCTAAAATCAATTTTTTTGCCATGCATTCATTTTCTATGAGTTTTCCTTCCTCACTTCAATTGTAAACCACTATTGTGGCTTCACCCCTAGAAGTCAAAGAACTTTATTTCAAAGCTATTGTCACAAATTTGGCTTACACTCAAAATATTGTGAGTTAGCCCTTCCACATAGTAAACATCATTGACAGGGATTTCATTTTCAAGCAAAATAGTACCTTTGCCCACTATAGGAATACAGTGATCATTCCCAAACTTAACAAAACCACCAGAAAAGTCTCCATATACTACAAACATGTTTCTCTCACCAGTCATATGATGACAACAGCCACTATCAAGAACCCAAAAATTTCTCTTAACAGAGTTATAGGTTGTTTCAACTATCAAGGCTTTAACATCTTTAGGCCTCCAAACAATTTTAATTCCATTAGCTCTGTTTGATTGTATTTTTAAACCAGATTTACAAAATGTTGCTATATGACCTACTTATTTGCATTTATAACATTGAATATTAACAAGGAATTTATAGAGATTTCCATTAACAATGTTATAACTTCTCTTAGACAAAACTTTGCAAATGCTAGCCTTATGACCAAATTGTTTATAATTGAAACAATAACCATTGAACCTAGGATTATCGTCAGAAATCGTACCTTTTCCTTTACCATCATGATTTGAACATTGACCCTCATCAGAACAGACAAGTTGATTTCTCAACTTAACAACTTCTGCCTCCAAAGAGCAGCATCTATCCTCCTTATGTTTCAGTTTTTCTTGAGTTATCTCAAGAATTTTCCTGGCTTCTTCTCCTTTAAGAGTCAAATCAGAAATTATTTGTAAATTTTCCCGATCTTTATCTTTCAAGATAACTACTTATTTTCTCAATTTTTTAATTTCTTTGAGAGCAGATTTCAATTCTCCCTCAAGATCCATTTATGATTCAGAATTAGATTCATCTTCCTTTACAAGAACAACTTTAGCCATAAATAAGATTTCTTCAGTTTCATCACAAGACTCAATTGATTCACTATCAATTACATCAGCATAAAGACTTTTCTTCTTTTTGAAAGTATTTTTCCTTTTAAAATTAAATTGCTTCTTCTTTGAAAATCTTGTATTGCTTTCATCATCATTTTCAAGATCTTTATTAGGACAATTTGCAACAAAGTGTCCTATCTTTTCACAATTAAAACATTTAAAGGGTAATTTCCCTTTATATTTTCCTGATCCTCTTTTTAGTTTGCTTACAAAAGAGGATTTTGTTTCATCTAAAACATCAACCTCAGCTTTAAAGGTAGATTCCTTACTACTAGAGTTATGTTCATTTAATCTCATCTCATAGCAGTAAAGAAAACCATGGAGATCATCAAGTGTTACCTTATTAATGTCTCTTTCTTCAATTGTTGCAATCTTTGGATCAAACTTAGTGGGTAAATACCTCAAAAAAATTTGAACAACAAGCTTTTCAGGAAGGTTTTCTCCAAACCCTCTGATTGCATTTACACTTTCTTGAATCTTCAAGAAAAAATCAGTAATCTTTTCATCGTCGCCCATTTTTAAACTATCAAATTTAAATCTATAGTTTTGAAGTTTTGCTTCTTTAACTTTCTCATCACCTTCATAGATGGTGGACAATTTATCCCATATGACCTTTTCATTTTTACAGTCCATTATTTTTGTCAGGACATCATTAGTGAGTCCACAACAAATAGCATTTTTAGCCTTTGCATTGCAATCATATGCTCATTTTTTATCAGCATCAGAAGGAGGTGATGTAGCAATATATGCATTTTCTACTGCTGCCCACACATCATATCCTAAAGAGTTTATATGTTTTTTCATTCTAAACTTCCAAAAAGCATAACCAGTACCATCAAAAAGTGGTGCCCTGGTTGTAGATAAACCTTCTTGAGTTGCCATTAGCACTCCTAAACTAAAACCCCTAGTTGACTCAACAACAAGGTTTGGCTCTGATACCAATTTTTGGAGTGCAGTTAACACTGAGAGGGGGGTGAATCAGTGTTAACGAACTAATCAATTCTTTTTAAAACTTTTAAACAATAATTTGATCATGAATGTACTTATGCTGAAAATATAAATGAATAAACAACAAAGCAAATACTTTTAAAAGATTGACACAGAATTTGTCTTGAGTGGAAACCCTCCTGGGGAATAAAACCACTCGAATGTGGCCTCACTGGCCTTATCTGAAAAAATATTCTTTGTATAAAGCCTCACTGGAAAAAATTTCTTATTGACAATGGTGTTATCTCACTGATAGTCTTATAGTGCTATCTCACTGAAAGTCTTTTTAAATGTAAAAGTATGAAATTAGTATAAATACAGAGTTGATCTTTGTTTCATTAATCATACACTTTGTTATGCAATGACCTCAGAATCAGAGTAACAAAATTCCAAGCCTCAAAAACAATATATTGCCTTTCAGAAAGATATAATCTGTGCCTTTCAAAACCTCTCATTCATTTCATCGAATGAGCATTTCAAATAATATATATATGTTCTCTGTTCTGGAAAACAAATTTGTTTTCAAAAACTGTATGAGCAACTGTCATATGAAGATCAAAACTGACAAACTTCCTTTTCCAGATGTTCCAACTATAAACCATCAAACAAAACTTGTCAAGAATGTATTAACAACAACCAACATATAACTGTCATATAGTTTGTTGAGTCGACATAGCATAACTAATCCAAAAAAGATAGACTCACAACAAAACTAAAAAACAAAAACATAGGGTTTTCTAAAGAACGAAAAACATTTGATACTCAATAAACAAACACCCTTACAACAGACCCAAATTGGGTTCTTTTGGAACAAAGATATACAGATCTATTAAGGAGTAATCAAAAACTTGTTTACTATTCTCTTTCAAAAATGAAACTGCCAGAGACCCATGGGTAAAACTTAACACAATATGCTATCTCAAACAACAACAGGCCCGACCAAGAATGGTTGTTTTTGTTTCCCTTAAACAAAACTTTGAAATAAAAACAAAACACTGTTCTACACAAACCCTTTATTAAAAAGAGCATTTACACAACTTAACTTGCAACTGACTAACAACAGATTTAATCAAGATAAACACCAAGCCAAAACAAATTAAAGATCCCAAAACACAAAGAAACATGATGAGGAATACACCTATTGTCGGCGCAACCAGAAGAACTCACTGTTACTCTTTTCATACTCCTTGTTTCCTTGCAAACCAAACAACCGACCTCTGAAACAAGTTGTGCTTACCACTGCCGCCATGATTAGGGTATCAAACCCTATCTAACAAAGAATGAATCAAATATCAATGCACATCGAAGTCTCATAAAGTTTATGCATTTCAACATAATGACTTTTGAAGTCCGGGAACTATGATGGGAATAATTTCCCATTCAAGTCAAACAAATAATGACCACCAACAGCCCAAAGATTCCTTTAATCTTACCTTTATAAAACTTTATTATTACCTTTTTTCATCATGAGCTTTTGAATAAAGTCAATTTTCCACCCCTTTCTTTTTGTTCAAATATTTCCTCACAATGATGTTGCCTTATGAAAGAAATATAGTGTGCCAATATGCCCCATAATATTTGGAGAACAATATTTCTTTGTGATATATGTAACAATGTCTCATATTAGAATAAAACCTATATCACTGCACTTTAGTAAAGATGTCGATAGATATGCAAGTGAACGTTACAAAACCAAATGCGGGAGGAGGATAAGCATAGATATATAAACACATGCAAAACTGAAGAGAATCACCATGTGCACAACCTGTAATACCAACCTTAGTGTATTGACATTAATGCCAAACAATACTGTGGGAAAAAAATTTCTCCTCTTTAATATGACGTCACAAAGTGGCATTGTATCAAAGAAGTTTAAAACATAGTGGATGAGAGAGGATAAGGATCAAAGGTGATTTCCCAATCAATGGGAGGATGGAAAAGGATGAAGAAATAGAGATTAGGATAAAGAAGGAAAGATTGAGATAATTAGGTAATGGGATGCCCCCTCGAGAGGGCATGCGGGTTAGGAGAACACGAGTGTGCTCTTGAAATGAAAGGAAAAAATGATGGATTAGGATCAAGAAGCAGATGAATTGGAAGATGAAAGAGGATGAAGTATATGAAAAGGAAGGGGAATTTGGATGGAGATGGATGAAAATTAAGGGGAATGTGATGATGATGGATGAAAAGGAAGGGCAATGTAATGATGATGGATGAAAAGGAAGGGGAATGTGATGATGATAAATAGGTTATACCAATATGTATTGAGCAATCATAAGATTAGATATAGAAAAGGAAATGATGCACCAAGGTATGAGGAACCATGGTGACAAGGTAGCCTTTGCATGGACTTGAAACTCAAGTAATAACAAGCATGACAAATAATACAATGCCCTACTATACACCAGTTATGACACACCAAGATATAAATAGATCAAGGCAGCCATAAGTAGGTGTAGTCATGGGTAAAAAGATAAATAAAAATAAAAGACTTACTGCAAACATGTCATGTAGCCAACATATCTCTTGCTAAAGATTAGATGATGATGATGATGATGATGATTGATTAATTTCCTTGTGATTAGGCTTGGATAGTCACCTAATCAAGACTTTGACAAGGATGATTTAGTTGCGATTAGGCATGGATAATAACCTAAGCAAGGCTTTGATTTTCTTACTTAAGAAAGGCTTTGATAAGATGATGATGAGTGATTGATTGAGCGATTAGCAAAAGGATAAGATGATTGATTTGTGTTTGAAAACTAGGCTTATGATATGATTATGATGAAAGATTGATGTCTTGGTTGCAATGTGTGGATTGATCAAATGTCAAGTCTGAGGAGCTCAATATTTTGATTTTATTTTTATTTTTTTATGATTTTTATGATGGGATGAAAGGATGATTTTTTATTATGTTTGAGATGGGATGGATAGGATGATGATTATTTCATTATGCCTTAGTTGAGATGGATACGAGAGGGGATAGGATGGATTGATGTTTGATTTATTATGGATGAAGATGAGGGATGGACTCCAAATGTATGAGACTTGAAGGCCAAAGCGAGAGGAAACTAAAGATATACAAGATCAATACTTGACATAATTGAAATAAAGGAAAAGGGGGAGGTCCACCAAAATAGATTAACAAGATGATGAACCTCACTTTTCACTAGTTATTTCATTCAATTATGCATAGATGAATATCAGAAAACAAACCTAACTAATATAATAGTAAAAAGGTAGGTTTTAAGATGGTAAAATGTTGTGTACCTGATGGAAAAAGTTATTTTTCGAGCCTCACTAAGGACTCATTCGCCCAGTGGCGAATGGGTCCCTGCTAGGGTTTTGGAAAATCAATTTTTGGGTTCTATTCTTCAATGTTTGCACTCCCAGATCCCAGGTGTTTAGCTCCTGAAAGTCAGAAATAAATTTTGTAGAAGACTTTCCGTGATCTTGCAAGAAAGATGACAACTTTGACAATTTTGCAACTTTGACAACTTTTGCTCTCCAATTGATCTTCAACCTAGAACCTGTAATCACACATCAAATGAGAATAAAAATGGTGTTTTGTTAGAGAATAGGGGTTTTCCTTGGTCAAACCCCATTTTGGTAATTAAACCTGGTAATGAAACAATGCATAAAGGAAAAATGAATGAACAATGTAATGCCACAACTCACCAATCCTCAATTGAATCTTGGATTAAAAATCAGTAATCTTGCATGAAGTGGCCTCAATGTATGTAGATCTTGATCACATCACTTGATTAGAAACAACACCTTGAATATGCTTGAATTGGATCTTCAATCAACACATTAGCTCAATAGCATGCATGATGCACTATGCCTTTGACATGATGAAATGACCTTTGATTTATGCAATAAACTTTAATTTAATTTGCCCTTGAATTCCTTAGAAATTCTCTTGAATGATCCTGTAAAATGCTCACTTGAATGCTCTTAAGATAACTTGAATTTTCTAGGTGAAACTATGTGAGATATCCTTGTATTTATATATAACTTAAGATTAAATCCTGAAATTCAATTATCACAAGCTAACATCAGATCTAGGATTGAGATCATTAAAATACCGCCAAAAACATATTCCAAGGGAGTGTCCTAAGTTAAGTGAGGGCCCATTTTCCCTACTAGCATACTACACTTTGGGGGATGTGAAATGATATGTCAAAAGGGGGTCTTAGGACCTAGTGAGGACCCATTCACCAGGTGGCGAATGGGTCCTAGGACACATTCCTTGCAAAATTAAGTGTTGTGTAATATTATTTATGAATGTTGAGCTCTATCCCTCAGAAAATGCAATTAATTAGGCTTGGATTTAAAATAAAGGGGCCAATTAACTTTAATTTAACCTCAATTAAAAAAAGAAGCCTTATATTAGTGTGAAAGTGTAAAGATAGAATTTACAACACCCTAAATAAGGAACCATTAAGTCCATTTTATTTAGAAGGGCCCTAGACTTAATGTGATTGTTTAAAACACATTACAACACTAAATCAAGGAATAATTAAGCTCATTTTAATATTAATTATTCCCAAATTAAGTGTGAAAAAGGGATACTTTTTTCTACACTACATTTATCCCCCACTTTAGTGAGAGCGGGAACTTGCTTCAAACTCGCACTAAAGTAGACATTCAAGACACCTATGTATGCAGTAATGACAAAGATACTCAATCATACAACGTCAAAGGCTAAAAGAAAGAAAAATAAAAATAAAAAGGGGTGGATCAAGCCTTAACTATCCAATGCAATGTGGAACATGTCTTAGCTATTTGTCCAAAAAAAATCACAAGCAAAACGAGATGTCCATTATGCAAATGACGTTTGCACTCTCTCCGGGCTAATGGAACCTCAGACCGTCCACTAGGTGATCCCCCAAGAAGGTGGCTTAGTGAGAAATTCATGCCTCTATGTCCGCTCTCACTATGCTTACCATACTAAAACTATCCCTCTAAAAACTCTGATAAGGCACCACTCACATTCATGTTTTGTGCTTAACATGCGAGTAAAGGTTTTTATTCAACGGGACTTTTCTTAGTTTGTGTAAGGTCTCTTCTTAGGGAACATTTTGTCTAACATCTCTAAGAGAGGATTAGTCGAAGAAATATCACGCTCTTGGAGGAAATCAAACCCAATGACACCACCAAGAAAAGGACACATCACAAGAATAAAGAAAATTACACAAATAAGAATGATTGTCGATGTATGCCCCCACTTTAAAGTGATTGCTAACACCATTGTTGTGAGCAATCCACTTTAAAGTAGAAGGAGACATGAGAGCTTACTCAAAAATCCCTATGCCAAGTCATATGTTCCCAAATGAAACTACATCATGGATAAGGGGTTTCCCCCAAAATGCAACAACTAAAGATAACTTGGTACATCACATGTGAGCCAACTTAAGGCATGTCACCCACATCCCAAGCTTTCTCTTATATATATACATGGAAGGCAGTCAACTAGCCAAAAGAGACAATCAACAAGTTCCATATGAGGACAAGGCTAGCTAACCCCTTTCCCCCACTTAGTGCAAGACAAGGATGAGTCATACAAGGTGATTGATGAGAAACATGACAATCAGTATCAATTAGAGGAACTAGGTGCTTCAACACAAGGAAGAGCACCACAATTCTTAAGATGTTGAATTTTATTACCCAAAGCCTTACATTCATTAGTAGAATGACCATGAACTCTATGATATGCATAAAATGAACTCTTGTAGAATTTCTTTCGTGTTCTTGGAGGGAGAGATATCAAACGATCTTTGAGAAGTCTTGCCAAGATACCCTCTTGATCAATAGTAGAGGATGTTCCTTTATTTTGCAACAAAAATACCTCTTGCTTAGTACAAGATGTCATACTTACACAAGACCCTTTAGATGGAAATATTTTGTGTTCTCCTTGAAAAGAGGGTGTAAAATCTAACGAACTCCAATTGTTAGTGTTTTGCATGATGACATTGATATTAAGCAAAGATTTCTTTGTTTCTTTCATTTCTTTCAAAGGACAATAACCTAGACCATTAGTCATTTCTTGCATGTTAGGCTCTATAGGGACACGGATACCTTGTTCTCTAGCACCACATCCTTTTCCGCTATACCTAAGTTATTTCATAAATTCATAACCTCTTCCATAAATCTTTTTCATTTCTTTCAGATTTGGTGGTTGCTCATGATCAACTTCATCAAAGTTTGTTGTGTAATTCACTTCTTCTAAAGTGGTTGAGATGGATGGTTTCAAATTTTGTGTTGACATTACGACTTCTCCTTTTCCCTTTTCATACTCTTTGTTTATGATCTTGTATTATCCCATGAATATTGGTGTGAAATCTACGAAACCCCAATCATCTTCTAACAACTTAGTGACTTCATCAATGTTCTTCTTGTATTATTCTTCCTTCGTGACTTCCACTTTTGTAGTTGATTTGAATGATTTTAAGGGATCTCATCCTTCTTTCTTAGCAATTAAAAAAATTTCAAGTTCAGGATCGGCTTTGAGTGTGTGAACTTTGTTTTCATAGATGTACTTCATTTTACGATTAAGGGTAGAAGGCACCCCATTCATTGCACGAATCCATGGTCTCCCCAAAAGGAGATTGTAAGAAAGATCATGAGGCATAACATGGACCAGAGCTTTGTAAGGAAGTCAAGGTAGCAGAACAACTTCCTACACTAATCTTGAGAGGAGAAAAAAGCAAAACTTTTACAAATCTTTAACAGTTATAGAAAATTAAACAAAATAAACATAAATATCATGCATACCATGACACAGTGATTTACATGGGGAAAACCCTTTCAGGAGAAATACCCCACACTCCAAAATTTTCCCAATATATTATTCAGTAAATCACAAAGATTACAATATACTTGCAAAGCAAGCTTCTCACAGGAGTATCACCACTCAAAGATCTAGAGACAACATGACTACTATCAGACTCTCAAAATACATCACTCTCTCTATCGTAGTCGTAATACAACACCCTCATAAAATAGGGTTACATTCTAGAGCAAGACAAGCCAAAAAAATATCTTCCATTAGATCTAAAACCTAATAACGAGTTGTCTAGATTTACAATACATCATTATTTAATGTATGTCGGCCATCTTAGAAGTTTCCTAAAAAAGTTAACATGCTCACATTTTTCTCTTTGCTACCATTGTATACACCTATTGGTGTAACTAGGAAATATATATATAAATATATATACAACCTATCAACAATAAACCATATAGAATTGCAAGGTTGAGACACATTTTCCCAACAAATCTCCCACTTGTCAAACACCTTGCAAGAGCAACGTGAGGGTGCAAACATCATCTCTTTAATTGCTAGGGGTCGAAAGGCCCATAGTCTCTTAACACCATCTGAACTTCTCCATGCTCACAGGCTTAGTTAAAGAATCAACAACATTCATCAAAGTCTCTACCTTAACCAGCTTCACCCTACCATCTTCGACCATATCTCTAACAAAATGATACTACATACATCAATGTTCTTGGTCCTAGCATGAAATGTCAGGTTCTTGGCTAGAAATATCACACTCTGAATGTAGCAATAAATTGTCACTACACCTTGTATTATTTCAATATCTAAACACAGTCTCTTAAGCCAAATGGCTTCTTTACAAGTATGAGTAGCAGCCATATACTATGCTTCAATAGTGGACAAGGAAACCACATCCTGCCACTTACTCATCCAAATAATTGCACTACCAAATAAAGTAAACACATAAGCACTAGTGGATTTTTTTCTATCAACATCACCTTCCCAGTCTGAATCCACATAACCATGAATATCAAGAGAAATTTTGTCTTCAGTCATATTACTATGATAACATAAGGAATAATCTGAGGTACCCTGCAAATATTTGAAGACTCTTTAACTGCATCCCAATGAATTCTACTAGGATTAGACATATATCTGGAAATAACTCCCAATGCTTGGGCAATTTTTGGTCTAGTACAAACCATAGCATACATCAAACTTCCAATTGCACTCTGGTAAGGCACTCTGCTCATGTCTTTCATCTCTGATGGAGATGTTGGACAATTTGACATAGATAACTTTATTCCAACCAAAACAAGAACACACAATGGTCGACAATCCTGCATATCAAACCTATGTAAAATTGAGTTGACATACTTACTTTGGCCAAGCCATAGCTTTCTGTTCACTCTATCTCTTTTAATTTCCATCCCAAGAATGTGTTTAGCTACACCAAGATCTTTCATTTCAAATTTAGCAGCAAGTTGAGATTTTAGTTCTAAAATCATACCTTTCCCTCTACCAATAAATAATATATCATTAACATATAATGCGATAAACAGGAAACGATCACCATCAGTTTTATAATAAACACAATGATCCAATTTAGAACGCTCAAATTCCAAATTCAACACATATGTATCAAAAAATTGTACCACATCCTAGGACTTTTTTTTAAGCCATACATAGATTTCTTTAATTCGCAAACCAACTTACTTTTACCTATCACCACGTAGTCCTCTGGTTGTGTCATATAAATATCCTCCTCCAAATCACCATAAAGGAAGTAGTTTTCACATCCATTTTCTAAACCTCTAAATCATAAGCAATAGCAATAGAAAGCAAAAATCTAATGGATGTTACTTTTGCAACAGGTGAAAATATCTCACCATAATCAACACCCTCAACTTGAGAGTAACCTTTTGCAACCAACCTTGCTTTATAATTCTAGATACCTCCATCTAAACAATTCTTTTTCTTGAGCACCCATTTGCAACCAACAAGTTTTTGTCCTTTAGGCAATGGTACAAGATCCCATGTATCATTATTTTTCAAATATATTGTTTCTTCATCCATAGCAATCTTCCAGGATTTTGCATCATTCATACCTAGTTCCTCTTCTATAAATCTAGGTTCATCCATGTTAGTATTCAAAGCAAAAATACATCTCCAATAATCAGGTGAATACCTTCCAGGTGGTTTTCTATGTCTTGTGGACCTATGAAAAAGTTGAGTTGGAGGTTCTTCCTCCTCTTCTAAAGATTCAAAGCTAGATGAGCTCTCCTCAACTTCTTGTCTATTCTTGGGCCTCGATTCAACTTTCTCATGTGTGGAAGGAAATTGAATCACATCTTCTTGTTTTCTTTGTTCTAGTTGCAATGTAACAGAAGAAGGCTTAGTTTCTCTAAAAATAACACTTCTACTATGCATTACCTTATGTGCAACAGGATCCCAAAGCTTGTATTCTTTCACACCATAACTATATTCGATGAAGATACATTCCACAACCTTGTTCTCCAACTTTGTTCGCTTCTCCTTTGGCACATGTGCATATGCCTCACAACCAAAAACTCTAAGATGTCTTAATGAAGGCTTGCAATCCAACCATGCCTCTATAGGAATCTTATCAACAAGAGATGATGTAGGAGACTTGTTAATTAGGTAACAAGTAGTGGCAACAGCTTCAACCCAAAACCTTTGTTCTAGGCCAGCACCACTCAACATACTCCTAGCCTTCTCCATCAATATCATGTTCATTCTTTCTGCAACTCCATTTTGTTGTGGAGAATATGGCATTGTCTTTTATCTATGAATACCAAAATCTTTATAGAATCTATCAAAATCATTAGAGAAAAATTCACCGCCATTATCAATCCTTAAACATTTTATTTTCTTTCTAGTCTGCAACTCAACCATTGCTTTAAATTCTTTAAATCGACTGAAAACTTCTAATTTACTCTTTAGAAAATATACCCATGTCCTACTATAATCATCAATAAATAAAATATAATATGTGGATTTACCAATCAAAGGAACATCTGCAACACCAAACACATCAGAATGAATAAGATCCAATACACCACAAGATTTATGAGAACTCAAGTAAAACTAAACACAGTTTTGTTTTCCATAAATGTAATGCTCACAAAAATTGAATTCAAGATTGCAATCAAACAAACCTTCAACAAGGTTTTTATTTTTCAAGGTCCTTAGACCCTTTTCTCCAATGTGGCCAAGTCTTTGGTTCCATAGCATAGTTTTCTCTGTAGGTAACTTTGATTCAAAAGAAAGAGCACCCTTGGGTACCCAAAAGCCATGACCATCTACTAAAGGTGAAACCCTCACTCCTTCCACATACTTGCTTTTCATAGAAGTACTATTGCAATCAACAGTGATGCATCAAGTTTATACAATGTGCCATATCTGACACCTCTATCAATCACCATAGCACCTCTAACCATCTTGCATCTTGCATCAAAAAATACTGCCTGCACACCTACATCTATTAGTTTTCTCATAGATAACAAATTTCATGCTAATCCAGGGATATGCAACACACCATTAATCCTTTTTATTCTACCATCAGGAAACCTGATTTTAACTTTACCATGACCAACAATTTCTAAATGAGAATCATCACCCAAGTACACCTTACCACCATCAAATTCTTCATATTCAGAAAACCAATCTCTATTAAAGATCATATGGAAAGATGCACCTAATTCAATTAACCATGCATCATTACCTACATGAGTTGCCAAAGCTACAATGAATGTGTCACCATCTTCCTTCTCAGACTTAGAATAATAATCAAATTTCTTCATTTTCTTCTTCTTTTATTCTTTGCATTCCTTATGAACATGTCCAAGCTTACCACAGCTCCAAAAAATAACTTTAGACTTTGGACCAAGAGATTTAGATCTCCCCCTAGACTTGGATTTGTCACACTTCTCATTCTTCTTGCCTTTTTCCTTAGGTTTTCCATGAACATTTAGGGCCTCGTTGACAGTGATGGATAGCTTCCTCCTCATCTCTTCAAAAATAAAATAACCCACCACATATTTAGTCTTCAATATAACAGAAGTACTCCCAATAGCCATAACAAGAGAATCCCACGAATTAGGCAAAGAACAAAGCAAGATCTGACATTTCTCCTCCTCATCCATTTTGACACCAACTAATGCCAATTGAGCCACCAACATATTGAATGCTTCCAGATGGTCTGTGATTCGTCCACCCTCTTCCATTCTCAAGGAATACAACTTCTTCCTCAATAAAATCTTGTTCACTAAATATTTGGCCTAATACATCTCACCAAGCTTCTTCCATACTTTTTGTGTAGAATTCTCTTCATAGACATTGAGTAAAACAGAGTCTTCCAAGCATAATCTGATTAGACCCTTGGCTTTATGATCCATAACATCATATTGAGCAGCCTAAGTAAGATCTACAGGCCTTGAAGCATTCTCATCAATAGCATCCCACATATCTCAATCTATTAACAAATCCTCCATTTTTAGCTTCCACATCTCAAAATTATTTCTAGAAAATTTCTCCACCTCTATTCTCCTTGTTGAACTTGCCATCTGAAAATTCCTGCAATAAGATCACAAACTATCTTCTACACAAGCTCCCACTCAAATCTATATTATTTCAAAATACCCAACAACCCACAATTGAAACCAAAGATGATCAAGCTCTAATACCACTTGTAAGGAAGCTAAGGTAGCGAAACAACTTCCTACACTAATCTTGAGAGGAGAAAAATGCAAAAATTTTATAGATCTTTAACAGTTACATAAACTTAAACAGAATAAACATAAATATCATATATACCATGACACAGTGATTTACATGGGGAAAACCCTTTCGAGAGAAAAACCCCACACTCCAAAAGTCACCCAATATATTATTCAGTAAATCACAAAGATTACAATATACTTGTAGAGAAAGCTTCTCACAAGAGTTTCACCACTCAAAGATCCAGAGACAACACGACAGCTATCATACTCTCAGAATACATCACTCTCTCTAACACAACCGTAATAGAACGCCCTCATAAAATAGAGTTACATTCTAGGGCAAGACAGGCCAACAAAATATATGCCATTAGATCTAAAACCTAATAACAGACAGTCTAGATTTACAATACATCATTATTTAATGTATGTTGGCCATTTTAGAAGTTTCCTGAAAAAGTTAACACTCACATTTTTTCTCTTTTCTGCCATTGTATACAGCTATCGGTGTAACTAGGAAATATATATATATATAATTATATATACATCCTATCAAAAATAAACTATATATAATTGTAAGGTTGAGACACATTTCCCCAACAAGTTTGTAATGTTACCTTCCTGACTTTAATAGGTAATGTGATGATTCCAATTGTTTGTTTTCCTATGTTATCAAACCCTCAGATAGACAAAGAATCAAGGAAAATGTCACTCTTATTCATATCAATCTTTTCCAAAAGGTTCACACTACACACATTAAGGGTTGAACCATTGTCAACATGAGTTCTCTTTATCGCAATTCAATTAACGTAAGCTATTATCATGAATGCTTCATTTTGTTTTTGCTCTTCTAACGAAGGTAACTCGTCTTGATAGAAATTAATGTCTAAGTTGGTCATAGTTATAGCTTGAATTTAGGTTGCCACATCATTTTGTTGCACATTAGGAGGGGCAAGAACTTGTTGTAAAGCACTTTGAAGCATGTTATGATAACTGGGTGAGGCTTGAATAAGATCCCATAAGGATATCTTAGTGGGAGTATTTTTAAGTTGTTCAACAAGATCATACTCCTTTCCACTATGTGAAGGAAAGCGAGGAGCACTAGGCAAGATAGGTTGAGGAAATGGGAGGGATGTTGGAGTTGTTTGTCTTGGTTGTGGATTGTTCCTAGTGTTATATGTATGAGCAATGGTATTGGAACTCGGTTGCTGAGAAACATAATCATTATCAATTTTCCTTTTAGGTAGTTCTAAGATAAGCACGGGTTTGTTTTTTTCTTGTGGTTCTTGTGAGGGTGGATAGATCGTAAGAAGTGGATTAGGAGACCACTTCAAGGGATATCTCATGTTCATAACCTCAAAAGGCTTGTCCTTATTTTCATGATCTCTTAGTGAAGGGGAGTCTAATGTCACTTCATTATCTTCATGTCTAAGGGATTACTATTGTCAATGTTCTCATTTTCTTCCACCGTGATATCTTCCCTAGTAGGAGATTTTTTACCTAGGAGAGCTACAAACTAGATGTTCATGACATTCAGAGGTTGGTTCTTCTAAAATAACTTCATAACAAGTAAGGGAGTTATCAATGATTGGTTTGTCTTGCTTATCAATGATGGTATTCACTTGTCCAATAATTTTTTCCCTAGAGGAAGAGAGACAAATAGGATTCTCATAACTCTCATTGATTTAATCTTCTAACACCAAAATATCTTCATCATAAATACGAGAGATATTGGGAGAAGACCAAGTTTGATTGCCATGAGTGTCCACTATTGTATTCTCTTTCACTAAAGTGTTTGCATAGTTGTGAGGGATGAAATTTTTCTTAGCATGCTTAGAAAGGTAAGATACTAACATTGTGTGTCCAAAAATGAAAAATATTTATAACCATCTTATGCAATGCTTGAAGAATGTAAACAATATATATACAAAGATGAAAAGTACTTTTATCCAATTTATGCAAAACTTTAAAAATGTAAACAGTGTGTATCCAAAAATGAAAAGCACTTTTATCAAACTTATACAAAGCTTCATGAATGTAAAAATTGTGCATGCAAAAGTGAAAAGTACTTTTATCCATATTATGCAAAGTTTCAGAAATGTAAATATTTTTCAGATCTGATGATTTTTGCTACTAAAATGATTTTGGAATGATTCAAAAATGACTACACTAAATGGATAATTTTGACCTACATGCATAAAATAGAAGTTTCTAAAACTTTCCAAACTGATACTATAGATTACCAGAAAGCCTAGGAAGTACAGAAAATCACTAGAAAGCTCAGAAAAGTTGGCTTTTGTAGGCCTCCCAAGACTCATTCACCCAATGGAAAATGGGTCCTAGTATGCTTTTCCGAGAAACTTTGAATCTGATATTGAAGCTTAGGAACTATGAAAACTTGCTACCTTTGTAACCCTAATAGGCACTCATTCACCCTATGGTGAATGGGTCCTGGTACAAGAATTTTTAAAACTGAAAAATGAAATTTCAAAGTGATTATATATGTGTTTTCTGTTTCAGGTTTCAAACTGTAACTTTTGTAGCAGACTTTTCCAAAATTTGATGTTGAAATGCAAGTGCAATGAAGGACAAAAGATGAACTATATGACACTTTTTGAAATGCAATTTTTGACTATGAATGATGAAAAGTACACTAATATGCAAACACTATGCAAAATCATTCTAACATTATGCAATTTTTCTTTAATTTTTCAGATTTAAAATGAATGCAAAATGCAAGTTTATACCTAAAATGCAATGCAAACTAACGCAACTTTAACAACCTTCTAGATGAAATGAAAACTAATACAAATCCTAGATCTAAGGTTTGAATGGACTCCAATTTTAGAATTTTGATGTATCATGTCAAGTTCACCAAAATGAAATAAAGGAAAAGGGGGAGGTCCACCAAAATAGATTCACAAGATGATGAACCTCACTTTTCACTAGTTATTTCATTCAATTATGCATAGATGAATATTAGAAAACAAACCTAAATGATATAACAGTAAAAAGGTAGGCTTTAATATGGTAAAATGTTGTGTACCTGATGGAAAAAATGCTTTTTCAAGCCTCACTGAGGACTCATTGGCCCAGTAGCGAATGGGTCCCTGCTAGGGTTCTGGAAAATCAATTTCTGGGTTATGTTCTTCAATGTCTGCACTCCCAAATCCTAGGTGTTTAGCTCTTCAAAGCTGGAAATAAATTATGTAGAAGAATTTATGTGATCTTTCAAGAAAGATGACAACTTTGACAATTTTGTAACTTTGACAACTTTTTCTCTCCAATTGATCTTTAAGCTAAAACCTGCAATCACACATCAAAGGAGAAGAAAAATATTGTTTTGTTAGGGAATAGGGGTTTTCCTTGGTCAAACCCTATTTTGGTAATTAAACCTTGTAATGAAACAATGCACAAAGGAAAGATGAATGAACAGAGTAATGCCACAACTCACCAATCCTCAATTGAACCTTGGAGTACAAATCAACAATCTTCCATGAAGTGGCCTCAATGTATGTAAATCTTTATCCCAACACTTGATTAGAAACAACACCTTGAATATGCTTGAATTGGATATTCAATCAATACATTAGCTCAACAACATGCATGATGCACTATACCTTTGACATGACGAAATGAACTTTGATTGTTGCAATAAACTTTAATAATCCTCCCTTGAATTCCTTAGAAATGCTCTTGAATACTCTTGTAAAATGCTCACTTGCATGCTCTTAAGATAACTTGAATTTTCTAGGTGAAACCCTATGAAATAGCCTTATATTTATACATAACTTAAGATTAAATCCTAAAATTCAAATATCACAAGTCGACATCAAATCTAGGAATTGATATTATTAAAATACCATCAAAAACATATTCCAAGGGGGTGTCCTAAGTTAAGTGAGGACCCATTCGCCATAGGGAAAATGGGTCCTAGCATACTTAACTAGGACACACTTCAGGGGATGTAAAATGATATGTCAAAAGGGGGTCCTAGGACCTAGTGAGGACCCATTCGCCAAGTGGCGAATGGGTCTTAGGTCACTAGCCTAGGACACGTTCCTTGCAAAATTAAGTGTTGTGTAATATTATTTAAGAATGTCGGGCTTTATCCCTCGGAAAATGAAATTAATTAGGTTTGGATTTGAATTAAAGGGGCCAATTAACTTTAATTTAATCTCAATTAATTAATAAAGACCTAGATTAGTGTGAAAGTGTAAAGATACACTTTACAACACAAAAAATAAGGCACCATTAAGTCCATTTTATTTAGACTTAATGTGAATGTGTAAAACACATTACAACACTAAATCAAAGCATAATTAAGCTCATTTTATTGTTAATTATTCCCAAATTAAGTGTGAAAAATGGATACTTTTTTCTACACTACAATAATGTAGATGTAACACCTACATATAGAACATGGGAAAGCACATGGGGAAGGGTGGGTGATAATGGATAAGGGATGAATCTTGATCAAGGAGAAAAGATAATCCATGATAGGTGTATTATGGATGGATGTATGGAGATGGGTAATAGTTTATTTGATATGGATAGGAATGATAGTGGATGGGATGACATCCTAAGTGATGGTGGATAAAAGACTACTACACATGGTGCATGTTTCTAGGTTTTCACCATGGTACTTATCCAAGGCGTCTTATTTTTTTTGGATTTTTGGATTTTTAGATTTTCTGAGACTTGATCATGGTGGACACTCTTTAATACATGGATGACAAAGTGTGATGGATGAATATGGATGGTATGATGTGGATGATGGAGGATGATTTATGTAGTAGCGAGAGAGCTAAGGTATGATCCCTAATGCACGCACTATGAGGGTCATCATGCTTCACATGAAAAGGAGTTTGGGAAACCATTAGATTAAAGAATGTGAAGGGGTCGCCATCAAAGGTACATGAGATACATCACCAAGGGGTTGGAATGATAAGATGAATGTATGGATATGGGTGGATTTGGTAGAGTGTATGTAAATTATGTGAAGATGATGAGGACATGAAGGCTTAGGATCAACAAGCTCATTGCTTGGTATTTTTCTTTAATAGATGCCCCCAATTATTTTAGGTGAAGGGGTATGATAGGAGATTTTTTTTTGCTTTCTTTTATTTTTTACTTTGATTTGTGATTTTTCCAATAGCTTTTGATTTTGATTTTGAATAAAGGACTTGTCTTGTCTTTTGATTTTGGATCTCCATTTGATAAAGGCTTTTCATTTTTTATGTTTGTTTCATAGCCCTAATTTTTAGGATGATACTTGTTGATCCAAGTCTAGGAGATGGATGGAAGTGGATGCATTGGGTGTGTTAGATGAAATGGTAAGGATATGATCATGGCAGATATTAGCAATGTACTCAATGGGTTCTTCATGACTATCATTTTTGGTACTATTAACATGTCAAAGGAAGCTTACACATCCTTAGCGAGTTGGCAAGAAGGTGTACTAGAGGCATCATTAGAAGATGCAAACCCTAACCTAGTATGTTCAATATGAAATGATTTTGGAGTGGAAGGGATATGATCTTACATGTCATATGATCATGATCAAATAGTGGATTATCATAGATATCATGATCAAACATAGGATTATCATGGACATAAAATGATAGAGATGAAGTGGATGGTGATGCGTCTTCAATGTGGAAGGCTTGGAGCTCACATTCACCAACACCCAGGTCTTTGATCTTAGCCTTGATCTCTGGGGGATTATGGGAGGCAACAATGAAGGATCAATGTATGAAGATGAAGATGGTGATGTGATGTGATGTTTGTAGGGAAATGTTGTGAAAGGCCATGGTTGTTTTGTAAGAATTTACAATATTAATGGATTTGGATGAGCATGTACAGCCACTACAGTTCTATTGTGGGGGAACTTTATGTTAGGGTTAGAGATGGCAGATATCTAACAATTAAATGTAGATTTAGTTAATAAACAGAGAAACTAAAACAGGCACAGATTAAATCATAACACAGAAATTTAACGTGGTTCACCCAATCCGAGCTACATCCACCAAACCGCAGCCATCCAATACTTTTATTATCCAGTGTAAAACCTATTACAATCTTGTGAATAATCGTGTTTTTCATCATACAGTAATCCCCATCCGAACCCCTTTTTAACAAGCTTAGAAGCTTCCAGATTTTAGGTTCTACAAAATCGGATTTTTCCTTTTTTCGGTCATGACGCGAAAAAGTAGGATAGGGGCCAGGGTGTACAGTATACCATGGGCTATATAGTATAGCATGATCAGTCGCCACATACCAACAATCTCCCACTTGGAGACTGATCAGGCTCCATACCACCACAATCTCCCACTTGGAGACTGATCCTGGACGACACTGCTGCAATGACAGCTCCCACTGGAAATGAGTACCTTGGACCCTGTTGCTCTGTTATACTTGAATTCAACCTTGAAGACCAACCAAAGCTGAAGAAGAGCTCAACTTATCCCTTTTCACTGCCTTCGTAAACATATCCACGGGATTGACATCTGTATGTATCTTGTCTTGCTTAACCTGTCCATCCTCCAACACTGACCGAATGAAATGATATCTCAACTAGATGTGTTTTGTTTTAGAATGCAGAGTAGAATTCTTTGCAAGATGTATAGCACTCTGGCTGTCTATAAACAAGTAATTTCCAACCTATTGTTTGCCCAACTCATCCATGAAAATTTGTAGCCATATCATCTCCTTTGTCGCCTTTGTTGCAACAACATACTCTGCCTCTATGGTGGATAAAGCAACCACCTTCTGCAATCGAGAAATCCAACTCACTGTTGTCCCACCAACTGTAAATACATAACCTGTGGTACTCCGCCTGGTATCTATATCCCCTACTAAATTTGAGTCAACATAGCCTTTTAAATCAATATTAGAGCCCCCAAAACATAAACAATTATTGGATGTACCTCTCAAATACCTGAGAATCCATTTTACCACATTCCAATGCTCAACTCCGGGATGACTCAAATACCTGCTAACAACTCCTACAACATGTGCAATATCAGGTCTACTGCATACCATGGCATACATTAAACTGCCTACAGCTGAAGCATATGGTACCTTGGACATTTTTTCTTCCTCCTCTTGTGTCTTTGGACACATATCCTTAGTCAATTTAACATGACTAGGTAAAGGTGTGCTGACAGCTTTTGCATTCTCCATATGAAATCTCTTCAACACCTTTTCAACATAATTAGCCTGAGATAAAAACAATTGTCTGCTTTTCCTATCTCTATGAATTTTCATACCAAGGATTTGCTTTGCTGCCCCCAAATCCTTCATAGCAAAAGATTTTGCTAACTGTTGTTTTAGCTCACTTATGTGATCCATGTTACCGCTACAAGCATGTCATCAACATCTGAACATAAAATAATGTAGCTATCATTATCCAACCTCTTAAAATAAACACAATGGTCAATTACACCGACTATAGCCTTGCTCAGCCATAAAACTATCAAATTTCAAGTACCATTGCCGAGGTGCTTGCTTCAAGCCATATAAACTTTTCTTCAATCTGCACACTAGTTTCTCCTTACATTTGACCTCAAATCCTTGTGGCTGGTCCATATATATTTCCTCTTCCAAATCACCATGGAGAAAGGTTGTTTTAACATCAAGCTGTTCTAAATGAAATCTTCAACAGCCACAATACTTAAAACAATACGAATAGAAGTCATTTTAACAAATGGAGAAAAAATCTCACCAAAATCAATACCCTTTTTCTGTGCAAATCCCTTTACAACTAATCTGGCTTTAAATCTCTTCTTACCTCCATCCTCCTCTTTTAGCCTATAAATCCATTTGTTTGGTAAATCCTTTTTACCTGCAAGCAACTTGCATAATTCCCAAGTCTGGTTTTTCAGCAAGGAGTCCATTTCTTCTTCCATTCCATGCTCCCACTAAACCTTGGTATCCACCTACATAGCTTCATCATAATATTCTAGCTCACCAACATTAGTTAACAAAATAGTATACAAAGAGGGAGAGAATCTTTCTGGAGGTCTACTTATCCTTGAGGATCGTCTAACAGGAGTTTGTGGTATTTTTTGTTGATGTTGTTACATTGAACACCACCGATTGTGCCAGGCACAAACGAATACTGCCAAGAGCCTTTCTATCCAAGATCTCTCAGTCCTCATCTGACATTGCTGTAGGTTTCTTGGTTTTCCCTTCCAATGGCCGCCATAAATTCTTCTGATAGAGATAGTCCTCCATCTGCATCTTCCATAACTGATAGTTCTACCCGTTAAACTTCTCAACCTTCTTACCCTCGTCTGCCATTGCTCCCACTCAGCCGTGAGACCTTCCTATAGACGATAATCAAAACACAACCCACTCTGATACCACTTGTTAGGGTTAGAGATGGCAGATATATAACAATTAAATGCAGATTTAATTAATAAACAGAGAAACTAAAACACACACAGATTAAATCATAACACAAAAATTTAGCGTGGTTCACCCAATCCAGGCTACATCCACCAAACCGCAGCCATCCAATACTTTTATTATCCAGTGTAAAACCTATTACAATCTTGTGAATAATCGTGTTTTTCATCATATAGTAATCCCCATCTGAACCTCTTTTTAACAAGCTTAGAAGCTTCCAGATTTTAGGTTCTACAAAATCGGATTTTTCCTTTTTCATTGATTTTTCTTCGGCAAGGATAGGGGCCAGGGTGTACAATATACCATGGGCTATACAGTATAGCATGATCAGTCGCCACATACCAACACTTTATTCATTGATGGAATGTGGTTGGAATGGCTTGCACATGGAATGGATTCATGGGTGGCCTATTGGTGTAAGTTTTTATTTTCCTAGTGGGTTAATTTATTTTCCCTTAGTCCTAGGTTTTTCCTACACTTTTATTAAGCTTTATTAGGATAATAAAGTGAGTTTATGACCAAGAGATAAGTGTGTGGTGTCCCCTTAAAGGGTGGAACCACTTTCCACTTTTGGTGGTCCATCTCCACTTTTTGTGGTTGATTCCTATTGGTTGGATTTGCCACCAATCTCCTCTCCTAAGTTTTATATAAACTCACTACTTAGCTTGTATTTGCATCCATTCATGCATATTTGCATTGTATCTTTTCATCTTGGAAGATCTTAATGCAATATTGTCACTTCATCTCTTGAAGTCTTGGTTTGCATTCTTATGTTTTTCTAGTTTATGTAACTTTCATTTTCTCTTAAAAAGTTCCTTGGGTTATTTAATCTATTTCAGATTTCTACCATGGTATCAGAGCTTTTGTTTCAAGAAATCTAAGTTCTTAGATTCCTGGTTGAGAGATTGAGTTTTCATGTAAAAATCTTGTAAATTCTTGTATGCTCTTCTCTTGCGTTCTTGAACCATCTGGAGAATTAGAAAGGATTTGCAAAGATTTAATTAACTCTTTATTTTGCATATGTGTTTTGTGAGATCCAGATGACTACAACATTTTTGGTTATACTGGCAGCATTTTTTGACCATTTCAACGCATTTGGAAGACTCAAGAAAGTCAAATTTGGCTTTTGTTTCATCCACCTTAGAGATCATTTGACATAGTTGCAAGTAGGGGTTTGATGCAAGTCATTTTTATTGGAGCCTTTTTCATTTTTTCTTCAAAAATCTAGCTTCCACTCATTTGTAAGAAAAATGATTTCTGGGTTTTGTAGCCAAGGGTGAAATCTCATCTGGGTATCTTTTATATTTTGTACATATTGCATCGATCTAAAGAAAAATTTTGTACAAAAAGTGATGCATGTCATTGTTCTCCTATTGAAGGTTAAAAAAAATCATTTTTTCATCTTCTGCTTGTTGGATCAAAAAAAAAATTTGGGTTTTGTTCTTAGCATCAAAATATTTCTGGCTTTTTGTTATTATCTACAAAAAGTGAGTAGATTTTTCAAAAATAAAATCAGAAGTAAAACTGTTTGCTAGAAAAAATTGTTTCCTGTAGGCTAAATTCAGCCATTTTTTTCAAAAATTCATATCTTTTGCTTCAGGCATTGAATTTTAGCAAATAAGATATCGTTGGAAATCTGGATACGATCACTTTCCATCTACAAAGGTTTTGAAAAGAAATTTTTCTATTTTCTACCACATATTGTAGGTTGAATTTGTTGTTGCTTTTTTTCTTCAACATGCCATAACTTTCGCCTCAGAACTCCATTTTTCAAAAAAAAAAAAGGCATTGGAAAGGTCTTGAAGAGCACTACACAACCATAAGGCTATTGTTTTCATATTTTATCTCAGGTTTATTTTGTATCAGAATTTGTAATTTTGGCTATTTTGAGCCTATTGTGCATTGTAACTTGGAAAAGGCTTTGTAAACGCACTAAATTATAAAATGTCAACCTTATAATATTTGGGGGGATGATCTTTGATACTAGTGAAAAGGGTGGAGTGTATTGATGTTTTTTTGGTGTTCTTTTGAAATCATTTGAGGATTGTATCATGGGTTTTTCTACTCGTCCTTATGTGATAGTTTTGGATAAGGCTAATTATGAGTCTTGGAAAAAAGGCATTTTAACCCATCTCAGATGGCTAAAAATTTTGTCTTACCTTTATGGACTCATGCCTGACTAGACACACCTGATAAGAAGAATGTTTGGGGTAATAGAATTGATCATGTAATAGGAATAATAGGTTGTCATGTTAATTATGACACTTTGTTGGCTATAGTGGGCATTGAATGTCCCCGTACAATTTGGACCAAGATTTGGGAGATGTTTAGAGACCCTCATATTTCTCCATTCCCAAATGATCATGTCGTAGATTCCCTCATTCCACTTGATGATGTAGATAATATACCCTTTGATGATGATACTTTAGAGGAGCTTAAGTATTATGTATGTCTTGAATGTTTAGATGACATAAACACTTATCTTGCTTCTCATCCTCACGTTGAGATTACATCAACATCACTTGTTGTAGTTTCAAATTCCAAGGATGCTTCGTCGAGAGCCTCCAGTGATACATTGCAGCAGGATCATTTATGTCTTATAGATTCAGTTCATTGGGACCAATTTATACTACTAGGCATCTCGTGTTTGTTTGTCTAGAGTCCCTCATTTTGGATCTAGATGAAACTATTGAGGACATACGAATTCCCTTTGAGGACCACTCTTTTTTCCTTACATCTATTATTGTTACTTCAGAGTTTAGAGTTGCTTCTTTGAAAGCTTCCACTAAAAATGACTTCTTGCAGTAGAATATCTATAGTCTTCCTAATTCATCTTGGGATGATCTCTTGATAGGTATTTCAAACTTGTTTATGGAGACACATATTGTAGATTTGGGAGACACTATTGAGTGTATTCATCTTCTCTTTGATGAAGATGATTCTTCTTCAGTTGTTGTGAGGGGACACTTTTACCCTCTCATTCATGGTCATTCATTTCAGTTTGACATGAGTGTGGATACTTTAAATTTGGAGGATACTTCTTCAAAGGAGATATTTAAGTCTCTAGCTTATGCTCTACATTAGTCTCTAGGAGATTATGATTTGTCATCTTTAGTAGTGTGGCCTAGAATGCCTAATTTGACTATGACAGCTTTCAGCATTGACATGGGGATACTTGAGCTAACTTTAGAGACTTCATACATTTTGCACTTTCTTCCTACATATTCCTTTCAGGACTTGGGAAATAGCTTTCATACACCTTTGGTTGTGTTTCTTCCTAAAGGTAGGAACATTGTTCAACGATCGTGGACTATCTTTTCCATCCAATTTCGAGCATCTACCATTGGATCTCTTTGGGGGGGATACTTAGTCCTTATTTTCTTCTCTCTCTATTCTGGGGGTGTTCTCTCTCTATTTATGGGGGATTCTTCTTCCTTGGGGGGAATTTGATATGTACATGGGTACCTAGCATGGCCTCATTTGTTGGGACCCATCATCTTTTACATCCTCCCAAGTTGTGCTTAGGGGGGGTGTTGGTGTAGGTTTCTATTTTCCTAGTGGGTTAATTTATTTTCCCTTAGTCCTAGGTTTTCCATACACTTTTATTAAGCTTTCTTAGGATAATAAAGTGAGTTTATGACTAGGAGATAAGTGTGTCATGTCCCCTTCCTTAAAAGGTGGAACCACTTTCCACTTTTGGCAGCATTGTCCACTTTTGGTGGTCCATCTCCACTTTTTGTGGTTGATTCCTATTGGTTGGATTTGCCACTTACCTCCTCTCGTAAGTTCTATATAAACTCAGTACCTAGCTTGTATTTGCATCCATTCATGCATATTTGCATTGTATTTTTCAGCTTGGAAGCTCTTAATGCAATATTATCACATCGACATTGCATAATCTCTTGGTGTCCTAGTTTGCATTCTTATGTTTTTCTAGTTTATGTAACTTTGATTTTCTCTTAAAAAGTTCCTTGTGTTATTTAATCTATTTCAAATTTCTAACATGGCCAAGGATAATGTTATATGGGAGATCAATGTCTAAGATTTGGCAACTAATTTCAATTGTTGTGGGTCCAACCTGGATGGGTAGCTTGATAGATTCTTTAGATTCATGATCAATTTCTTCATATGCTTTGATGGTAAATTTTTTTGGGGAATCGACAACATCATCATAATATCTGAGTTGCTTTATTACACTCAGGATGCAAATATTAAGTCCTAATCCACCATCTACTATGATGCATTTGATTTTGGTTTTATGGATGTGGTCTTGAATGTGAAGTAGATGATTATGAGAGGGATCAATGGAAGGCATGTCTTTAGTGGAAAAATTGAGGGCTTGTGGAGATGATGAGTGTCTTATCATGGCTTAAAATTGAACAAGATCGATATCATTGGGGACATGAGACTTATGGACGACTTTCTCAAGAAGGTCCTTGTGGATGTGAGATGTTTTAAGCATCTCAAGGATAGATATTTGTACTAGAATTTTGTTCAATTGGTCAAGGATGCTATATTAATTGGTAGGTTGGGATGAGGAGGAAACTCCTTGAATAACGATACAACCACATCAAGTAGTGATGGCATAATTAGGAACTTTGATAGTTATGGTAGTTACTTAGGAAGGACTTTATTTGATGTAGCCAATGATGAAATCAGATGAGATATTGTTGTTGTATGTATAAGGCACTATGTTATATGATGCAAAAATTTTACCATCGTTATGCTAATGAAAAGGATACTTGTATATACCCAAGTTTTCAGTAGGGGATATATGGCCTTTGATAGAGACATCTCCTCAATCAATAAGATCTTGGATAGAGTTCTTGAGTTTCATGCATGAGGACATTTTATGTCTATGAATGCTATGGTACTCGTAAAATTCATGTTCTATGTACCAAGAGGTTTTAGGCACATCAAGACCAAGGGATTTAATGGGTGGAAATTAGATCATGTTAGTGTGGATGATCTTTTGGAGGATGGTTTCGCTTGGTTCACCCAAGGGGGTATATTTACGTCTAATGTGTCTTTTAGGTTGACCTTTATGGATTTAACCACATGTTTTTGGGGAGATATATTGTTGTGAGATGATGATGGTGGAGGTATTTGGATATTTTCAACATGTTTTGAATTAGTTACACCATCATTGACCATATTTTTGTTTTTATTCCAAAAATGAGATTTGTCACTAGATTATGGATTGTTGTCTTTGCCTTTTTTTGTATATCTTTACTAGGCCTTTGGTGATAAGGTATTTTTTAATAGCTACTACTTTCTCTATTATCTCATCAAAGGAATGGTCACATTGCATACAAATATGGAATCCCAATTCAATGTTTAAGTTCTCAACAAAGATAGTGATGAGTTGTTTTTCAGGTATGGGCCGCGTAAAGAAGCTAGCAAGATGTCTCCATCATTACAAAAATGAGGCAAAGGATTCACCATTATTTTTCTTAATGTTACAAAGATCCATCATGGTGATATCATGTTCGATGTTATAGGAAAATTGAGTGAAAAATTTATTGGCTAGCTCAGAAAATGTTGTGATTGTTCCATGGAGAAGGTGAGTGAACCAATCAAGGGCTTGTCCGCCCAATCTTCTAGGGAAGATCCTCAAGAGCTAAGTGTCAAGATAGGAGACCTCTTGGCATGCAATATATAATTCTTTAAATTTTCCCTAGGATCTCCCTTTCGCTTATAATTGTCAAATTTAGACATTTCAAAATTTTAGGGAAATGAGATCATGGTGATGGACTGGTCGAAAGGATAAGGACATAGTCCTTGGAGTGTATAATATTTATTGTGATTTCCTAGTTGAAGTCCCTTAATTGTTTCCTTTATTTGTTGCACATCTTGGGCCAAAGTACTTGTAAAATTGAAGGGAGGTTAAATTGATAGTTGGATATGGGAGGTTGTAAGGATGACATGTGTTGATATTAATAAGAGGATGAAATGGGATTGGAAGATTGAATATGTTGATGGGTAGATGAAATGAGGTTGGAAGAAACTAAATTTGAGGTTT
>VDFB02379711.1:117848793-117863635 GCA_007258455.2 Sequoia sempervirens
TTGATGTTAATATGTGGATTCCTCAATTATGCTAAAGCATAACCTTGATATGATTTGATAATGATAATGATAGGCTTGATTCAATAGATATTTTGATAGCATGTAGGTATGATAGATTGATAAGTGATGTAAGAGATGAAAATGAAGGAGTAGAGCCTCTAGATATAGAGTCTTGAAGAGACAAAATCAATGGCTAGAAATATTGATGATGGATGGTTAATATTGAAGGAGAATTAGGGTTTGGATCAAGGATGCAATCATATGACAAGTGTCAAATGATGGATAGGATCTAGGTTTAGGATTGAGATAAGAACAAAAAACCTTATGGAAATGTTTAGGATTAAGAGGTTAAATGAGATGAATGGATAAGGTGAGAATTTAGTTTGACTTTTGGGTAGATTTCTAGGTTCAATGAATCTAGAGGAGAAGTTAGTTCTACATGTGAAGGGGACATTTGTCACATGAGGAAAAAATTAGATTATAATCCATGTAAATAAGATGAAAGGTTAGGATTAGATGGGCACAGATAGAGATAAAGAGCAATCAAATAAAGAAAGTATTTATTTAATTAATGGGATCATGTGAAGGGATATTAATTAAATAAATAATAAATATTAAATTAATTAAAAGGATTGGGATAAAGATGAGAATAATTAAATAAGTAATAAATATGTATTTAATTAATGAGCTAAGGATATGCTAAAATTAGGTGTGATTGGGTAAGGTCATATTTTAGGTGTCTACAATGGTAGAAAACTAAATAGATTGTAATGATTAAATTATTCTAATAATCATGTGGCATTTACAAACAATATATTAAATCTAAATCCCTACAGATATGAGGTCATGGCTAGAGAAACCTAGATATATCACTCTAACAAAATATGCCCTAAATTATGTATAAGAGAATAAACGTGTAGGGAAGAGGAAAAATAGCAAGGCAGAGCATAAAGAGAGGGGCCAACCAATTGAAGTAAAAGACAAGATGAGAAAAACAGAGGAGAGATAGAAGAATGAGAACAATCAAATTTTCATCCATCCTACGTGTTGACCATACCTATGCCAATTTGTGTTTTGTTTAATAGTCATGAGTCTTTCTCAACATGATTATAAGTCATTTGAAGGTTTATTTTCAAAGTTAATGTAAGAACATTATTGTTGCTTCTATTTGGCATATGAATTTTTTGTTTGAGCATTGTTTAGGTTGCCAAGTTTAGGTTGTCTTTCACTGAAAATCCTTACCGAGACTACATCACTCATATACGTTAGATTAAATATCGTTAGATAAAAAATACATTGTAGAGAATGGAAAAAGACCAAGGTGACTTTTTCATGGATACTTGGAATAGGATAGAATTAAATCTTTAAAGGGAGTGTGATTTGTATAGCCATGTCTTATTTATAACATCATAGATTTTATTCTATTTCAAGGGACAACTCTAATCTAGTTTAGATTATATAATATGTCTATCTACATGGAGACATGTATGTCTTATCTAAAATTGTATCCCATATAAATTAGTTTATTTCTTCTTCTTCAATTATAATTAAAAATATATATTATCTTCACAAATATATATATATTTATTTTAAATAAAAAAACGATTTTCATAAAATTTAAAATTAATTTAATTTATAAAAAACAATATATTTAAATTTGTCATGTTTGCAAACATTTAATGGATCAAGATTACCATTTTGCAACATAAAAACCTTAAACAACTTAGTAAAGACTTGAACAACATAAAAAAACTTAAACAATTTAGTAAAGAATTGGTTAAACTTGGACAACATAAAAACCTCTATATAAAAAACCGGTACGTTACATCAAACGTATGAGAAATAATCACATTTAACTTGTTTCATAGGTCTCTTATATAGAGATGAACAGTCTTGCCAACCACCTTATAAAAGATTGAAAAACAATCTTAACCGCTGTCCATGCTCCTGTAAATTGACTAATTAACAAGGTTTTTCTCCCACACCATTGAGTTCTGTAACGAAGCATGGAAGCTTGTATAAAGGGTGTTTCAGTTTCACAGGTTAAAATGTTAACCACCCAGGAAACCATAACGTTTGACGAAAGCTTAGAGTGGCGTGCAAGAATGCAAAACCACCCCATTTGAATTTTACGACCCTTTACATAGACCAAATCAACTTGAAACTAGTTTAGACAAGTTAGCTCAGAACATCTGGAAATGAGTAGAGAAGCAGATAAGAAATGAGAAACCACAAGAAATTGCTCTGATGCACAAAATTATAAGTTGTTGGCCCGCTCTTTACTCCAGGTCAATGTAATTTAGAAGCCATACAGAGCGTAGGTGGTGTTGGGTTGTCACCTAATCAGAGAAAGAGCTCAAATTAACTTTCTTTTTAATTTTTTTGTTGGGTCACGGTAGATCATGAAAGTTCTCGAAGTCATCCAAGCTGCTTTCCTTGACTGTGATGAAGTGGGTATTTATTATAGCCAGTGATGGAGGGAGAGCATCAATTGTAAAGTGTGTGAGGGAAGAGAAAAGATGGAGATGAAGAACAGCTGTTCCCAAGTCATTTGTGTTGCAGTTGTGTGGATGTTAGCAAATGGGGTGTTATTGATGGGTGCAGAGGTGAATGTGCCAGCAGCCTTCATATTTGGAGACTCCTTAACTGATGTGGGGAACAACAATCATCTTACCTATGGTCTTGCAAAAGCCAATTTCCTCTGGTATGGTATTGATTTCCCAGGTGGGGCTCCTACTGGAAGGTTTAGCAATGGAAGGACTATCAACGACATTATCTGTAAGTTATTTGTTTAGACTTTTCAAATCTTGTTAGCTTTCCATTGTCCAAGTTTGAGCTTTTGATTGTGTGTTCTCTGCTGTCTGCAGTTAGCAAATTGAATATTCCTACTCCAAAGGCATATCTTTCTTTGTCAGATAAGGATGATGCCATCCTGAATGGGGCAAACTATGCATCTGGAGGGGCAGGCATACTCAACGAAACAGGATTCCTCTTTGTACATATATACTATCCATTGCACTGCACTTCTCACTGCATTATTTGCACTGTCTTATACTATCCATTGCATTGCACTTCTAACTCCATTGTTTACACTATCTGATTCCATTCATTGCATGGAACTTCTAACTCCATTGTTTACACTATCTGATTCCATTCATTGCATGGAACTTCTAACTCCATTGTTTACACTATCTGATTCCATTCATTGCATGCAACTTCTAACTCCATTGTTTACAGTATCTGATTCTATTCACAATGATAATGTAAATGTGATTGCAGATTGAGAGAGTGGCAATGGACAAGCAAGTAGAATGCTTCGAGGCTACCAAAAAGCGTATCACCAACAAACTGGGGGAGAAGGCAGCAAATGAATTGCTTGCTGGATCCCTTTACTTTGTGCTCATAGGGAGCAATGATTACATTAACAACTATCTCTTGCCAGTTCCATCCCAAGTTCAGCAGTATGATCCTCATGAGTTTATCAATTTGCTTATTACATCCTTGCAGCGACAACTCAAGGTAATATAAAATACAAAAAGTAAAGTTGGCTTGAACAACATACTCTAAATTTTGACTTGTTTAGATAGTTCATTTGAAATCATACTATTAAATTTATCTATGTAGTATGATCCTCATGAGTTTGTCGATTTGTTTACTACATCTTTGCAGCGACAATTCAAGGTAAGACAAACATAAATATGATGTTCAATCTTAACAAGTAATTTTGGTTTAAACAACGCACTCTAAACTTTGACTTGTTTACATAACTAATCCGAAATCATACTATTAAATTTATCTATATTATATTACTATATGTTTTGATTCTCGGAAAGTTATAGTAGTAGGGCTCTGCTTAAACAATGGCCATTTTTTAATTGATAAATGTTCTGTTGTGACTTGAACCTGGGATTGCAGCAAATTTACGAAATTGGTGCACGTAAAATAGTGTTCAATGGAATGGGACCTCTTGGATGCATCCCCTCACAACGGCTTCAGAATCCTGCGGGTGATAACAGTTGCCTCGATGATGTGAATACATGGGCTCAAAAATTTAACGTGGAAATAATGAAAGTCATAAAGCAGCTTAATTCAGAACTACCAGGGGTCCGCATCAGCTACGTTGACACCTATAACTTACTCATGGAACTCATTCAAAACCCTAACAAATACGGTAAACAAAAATATACATATATTATAAGTAATCTAAATTAGAGTAGAGTAATTTGGTATTGACATAGATCATTTTATTATGTAAATTCATACCAAGACATTAAATAGGGGTATTTAGTGAGGTGTGGTCTTTAAGATATTTAATTTGTGAGATTTGAATTTGGTATTTAGTGAGGTGTGGTCTTTAAGATATTTAATTTGTGAGATTTGAATTTGGATCAATTTATTTATTGATTTAAAATTGTATTAAAAGATTAAATTGTTGTTTAGTGAGATATTAATAATTTATTGAATTATTGTAATGTGTAGGTTTTGATGTTGTAGATGTTTCATGTTGTATTGAGGTACTAATAATTTGTTGATTTATTGTAATGTGTAGGTTTTGATGTCGCGGATGCTCCATGTTGTAAGGTGGACACACAATTTGGACAATTTTGTTTTCCCAACTCGTCACTGTGTAGGGATCGTAGCAAGTACTTGTTTTGGGATGCCTTCCATCCCTCGGATGCTGCCAATGAAATCATGGCACACTTTGTTCTCTCTCACCCCGATGCTCTCCAATTCTACAATTCTCCAGCTCCAGCTCCTGCTCCTGCTCCTACCCTTACTTCACCATCTCCTTCTCCTTAGAATATAGATCATAACCGCTTAGTAGAGGATATTTGAAAACTATTTATATATTATTGAAAAAGTTTTGTTCTAAGATTTCCTTCTTGCATCTTAAAACTATTAAATATTAATAATTTTGAAACTTCAAAGTGTTTTATATTTGTTATATCCAATCATTTTTTCAAACTATAGCTAGCCCTTGCTTGGATTTAAATGATTCAAAATGGGGTCTCATCCATGTGCTTAGATTATAATTATACACTATTTTGGAGCTAACATCTAAAAAATATATCAACTAAATGTAGGAAGATCAAATATGTTAATTTATTAAATTATATTTACTATTAATATTAGAAAATAAGATTTGTAGAGCAGCTTAGTTCTTGTTTGAAATTGTAAGATTGCTTCTATAACAAAATATATGATTTAATGATGGAAAGCAATTGAAAGCTAGGAAAAATAATAAACATATATTTATAGCCTATTTAAAGTCGACAAAAATTGTGGCCTATTTTATCTATTCTCTAGCTTTATTGTATATTAGCTTTAGTCTTGAGATAATCCTTTTTTTTTTTCTTTAAATTGTTTCCTTGAGATATGATTTCTTAAATTTTGGTGGATGTATGGAAGCACATATAACAAATTTATGTGGTGAAATTCTTTGAGATGGACTTGATTGTAGAGCAATAATTGATAACATGTAGGCATTACTAAAATATCTTTTTAATAAGATAAGTAATGCAAAGCTATTATTGGCTTGCATGTAATACATTTCACATTTTAAAAACTTCCAAAACATACCTATAATAATTATAACTCATTTTTATAGATATTTTAGTAGATTTAAAAATGTGATCCATTGGCACCTCCATAAATATTTTCAAACTTCAAAAATAATTAAATTAAGATAAATTTGATTTTTATCATTTCATAAAGAAATAGTAGAAGCATTTTATCATATGAAAATTATATTTAATGAAGCCACTCTAAAAATGTATATAGTGTATAAAAGGTAATTTCAAACAATGAATGGTGTACTTATGAAGCAAATAAATGACAGAAACATGGAAGATACTATAAACCATGTATAAAAGGAATAGCGCCAATGGTATTTATACTTTTTATCATATCAATAGAGGATGTATTTTCTCTTGATATAGACCCAAGGTGTCCAATAGTAGATTCTTGCATTATGTCACATATTAATGATTATTACAAGCCTACAAAGATAATCTTATAACCCATAAATTATTTCTTAAATGTATTTGATGCTTTTTTCTATAGATCATAAGCTTGCTTTAAATTTCTAAATTACAATAATCTTGTAGGGATAATTAGAACTAAGTTGATCTATATTTAAAGAGATATTGGGAAGAATTATATAGCAATTATAAATTATTGTATTTTATAAAGTGAAAATTCAATGTTAAATTCATGTGAATAGGCAAGTGTGTATATTAAGCAAAGGGTGATCCCACAATAATGGTTTACACCTTTTGGGACATCCTGATTTTTGCTAAAATCACATATTTTTAGAAAATATAATGATTTAAGCCTTGAAAATTTCCATTTAAAGGATTCCAATTAAAGAGGGTTTGATCAAACCACCTTAGATCAAACCCCCTTGGATAGAACCCCGCTAGTTTTAAACCATACCTATAATAGAGTCTCCTTTAGACCTATCAAAATGTTGATAAAAAACCACTTTTGATTTACCTTTTGGGGGATCAAATGAATTCATTTAAAATTTATTTTTTGTAAGTATATAGTCCTTATTATAAGCTTCCCAATTTAAGTATAATTTTAAATATATTTAATTTGATTATTATATTTATTTTGTATTTCTTGTGAATGTAGGTTTTTCACCAAAAATCAAGCTCTTTGTTTTGTACATGTGGAAAAATAGTCAATTAACAAAAAAAAATTTGAAAAAATATGTTTATGTTAGGTATTGATGTCCTTGATCTAGCAAAAAAATAATTCTTCCCAATATCTCTTTACAATTAAGAAAAAAATATCCAATAAAACACTATGAAACCAAATAGAAGTGCTAAATATCATAGTTACAAATATAAATTCGAAAAAAATATAATTTTATCCTTCACAAAAAAAAAGTTATGTTGTATACGGTGAACATCACTCTTTAAAAATGGTGTTTACTGGGATGGGTGACCTCCCAGGATGGCCCAATGCTTCACCTCTGTGAGCATCACCTAGATGCAATGAGTGCTAAGTGGGCCATTCATTATCATGAGAGATGGTTTTTTGTGAACCACTACTCATGAAACATGGGTCAATGAGTTTGACTCGAAAACTACAAGGTTGAATCTTGATAGCAATATCATAATGGTGTTTACTATTAAAAACTAGTTTTTGAAGGAGATGGAAAAAGAAATGCAATATGATTCCAAAAAATTTAAAATATATATATTTAGAATCTACAAACAAAATTTCACAAATCACTAGTTTGTATCATCTTTAAATTCCTCATGGTTTAGTAGCTATAGGTGCTCGAAAGTGAAGATTTAGTTAAAAAAATCAGTTCAATGTCCAATTTGGCCAAAAATTGTAAACCAATATTGTGGGATCACCCTAAATCTACAAATAATATCTTGAGTTTCTATCAATGCTACTCTATAAAAAATGTATATGTGTGGATTTATCCATTGTGGCAAGTTTATAGGAAGAATAATACTTTTAAAACACCATTCAAGTAGTGTGATCACTTTGGAAAAATTTAAGAGAATAGGAGAGGAAGGAGAGAATAATTTTTTCTTAAGTTCTTTAAAACAAACATAACTTGCATTTAGGGTACATTATATCAATATTCAAGTATCTAATTAAAAATCTTATCATGATGATTTCCTCTTATATCTTTAGAATTATCAAATTACATCTCACACAATCAACTAGACACTTGGGGTATACAATTAAATACTCTCTTTGACGAAGTCTCATAGTATTTTGATTAAATATAATTAAATATTTCACTCAGTGACATGAATAGGGGAAAGTGTGGCTAAGTGACACTTTAACTAGATCATCATGTGGTCTATTATAAAAATAATTATTATATTATAAATAATCAATATAATTAATTCACCTTAAAAATATATTTTCAATTCAACATTGCTAACAATGTCACAAAATTAGAGCAAGAATCTGATATTGGAAAGAAAATTAAGTTTGAAATAAAATAAATTTTGGTTATATAGGTAATTACACAAGGATGGCTTCACATGCCCAGTTTGAAACAAATTGTAGTTATAAAGTTGGGGTGTAGATATATATTTTAGCACCATTGAGGACATGAAATCCCAATCATTTATCCCATAATGAAGAAAACCACTACTTATTGATGGGTCAAATGAAGCACATCAACTTTGTTGGAATGGATAATTCTCAATTGAAAGGGAATTAATATTCTTAAGGTTTATATCATCAATTCTTTGCATGTGTGGGCAACATAAAGTTCATTTATAATTATTCCATTTAAGGGGCTTTGCTAGTCTACTCATCTAAAAATTTAGTAATTTAGTTATACATGAATATAGGATCTCAATAATTTCTTATTTTCTAGTGGCTATAAGAAAAATAATAAAATATAAAATATAACCTAGCCTACACTAACCAAGATGTTAAAGAATATCAAAAGACAGTGAAGGGTGGAGAGGAAAAATCGAAAAATATTATTTTGGATATGTATCATCGACTTATGAACATCTTCTTGAAAACATGTCATCATAAAACACCTAGATAAAAACCAACTTCACATAGCTCATATACTAGGATGATGCAATCTTCTAAGAAAAAGGATGTATCATGTGGCATACAAGAACCAATAAATTTACCACTAATCATGGGTAGATCAACCAAAAATAAATCTCACAAAATACATACAAGAGAGCATTTAATCCCAAAATAGGTTACTAATAGGAAGAGAACTCATGTAAACTACAATGATCCAAAACTCAATTATGATTCCCATATGAGAAAAATAGAGAAGTAAAATACTAATATTAAAAATAATTAAGAAAATAAACCATACAATATTCTTGTAGCTACTACATTTTATTTAATTATGTGTTATTTCTCCATAACTAAATGTATTTTAGACAATAACTAGCTTTCAAATTTGTTCTATATGTCAATTTATTAATTTATTGTGCTTCTTCAATTTCCCAAATAAGATAGGTTCACAAGGCATGCTTGACCACTTGTAAATGATCCCATCACTACTATTAGTGATCTATCTCTACCTTGATATTAAGGAAATTTTGAGATTTTCATAAATTTGATGCCTTGAACTTCATGCACATAGTAAAATAAATAAAATGTATGACTATTATCACTAAAGTAGTTTAATTATATATTCATTATATAAATCTTTCCAATCAAGTTAATTAATATTCAATAAATAAATCTATTTTTAAAATTATCTCCATCAAGATTAAATAAGATCATCAAATTTATATCTAGGTCTTTGTTAGAAGGTCAAAGGTCAAAGAAGATATTACCACTGGCTACTGCAAAAGGGTCCCCAGAGGAATGAAGAGACATTAGTTATAACTTGGAGTCATGTCCCATCATGGGAAAGCATATATGTAAATATAAATCATATGTGAAAATATACAAGGATAGATATAAGAATATATATATGAGCATAGACTCAGACCTACCTTTATATGCAATTATAATATAATATAAGGAGATATAAGGGTTTATCTATATATGTATTATGAATGGATGAATGACTTTGTTATTAGTACAGCTTGCATTTCCTGATCATCTTAATATCTTATCGCAAATGCTTAATTATCTTACTATATCCTTCGGGGTATAAACTGACTACATAAGATGTCTTGGGGTAAAAATCTCTAGAATGTACTTCCTCATTCTTCTTGCCAACATTGGTTCCATTGTCGAGACCTTAGAGAGAATAGTAAAGAAAGTATAAAGAATAAGAAGGAAAGAAAGTTGGTAGAAAATCTACATCAAACCCTAAGGGCCACCTCTATGAGAGGGGGGTAGGCCATTAAGGGATGACAAAATGGAAAGGGGGAGGGATATTAAAAGATCCCTGAAAAGATGCCATTGTTTAGAAAAATCAAATTGTGCCCATAGGATAGATAAGGATTAATGGAAGTCTGGATCTGGAAAACACATGGGAATAGGAGATAAAAAGAGAAGGGAGATAATTGAAATAATTGAGTTGGGAATGGAAATGAACATAGCAGAAAGGAGGCTAAAATATATTTAGGAAAGATAGGAAAGATACTACAAAAGAATGGAAGAGGAAAAGAAAAAGACTAAAGAACAAAACTCAAAGGCTACAAAAGAAAATAATAGTAAAGAAAGTGAATGCACTATTGAGGGCGCTACTGAGCACGCTAGTGTGGGTGTTGTCGAAAATAAGGAGGAAGAGTGTGCCATTGTGGGTGCAAAAAAAGGGGATAGAGAAGAGATTCCACACTTATGTTTTATCATAAATTAAATAAATTAAATCATTCAAAACATAGAAGAAGAAATTGAAGATTATGGAAATTCCAAAAAAGAAATAGAACAAGCGGTAGTAAGGATCATGACACCTCCTACAAGTAAGATAAATAAGGAGTGGTTATCACTCGAAACTCTTATATAAAAACTTTAAAATACACCATTTGATGATGATTATTTGTAATGAGTTAGTAACCAAAAGTGTATTATAGATAAGGATCAAAGGCACGGTATAAATAAGGAAAATTATATAAATCTAACACCTTATAACATAATTACACAATCAAGTAATCAAATGACACTAACTAATTAATGACCATCTCTAAGAATGAAAAGAAACTTTGACCAGATGCAACCCCCAGACCAGGAGTCACCCCTAATTTGATAAAAGTACGAAGGATTTCAACAGAGGAAGTAGAAAAAAATATAGAACAACAAAATACAGGTGAACAGAAGGAAGAGGAAGACAATATAGACGTATTGAGTGAGCAAAATTTTGATATAGGGCATACAGATAGTGACTCAAAAAAAGAACTAATCATGAACACCACTATGAAATTTCCCATGTTTAGACATGACACAACTAAAGAAACCAAACATGTCTTCATCCTGGAGTCTCTATGGTAAAGAAAACACCTAACTAGAGATAACATCAAACTATTTAACTTTGTCGGATCAATCCGAGGAGAAACATTAAAATGGTATCAAAAAATTATCCTAACCATAATAAAGATATGGAAATAGTAAAAAAGGACTTCCTAGCAAACTTTTCTACCCCAAATTTACCTGCAGAGGGAGTAAGTAAACTTCAAGAGCTAATGCAATAGGAGGATGAACACAATCAATGAATTTGATAAAATATTCAAAGAGGTCACTAGACAACTAGAAGAACCTTTAAGTGACAAATAAAAGATTGAGTGGTTCATCTCTAAAGTCCTACCAGAAATAAGAATAGCACTTGATGGATAACATTTCAATACCTATTTGAAATTAGTTACATTTGCATACCGGATTAAAAACCAGTCATGGTTGAAACAAGACAAAAAGCTTTTAGAGAAATCAAGTAATTGGAGAAACTTCTAGACTAGGTGTAGAACAGTTAAGACTCCAACAAGACATCGTGGAAAAAAGAGACATATATACACCTAGACCTAACATATGGTGTACCTATTGCATAAGGGAAGGTCATATTTGAAATGAATGTCCCAAGGAAGTAGGGGAAAAGAAATAAAATGTGTTATGGGTATACCTCTAGAAGGTACCCAAAAAGGTGAATTCAATCTACTTTAGGGTTTGTAGAGAGTGGGATGACCACGACATTGAATAATGTCCATCATAGCTATTTCGATTAAGGGAAGACTCTACTGTATCAAGCAACAAAAGACCAACATACACTTGCATATATAAAAGGATTAGCTAAAAGTGAACTATATGTATAAGATAATGGATATATATAGTACCATCATGGCAGTAAAACCAGAGGTCTAAAAACACCATTCAGAATCTAGAACCATACAATAACAATGATATGTTGTGGGGAGGCAGAGGCAGAGGCCGAGGAAGAGGAAGGAGAGTAGATGCCACATGCTTCAAGTGTGGTAAATCAAGACACTTTGTAACTAAATGTTAGGGAGAGAAAAGAAAACAATGTGGATTTTGTGGCCAGGAAAATTATGATTCCTTCAACTGTGATAAGGCACATCAATATTATAAAAATAAAACACCACAAACCTTAAATGATGAACCATAAAATTCAAATACAAACAAATATGTAACAACCACCTCCTTCTATAAAGAATTTACTTGGTTTTATTTACCATGCAGTAATAAATTAAGATCATGAGTAAAATGAGATATTTTTTTTTCCTTTCAATAACAAAAAATGTAATTGCATAACTGAATATATAAACATTTCATAAAAACTTATCTTGCTAATCGAACTGAAAAAAAATAAACAATATTTTTCCTTTTATATTTCAACATGAATGATTTCAATTAAAGAAGATATATCATTAAATTTTAAGGTACAAGATTAAAGATACCATATCTAGATACTTTTTGTCTTCCAATACTTGGCATGTCATCTGCAAGAGAGAGAGCATCACCCAAGTGCTTTACCTCCAACCATGGACCAACGGTCCCTCGCACACCTTCCTAACTGAAAGTGGCCCTACCCTTCAACGAAGGGTATAGTCAAGAACCCTCTTGGTTTTTCCATCTAAGCTATGGTGTTGTGCCCTACTTAACCAATACCATCAAACAACTATGAATACCTTCCAACTATGTATGACATCTCTGATTAGTTAAGAAAATTTGGGACATAGTGAACTGGGAAGTGCATGCAAAGACTATTGTACTCACTTTGGCTAAAGTATTGGATCTAAGTTCAACCACTACTTATGAGTGGAATCATTTTTTCACCCACCTCTACTCGACTTGGAGAACCATATCTGACCTAAGGTTAACTCGAATTAATTGTTTGACCAATGAATAATCATAATGAAAGCTTTTACTTTACACATATTGACTTCCTAGTCAAAACTCAACTGAGTTGTTTAGTTTTATACTTGCTTTGAATTCCTGAGTTACTCTACATAACTCCCTAGGTCTTCGCAACCACCACAAGTTCAAAGCTCACCAAACTTATAAGAGTAACTACTCTCGAAATTATACCTTTGGTATACTTGAAACCAAAAGAGGATAATTTGACCTAATTGGTCATAATATAATATTAAAACATCTATATAAAAAATACCCCATTTGGGTGTTTTCCATTAATGAACATAACTCATTTTAGGTTTTAATCCTTTCAAGACAAAATATTTGGTCGTGCTTGTTCAAATATTCCATTTTAAATGACAAGGTCTTTTCATAAGAAGATGGTGAAAGACAATAAAGAATAACTACACTTTACACTAGGTAGGCATCTTTATTCAAAAACTAGCATTGTATTGTGCTTTATACTTTTTTACCAAATCCTTTGTTCTTATCCATATAATCTTTAGTGCAATAACAACAAAGGAGATGTCCAGTTTGATATTTGCTTTGGGAATACTCGAAAGACCTACACTAGAACCTACCCCATATAGCATTAATCTAGGAGATGGTTCCAAGATGAAAACCTTAGGCACTTGGAGACAAGTGGAAGTAAATGTTAAAGGAGTGAAAAAGTATAGATTTTGAGGTAGTTACGATCAAACAAATATTTGATTCTTTTGATGCACTTCTAGGACTAAGATGGTTTGTAGATTCACATGGAGTGATAGACACAAGGAAGGAAGAAATTTTGTTTGCATTGATACGAGAATAGTACACATCCCCTTAGGAAAGAGTCAAGAAGAAACCTATGTATAAGAGGTAGATGCGAAGGAAGATGGTGATGAAAAAAAAAAGATAAACACTATAACTTTAGCTACCTACAACTAAAATTTGGGAAGAACCCAACTCAAAAGGGGAGCTAGAAATAGATGAAATTGAGGGGAGCATAGATAGTGAGACTGTACTAGAACCATAGATACAAGATGAACCAAAAGTCTATTCTCATTGAATTTTTGGCTCCAGAAGGGTATTCATAATAAGGAAGATAGTGGGAGAAAAATTCTCCACAAAAAACATAGTACATGACAATGGCACCAACATAAAAGGTGACAAAAAGAAGTATCTCACCATGTCCATCACATTTCACGTGGAATATCACACATTAAGTTACCTAAATATTTTGGATTAGGAGACTTACTAGTAATATTCATCTCACAAATAGAAAAAATATTTCCAACTGAATCCCATAGGCTTGATATCCTACTACATACCCTTACTTGCATTGGTGCATGTTGGTACAACACACATAAGCGAACTATTATAAAGTGGGAAACTTTTGAAACTCTAATAAAAGCAAGGTATTTGTTGGAAGTAGGAGAATATGAGGATATACCCACATATGAGGGAGATATATTACCACAAAATCATTTAGACATGTGTATACACTATTGGGAAGAAGGATACAAATATGATGAAAGACTATACATCCAGTTGTTCTATTGGACATTAAACCTTGTAGTCAAAAATTGCTACATTGACCAGGAGAGACGTGGAGAAACCAAAACATGGGATGAAGTAACAAAAAATTTCCTCCATACTTTTTCTTTCTACAATGAAAACCCTCAAATGCATACCACATTAGCCAAAATGAAGAAAATTATATTCAAATTGAAAGAAGATCAGGAGATAGTGGTACGACAACCTTCATGGCTGCCACCCAAAGAAGAATGTATATGGGAGTATATTAAATGGTTGGATCGCAAATCAACCAGAGTAGAAAAACATTGTTGTGCAACATAGAATGATCAAGAAGAAGATACTATGTATATACAAATAGACCAAGGAGAAAGAGAAATAGAAGAATCTACTAAACCTAAGAACAAATATTATAATGACCCCATCAAGCTAATACAAGAGAACATTACAATAGGAGACTCCAATATGGCAAGAATAGGAGGTCCTACTTGGATGAAAAGGTAGTAGCTCTAACAATAGAAACCCTCTTAGAATTTCAAGATTTATTCCCTAG